>CM037852.1:239577257-240242775 GCA_021234595.1 Delia radicum
AATTATGCGCTTCTGAAATCAGAAATATATACGTTTTTACCAAAAATTTCTGATAATGTTACCAACATATACTATTATTTACAGTTTACTTAAAAATCTGTTCATATTACAGTTTCTGTATTCTGTTTTTAATCTACAAATTTTTAGTAAAAGTTTTTGATAATTTTAACATAGTAAATTGCTGCTTTCAATTAACTTAAATATGAACTCGAATATAACTAAATTGTTTGTAAAGTTAGCAGTTTTATTTTTTGTTTTCTTATTTTATTATATTAATTAATTTATTAATTAATTATATTAATATTAATAACAAAAAATCTGCTCACTTTAGCATTTTTTCTGCATCGTAAGTTTTGACTAATTTTTACAAGCTTTTTAATGATAATTTTTATGTGTGTACACTCAATATAAAAAAGTCTGTAAAAGTTACAGAAAAATCTGTAATTATTAGAGACTGTGTTGATAATATTTGACCAACAGATCGTTTTGTAAACTTTAGCCAAACGTGGTGCGCAATTTTTTAGTTAAGTAAGAGTAGTAAAAAAATTAGTAAAAGTTATTTTAATTTAGTAAAAACTTAGAAAACACTAAAAGTCGATTTGTAAAATCAAACAAATTTTGTACTAAATATTATTGATATATATAAAAAAAAAATATAATAATAAAATTAATATAAATAAATGAATTTACGTTGATTGAAATTATTTCCTACAAAGTGTATGAAACCTTTTCATAAAATGATGAAGGTCTATTAAATATTTGCCTTCAATTTATAAAGGGTCCGCCAAATAACTTTTTTTTTTTGAACTCCTGAACCAATTGGACTTTGTACGGCGTCATACCAAGGTCTTTATGCAAAATTCGTCTCAATGATGTCTCCGAAATGTTCAATTGTTGAGAACGACGGTGAATTGATGTTGATGGCGCTTCGCGCACACTTTCTGCCACAGCAGCAATATTCTCGGGTGTACGCACTGTTTTTGCTTTTCGCGCTTTTGTTTATCGATGAGGATGCCAGTTTCTTTCATTTTTTTTCACAAAATAACGAACATACGGACCATATTCGTTCAGTGGAAGGATAAAACTAATTATCTGTCAAATCAGACATGAGCTAAGTGTTACCATTCACGAAATAAGCACTAGTTGGAAAAAAAAACGTTAGATGGCGGAACCTTTATATGAAAACTATAAAATATGATTAAAAATTTATGACAAACGATTCGCGAAACATTTTCATCAATATGGTGAAACATTTTTCCCTAAGTGCAGTTAATATTTAAGTGTATAAAAAAAGTTCAAAATTGTTCCCTATCTTGTGGGTATAACTTTTAGCTTAGTAATTTTTTTGTTAATTTTAGCAAATCGGTTGTCAAAAGGTAGTAAAATTAAATTAGTAAATTGCGCGCCCCGGTAGGCTAGTTGGTAGCGTGCTGGCTTATCAGTGCGGGGGTCGTGGGTTCGATTCCCACCAGAGGCACTGGTCTGTTTTCGCTACAACGCGCCGAAGGCCATAGTAGCTAGTGCTCGGTTAGGGTAATAGTATATAATTTGTAATTATATGATTATTAATTAATAAAAAAAAAAAAATAGTAAATTGGCAACCAAAATTAGTAAAAAACTTTGTAAATTGTAAAATAAGAATAAAGCTAATTGTATTGCAGACAACTGAAGATTTGGGTGATGCCAATGAAACAATTGTATTGTCCATCATGAAAATGATCAACATTTTTGAAAAACAACAAATAAAATCTAATATGACAATATTATATTAGATTTTTGAAATTGGGGAAGTACAATATTCTAACTTAATATACTCGTATAAACAAAAAACTTTATACTAAAAATGTATATAATAATAATAAAGTGTAGACTGAAAACAGTTTTACTAATTTCTATACTAACTTTTTTTTAGTGTAGACTAATTAACAAATCTTGAACTAACTGTTCAGTTTTCAATCAGTACTTTTAAACAGCTCTATATTTTTTGGATTAATTAAGGTGTTTAAAACCGCCAAAATAACTCAACATCGTGACTGTACTCCAGAGTTGCCAAATAATAATTTGTAAAATCTATTTCTGACTTTTTCAATAGGATATTTTTTTAAAAGTATTTAAAAATATAAAAAGTATAAGAACATAAAAAGTTTTATAGTTTTAATAGTGATGAAATAGGGATGACTACAAAAATATATTTCTCTGCTAAAAATTAATCGATTGTGTATAATTTTTGAAAGTCTGACCAATTGGACCATACATTTTTCAAATACACAAAGTCAAAAATATCCCAAATGAATTCTTTTTTACTAAAAACACAACACTCATAAAAATTATTATGTTATTGTTGACATATGACAATTTTTAAAGTGGTCGAAATTCACTATATTTTTTCCAAAAAACTTAAAATAGATTAAATCCAAAAAACTAAAGTTTCTTATAATTTTGAATAAAAAAATAATGCAAAATCCAAACTTTTAAAAATTAATTCAGAAAAAGACAAACCTCTGGTAAGCCACTTTAACAGGTGGTATAAGTGCATTCCCAATCCTAAAATGATAACATCATTAGACAAAAGGTTCGTCTATAAAAAAAAGTGTCGGACAAGCACTGGGGAAACAAATTTGGAACTTTGATAAACCTCTGAAATAGGTGGTAAAAAATAAATTTATCAAAATAATATTTGAAAAAAAATCGTTTATAATTTTTTTGGTCCCGCCGGGCCAACTCTGGCAGCCAGATTAGCAGCCGATCGCTGTAACCACCTAGCTAACGATGCATATAATACTTGTTAGCTAAAAACGTAAGAGAATAACTTCTGGGTAAAAGTTGGCTGCTTCTGTTTGATCGGATAAAAATGTTCACTTTTTTAGTCGCCATATTGGATCCGCCATTTTTAATTTTTAGTTTTGGATTTCATTTTTAAAATCGCCCATCCAAAAAATTGGAGCGTAATGGTTAGTGCGTTGGACTGTAATGGTTAGCGCGTTGGACTGTTTCACAGATGGTCCCGGGTTCGATTCCCGATGACGACAACATCAATTTAGAAAAATAATATGTATGAGTTTTCTATCACTTATATGTATAGCTGCGCCCACCTTCGGTGTTCCCATAGCACTTAACCCCACCGAAGTAAAATAATGAATCACGGCTATGAAACAAAAAGCTTCAACAAATTCTCCAACTCTACATCAGGGGGCGACCAACAACTGTTCTAAGACTTATCATCTCGCGCAATTACAGTGTTGCCATGTTTGAAGCCCTTCATCTTTCACCGCCTTTCATCTCTCCACTATCCCCTTTCCAAAAGAAAGCAACACATTATTTAATAGAAAGAATTTTCTGTGTGTTGCTTCTCTTTTAAAAAAAAATTTATATAAATTCTTTTGTGAAGACATTTCAACGTTAAACTTTGTATGGCATGGCTTTTATGTATTGTCTACCTAACCCTGTCCATCGTTCCTCTCCATTCATAAAATCTTGAGAAATGAGAGGCGTCTAAAATCAGTTTCACCAGGTGATTCATATCTGCAAAAGTTTGCTTGAAAGATATCCAGCGGATTTATGACGTGTCTTAGCACTGGTTTTTAAAACACTTTCGCCGCTACACGAATGAGTGACTACATGTATTTTGTTATTGTATTGTTATTGTTTTTTCGTTCGTGTGAAAAAAAAGTCATCTAAAAACAGGGTATTAATGAATTAAAATAACGTTATGAGGAAATTTTCAAAATACTTTACATCTCTCGTCGCACTATGTTCTCAGAGTAATAAATGGTATACATAAATTTATTAATTTCTTAAATTCCTAATTTCACATCAATTACAGATATTTAGCCTGACATGAATTTATAGTCTGCTTATGTTGCTGAATGATTTGTGGTTTGCTAACATCCCAAAAAGAAAAACTGCAAAAAAAAATTCGGGGGCCGTCAAATCCGGGGAACGAGGTGGCCACGCAAAATCTGAATTTGTTGAAATTATTCGGTCATCAAAAAGTTCTCGCAGAATCACCATTGTGTCTGTAGCTCAATTTTGATGGAACCATATGTTTGGATTAATGAGAACTACCGGACGTAGAAAATTTTCCAACATGGTCCTATATACCGCCCCGAAAACGGTTTCTGGTTCCCCAGCTTAATTTTAGAAAAAAATATGGACCGATAACTCTATCAGTCGTAATTCCACAACAAACCGTGCATCTGAGAGGTTGTACCCCAAAAACGGGTAATTAAACTTAGTATCATGTTTATACTGGGAGCTGTTGCAGTATTAAAATGTTGACGGTATTTTCTTTTTATTGTATCAATGGATCGTCCGGAAACATAAGAAAATTCAACAATTTTTACACGTTCTTGCATTGAGTATGATGACATTATAAAATTTTATTAAATTGTTTATTACCTGCAAAGAAAATAAAATTAAAAATTGTAAAAATAAAAAGTTATAACCATTTCAAATCAGACAGTCGATGTTGGCGCATCCTGTATAATAAGCTAATTCAATTTTAAACCACACGAAGGATAGAATCTAAAAGTTTCACATTGTCTTTGAAATAAATAAATCCCAAAAATTTGTTATATCAAAACCCAAATAAAACTTTATTAAGATATTTGAGATTTAAGCTATTTCACAAAAAAATAATTAATAAAAATGGGCTCTTAACCATCTAACTGGCAAACGATGTTTGCAACGAAATTCAAACCATGTGCTCCACTCGAAAAACAAATAATAAGTTCTTCAACAAAACAGTTTATGGTTGCCTAATTTAAGCGATATGAGCCAAAATATTTTAGGGTGCAGTTTGGAAACTAAAGCATATAAAAGAGAAGTTTTGGAAAAAATATTTCTCTTACCAAGATATAACCACGAAAACAATTTTTTTTCTGCTCCTATTTAAGAAGATATCACGATTTGCGCTTTTTGAAAAAAGCGAAATTGGGCGAAAAAATATTGAAACTTCAAGTTATATTGTTCAAACTTTAACGCTTTACTATTATTACTATTTCTGCCAAATTTCATAAAAATCCGTCTATTAGTTTATAAGTTAAGATGATGTCTTTTAGAGGAATCCTGATGAAATCCTGTGAGTCCTTGGACCAAAGCAAGGACTTTTTAATAAATATAAAGCTTCAATCTTACTTGTATTTTGTTATAAAGTCAACTTAAATTGGTTTTTTAGATTTTTAAAAACTATTTTTTTCAAAAATAATTAGTTTTTGAAATTTTAATTTTGAAGCTTTCTCGCTTCCAACCGTGGACGGCACACGAAAAATTTGTTCGCAAAATATTTAGCAAATTTAGTTTCTATCGGAATATATTAATTTAAAAGTATGAAACGCTCATTTGACGCATTTGTGCTAAATTTTATGAAGACTGCCCTGAGGCAGCCTTACCCGTTATAGGGTTAATACCAAGTGAATTCCTTGGACAAGTTGTAATGAAATCTTTTCACTATACTAATGAAGTTTTCTTCCCAATGTAAATGAAAAACTTCTAAAACTATTAAGCTTTTATTCATAGTTTTAATGGAACTATTTTTAATGAAACTCTTTCATTAGTCGTATGAAATTTTTAATAGTTAATATGAATTTGTTCATTAATTTTATCAAAAACTGTATTCATTTAACGAAAAGTTTCAATAGACGAGTTCCAGTGACAATTCATATATCTAATGCAAAATTCATTGATATCATGCAGATAATTCTCTCAGTATCGTTTTAAATATATGAAAAAATAGTTTGATATATTTGTTGGGTAATTTTGGAAAACTTACTGTACGTTTATCGTTATCATTAACATACACAACTAAAAGAAATTTGCATATATTTGTATAAAATGATTTTTAATGTGTTTAACAATAACCCAGCCAACATGGCAATTTGAGAAAGATTATACAAAAATCAGCCCAATCGAAATATGAACTTTCCAAGTGCATAAAATCGAAAGAATCATCGAAATCAATTTTGTTACTAAGGACTAAATTTTCTTTGAAAAACTTTTTAATTGCTATGTAATTTTCTTTAATAATTGACCAAAAATTAATTTTAAAAAAAAAATAAGTTGTTAAGCCATCCTAAACTGTTTCTTAAATTTGTATTAATCGATTCATATGTAAATAAATAATTGAAAATATTGCCGTAATATATATTGATTGATACATCTTGTTTTACGTAGTGTTTTTAGCTCAAATGTGCCTTCACTTATATACCCACATATCTTCGTCTTATTGTTTTGAATGACACTAGTACATACCCAGGAAAAAATTACACATTCCAAAAGAAGGTGATGTCCACACTTGCTTACATATATCATTGCCAAATTTAGTAACTGCAATACCAAACTCATTCCAACGATAGAATCAAAAAGCAAGTAGTATTGTAATCAATTCTTTAAATTTAAACCAGAAAGCATGAAATCAATAACAAAGTGATAATTTACTTAAAAGAAAATAACAATGTTATTAACTTATATGTTTAACTTTTTGTAATCAAGATTAATCATATACTTTTCTGAATAAAAGGACGTCATTGGAAATAGTTCCTCATTTTGAAAAAGAAGTTATACAATTTTAAAGAATTTATCTTATATATTTTTTCAAACAAATTTTTATTTGCAGGAAAATAATACTAAAAACAAAATTGCATGTTGCCTCAATTTTGTTAAACTATGGTTAGGTTTAACTTAGGGAAGCGCACGTGAGCAGAAAATTGTGAGTGGAAGTTGAAATTACTGACGTTATCGTGAGTGAGTGTAAAAAAATTTTCGAGGGTGATTGTGCGTGAGTCATTTTTTTGGTTTTTCAATTTTGAATGGTTCTTTTTTTTGAAAAATTTATATTTTCGTGGTTTATAGCTCCAAATTTATGACAAACCCATGTTATCATAACAATTCGATGTTTCACTTTTTAGGATTTTATTTCCGTATGAGTTTAGATCGTTATATTTGAGTAACCTAGGAGAACCACGTGTGAGTAAAAGTTTAATTTACTTATGGAACTACTTCTTTTTCTTTTAAATGTAAGTACTTCTTATTTTTTCTAGGGAACTATTATTTATTTTTTTTTTGTGTAAGTACTTCGTAGTTTTGCAACGGAACTATTTCTTTATTAAAAAATGTATGTAGTTCTTAAAAATATAAAGTAAATGGTTCGTCGGTAAAAAAAATAATCAATTCTAAAGAATCAATTATTTTAGTCTAACGCCCTGTTAAAAGAATCGAGTAGGTAATCTAGTAAGGAATGCATTCTGCCCAAAATGCTTGATTACAAACCCGCTTACCTTTTTGGAAATTTTTTGCTGGGTAGATATATTGCAAAGAAATTTTTACCCATCCTTTGATTGATTATTTAAAAACATTATATCTAATTTGCGAATAAAATTTTGTTTTTCAATTCGCGCACAATTTTTTTATTTTTTATTCACAAATTTCGTTTTATTTTTCGTGTAGTTGTGAAAAATATTAACTGTCATCAAGTTTATTTTCCGCTATCACTATTTTAAAAAAGATTCGAAGTGAATACACTCAATTTTCTTGCTTTTCTTTGGTCGTCCCGAGTAATAAGAATTCTGTATTATTTTATATTATTTAATACAACTATACCACGTTATATATTGCGTTGTATGGCACAATATATAAAAAGATATAATTTTTTTTTCGAACTAATGTTTTATTGCTTCATATCTAAATGTATCTTTTTACTTATGTTACCTTATTTAATCAGATCTGCCTGAAGGAATTAAGATTGCAAGATCAAATTTTATATAGTTTCATATACAATTTTAAATTATATTTTTAAACGAAATCAATTGCATAAAATTTATAGTTGGAAAATGTTTTGTTTGAAATTTTCTTAGGCGAAACTATTATTTGTGAGAAACTCAAAAAAAAGTTTTACATTGGATAATATGAACCACAAATTTCCAGTTGAATTTATCTTGAATAATCATTTATTTGATCCGAGTAAAATAGTAAAATCTAAATCACAGGTTGCAGAACAACTTATAGTGAATTATTACAGGTTCTAATTTCTGTTCCACAACCGATTCTTTTTATACACAGAAAAAACTAAAAACGGGTTTCAATTAAAAATTTATTGAATCAATTAATATTTTAATTGATTTTGCACCTATCACGACAATGATACTATCAATTAAACCTTTATTAAAATTAAGAAGGAAAAAAAAGTTATAAATAACTTCTACAAAAAAAAAATATGATACTGACAAAAAAAGTGTGTGGTATAAAAAAAAAGTGTGTGTTTTTTTGCAATGCTGAGTCTGTTTGTATGTGTGCTTGTTTTGTTTGTTAACTTCAAATGTATTTTGGTATTTTATACTGAAAATTTTCTATTAATGCATACAGTGTGTGAAAAAATAATATGTATTTATATATTTAAAAGTCAATTAAAATATTAATTGATTCAATTAAATACTTGTTTAGAAACAAATTCAAATCAAATCTTTAATTAGATATTTTAGGTTTGATAATTATGTCTGTGTATGGAGTTTGTCCTATTTGCAATATGTTCTTTGCCTCCAAACTAGAACAGGTTGCTCTAGAACCAGTTATAGAACTGGTGCTGGGTTCGTTGTCCCAACATCTTACATTTTGACTGCCAGGAACTTGTTCTGGAACCGGTTCCATGTAGCCGGTGGTAAAACAAGCTGCTCTAGAACAGGTTCAATGGTAATCTGTTAAAAAAAAATACGATTTAAAACTTTTAAGTTACTATTCATGCATAATTTCATTCTCCTTAATTAATTTCAAATCAAATGTGCTATCTTAATTTTATATAAAAATAAATTGTTTAAAAACTACAATTAATTGTATTTGAAATTTTCTCACTTTCAAACTGCAAATCTCACTTTTAGTGAGCAAAATTATTAAAAATTATAATTAATTCATATTTATTTTTTTAATTTACACATCATATTTAATAAATGTAGAAATTGAAACATTTATACGAAATTGGACTTAATTGTATTCCACAGGTGATCTAGAATTAGGTATTGACAAAAAAAAATGCCCCACAGAAAGTGAGTATAGGTTTTGAAAACACTATATTTATGATTAAAAAATAAACGCATTTTTAAAAAAATTTGTCGAAGAATTTAAAAGTTATGGCAATTTAAAATTTTTTGTTTAAAAAAGTTGGACGCCATTGGGAAACTCTTGAAAAAACAACTTCTAAAACAAATATTTTTTAAAAAGAACATAAAAGACTTTAAAGTGCGTGAGATTCCCTTCCAAAAAAAATTTTACTTAAAAAAATCGATCTACGGAATCAAAAGTTATGGTCTCTTAAAGTTTTTAGTTAAAAATAAAGACCCATTTCAATCACGAAAACCACCGATTCAATAACTTTTATTGCTGAAATTCTGCCAACAACGAAAATTGCTAATTCAATTAGAAATTGATAGATATTTGATTGAATTGTTTTTCAATTAAATAATAAATTAATAAGTGATAGTATACCTTCACAAAAAAATTTGTTGTTGCCATACCAAATGTTTTTTATAAAAGTGTCGTTGCCATACCATATGTTTTTTTATAGCTTGAAATTATAAGATTGAATTAAGACCGACATGAAATTCTCATTTAGTTAGCAGATTTATGTAAACTTATTATTTTTTTTTTTAAGAGAAGCAACACTCAGGAAATTCTACCTATTTATTAATGTGTTGCTTTCTGTGGAAAGGGGATAGTAGAGAGGTGAAAGGTGGGGAAAGAACCAGGGACCGTAAATAATGATTATTGCTCGTTTTTTTGAATCAAAAAATCAATCACTTAGAAGAGACATAAAAAAAAAATTATTGCACCATTATTATTATTTTTTGACAATCTTTGCATATCCGTCATGATTTTTAAATTTTTGATTTTTAAAGTTTTCTTCAATGGTAATGATTATTTTTGAGTAATAATAAAAAACATCAGCCATAATCATTATTTTTGAGCAAAAAAAATAAAACTCAAAAATAATCATTATTTATGATTTTTATTTTTTTCGCTCAAAATAAAACTCACTTTCAATGTGTGGGATTGACATATCTCAGGAAGTAGGAGGAGCTTATCGAAGATTATGGTATCAATCTCTTCCTTGGAAGATTCTCTAGCAGATTAATGCATCAATCATATATGTGGGTGAGGTTTAAGGGGTTAATTTTAATTTCAAAATAGTGCTTTTTTGCCGTATTTTGTGAAAGTAACAATGTGTGGGATGGACATATCTCAGGAAGGAGGAGGAGCTTATCCAAGATTATGGTATCAATCTTTTCTTTGGAAGATTCTCTAGCACATTAATGCATCAATCATATTTATGGGTGGGATTTAAGGGGTTAATTATTAATTTCAAAATAGGGCTTTTTTGCCGTAAAGTCAAAATTTGGAAGCTCGATTTTCACCGTAGACGTATGTTTTAGTGGACTTTTTTGCTCAGTACAATCCCAAGAATCAGAAACGCGAAGCGCCCATTAAGATTTTTTTTCCTTCCATACTTATCGCCCACCCTAATATGTATATATATTTACACCTACACGAAAGTGAGTTTTATTTTGAGCGAAAAAAATAAAAATCATAAATAATGATTATTTTTGAGTTTTATTTTTTTTGCTCAAAAATAATAATTATTGCTGATTTTTTTTATTATTACTCAAAAATAATCATTACCATTGAAGAAAATCATTAAAACTCATAACATAATCATTATTGTGTAATTTTTATTATAAAACTCATAATGATTACGGTCCCTGGAAAGAACAGTTTTTGCTCGAAACCTGATGACGAGTTGGCGAACTTATTGAAGCTTTTTAATTCATTATTTTACTTCGGTGGGGTTAAGGGATATCAGAACAACGAAGGCGATCACTGCGATACATATGAGGGATAGAAAACTCATACATATTATTTTTCTAAATTGATGTTGTTTCTGTTAAAAAAAAAAAATATTAACCGAAATTAAACTTTTAAAATTACATTACTTACATTATCAATTCTATGACAATGTTTTATAATAAATAAATATTCAGATTCAAGCTATTGAATTATTTAACTTAATAAATTAATTATTAGAATTTAAATCTAATCTAATTGAAATTAGTTTAAAATCTTTATTACTAATACTACTAAACATAAACATTTATAAAAAAACAACCACAAAAATATTACAAAAACAACAACAATGTGTTGAAGTTCAATAATATAAGCAAATGTCAAGCAAGTTCCGAATTTGAGCACATATTTAATTGATTCAATTAATTTTTAATTGACAGCTTTTATAATTTTCAACAAGCCGTTTTAATTGAAAAATAGTAGGGAATTATTTTTTCTGTGTACAGGGCAAAACAAAACGTAAGATATCTCTTCATATATCAAAGATATCGACGAGCTCTTTATTCCAAACTTTAACTTAACAAATTCAATGTTTCCTACATCTATATATGATACTTGTTGCAAACAAATCCTTAAAAGAAAAAAAAATTCTTCTTCTGCAATGTCATACAAAATGTTTAATTACAGTACGGTAGAACGCCCAAAGCCAATTTTCAGAGGTAACGTTTGTTTGTGTTACATTTGCACAAACGCACAGTGTATAGATTTTAAGCTGAAGAAAATTAAATCGTAGTTCGCCAAACAGAAAGTAGGAAGATCTTCGAAAAACCTTATACCAACTCGAGAAAAGGTGGTACTGTGCACTAGCTGCTTAAACAAACTGCTTGCAAACACTTCTGAAGTTGGTAAACAATTTACAGCACAGGATATTTCAGTTTTAAAAACTACACAAGACAAGAAAACCTTAAAAAATTACATAATTTTTACGAAAAACTGTAGGAAATAAATCTATTGAAAAAAATATTAATAATAAGTTACAAAAATGTGATATATATTTGAAGGATATTTGAAATCCGACGCTTTTGATTTTGTAAAAAAAGACAAACAACTCTGAATTATAACACTCCCAACTACTTTTGCGTATTGTTGTAATGCAGAAGGATTTATTAACAAAATAAAGCAAGAAAGATGCTATCGAAATAAAGTTCTTCAGTTTAATCTTTGGATGTGGAATATTCCATTAATTAGTTTTGATATAGCCCAAAAGTCAGATGCAGCCTAGTTTTCCCACAAAGGTAGAGCTTGCACATAACGAACGAGTTTTCAATTTATTTTTTGATCAATGACTTCGAGCTCATATATATATTAGTTATAATTTAGTAAGAAAACTAGTTTATATGAATGTTTGATGTTTTGCATGGGATTGTCACTTCTTTCAAAACGTGTTCTGATGATGGGAACCTAGAAAATTCTCGAAAAAGATAAATCAACATATTCCTGAAAGAGGTCAATTAAAAAATTTGAAAACAAGAACTCTATAGATTATTTGTTAGGACAATATCCCTATAAAGAAATATAGAGTATGGCCTCGAACTGGGATAATTTTAATTTTTATTCTTAAAAGTTTTTATGTTAATTTCTATTGAGTTCAGTTCTCCAACATATGTACACAAGAAAAATGTTGCAGGCTAGTGTAATTCAACAAAAAAATCATATTTTTTCTAAGAATATGTAATTGAAAATCAATTTCTGTGTTTATTCAGTATTGTTGTAAATTTTGATGATTTTTATAAAGTTTTTTCTGTATTTTTTATTTTTTGTTGAGATTTCAACAACAAAACAACAACAACAAAACACATACTGTTTTTGTTGTTGTTGCTGTTAACATGTTCAACATGAACAAGTGTTCTGTGGCCAAAAAGCGCTTTGGAAAATTAAATAGAAAAATAAACCACTAAAAGTGCTTGTTGTGTTCTGTTTGCAGTGGTTTAGATATTCTACAGATACTTTAATACACTTAAAAATTAAATTATTTAAAATTTAAAAGAAATTGTTTTTCATAAAAAAAAAAAACAATATATGATTTTAAGCTTTCTAATCCATTTGACTGGTACACTCAAAATAGTTTGTAGTTTAAACTAACTGAAAATGTAATTTAACATATATGATAAATTACTTAAAATCCGGTCTACTAACTTTTCATTAAAATAAAATGTTTCTTGTTATTTATTTTTAAATATCGTTTAAATAACTAACAAATCCGTAAGAACAAAAGAATAGTAAGTTAAAAATAAATGTTCAAATTTTAACTGCCGATCAGTAAAAATAAATGCTATTTTCAGTTATTTTGAATTATTGTAGTTTTTTTGTTTTTCTTTTCTACAACATGTATACACACATTTGTGTAAACTTTTTCCATTTCAAGTAATCTGAATTGAAATAAATTTATATTTATGAACAAACCATTTTAACAAAAAAAAGCGACACGAATTTTTTGAATATTTTTTTTGAAAAAAAAAAAAATAATTTAAATTTATAATAATACTGAAAACAAATAACTGACAATATTCCGTATTTGTTGTTAAATTGTTATGAACTTTTAAATAAATAAAAATAATAGATGAAACTAAAAAAATCGGTAAATGGTAGTCAATTATTTTGACCAAATGTATAAAAAAAAGTTGAAAAAAAATGTAAATAATGTAAAATAAATGCATGTTCCTTTATTTTTAACTCAACTTGTCTTAGCTATCTTCTGCAATTACAATTAAATGTAAAAATCGACCCCGTATAATTGAAACTGGTTTTAAGCCACAGCAAAAATCGACCTGACTTTCGATCAAGCGGTTAAAGCGCCTGTCTAAAGTGTAGTGCAAAGTGCGTGTGGCAAATAAAGCAGGTTCAAGCCACGGTCAGGATTGCATTTAATAAATAAACATTTTATATAGATGCAATCAAACAATAAAAACCATAACAAATAATTACAGTATTGTCAAAAGGATTACTGATGAAGGTTGTGTTACTAGAAACTGCGCAGTCTAATTCAATTAAAAATTTACAATGTAGTTATGATTTTTAGAAAAGTATGCTTAATATTCTCTACCACGCCTATCTCAATCAGAAAACTTTTTTATTAAACTACAAATATTAAACTATATAATATTCTTAGTGTATAGTTTTCGATTTATGAGCCTTTTCTTTTCAAAAAGTGCTGATTTTATATTGTAGTATAATTGTAGTATAACATTTGGCAAAAAAAATAGTTGTAGGACTCTTTTAGTAAATTCGGTTATAACGTGACAAAAAATGTTCTAATAATATAATAAAATGCGTGTCACTAAAGAGTATATACAAATAGAGAGCCTACACTATCCAAGCCTCTCAGCAACAAAATACCGAACTTGGGCAAGCAAATGAAAAAAAATATTTTTACACTAAGAAATAATTGCAATATGTTGATAAAAAAAATTGTTGCCTAAAACACTCACTTTCATTTTGCTTTTATTTTGCTTTTTTATATTAAAATTTAACCTATTTTAATTTTTATCATGCTTATTTTATCGTTAAAATTTTAAATAAATCAAAATTTTATTAAATTATTATTAAAAAATATGATAAAAATTAATTTAAACATTTAAATTACTGCAACATGTTTTTATTTGCTCAGTGCGAGTTTACGAACAAATAAAAAGAGCGCAGATTGAGAACGACTGAGGTGGATAGAAACCCACTGGTGTCACTCATACATATTACCATAAACAGCTTTTGCGTGTGTTTGAATGAGTGTACCCATTTATTTTTACATACTTGCCAAGCAAAAAAATTCATTTATTTTTCTTTTTATTCAAACAAAGCAAATTTATACATTTGTTAATTATTTCAACCATAAATATGAAAAGACACAAAAATGTTGAAATAATTGATAAAAAAAATATCAAATGAGTTGTTCAAAATGTTACCTTTTGATCATGCAAAAATCCGATTTTCAGTGTGATCGTTCTTGTCTCATTATTGGAAGGTTTTTCCAGATGTACCTTATTTACTGGTATCGAACAGTAGTAATTAGCGACAATTATATCAAAGACTTTTTCTAGGGTAATACTTTAAGTTTTTCATTGAACAGGCATATAAATTGTCTAACTTATGTGGAATGCCTTATATATTAGGTCGGTTGTTTGTTTTTACAAACCAGCATATAAAAACAAATATGCAAACATTTTTGTTTCGTTCTCTTTTTAAAGGGAACAATAAACACACTTTATTCCAAAAAAAATATAGAAAACAAATATCTCCTAAACTGTATATTAGATCAGATGACACTACGCACTGCGACCAGTATAGGTCTTTTGTGCTGAATTGATTTTCCCTAAAGATTTAAGCTACCTTTGAACAAAGTTACCCTTTAAGGCAAAATTTTGAAAATGTCGGATGGCGAAATATAGCTACTACCCAGACACATAACTCTACTACCCAGACACCTAAGCCCAGGTCGCTCGCAGAGGACAGGCTCCGAAGTTTCAGCCACCAACTCATAAAACCTACAGAAATCGTTGTGCGATTAACCCTTATTGCGCAGATGGTACCTGAGATTATAGTGGCCAGTGAAGTACGACGTCAGAGTTCTCAAATCCCCCGCTGTCAAAGGACAAGTGTCGCCTCGAGCTCACACTAGAAAACGAAATAAATCTCGTAGCCTGACGTTGACCAGGAGAATTCAGCCTCTCTGGAGAATTCAGGCTCTCTTCACAGCCTGAGTTTTTTCCCTAACATACCCCGTATATATTCCAAAGACTGGTTCACGGCCAATAAAGGAAAGATGGCCGCCACGATTCGCAAGACAATCCGCCCTTTCGTTGGCCTAATGCTCCTCATGGCTAGGAATCCACCCAAGGTAAGAGAGTTGCCCCTACTAATCTGATTAAAATTCCGAGTGCCCTTCATTACCAGCCCAGATGACACTTCACAGCCCATTAGAGCCTTTAGTGCTACCTGACTGTCAGAAATAATGTAGATGCAAGATTTTACCTTGCCCATCCGTAGGCAGTAAGTATATCGCACAAACACAGATGGCGAAAATCTTCGGCTGAAAAATGGAGGTATATTTTCCCATCGGGTCCAGAGACACACGCAGCCATGGCCATGTTCGACTGCTTCTAGCCATCAGTGAACCACGCCTCAGAACTCTGTTCCGGTTGCCAGGATCGGCCGGTCCACATGCCGCTGTCAAACAGCATCACATCAAAGTATCAATCAAAGATCCATTCCGGTGACACCCTATACGCAACCTTATAGATCGGGTCATCCATTAAGATCCCGGCGATCCTCATGTGACTCCTTAGGTCGGCCGTTTTCATATCACCGAATTCCCTAAGTCTAAAGGAACCTATACTGACAGCCTCCAATGTGCAATAGGGTAGATTCTCTTGAGAGCATCCCTTGCCTTAACTTGTTCAACATTTACCACCATGCGAGTGCAGCATATGTGATCATAGGTTTAACAATAGTAATGAACAACCAATAGACCATATGTGGCCTTAGACCTCATATCCTTACAAAAAGCCTCTGACAGCCATACTATGCCCTTTTATCATTTTAAGGGATCTATGAAGAGTTACCCCAAGGTACCTAACTTTGTCCGAGGAGCCTATTCTCGCACCCCAACAAGAGGCATAGAAAAGTTAGGTTTCCTCCTACACATAAATGATACCAGGATTGTCTTAGATAATTCGACAGGCAACCTCTTTTGCTTGCACCACACAAGAGAAAAGTTCAGCGCCTGTTGCATACCATCATCAAGTCGATACCATAGGAGGTGTTATCAAAAGTGCCCTGTATATCACTAAAGTCACAAAGGGCAATGTTCTTTGCCTCTAGTGCTCGTTCTACGGTAATGACAAGATGACGGATAGCAGTGTCCTTGAAACGTGTATCGGCCTCCGCCTGAGTAGGCCGATACCTTCCCCATTATCTTAAGGAGAAACGAACTTAAGCTGATTGGTCTGTAGGATTTAGTCATCTGCTCCGAATTCCGGCTCTCCTAAACTTTAAAATATTTTTTAGTGTAATAAAGTTTTTGGAATTTTGTATTATTACAACTTTACTGATAACTTCTTAAAAGTGCAATTGTGTGTGTTTTGTGGTTCCATAGGATCAAGTGCATCTAATTTTCTCCATATACATTATACATAGATACAAATGTATTCCTTTAGATATGTAAATCATCTGCTGCCATATGTTTTATTTGACATATTTCTTTTTTTTTTTTTGTTTTATTTAACAAGAATTTCCTTGTTCTTACATTTGTTTGTTGTTTCAACCTTTTAAATGAAAGTTCAACACATTTCAAACCTATAACCCTTTTAGTTTTTTTACACTATTTTTTTGTCTTCAAAACTCACAACCAATCCCGATCAAGATATATAGACAGATAAAACGAAATTCAATTCAAAGGGTAAAACGTAAAATAAAGGCATAAATCATAAAGAAAAAATGGAATGGGACGGAGAATGAGTCGAATTTATCGGAACATCTAAGCACAGGGAACAAAATAGAATGTAACCGTCCCTGTTAAATTTAATTTCGTTCTATGTGTTTTAGTGTTTCAATACCACTCGTTCCCAGCTCCATTCCATCTCTTTCCCGTATTTAGTGCTTATAATTCTATTTGTTCCCCGTTAAATTACATTAAAAAATGTGAGAGTTAACTATTTTTAACGCTATGACTTGTATATATAGAACATGTTGAGATATCTGAGATGGTACAGCGGTTGACCAACAAACTGGAGTCCCAGGATCGAGTCCCATGTTGGCACATTTTATTAAAAAAAAAAAAAAATTTATTAAATTTATTTTTAAACTCATTATTTTTGTCCATACTGGTAAGCATATATGTAAACATAAATTGTGTGATATTTCGCGGCATCCCCATATAAAAGTAAAGCAATTTGTAATTACCAGACAGCGACTTTAATGCTCTAAAAATCGAGAATGTGGGCTTAAAATATGTAGTAAAATAAAATATGCATTTATAAGGAAATATACACTAAACACCGAAAAATATCCACTACAAATTTTATGATATGCACTATAAATAAAAAAAATGCACTTACAATTTGTCGCTTTTTAAAATTCGTACTTATTATACGAAGGCGTTGTTTTCAAAATAAAATCCAATATAATGCTTTAATAACCAGATGGCAACACGATGTTCCTCTTTTTAGTTTGCGCCACATTAAGGTTTTAAAATTCTTCATTATCTTTACTTTTGAAGTAAATCTTTATTTTGATTTAAAAAAATATGCTGTTAAACGCTTAATATTCAAAAATATGCATTATAAACAATAAAAACAATCTAAAAATATGCACTTAATGCTAAAATAAGCATTTATAGGAATAAATGCAAAATGTGCAACAACAAATCGATGGCATTTGTTGCAAACTCTTTGATTTGGAAAAGTATTTTATCAAAATCGATTCTGGGCTCGCTGCCCTGTTAATGACAATTCCAAGTACTTGCCACTACGAAATATGTACTTATATAACCACTTGCATGGTAATGTTTTTCTACACTGAGAAGTGTAATTTTTGAAAAAGGCTCCATCGAAAAAATTACAAAAATTGATTTTTTAAAATGAATATATGGCAACTCTGGAATACAATTTTTTATTTTTTTTTTAATTTACTACAATTTTTTAGTTAAGATTTTAGTTATTTTAGGGTTTAGAAGCCACTTAATTATTTTTTTCTAGTAAAAAAAAATACATCGGCTTTAAAGTACAGATTGAAAATGGAACAGAACAACATTTTCTTACTCAAGCGTTAGCGAGTAATATTATTTTTCTGTTTCCAAAACTATACCGATGATGTAAAACCATAATTGCCATAAAAGCTTAAGCGAATCGATATTCATTTTCAAATTACGATTCATGATCCGATCCATATCCGTCTGTTCGCATCATCAACCATAATTTCTTATCTCTATCACATCGTAAGGTGGAGGAAATTCAGCCTTTGGGGGAATTTTGCTTAGGCAGGGGTATGCAAATTGTAGTTTATGTCCCAAAATATTTTTGAGAATTTGTTCAGATTTTTTGAAATGGATATGTGGCCGCTAAAATTTATTTTGTTAAAAAAATTAAGTTGTAAGACATACAACTTTTTCTGAATTTGTTCATATGCTTTGTTTTCACAAGGCCAGTAAAATCACTATTCAAGAATTTCGACGTACTAAAACTATTATTCGGGGTACAAACTACAATTTTAAGGGTTACTTTGACTACCTTAAAAGAAATTGTATGGACATAAAATACAATTATAACAGGTGAATGTCTAGCTCGAATAAGGGCATAAGTGACAACTTTTCCAAATCGCGTTTTTTTTTTGTTTGCACAATACGACACACTCTAATTAATTTCTGTTGAAATTTACACAACTTATAGTACGAAACTATACTCTTACTATAAGTTGGATAAATTTACTATATGTGTGTAAATGAAAAAAATACACACATTACGTGTAAGTTGGTCAACAAAAATCGTGTAAATGTACTATGCAAGTGCGTAAAAATGTAATTAAATTTAGAAATAAATAAATAATGTTACTGAATTTTTGAGTAAAAAAACATGCTTTACTTGTAAATATATGGATAAAATGGGTAAAAATATATTTTTATATGCGTAAAAACCCCCTAAAAATGCGTATCTTTACCTTGCCGTAAAAAAGAATAACAGCCCAAAAAATTTTTCAAATAAAACAAAAATTTAATTTTTAGAAAGCGTTTTATTAATATTTTGTAAAATAATAAATTTAATAATAAATATTTGTATATAAGTGGTTGTACATATACAGAGCTTTAAGAATTGAATTCTATTTTGAAAAAATCAAATTGGATTTTTTTAAATCGAATGATTTTTTTCTTAATCAATCGCAGAGAATTCATTTTTTGGAATTCACTAGTGGGGAATTCAATCAATTTAGCTCATTCGATATTATCAATTATTGAATTCAATCATTGGGAATTCAATCGGTGGGAAGTCAATCGTTGGGAAGTCAATCGTTGGGAATTCTATCATTGCGAATTCAATAATTGGGAATTCAATCTATTTTTTACTCAATCCATTTCCAATTTGCCGAAATCGGCGAAACTGAAAAACACCGCCAGAATTTAAAAAAGACGCTATAATTGAAAACAATATCGTTAAAATAAAAAAAATTCACAAAAATTCAAAACAACCTTCAAAATTGAAAAAACGCCAAAAATGTAAAAAATCACTTAAATTGAAAACATCGACAAAATTTAAAAAAATTTCCAAAATTAAAAAAAAAAATCACTAAAATTTGGCAAAATTAAAAAATCGCCAAAATTAAAAAAAATCACCAAACATAAAGAATATCACCAAAAATTAGAAAAATTGCTAAAAGTGAAAACATCGTCAAAATGAAAAAAACTTCAAATTTAAAAACGGCAAAAGTAAAAAATCGCGAAAATTTAAAAAAAAAATAGCTCAAATTGGAAAAATTGTTTGTGTCATTTATTCATCTCTGTTAGGTTTTGAAACGCAGGCGATGTTTCAAATAAATACTCTTTTTTATCTGTAATGCTTACTTTTCGAGAAAAACTCGATTTACGAATCCAGCCAATCAAATCGAAATTTAGGATCGTTAGTTTTGGAAATATGTACCTTTTAAAAATTTACTAAATAAAAACCGTCCATAACTCAAAAAATAAAAGAGCTACTGGAAAAATGTTTGCACCGGTGTTCAAAAGTCAACCCCAATAAAGGTTCTAAATTTCGACCAGATTGGCTAGGTTCTTAGATCGCGTTTTTCTCGAAAACAAAGCATCGCAAAGCAAAAAGTGAATTTATTTGGATAATCGCCTGTGTTTCGAAAACTAATAAAGATACATTTCCAACTATTTTAAATTTCTCGGCAATATTTTTCGTTTTTTTCAATTTAAGCTTTCTTTCCAATTTGAACATTTTTTTCATTTTTGGCGGTTTTCTTCCTTTTGCAATTTTTTATTTTTAATTTTGAAATTTTTTTCATTTTTAGCTATTTTTCTAATTTTTGGCGATTTTTTTTAATTTTAACGATTTTTTTTTTTACTTTTGCAGATTTTCTTCTAATTTTTTGCGATTTTTTTAAATATTAGCGATTTTTTTCATTTTTGGCGATTTTCTTTAAATTTTAGCGTTTTCTTCAAATTTGGAGATTTTTTTTAATTTTAGCGATTTTTTTTTTTATTAATTTTAACGTTTTTTTATTTTCAAGATTTTTTTTTTAATTTTAGCGATTTTTTCAATTTTTTCAATTTTGGCAATTTTTTTCAATTGATTGAGTAAAAACCGACTGAATAAATCGAATGAAGAATTTTATTCTTTAAAGCTCTGTACATATATTATATTTGAAAATATTTTCCACAATTAGGCAGCAAACACTTGGAAATAAACTATAAACTAAACACAATCACAAATACTACAGTTATACATATTTTTGTTTCATTAAAATTCTCAATAAATTAAACTTTTTAGATTTTTTTGGCTTTTTTTAATTTGTTTAATTTTTCTTTCAATTTATTACTATTAATATTACTATTGTAAGTTAGTATATTTACAAACTTTGTGTGTAAAAATTTTATTTAACAAAATAATACTACTTTTAGGCATAATGTGTTTAATTGTAAACACATAATTGGTAAAAATGTTGTAAGTGGGTATTATTGTATATAAAAGTGTGCGCAAAATAGTTTTACGCATTTTTATGTATAAATTTACCGAATTTGCGTAATAATACATGAAACTTTACTCGTTTTATAGTAGTAAATTTACAATCATTTTTTAGAGTGCATTTTAGCCATAAATACATCATCCTGTAAAGGAATATTGGTTAAACTTTGCATGGGTTTTTGAGCGCGAATTTCTCGACAAGCACAATTTTGCAGTTTGCTAAATTTATTAAATTTAAACACTGAAATGTTTTTTATATATTGCACATAAATAATTAAAATAGTTTTATTAGTACCCTTATAAATGGCAAATAATTCATTATAATATCCAAAAACCAATAAAAAATATTTTAAAAATTACGGCAATTTTGTCACATTCAGATTTAAAATTCAACCACTTACATGTACAATATTTGAGAGAACTTTTCTACACGGATAAAATTAGAATTGAATTACCAAACTTTGATCGAAAATAAAAAAAAAAAAATTTGATTTTATAGGAGTTTCCAACGATTTTCTCTTCTTCTGTAAATTTTTGTTTAAAGAAATAAAATCTATTAGCGTTTAGTCAAACTAAAATAAATCTAGTAATAAATTTAAAATTCAATAAAATTTGTAATTTAATTTTACAATAGGATTGCCTTTGTTATACCTACATACATCTTACTGTGAAATACGTAAATTCAAACAAAGAAAAATATGCAATTAACCAAGTGAAAAACATGTGAGTACATCATGACGTATAAGTAATATTTAAAATATTTAAAAAAAAATAATCATACGCCTACGTACACCATAGAAAATATTGGTTTCTTTAAGAATTTTGTTGTGGTATTGTATCAGTACAACATCAATATTTATTATTTGTATACATTGTTAAACACCTGAATATAATCGAATAACACTTACGTGACTATAACACATGATAGTGCACGTGATAGCAAAGCCAATGAACTCATATTGACTGACATGCAATAACCAGAGGAAAAAATATTAAATTTCTATTCATAAAAACGAAAAAAATAAATAAACAAAATCATTTCATTACTCCAAATGCCTATGAATACTAACTAGTTTTATAAGGGATTTTTTTTTTTTATTTCAAACAAAAAAAATCTTTAATAAGGTCCATTTCATATTTATAAGCCATGTATGAAAAAATACTTTGTAGCTCTGTAAAATTTAAACTATTCAATTTATCTTGAATTTTTAATTGGGTATAAATTAGCAGAATGTCAGTTATTAAAATATTTATTTGGTTTGAATCAATTGTATATTGTTGTTAATGATATTGAGTTTGTTGTTAATGATATTATTGCATGAAGTTGAAAGTAATCGCCAATTTTTTTAATGATAAGGAAAATTATGGAACAAAGAAGGGAAGTGGAAAAAACAAGTTGTCGAATCACCAGACACGCAGGATTTTAAACGCTGCAAGTGATTCTACCATAAACTGCAGAGAGCTCAGTACATTAGTTCCCCTTCTGACACAAAATCAAACGAATGGAATTCGCATAGGTAAACATGACCACAAATTTGAACACGATATGTCAAAATTACGATATCATTTTTTCATAAATTAATCCTTTCATTAACTCAAGGTGATATTTTCGGAAGAGAAAAAATGCAAATTGGATGGATCTAACGGGAATACCCACTATTCGCGTGAGCTACGTAAAGAAAAACGATACTTCTTTTGTCGCAATTTGGTGGCGGCAATGTCATGGTGTGGGGTGCTAGACAATGGAGTTTTATGCTAGACAATGCAAGAATTCATACTAGCAACGAAGCTAAAATGTGGTTTCGCGAAAGAAATATTCCACTTTTTGACTCTATGGGGTATATTGATTTGTAATGTTTACTCCAATGAGAGGTAATTTAACATTGTTTAAGATCTTAAATTCGCCATTTTAACAGAGTGGTCAAATTTGGTAAAAAAAACTTATTACAAAACTTAATTAGTTCTATGCATAAAAGATTATTTGAGATAATAAAAGTGGTGGTCAAATTGGTTATTAAAAATTTTGAGAAATTTGTAAATATGATACAAACAAACAATTATTACCAGCTGTTAAAACTCAAATATCTGGATTAGTTTAAATTGTATAGAGCTGCAACATATAACTTCATACAGAGGTTATAAATATTTAAGGTTTTTTGCCTTTCTTATGCAGACGAAAAAACAAAATAAATTATAATAAAAAACACGAAAACTATATGTGGATTTTTTTATTTGATTTGAATTAAAACGGCTGCTGGCAATTTATCTCAATAATGTTTACCAAATACATAATAATGTTGTTCGTATATGAGGAACTTCAAAAATGATCGCAACTTTGAGGTAAAATATTTTCAAACAAATATGAAATAAACAACCTTTTTTGTGTATGTTAGCCGATATTTAAGCATGCTAAATCCATTCCCGATAGTCATATATCTTTAACGGGTCAAAACTTATGGCCCTTTTAAGTTTTAAGAAAATTAAAAATATTAAAATTAAAGTTTTGGCTTCGATTAAATAAAAGCTACAGCAATTATAGATCTCATTGCATTTATCAAATTTTAAAACACATACTACACCACAAAAAAATACACTCAAAAAAATGTTTTTGTCATATATTACACTCAAAAAAATGTGTTAGTACAGGAGTTTGTAAAACGTCTTGTAAATCAAGTATACTATTTTTCAGCAAATTTTTTGCTGAAATTATGTGTTCAGCTAAAATTTTAGTTATACTTATTCAGCACTTAACTGTCTTGAACTAATGTTTTACTAATATTTGACTTATGTTTTACTAATTTATTTTGCTAAAAAAAATTGTGCTGCTAAGCACTTTAAAAGTGTGTACGACAACCAGATTGAATGCAGTAGATGTCGCAGCATGTCAAGATGTAGTAGAGCCGAGCAAAATGATACTAAAAAGTACAACTAATGTAAGACGTATAAAAAAATCAACCATGGAAGATTTTTGTATCTGTTTTTTATACATAATAAAACAAAAAGTATACATAATAATTTCTGACTGAAAAAAAATTAAATTTTGTGTTGTCACCGGGTTGTCAAAGTAATTGTCTATTAATTGAATTAAAGACAAAATAAAATATTTAAATTTAATAAATATTAAATGTGTATTTGTATACTAAATGATTATAGTGACTATTAATGTAGTGTGGTCAAATTGCAAACAAAGATACTTTCAGGTAGACAGACTAACGTAATTTTATGTTTCATTTTTCTTATTGCAAAAAAATTGTTGTATATTTCATATTTTGTTATTTCGTTTTGTTTCGATTCTACAAAGATGCCATCATTTAGACAACCATTGATGTAAGCAGTTGGAAGATAATTTGGTTATGTTATATAAAATTATTTATATATATTTGCAGATATTAAATTAATTCGTGTCGTCAATGAGGGATTATGAACATTTTTATATTTTGTAACATTTCGTAAATTATTTAGAAAAGAATAACAAGAAAAATTTTAAGATTTTCAGCAAATAAATATATTAAAGTATACTTTTTCTACACATTTTTGGATTTTTTTTAGTGTACTAATTTTCAGCAAAAATTGTATTAACCTTTAGCAAGGGTTTTTTTAATTTCTATTTTACTAAGTGTTAACAAAACTTTTGCTGAATATACTAATTTTGTTGTTTTGTTGCTCGCTAATTTTCAGCACAACATTTTGCTGACATTAGCAAATTTTTTTGCAAGCACCCTCCAGACTAAAAATTTAGCTGACTTTTTTTATTTTAATTTTCAATATACAAAATATTATCATTAAAAAAATCGCAGCTGTTCATAGATACCATTTCTTTAAAATTTTGTATTGATAGTGATTGAATACATGGAGTTCCTACCCATTTATTAACAATCATTTTCTATATACACATAATACTTTTGTTGTCATTGTTGCTATTTTCGTTGCGGTTGGATGTGATAATCAACCTTCATATCAGTATGTAGAAGCAAATTATAACAAAATTTTGTTAAGCTCTAATGAGTTTGATGGGTATATTTATCTATGTTTTCTATATATCATCAATTTCATGAAATAGTGGCTTTAATTTCCTGAGTAAATTTTTAAAATGTTAATTTATATTTAGCATAACTTTTCGCTATGAAATTTTAAAAACATTTTAATAAAAGAATTTCCCACTTAAAATCGGGACAAAAGTGAACAGACATAACAACGCTCCAGATGTAAGTACGAAGTTGAGTTTTATATATGTTTTTAGAAATATATTAGACACTAGCGGGCGTTGCCCGCTACGTTGTTAGCGTGCCTTAGACCTAGTTTTTGGGATGATGGATAACTTTTCAGTTTGCCCACTATCTGTGTACCAAAATTTAATAAAATCCTTTAAGCGATATAAAAGATAACAAAAAGTGGTCGTAAAACTGCCACGCCCACCAAGTCTTAATCTATTATAGCAAATAGTGCTTATGAGTCATCCCAATATCTGTGTACCAAATTTCAATAAAATCTGTTTAGCCATATAGAAGATAGTTAAGATGTGGGCGTAAAAGTGCCACGCCCACAATATCTAAATTTGATATAACTTAAAGTGCTTATCTGTGACATCTCTTTCTGGGTACCAAATATCAATTGCATCGGTAAAGCCATATCGAAAATAGTGAAAAAGTGGGCGTAAAAGTGCCACGCCTATCATATAAAAATTTCATATAGCCTATAGTTCCTTCCAGACCGCCCACTATATATGTGTCAAATTTGAATAAAATCGGTTCAGCCATATAGAAGATAGTGAAGATGTGGGCGTAAAAGTGCCACGCCCACAATATCTAAATTTAAAGCCATATCGAAAATAGTGAAAAAGTGGCCGTAAAAGTGCCACGCCCATCATATAAAAATTTCATATTGCCTATAGTTCCTTCCAGACCGCCCACTATCTATGTGTCAAATTTGAATAAAATCGGTTCAGGCGTTTGGACGTGATGCTCACACAAACAAACAAACAAACCAACAGTCATTTTTATAATATTAATAAGGATTATTTGCTGCAATCCTGAAGACATTCGGTTGAGAACTACAGAAAATGTAAGGAATAAACAAAATATGAAAACGAAAAAATTTCCACAAAAATTATATTTTTGCATGTATCTTGTTGTTTCAAACAAGTCGTTATGCAAAATTTTAGAAGCAAAATTAAATTTTTTTTCGGAATTGTGTACACAGAAGCATGTATTTTGTTAATTGGACTTTTCAAAAAAGTCGTTATGCTAAATTTTAGTAGCAAAATTAAATTTTTTTTTTCGGAATTGTGTACACGAAGCATTTTTTATTTAGACCGAAAACATATAAAATCAACCACTCGATTTCCTCCACCCCTTCCAAACTTGGTATAGGAGATGTTCAGCATACAAGTATAACTTCGTCCACATGTAGGACAGCTAATCCCAGCGGATGTTGAATATCGCGTTTCAAAACATGAAAATATTCGAAAATTTTAAAAAGTATTGGTACATAATATTCCATTGTGATTTTACTAGCGTATGTTCAAAAATATGTATTGCACCAAAACTGGTTTTTTAAATTTTATAAAAAATATATGTTAAATAAAAGTTAGTTCTTTATGCCGTGTCCAAATGGAGATGTTACGATATCCTGACTTATGAATAAAAAATGTGAAAAAATTAACTAAAACGCCGATAACTCATAAGACATACAGGAGTATCACATAGTGTTTTAGTGACGGTATAGAAGAAGATTTATAATTAACGTGTATTTTTTTTTAAAAATTTAGAAACCCAGTTTTTTTAAATACGGTTTGATACACAGATTTTCAAATAAATGCATTTTACTGTCAAGAAGTGAATTATTTTTGTAAAAGAGTTGATTACAATTCCGAGCCAATTGGAATTTTATAAGGAACGAACCTCCAGGTCAATTGGAACGTTCAAATCCTAGGTTGATTGACAAATAAATCAATAACCCAAGAGTTAAACCAAAAGGGGGAAACGTTTCTTTTAGAGTAAGAAAACAGGGAGCAGTTTTCTTATTGTGTGGTAAATAAGTAGACGGGTTTGCTCAAATTCAATCACTTTATTAATTATAATTTTATCTTACGCTTGTTAATTGATGCTGCCTGTTGTATACGCCGGAGATATGGAAAAGAGACCCGATAATAGAAATGACTTCACATGAAGTCTCGGTTGAAAAGAAAAAGAGGCTGTATACAAAAGACAACATGTCAAAATGTCAAATATATAAATACAAATACTGGGAATGTTAATAATATTTTAAACCAGGGTTGGGAGTGTTTCAAATTCACGTATATTACTTATTTTTAAGGGGAATAGAAAATTCATTAATTTCAATTCAATAATTAATTTATAATTTAAAGACTTTTACTTAAAGTACTTTAAAACATACTGGCGCCTCTTGGACTGAAAGGCCAATATGATTAATTAACGGTTATTTACATTTGGAGTTCAAAATTTTCATATAATTTCATATAATGGTATATAATTCAAAGTTTTCAAAATTTCAATGAATGGATAAAAAAAACAATTATATACGATGGGTTTAACTTACAGACCCTTTTCTAACCGCTCTAATGCTCTTACAATACCTCGAATTATTCGCTTGGGATTTGGCGATGCATTCTCTAACATCTGATTGATGCGTCTATGAATCAATTTTTCATGTGACCTGTTGTTTGAGTAGCTTCTATCTCTTTGATTTCTTTGCCTTTGATTTGTGTGTTGCTGTTGGGTCCGCTGTTGTTGTGGTCGATGTCGAAGTGATTCTCGCGATTGAGACTGTTGGCTGGTTCTCCTTGTATTTTGGCTAAATTTAAATGCAGTTAGGGTGTGATGTTCGCGCCCACACCGTTGACATGCATCAGCTGACGTGCATTGGAAGGAGGAATGTGAGCGGGCTAAGCAATTTGTACAATACCCGTGGTTACGAACCGCTCTGCGACGTTCCTCAATCGTCATGGTTAGAAACCTGTGGCATCTACGGAGCGAGTGAAATCTTTTGCACACACGACATTGGTGTATACTAACGTCTCTTGGAGCCCTGTGAAGACAGATAAAAATAAAAAATGAGTATGATAGACGACCAAATATAGATAATAGTGGGTGCATGCGTATAGGGGTGTCATAATCAGCCAGAGGTAATCGACTATAAAAGGCAAACTTGGAAGTCTTACGAACGGGTAGGTTTAGTTTCAGATGATTGAAGGTTTTCACAGGGGAGGACGCAAGTTTTACAATAGGCCTGGTCACTATACCCGCCTGGGTTCTAATATCAGCAACTCGAGCAAGGCCGTCAGGCCCTAAATGCACTTTTGTTATGCGTCCTAGTCTCCATTCGCAAGGAGGTAAAAGATCATCTTTGATGACCACGAGTTGGCCCTCTTTAACGTTATCTTCAGAGTTTTGCCATTTGTGTCTTTTCTGTAGTTCTTTAAGATACTCGTCCTTCCAACGTTGAGCAAAATGGTGGTGTAAAGATTTTAGTCTTCCCATCGATCTCTTAAAGAATTGTTTTCAGCGGTGGGCTCGGGAAATGTTACAAGAGGGGCCCCACGTAAGAAATGTCCGGGAGTTAAGGCTAATAGCTCATTAGGATCGTCAGTCATTGGAGAAAGCGGACGAGAGTTTAGCACAGCCTCTATTCGGGTCAAAAGGGTGGTGAATTCTTCAAAGGTAAATTTTTGGTTTTGGGCCACTTTTTTGAAATGCATTTTAAAACGACTTGACGCCTGCCTCCCACAATCCTCCCATATGAGGGGCATTTGGGGGAATGAAGGTCCACTGGAATCCATGGGAGGAATATTTTTCTGCGATGTCATTAGAGGCGATTTTGATAAATTCTTCAAATTTTCTTTTAAGTGAACGTTCCGCTCCTACAAAATTGGTCCCATTATCGGACATAATTTGATGAGGTAAACCTCGGCGGCTAACAATCGAGTGAAAGCAGCAAGGAACGAATTAGATGTTAGGTCCGAACAAAGTTCGAGATGAACTGCCTTGGTGCTGAAACACACAAAAATGCAGACGTAACTTTTTTGATAGGGTGCATTTCGCAGAGTTGATGTTTTCGTCGAAAAGGGACCAGCAAAATCTAATCCGGTAGTCCAAAATGGAAGGGAAAAGGGTGCCCCTTGTTGAGGGAAGGGCTGCCATCATTTGTGATTGAATTTTATGTTTGTAAACTACGCATGTTTTACAATTGCGAATGCATTTCTTTATTCCAGATCTTAGTCTAGAAACATAATATTCTTGGCGAATTACTCTTAATAACAAATTGTGCTCTGCATGCATTAACAGATTGTGTGTAAATGAGATGAGAAGCTCACAGAATTTAGAATTCACTGGGATAATCATAGGGTGACGTTCATTAAATGTGAGATCGGAATAGGCCAATCTGCCATTCGCTCTTATAACCTTGTGACTGTCTAAAAATGGGTTAAGGGGGTAGAGAGGGCTTTTGGTACTAATTTTGTTATTGTTCATTAATGAAAAATATTCACGGTTGTAGAATCTTTGTTGAGTAAGAGAAATCAATTTGTTTTTAGTTGAGGCGAATTCCTTGTAATCGATCGGGGACAAGTTTTCTATCATATATGAAACCGCTTCTGCTGGGGTTATACCTTTTACGTTTGCCATACCAATTCGGGGTTTACCTTTAAACTTTCTCTCTTTTAGCCGGCTACAAAATCTAAAAACATAAGAGAATACTCTAACAGCATGATTCCATTTTGAAAATGGTGCTAAAATGTCACAATCGTCAGCAAATAAGTGGAAGATTTGCGCCTGCTTTTTAACTTCCGGTAGGCTTTTTTCAGTCAGCTTAGACTTTGGCCATTCTTTCCGGGGCTTTCTGAAGCCAACTTGGGCCGCACCACCATAGAGAATTATTTAAGAGATATGCAGCGTCGCAACCACGAGATCCCAGGTCAGCTGGATTATCAGCTGAACGGACATGCCGCCAAGCTACATTTCCGACATTTCTTATTATTTGAGCTGATCTATTTGCGACATATGTTTTCCATGTTGTGGGGGCTTTTTCTAGCCATCCTAGTACAATTGACGAGTCGCACCATAGAAATAGATCGTAATTCGGTAGGGGGCATGGCAGAGAGAACTTGTTTAACTAACTTTGAGAGTAAGACAGCGCCACAAAGTTCTAAACGAGGGAGACTTAAAGGGGATATCGGGGCTACTTTCGTTTTAGAGACTAGCAGAGCAGTTTGAATAGAACTTTCGGTTTGTGTGCGAATATAAATAGCGGCACAATACGCCCTCTCAGAGGCATCACAAAACCCATGTACCTGTACTAAAAAGGAAGGTGCAAAATTGACCCATCGTGGAATTTTTAGTGTTGAAATGAGGGGAAGATCTTTAATAAACTGTTTCCATTTTAAAAGAATACTGGGTTTTACTATTTCATCCCAACCGGTGCCATCTATCCATAGCTGCTGTAATATAATTTTAGCTTGGATCACAATTGGGGAAACCCATCCCGCTGGGTCGAAAAGCTTCGAAACGGTTGAGAGAATTTGTCTTTTTGTGACAGAGTCAGAAGTGGGAAGGGATTCGACGCTGTATGAAAAACTATCAGATAATGCATTCCACTGAATTCCCAAGGTTTTAGTGGCGCTTGTTTCTTGGAATTTTAAAAAATTTGAATCCAAAATATTTCCGCTTGAAACAGATTCCAATACTTGTGCGCAATTCGATGTAATTTTTCTTAAGGGAAACCCCGCAGATTCAAGAACTTTGATGACCTGGTGTAGAGAATCGAGAGCGCCTGGTATATCATGAGATCCAGATAAAACATCATCAACGTATGTTTCCTTCTGCAAAATATGAGATGCCTGAGGAAATTCATCTTGCGAATCTATAGCCAATTGGTGTAGGGTTCTGATAGGTAAATACGGGGCACAATTTAAACCAAACGTTACTGTTCTTAGAGAATAGTCCCGGACAGGTCCTTGGGGATCTGGGCGAAAGAGGACACGTTGAAAGGGGAGATCTTCATCGTGGACCAAAATCTGTCGGTACATCTTTTCGATGTCACCATTAAACACAAAACGGTAGAGTCGCCAGCTTAAAATCAAAGACATGAGATCTGATTGAAGAGTGGGTCCTACGTGTAATACATCGTTAAGAGAATTTCCGGTGGATGTGCGTTTGGAAGCATTAAAAACTACCCTTACCTTGGTGCTACGGCTTTCGGGCCTCAAAACGGCATGGTGAGGTAAGTAAAAGGAACCGAACGAACCACCAGACTTAATTTCACGGGACGTTGTCGGCTGCATGTGATTAAGATCAAGATACTCTTGTAAAACCTTATGATAAGTTGCCGACAGTTCGGGTTTGTTTTTAAGGGAATGTTCCATACGAAAATACTGAGCTATGGCCATCGAACGGGAGTCACCGAGTGACAAATCTTGGGGAAAGTTGGACTTAAAAGGGAGTTTTACGACGTATCGACCTTCTGAGTTGCGAACGGTAGACTGCCGGAACAAGTATTCACAATATTGGTCTTCTTCTGAGGGAGGGCTCGTTGAAGGCACCTCTTCCTGTTCCCAAAACATTCTCAGCTGCACATCAAGGGGATCGCGAGACACTTCAGTACTTTCAAGTGAAAAATTGGGAACCGATTGAGTCGGAACCGCACCACTTATAACCCAACCAAAGATGGTAGATTGGGCCATAAGGGAGTTTGCCAACCGCTTTGGTGTCCTTGAGAAAAATAAATGGCAGAATATTACTCCCAATCAATAGGTCGACCGGACCCGGTGTATAAAAATTGGGGTCTGCTAATTCTATATCTCGCATTTCTTCGCAGACACAATCAGAGACATAAAAATTTGGCAGAAACTGAACAATGTTCGGTACGACTAGGGTCTTCATGTCTATATATCTGTCATACTTTTTCGACACTAGAGTTATCTGACAAATAGAACTGGTATTTCCCACATAATGGCCGCCCATACCATTCAGCTGATAAATTTTCCTATCAGTCGGGAGAATAAGTCTCTGTTGAAGTTTTTTAGTAATATAGCTCTTCCCAGAGCCTGAATCCAAGAACGCGCGGGCGTTGAAAATTTCTCCTCTCACCTCTATTTGCACTATCGCAGTAGGAAGAAACGTATTTTCGGAATCAATGGTATTCAAAGTTGAAGTGAAATGTGTAGAGATCTGTAATTTGGATTTCTCAAGAGCTTTGGCAGAAGTACTAGGCCCTGGATCAACCCGCAGCGCGGCAGGTGGGGATTCGTTCCCCTCGGAAAGGGACGGTTTCGTTTTGGTGAAATGTAAAAGAGAGTGATGACTTTTTTTACACTGGGAGCAAGTAAATTTACTTTTACAATCCTTGCGAAGGTGGCTATATGAAAGACAATTGAGGCAAATGCCGTTTTGGGAAACGAAACTAAATCTTGAGTGCACATCAAGATTTTTAAAATCAGAACAATTCTTAAGGGCATGTGTAGACTTACAAAGTTTACAGGGAAACTGGGAAACGCTTTCTGTGTGAAAGGTATTCACTTCCGACTTTGATTTTTTCTGGGGGTTCGATCTCAGCCTTCTGTTACTATCCAATCGTTCGACCACCTCACACCTATCGGTCAGGAAAGCGTCCATTTGTTCCCACTTCGGAGGCTCCTTATGGGATTTAAGGGATTGCTCCCATAAAGAAAGAGTCTCAGGAGGAAGAATATTGGTGCAAATATTAATCAAAAAGGCGTCCCAATTTTTCGTGGACATACCTAGTGCTTCAACAGCTGATAAAACGTCATTAATCGTTGTCTGAATGTGTTGAAGCGACTCGTTGTTTTCAGAGTCAACGGCGGATAATCTCAAAATAGTCTGAACTTGATTATCAAGCAGAACGCGTTTATTTTCGTACTTTTCCCTTAAAGCCTCCCACGCCAATAGAAAATTCTCACCACACAACTTGTATCTTCTAACCACTGTTCCCGCTTGACCCCGAACTTTTAGGCGCAAATGATACAATTTCTGGACTGGGGATAATTTTGGGTGGTCCACATATACGGCAGTAAACATGTCTCGAAAAGACGGCCACTCCTCATAACCACCGTAAAATATTTCGGTATCGCAGGGCGGGACCTTAATGCAACCAACAGGGCTATCAGAAATATTTGAAGTTTGAGTAACTTCTAGGGTAGTCGGAGGAACAAAAAGAGATTTTTGCGCATCAATGATCTTCGCCTTACATTTATGAAACGCTTTAGTGCATGCACTAAATTTTCCCTTAATTGACTCTAAAGATTCAGGTTTCAGTTTTTCCCTCCCGGTAGTACAAACGGCTCTATATGATCTCTGTAGAGTCTGCCACCGATCGTTAAGATCGGTTAAATTAACTTCGAGTATAGAATCGGTAAGTTCATCTACAGAGGTCATGTCGAAATCTGAACAAAATGTGACAAGATCATCGGAATCAAATATAAATTCCTCCATATTTACCACTCGTAGCAATAATAGTAGTAATGTATGAAAACAAATGAAGACTTGCTCCTTCGTCAATAAATAATTATAATACTATAGTGTTTGTAGGTTGTGTGGGACAAAGTAGCCTCGGGAATAATATAATCGTCCTAGAAACTATGCTTAACCTTCAAAATTGTAGTTGATATCAAATCGCTTTATCCAAAAAATATAAATTTAGTTTTGAGGCCTGAGTCACCATTAATGAGACACGCGAACAATAAAACTTTCGTCGGCAATTCTAAAAAATTATGCCAGTTAAGGGGTTTTAAGACTATTGACGTTAATTTCCTCACATACAAATTGTGTAAACGATCATCAATGTTATAGAAAAACTATTTATTGTGAAATATGTTCAATAATTCTGGTATATACATATATATTTTCAAGAATATTTGAAAATTGGGATATAATAAATTAAAGTTTAACCCTATAATCGTGAAATCACAAATGTCTGACTAAAGACTTCATACCTTATGTTAAAAAAAACCAAAAATTTAATGGAGTATCTTACATAGTAATATGTATACGTGTATGAAAGTAAGAGTTGGTTTATATTCAATTTGTAATTTTCCTTAAAAAAAACCGTGCTTTCGTGTAGCAATGAAATATATTTTCTAAAATGTGTTGAGAACAAATTTTGTAATAAATTTTCGACTAATTGACGAAAAATTAAAAACAATCAAGTGGCAATAAATACCCGATTACACACGTTTGTGGGTTTAATCTTAACAACCAAAATATATAAATCCACAAAAAAAATAGATTCCAGACCGCAGTCCAACTATAATTATGTATAAGAGTATAAATCTGAGTTAATTTATGTTCTCTTCACTACTTTTGTCCACGCAGTGTAGCAAAAATAAATAAGATCAAACGAAAAAAAAAGACAGCGAACCAAAATCGACTATTGGTTAAGTGAACAAGCAAAGTCTTAAAAAAAAAATTATGTTTAACAAATTCATGGACAAAAAAATTCATGGATAATACCCCGTGTTTGTTTAACATAACAAGAGATCGAGGGTAGGCCAAAATATTTACACTAGTCTTGAATTCAGCATTAACAACAAGGTTTCCAGAAATGCAAAACTAGTCTGTCCATTGGGTCTTGTATGTAATTGAAAAAAAATGAACTTACATGGAGTTGTTTGCTAATCACCAAAGTTGTCTGTTGATTGATTTTGTAGTTGGGTTGAGTTTGCCTGTATTATTTTGTCTTCTCCACGAGTATTCCCTGTAATTTGTTTCAGTACTTTTGTTTCTTTTCGGGTTTCCTTTGCTGAGAGTGAATGTAATAATTGTTATAGGTGTCCGGGCAGGCAATTATATTAACACTTTTAATCTACAACACTTGATAAAAGAACTATGTTAGAGGTTATATTTCAGAAGAATAGGTTTAGGAAAATTCATTTGGTAAAACTTTACCGGTTGCGGAGGTTTTACATAAATACACTATATGTTTTCGAATCTGATATGTCGTTCCACACCAGAGTCCCGACGTTACCTCTCTTCAATGTTGTAGCGGCCTCGTGTTCAGCTTGCTTCGTATGCTCAATGTTTTTCCAATACCAAAAACTCTGTTGGTAGAATTTATAGCGGACCGAAACCCAGTTACGGGTTTAACACTTAAGTTGCAATTTGCTAATATGGTTGTGCTTGTTGCCTTTCCAAAAACGCCACTTGTTGCTATATCCAGACTGGGGTATTTTAACGATAATCAACAACTTTCCCACAATGAATTTAATTGTTCACAAGTCTACCAGCACACAGACCGCACCAATGGAAACACTCGTTTGGAACAAAAGGCAATTATATTGCGTCAATATAAATTGTTTTTTTGTTTTTTTTTTTTTTTTTTTAATTTGGGTTTTTTGCACTTCTGTGTCAAAAAAGTTTTTCACAACTTTATTTAAATATATCTTTAATATATCTTTATATTGATATTTGCTGTTTGTAAAATTTTTCTGCGTTGCTTATACAAAATGGCCGAGTATGTTTAAGTGTACAATGTGGTTTTTTTTTTTTTTTTATGTCAGAAATGGCTGATGAAAAATGCATATGATAACCGATAACCGATAATAATATTCTTGTAACAAAAAAAAAGACAGGGATGTTTATTATGAAATATCAAATACATGGAAAATTGAAACAAATAAAATTTTTAAAGAGAAATATTTAAAACCTATAGAATTTCGTAAATCTTTTGTAAAGGGCTGTATATATTTGGACTGATCAAAATAGATTTCGAAGGACCATGATTACAATTCCGAGCCAATTGGAATTTTATAAGGAACGAACCTCCAGGTCAATTGGAACGTTCAAATCCTAGGTTGATTGACAAATAAATCAATAACCCAAAGAGTTAAACCAAAAGGGGGAAACGTTTCTTTTAGAGTAAGAAAACAGGGAGCAGTTTTCTTATTGTGTGGTAAATAAGTAGACGGGTTGCTCAAATTTCAATCACTTTATTAATTATAATTTTATCTTACGCTTGTTAATTGATGCTGCCTGTTGTATACGCCGGAGATATGGAAAAGAGACCCGATAATAGAAATGACTTCACATGAAGTCTCGGTTGAAAAGAAAAAGAGGCTGTATACAAAAGACAACATGTCAAAATGTCAAATATATAAATACAAATACTGGGAATGTTAATAATATTTTAAACCAGGGTTGGGAGTGTTTCAAATTCACGTATATTACTTATTTTTAAGGGGAATAGAAAATTCATTAATTTCAATTCAATAATTAATTTATAATTTAAAGACTTTTACTTAAAGTACTTTAAACAAGAGTAAAAACACAATTTACGTTCCTTTAAAATGAGGTATTAATAGCTAAAACCGCTAAAAAGATATGGGCAATTATGTTTAACTACTGTTGCAAAACTTTTATTTTTATTTTTTTTTCAATACATTATTTTTTTTATGTAAATCTTTTTTCTACAACATTTAGTATCTTTTTATAGATTTGTATCCATAACTTTGAATCGTGTAAGAGCTCCATATATTAATTTGACAACAGCATAGTGAATTAAATTATAAATAACATATATTTTTTGAAAATTTAAAAAAAAAAAAAACAGTTTTTTAAAATACAGCTGTTTAAACCGCGGATTTTGAAAAAAAATTATTATTTTACATTCAAAAAATTATTTTATTTAAAGCACGACAACGGTGGCTTCCAAATGAGGTATCAATGCATAGCGTAGCTTTAATCCTTAAAAAGATATGGACGATTAAGTACGACTACAACGCGATATTTCCACAACCATTAGAGCTAACAACACAAAACTTTTACGATAACATATTCACATAACCTTTGCCTTCCATACCAAATTTGGTTAAAATTAAAGGGGGTAGAGGTCGAATATTGGATATTTTTTGATTTTTACCAAATGTTTTTTTAACAACCTGAATTTTATAACATTGAATTTAAACCGACATGAAATTCCCATTTAGTTGGCAGATTTATTTATACGTATGAGAACAAATTCACACAGAATTTAGTTTTTTTTTTCTTTCTATTGAAGCGTAGGGGTTATGGCAAATTTTTTGCATGTTTTCTTTGCATAAATTAGCCCTTGTCTTGATATTAGAGTATTTATTTTTGTTAAACACAATTTTTAATTAATTTTTAGCATTTTAAATTTTTATAAAACGAAATTGAACTTTAAAAATTACATCATCCAGTTTATGATAATGTTTTAGAATAAATAAATATTCAGATTTAAACAACTAAAACTAAATTATTCAACTTAATAAAGTAATAAACCTAATGAGAATTAATATCTAAGCTAACTGAAATGAATTTAAAATATTTTTTACTAGCCATGATTAATGATTACTTAATCGAATTAATTGCCCTGATGGACGATTATGTTGACCGTAAAATGGACGTAGTGCGGAATACGTATTTCGAACAGAGCCATGATTTTCAAAATAAATTTGCACAATTTGGAAGCGTTGTTCAAGCGTCAGTCTATTGATGTTGAAATGCCAAAACAAACTAAACATAAATCACCTGACAGCTGACAAAATGGCCGATTTGACAATAAAAAAACACTTGTATAGGGTCCGCCAAATAACTTTTTTTTTTTGAACTCCTGAACCAATTGGACTTTGTATGGCGTCATACCAAGGTCTTTATGCAAAATTCGTCTCAATAATGTCTCCGAAATGTTCAATTGTTGAGAACGACGGTGAATTGATGTTGATGGCGCTTAACGCACACTTTCTGCCACAGCAGCAATATTCTCGGGTGTACGCACTGTTTTTAGTTTATCGATGAGGATGCCAGTTTCTTTCACTTTTTTCACAAGATATCGAACATACGGACCATATTCGTTCAGCGGAAGGATAAAACTAATTATCTGTCAAATCAGACATGAGCTAAGTGTTACCATTCACGAAATAAGCACTAGTTGAAAAAAAAAAAAAACGTTAGATGGCGGACCCTTTAGTATTTGTGATAAAATGAGGTTCAAAATCTGAAGTTAACGGTGAAAGTGAAAAAAGTCAAATTAACATTATTTACAAAAATTAAATGAAACACATTTAAAGCAATGAAAACATGCACAATTAATTGTTGTTTTGCATGTGTTTCTTTTACCACGTAAAGTGAAAGACTTTTCCTATGTCTTCTAATGCAATAAACGCTAGTATGCCAAATATCAAGTCGATAGCAGAGAAACGTTAAAATTATGTCAATTGCCCTGTAGTGGAGAACACTTGACATTAATTAACTCTTTTTTGCATTTTGGGACTCTTAAATTTTTTAGTTAGCTTTATTTAGTAATACAGTAGACACGCTTAAATGAGCGTTAAAGCGGGAAATCATTTATCCTAAATTTTGGATAAATGCACAGTAACCCATTTAGGAAAATATCCCATAAATGCGTAAAAAACAAATTTTATTAAATTTTTTTTTTTTAAGTTTCATTTACACTTTTTGCTGAAAAAGAATAATTTATTTCCTTTAAAGAAAATGTTTACTTAATTTTTTGAGTTTTAAATAAAATAAGTTAAGTTTTTAACATAATTTTGTGTTTAACGAAAAAATGTTTAAAAAAGTTGATGTATTTTATGGATTCTTTTTAGGCAAAAGCTCATATTTTCCAAAACGAATTTAAGGGATCAATTTCGTTTTTACTTTACTAATTTAATTCAGCCTAAGGATAACTCATTGAAGCATGTAAACGAAATTATTTCCATGCACTTTGTATGAAATATATTGTTGCCAGCACTTTTTGAGCATTTAAACGGGCAACGTACTTAAGCGGGCGCACTGTTTTTATCCCAAATGACCAATAATTCCTATATTTATCAATTTTTAGGGATTTTTTTTTTAACATTTAACTAGTTTTTAGAAATTTTTAAAATCTAATTATTTTTAGGGATTTCTTTGGACAGATTTAGATACTTTCTTAAACATAGTTGGTAACAGTGTATGCAACCAAAAAATAAATGCAGCTGGTTTTTTTTGTTTGTGGTTTGCCTGCTTGGAGGAATTTGGTTTTATACCTGTTGTAACCATCAGCCGGTTATTAGCCGCCGCCGACACAATTTCCCTTCAAGCAGCGGCTGACCATATTTTGGCGGCTGCGGGCGATTAAGCCTCCAATTGTGTTTGCCTCGTGCACATGCCTTTCCTGACACTTACAATTCAGAGAAATTCAAGTCAAATATCCATAGACACTATTCCCTATTTCCTTCTCCACATAACCTATTTTCCTGATATCAATACAATGCACTGCATTATTAGCAGGCATCCCCTGAGTGGTGGTGTATAGTAAAAAAAAAACAATCGTCCTGCATGCTTTCCTAAAACAGCAAATAGTAAAAATGGGACATATATCATCGTCAAAAGGTTAAAATGGTCGTGTAAGCGGCTTTTATACACCTTGTAAATAACTTCAATATGTGTAATATAAAAATAATAAAAATTAAATAAATTTTTTTTTTTTTTGATTACCTAATAATCATATAATTACAAATTATATACTATTACCCTAACCGAGCACTAGCTACTATGGCCTTCGGCGCGTTTTAGCGAAAACAGACCAGTGCCTCTGGTGGGAATCGAACCCACGACCTGATAAGCCAGCACGCTACCAACTAGCCTACCGGGGCGCACATTAAATAAATTTAAAATGTTAGTTATTTAAAAATGTCATTAACCAAAAACGCCTACATTTTAAACTTTAAACGAAATTATGTCACAACATACTCTTTCAAATTTCAAGGTTAAACGTGTATCTTAAAAATAAAACAAATTTTCAATTTTATCTACTTAAGATACAAATAAATGAAAAAAAAGCCACACAATTTGAAATCTACACATCTACCTGAATCTTTAAAGCAACTAAGCAAACAGAATTTGAAATCTACACATCTACCTGAATCTTTAAAGCAACTAAGCAAACAAAAAAGAAAATACCACGAAAATTGTAGTATCCTTTTCTTAACAGCACGAGCTTGTTCATTCAGCTCGTGACTGAATGACTGACTCTGACTGACTGGAAAAATATAAACAAACGCCCACATAAAACATGACACTCAAACATTTTAAATGAAAATTTAATAAAAAAAAAAACATTTTTTTTTAAATTGTAGAATTGTAATTTATATCTTTACAAAATTAAAACTTCAAACATATGAATGAAAAATTATAAGTAAAAAAAATATGAATTAAAATTTGTTTGAATAAGTTTTAATTAAACTTTTCCCTTCTTGTTTTTGCACTTGCATTCTAATACGTTTTAACATGAGTTTATTTTCAAAATGTGTCTGTGTAAATGTATTTGATAAGTTTAGTTGGTGTGAGTAATGTAGAACTATAGGTGTATGTATAATTTCCCGATGAAAAAAGTTTCTACACACACAAAAATCGTTGCTAAGTAACTAGGAATATTTCAACTAATAAACTTTTTTAACATAAATTATCCAATAATTAAGTAGAAACAAGTAAAAACTTCGTAAAATATTTTTAGTTTTCGTAGAACTTTTGTGAATAAACTTTATTAGTTGAAATGCTCCTAATTACTTTGCAACGATTTTTTGTGTGTATATATTCATATACAACTTGATATCGTTATAAATGCTTATATGCGTGGCAATATACTACAATATATGTTCATATCGTATGCTCAATTTCCCAAGTAAAAAAGTTTTTATACCCATGTGAAAAATTATTTTGTGAGTTCTCTTATTATACATAAGTAGATCAGAAAAATGAGAACATCATATTGTATCCTATTAGATCTAATCTAATACAATTAGACATTATTTGATACAAAGATATAGATATAAGTTCATGAAATTATTTTGATATAATTGTATCCGAATTTTGTCCTCATCCAAATATATCAAATTATATATGTGATACATTTACATCAAATTCGATACAATTGTATACAAATATATGGAATAACAAGTTACATATGTAATTATATTGTAGATCGGTATATAATTAAATATTTTTACATATTGCACTATATGAAGTGTATTATAAAGAAAGATATGATTATATATTTGAGATATAATTTTATATGAATATATATTTTGCAATATATCATTATAAATAATTGTAAAAAGTAAAACATTACTATATCAAAACTTTTTTACTTGTATATAATCAGATACAACTTAATACAATTAAACTTGTCAATATAAATATTTATATAGTCATATAAACATTTATGTTCTAGCATAAATATTCGTATCTAATTGTATATAGCTTTGTGTTATTTAAAAAATGTATATATGTGGTTATATATAGCTATATATTATTTTGTATGTAATTGTACTTAACATACCCAATTGTATATTACTATATATAATATAATTACCCCGGCAGAAAACTACAATCGGCGCAGTGTTGGCAAAGCGGTCGGTTATGCGTTGGTAAAACGTGGTCTTAACAATCTTGGCAGTATTGTCCTGTTACCTGATTTATAACAGCCGCTAACCGTTTGTTTAAGCGAACTTGCCACCGTTGGAATAAAGTTGGTAAATTCAAAAAGGTTGGTACTTTTAAAATCGCTTAAATTAATTTAATTTTGAGAAATATTTATAATAAAACAAATTCAAAACGCATCAATACAGTGCGGTCTTAGTCGTATACATCATATTTAGATGGGTGAAATATGATGAAATAAAAATTCTTCTAATTGGTTGTAATATTGGTAAAACCAATTTTGGCGGTACAGGCAAAACATATGCTTTACAAACAAAATAGTGTTATTCTATTACAATATTAGTTGTACCTTTGGTGGTTTGCCAGTACTATTTTTTTGGTAGGGTTGGAAATTTCTTCCTGGGTATATATAACTGCATGTGAACCAATAATAAAAATATTAAAAGTTGGATTTATTCGTCCTTTCAGTTTTAATTAAACAAAATAAAAATGCTCGAGCTCGAGGCCAGTTGTAGTTAATATAAAAATTAATTTATATCTCAATATTTCGACATTCGTCGAATGTCATCTCAGGAGAAAAAAAAAAAAAAATTTATATTATTTGTTTAATAAAAATACGCTTTGAATATTTTTTAATAATCTCAGATGTGATTATATATGGTCCATTATGAAGACACATTCAATTATATGTGCTAACATATCAACATTATTTTCTAAGTAATTTTAGATATTAGTCAATATATATTAAATGGCACGTCTTCAACACAAAATACTTTAAATAACTGCATACGTTATTACTAGAGATGTCAGGAATATTCGGTTACTATTGGTAATCATAAACCGAAAACACATAATGTTTGATTAAATGTATGGCAAAATTTAGTTCTTAAGAAATCGAATGAAAGATTTTCTCAGTTTTCCAATAGTTTTCAATTTTAAAGACTTTGTGGGAAACTATAAAAAAAATTAACTTTCACGTCGGTTAATATTGTTAGTTGAAAGTTTCTTGAAAAAAATAATTATTCGATACGATTTGAACTTTTAAATTACAGTGGTATGCATAATTTCATTCTTCTTAATTAATTTCAAATCAATTGTGCTATATTAATTCTACACTCAAAAAAATAAGTTAGTAGAAAAGTTAGTAAAACGTCTTGTAAATCAGGTATACAATTTTTTAGCAAATTTTTTGTTAAAATCGTGTTTTCAGCTAAAATTTTTGTTATACTTATTCAGCACTTAACTGTTTTATACTAATGCTTACTAAAATTATACTAAAGTTTTACTAATTAATTTTGCTAAAAAAAATTGTGCTGATAAGCACATTAATAGTGTGGACGACAACCAGATTGAAAGATATGCGCAGAATGAAGCAGATGTCGCGGCATGTCAAGATGTAGTAGAGAAGAGGAAAATAATACTAAAAAGTACAACTATAATAAGACATATAAAAAAATTAACCATGGAAGATTTTTGTATCTGTTTTTCATACATAAAACAAAATTAAGGATTAAAACAACTTTAATTTTGAGTTGTCACCGGCTTGTGAAAATAATTGTCTATTAATTAAATAAAAGACAACATAAATATTTAAATTTAATCTGTATTTCTAAACTAAATGTTTATAGATTAATAATCTAGTGTGGTCAAATTGTAAACAAACATATACAGACATGTAGTCAGAGTAAAGCGAAAGACAAAGACACAGATCTTAGGTAGATTTTTATGGTTTATTTTACTTATTGCAAAAAAAGGGTTGTTTTTTTCGTTTCGTTTGTTTTTGTTTCTTTTTTCGTTTCGTTTATATAATTATCTTCGGCAGTTGCGTCCTTTAAAAGATAGCATCATTTAGACAACCATTGATGTAAGTAGTTGATAGAAAATTTTTGTTATGTTATATATTTATTTCTATATATTTTCAGATATTAAATTAATTCATGTCGTCAATGTGGGAAATTGAAAATTTCTATATTTCGTAATTATTGTAAATTATTTTTAAAAGAATCACAAAAATATGTTTTATGATATTCAACAAATAAATTAACTAAATTACAATTTTTCTACAAATTTTTTGCGTTTTTTTTTCAGTCTACTAAAATTCAGCAAAAAAAATGTATTAATTTTTAGCAAGGCTTTTTTATTTCTAATCCACTAAGTGTTAGCAAAACTTTTGCTGAATCTACTAAGATTTTGCTGACATTAGCAATTTTTTTGCAAGCACCCTCCTGACTAAAATTTTGCTGACTCAGCAAAATTTTTTGCTGACTTTACAAAACTTTTTTTTTGAGTGTAGCTTTTTAAATTTGTTATATTTTCCAACTTCAGGTTCATAAATATCATAAATTTTTAGTTATAAAATTATTTTTTTTAAATTAATATTTATATGTTTTATTAATGAATTACAAGTTGTACTTAGTTGGATTAAAACAAAATTACTGAACTCTAAAAAATTTTATTTGTTTTTATTAAAAATCGTATTAGATAAATTTGTATCAAATTATATATAATGTGATCATATTTTTAGAACCATTCTTCAAATCAAACTATATGAGATTAGATCCTATGAGATACCATGGCATCAGCTTATGTATGGCACATTTCGGATGTTTCGTTATATGTGATACTGTTTTTGACTATATCGGAACTTTATTCGTCGGGTCGTACTGTGTATGTATGCTTAGGCGTGTATTATACAAACACCATCTCATCATTATTATCAACGCCAGCATAATGATTGTAACACAACAAGAGGTCTGCAGTAATTGCTATAAAAGTACATTTTACGTGCACTTTCTTAACAAACTAAAAGGTACCGTGACAGTAACGATGTTTAATTGACATGAACCTCCAACCGTCCTAAGCTTGTTTGCAATCCAATTTATACCACGCAGTCCACACGAAAAATACACAAAAAGTTTTTATAAACTAAAAAAAAAAAAATCAGTAAAGTCAGCAACATGTCTGCTGGGTGGATCCTTGCAGAAAAATTGCTAATATCAGCAAAAAAAATTTGTAAATTCAACAAAAACTTTGCAAAAATCATCAAAATTTACTAATTTTTGCCTCATTTAGCGACTCCCCTTGTTAGTTTAAAAGCTATTCTTATATGTTTGGCTAAAACTCTGTTTAAAGCGTTAAATTTCGTATGAAAGATTTCCCTAACAACCACCTAAGTTATGTGTACTTCTTCATTTAATTCTTATTTTTTTATAAAACTACCATATAGCTCAAATATAATTTATAACACGTTTTTGGAAGACATTGGTTTACATTATTGCTTTCATAAATCTGTTAAAATTTTACTATTTCAACCAAAAAACTGTCTAAATCCGATTTTCTTCATTTTTTTGTTTTTTGCTGCCAAAAAAAAAGGATAATATTTTTAGGCCTAAAGGTTTATATAGCTTATGCACAATCCATATTTCAAAATTGTAATTTTTTTCGTTTCCACCTTTTATTTTTTGAAGTTTCACTCTCTCGTTTTAACACACTCTCGCTTCGAAACCGTACCCTGCACACGAAAACTTTCTTCACACAAAATTAAGCTTGTTCGGTTTTCTATCGAAATAGTTAAATTTCTTATTTCGCGCATATTTGGCCATTTTAAAATAATCCACCAGGAGGCGGGTTTTGGCGGTGAAAGTAGAGTGTCCAAAAAAGCGACGAATTTAGATAAAAGGTTTTTTGTTTGAAAAATTTGATTTTTTGAAAACAGGTTTCGGTTACGGTTTTTATTAAAGAACCGGTTTGGGTTTTAACTGGTTATTTAATAAAGCAGTTAACCAGTTAAAACCGGTTTCGGTTACTTAAAAAAAGAAAAGTTTTGATATTTTCACAAATTAGGTGAAAAAAATGCTTTCGGAAAAGTAAAACAAGAATGTAAGTTCCCACCGATATCGGTATTCTCTCTTAGGAGAGTTCCCTTGTGAACATCAACAGAATTTAACTTTCATTAAAAATTAAACATTGCTTTAGATTCAGTGAATAAGAATCATAAAAGAGAACTTCCACCCTATGACAAGCTCATATGAAGTTGATTGGTTCCGATCCAAATTTTCATAATATCTAATCCAAATCCTTGCAATGTATTGATTCGTTATCTATTATTTTGATGTTCTTTTTTTTGATGGGTTAATATTTTGCAGTTGTGTTTGAAAGAATATGAATTATGGAATTTTTGAATGCCATTAATGTGTATTAATATTTTGTTTACTAAGCGAATAATATGGAATACTAATCCTTACTATTTTTCGAAAAGCTGTTATAACAATTTTAAATTGTATTTACTATTTCTATCTATTTTTATTTATTTGTCATTAATACACGAATGTAGATTTCTCTTTTTAACTATTTTTTTACTTTTATAAAACTATCTTCTCCTCTACAATTTGAGGCGCTCGTATTTTTACATTTTTTTATCACACATTCTGAATAAAAAAATTAAAAATGAAATATTAAAATTTTTTATCTTTTTGATAGATTAATAAATGTTATTGGTCATGTATTCAAGCCTTAATAAATAACTTTGAAATCTCATTAGCTATGCAATTTCAAATTTATTTCTGAAAGCACAGCCAGTTCATACCCAGTATAAAATGTTCGTGCTTTTAGAAGCAGGATAAAACAAATGCGCTGATGTATGTGCTTACTATTACATAATATTGAGAAAAAAATTTTTGAGCTTACTGTTTTCCCTAACAAGGATGCAGATTGTAAGCAGCTTACCCTAATCCCTTACAAGGATGCTGGTTGTAATGCAGAAAGTTTCATATCGTGGATTATAAACGATCTGTAAAAATGTTCCCGATTGATTTTCGATTGTGTTTGGTGTTTTCGAGTATTAAATAAAAAATAATTAGTCATTTAACTGTTTCTGAAGAGCTAGCACGTGGAGCGGTAAAAAATAAAATGATTATAGTATATGTCAAAATTTTTAACAACAAAAAACTTATATCTGTAGAATTTTATGTAGAATAAATTATGTTTATTCATATTATTACTGTTAATCGTAATAATGTAGACATGAAATATGAATTTACTGAAACATATGATATCACTGCTTTCTATAAGCGCTTAAAATCCGAGCTTATTTTAACAAAAAGTAATGCTTTCAAGTGGGAATTTGCTATATAAAAATCATGGCATATGTAAGCAGGTTTGTAAGGGATTCTTTTCGGCTAACTCCTTTACAAACCTGCTTGCATGTAAGCATCGTTTTTTATTGGGTATCCAATAAAGATTAATACTTTCTAACAACCAAAAACAAACAGTTTAGTTATGCCGATATTTTCTACACACGGCGATCCTTCTCAGCACCAAATCAATGAAGTTGCACTAGAATTTGTTAATTGAAACTTTCATTAAACTAAGGCAAGTTTTCATAAAATTTTATGGAAAATATAATTTTATTTATTAAATATTCTCATTCACTAAATAAATAAGCTTCATTAAAATAATAGCTTTTCAATAATTTTAAGAAATTTTACGTTCACTTTGTGAAGTAAACTTACTTTACAGTTATATTAGTTTTTTGTTTTTATATACATCGAGATTATTTTTATGTTATTTTCAATTTATAACGAGCTTTCAACCTCCGTATATTTACAAAAATAAAGCAAATCAAACATATTAGCTAGGTTGATACTAGTATTTCGATCTGGCTAAAGATCTCATCAGAACCCGAAGTTTTAGAAAAGCTAGAGCCTATATAATAGGCAGAACTTTAACAAAAAACCTATTAATAATCAATTTTGCTCCATTCTTGTCTTCTTAGTAATCAACCACGTGGTTAGGTCTTTTCCTAACAAGCATCATGACGTTACTAAACTTTGAAGACCAAAAATGTTCTATTTATATAAAAAAAATTTAGTGTGTACTCTGGCTCAAGTAATATTTTTTACAGTTATATTAGTTTTTTGTTTTTATATACATCGAGATTATTTTTATGTTATTTTCAATTTATAACGAGCTTTCAACCTCCGTATATTTACAAAAATAAAGCAAATCAAACATATTAGCTAGGTTGATACTAGTATTTCGATCTGGCTAAAGATCTCATCAGAACCCGAAGTTTTAGAAAAGCTAGAGCCTATATAATAGGCAGAACTTTAACAAAAAACCTATTAATAATCAATTTTGCTCCATTCTTGTCTTCTTAGTAATCAACCACGTGGTTAGGTCTTATTACTGAAAATATTCATTATTTTTCGTCCATTAAAATTCTCTTAGCAAAAAAAATCGAAACTGAAACAGATGCTGTAATTATTTTACAATTCAATCGTTCAAAAAGCTATTTAGATTGGATTGCGAGTAATGTGTATCCCACATTACCCTACTAGGTACTCCATATTACCCTACATGTATGAACATGTAGACTTTTCTATACATAAAAATTTTCCTGTATAACTTTTTCTACAATAAAGATAATGCATTTGTTTTATGAACACAATTCGACAACAAATGAAGTTGTATTTTATCATCGGCTTTGTAAATTTGTCATTATTACTTTGACGGAAAACTACAAAAATAAAATAGGTATTCCACATTACCCAAGTTTTGCACAGGTAATTTTCCAGTTTTTATAAGTTACTTATAGCGAAATATGCAGATTTTCCAAAACTTTAGCTTAGATATCAAAACAGCAAGCCTTAACGGGATTACTAGCATTAGAAATCAATAAAAAGGACAATATTTAAGCAATTATAAAAAACTAAATAAATGGTTTATTCAAAAAATTCTTTTTGCAATAGAAAAAGACAAAATTAGATATTATTCTAAAAATTATAATTTAAATTCGGACTACCCCTGGCAACCCTGGTAACCACTTCATTATAGGCGATTGTTTTTAAAGGCAAAATCTGGTGCCTTCGTGGAGTCTTGGGTACTCATCTAAGAAAACAATTTAATTTTGTTTCAGACACGAACAACTTCTTTAGTAGCTAACGTATTTCAAATTTTTCATTTGCATTAAAATGGTACGATAGTAAACTCAAATATTACAAAAAACACCCAAAAATTCGTGCTTTTTAAAAGAAGTACTAGGCAAAAATTTTAAAATGTGTCTACACACAAAAAAAAAATTCATACTATTTATGAATATTTTATGAAAAATTTGCCAATGTTCTAATTTATGAACTTTTTCATAACATTTATAACCAGTTCATAAAAAATACTGGGAAAGTTTGTGTCTCGTAAATTATGAGAAGGTTCTTAAAATATATGTAGAAACACTTAACATTTATGAAAAAGTACTTAAAAAATTTGCCAATGTACAAAATCCTAAAATTTAAGAAATTGCAATAATACTGGGAATTTTATGTACCTTTTCATAAATGCTAGGGAAACTAGGAACACTTCATAAATAGTAAGTAAATTTCATAAATAGTATGAACCTTTAAAAATATGAACTTTTTCATAAAAAATTAGGAATTTTATTTTTTGTGTATACAGTAGGGTGGGGCGATTAGTATGGAAGGAAGAAAATCTTAATGGGCGCTTCGTGTTTCTGATTCTTGGGATTGTACTGAGCAAAAAAGTCCACTAGACCATACGTCTACGGTGAAAATCGAGCTTCCAGATTTTGACTTTACGGCAAAAAAGCCCTATTTTGAAATTAAAAATTAACCTCTTAAACCCCACCCACAAATATGATTGATTAATCTGCTAGAGAATCTTCCAAAGAAGAGATTGATACCATAATATTGGATAAGCTCCTCCTACTTCCTGAGATATGTCCATCCCACACATTGTTACTTTCACAAAATACGGCTAAAAAGTCAAAATCTGAAAGCTCGATTTTCACCGTAGACGTATGATCTAGTGGACTTTTTTGCTCAGTACAATCCCAAGAATCAGAAACGCGAAGCGCCCATTAAGATGTTCAAATCGCCCCACCCAAGTGTACAGTTCTCAAAAAAGCGAAAAAAAAACCTGCTAAAGTTAGCAGTTTCTTCTGCAATGTAATTTTTAACTAGTAACTTTTTCTGCTATTTTTACAGTTTTATTAAAGCATCGTATAATTTTTTTTTTATTCAGGTATACAGAAGATTTTGTTTGCATTAATTTTAATAGATTTTTAGTAGAACTTTTTTTTATTAAATTGGCAGATTTTTTCTTCATTTCTACTGACGTGTTAACTAAATGTCCGTTAAACTTAATAAAAGTACATTTTTTGGTACCAAATTATGAATCTTATTCACATCACAAATCCTATACATATTAAAACACTTTATACGCACTCATACATACACAAAATAGTGTCAGTCGCCATTAAAGCCTTAATAAAAAAATAAAACTTTACAGGTGAATTGTAAAATGAAAATGAAAATCAAGGAAATATGTCTGGGAATGAACAAAACTAACAAACTTTCATTTTCAATGTTATGCTACTATAATAATAATAGATTTGTTAGTTTGTAACACAGATAACCAAAACCACTATTACTAAATTATGGGTTTGTATGGGTTAGGGAAAATAAAATACTATAACTGATAGTAGTGTAAGTACATACCTGGATTATTGGTTTGAACCATTTTCATGATTATTTTAGCAATTGTTTAATTTTTTTATAAACAATCAAAGAGAAATTAACACTTAAAAGATTGCAATTTTTTTTTTATTAATTTTTGATAATTTTTTTTTTTTGTTTAGTTTATTTAAATTTTTCTCAAAACGTTAAACGTTTAAGAATTTGTATACTATACACTCAGAGATACAACTTTTCTTTTTGCTACACTTTTACACCAGTTTCAGTTGAAGAAAATTGTCTACTATTTTTATAATTTTATAATATTTAAAGGAAATATATACGTGTTAACGGTTTTAACTCTCGCCAGCAACTGTTAATAATTTTACTAAAGTTACCGTATTGTTAACTCTGTTTTGAAGTTTTTTTTTTCTACTTCCTTTCCCTTTTTATTTCCATTCCTTTATCACAACGCATAATCAGTAGAATGTATTCTCTTTTGCTGTTTGTTTTGTTGTTGTTTTGCTTTAACTTATCACAGGTGGTCTAGAATTAGGTACTGACAAAAAAAAAAAATTGCTGCACAAAAAATGAGTACTATATTTCCGATTTCAGAAACCCTATTTTAACCCTTCTGCTAAGTAAGACGCATACATATATACGTTTTTTCGTAACTCTATTCAGTTGTGTAAGACGTATATATACGTCCAGTTCAAATAAGTTTTACAATTCGGTATAAAAAAATTTTTTTTGTTAAACCGAATGAATCAAATGCTGTGTGCAACTTTCTAAATGTTAACAAAAAATATGTGGCACGAGTGGCTGCAATTAGGATTTATTAGCATTTTCAACAAAACCATATTCTGTTGAGTAAGACGTACATATATACATATATGCCCAAATTGCCAATCGTACTTATGGCTGCCAAAACTACAATAAAAACCACACAAAATGAATGAATCTAATTGGTTTGTATATTTATACAACAAATTTATTATTTGAGAAGCAGCGCTCAAGATTTATTAGCATTTTTTATGGCAAACAAAATAAGTTTTGTTTTAAACATTGTAATGAATCTAATTTGTTTAGCTATTTTCCATATTTGTACAACAAACTGATATATTAGAAGCTGCGTTTTCATGGTTTATTTCCAATTTTGATCAAATCCCCTGTTCTGTTGCGTAAGACGTAAATATTCGTGCAAATTGCAGTCCGTAGATATGAAAAAAAAATACTGAATTTCTGTAATTCTCTTTGTTTTCTGAGATTTAAAAAAAAAAACTCCAGCACGAAAATGTGCTATAAGCTACAAAAAAAGCATTTGTAATGAGACTCGCTTTTGGTGCTCAACATGTGAGGTCCTCTCTGCGTTGCACCTTGATTCGAGGAATACCACACAAAATAATGCATTTTGTTAACTATTTTTCTAAAATGTTTTAGTTTTTCATATGAAAATTTTAAAAAATATCGAATACTATATATCATTAGAAAAAATTGAATTAGTTATCTTTACATAATTACAAAGTTAATAAATTATTTTTTTTATTTAACATTAGTAAACTAAAATTCAATAAAAATTTGTTTAATTAAAAAAGATTCATAATTTTTTGTTAAAAAAAATTCTGTGCTTAACATTTTGCGTTAGGCGTATATATACGTCTTTGCGGTTTTTGTCGACACACCACACGAAGATTTTTTTAACTTTCTCCACGCAGTAGACTGGTTAAAATAAATCTGTTGACAAATTTCAAACACTATTACACCAACAAAAGACACTATTACTTAAGCTTACTTTTCTGAAACATTGAGGTCCGCTGAATCCGATACACTATATTCGGGACATTACAACATCGCGTATTATTACTTTTCAAAAAATTTGTTGTCATCTGAAATTCTTCTCTACTGTTTTCAGAACTAAGGTCTAACCTTTTTAATATCTTATTCATTTCCGGAAAAACCGTCCGTTGAAATATGGTGATATAGTATATTCACTATAAATACAACGAACGATATCTCAAAGAGTCGCAATCATTTTCGCATATTATCTTCCGATATATTTATGAATATGGATATCGTTGAAAATAATTATACCGTTCCTATTATATATGTTCACAAAATAGTTACTTCACTACTATTTCCAATTAAATCGAATTGTTGAAAATTTAAAAAGCTGTCAATTAAATATTAATGAATCAATTAAATATTTGCTTAAATGAGCCACTTTGCTCGACATTTTCTATACTATCGCTCAAAAGAATTTTGTAAAACCAACAAGATAACATAATCATATTGGTGTTGTTTTTTAAAGACTAATCAAATAAAACATTTCATTAATTAAAATTATATACAGATTTATATTCTGTACCAACTTATGTAAAAGTTAAGCGGTTTATATCGAAATTTGGAAATATATTTGAGAACTTTTTTTTTGGCAATTTTTATAGTTTTTTTTAATTGGTACTATTCCGGAACGTCTTCAAGGCTGTGAAAAATTCGCAAAATACATAACTTTTGTCGTCCTTAATACAACATTCGAATTTTAAAAAAAAAAAATCTTTTTTAGTAGCTTTGCTCGTTTTTTGTTTTTCGTCTTCAGTATTCTTCTTTGCTTTTCTATCCGGAGCTTTTTGCACTTTAAATGTACTAAAAGAACAATTTTTTTTTAATTTGGCGCACAAAATGTTTCGAACACGACGTGCTACTTCGTGGTCAGAAACCTTTGCATCAACTCTCAAAACTCCTCCACATTTTTGGCTTTGGAAGAGTTTTTGGGTTTCTTTGTCTTACCAGTTTCAGGTTTTCTGCAAACTGTTAGGTCCTTATTAAACTGTACTACCAAATTTAAAACCAACTGACTGGATACATGTAAATTTTTATGATTTTTTTGAAAGTCCAACTTGGATTATTTCGAAAAGTTTAAAAAGCATGTTCAATCAATATTTAAAGAACTTGATTTTTTTTTTTCAATGCTTATTGGTTTCACATGAATGTTGGATTCAGTTTTAATGAAATCCAAATACGACTGTAATCGAGTCCAACCTTTTTTAATGACTCCAAAGAAGAAATAAGATATAAAAGGTTAAACCTGAGCTTTGAAAACAATAGGGAGGACTTTCAGCTAACATAACAAATTTATAACGACAAGAATATAGCAAAAAAAAACGCGTTTTTTAAACTTTATGTTAACATATCTCGAAAACATAATGTGATGGAGAAATTCCGAGGTCAGATGCAGAGTCAGCAGACCTCAAGTCTTTACAAAAGTATTTTTTAGTTATAAAGCCTTGACCTCTCTAAAAATTTGTAGGCCTGTTAAATTTGTTTAGAAAGATTTAAATTCTCAAATTTAAATTTGTTAACCTAAACAAAGATATATTTGCAGTTTTAAACATACTTATAATAAATATATATATATATTTTCGGCTAAACATTTACAGGTAGACGTTTTGCACTAGTTCCAAACATATATATTTTTACAGGCAAACATAATTGTATTTGCAAGCAAACTTGTCATCTTAGAAACATGGGAAACGGAAATGTTTTCCAAACAAAAGTATATTACCAACATTTATATTTTCGGCAGGGCGTTTTTTTTTTAGCGTGTAATTCTAGACCACCTGTGTCATATATAAATACAAAAGTAGGTTGTTTGTGGTGTTTTATTTTGCATTTGGGTAGGTTATGTATGCGAGTGTGTGTGTGTGTGTATGTGTGTGCATTTATTTAAACTTGTATTTGTATTTTTTGGGGGGTTAATATTTTCTATAGTAATTTTGTAGTTTGTTTACTTTTTTATTCACGTCACTCCTGATGCTCAACATGTTTTGTTGTAACATGAAGTTTTTTTTTTCATTTTCTCGTTATCGTTACTTTTTTCGTGTTATCATAATGACCGCTTAAATATTTGTTGCTTTATTATGATTGTACGGTGTCGTGTATTGTCAAAATAATAACAACAATAAACCATTTAGAGAAAGAGAGCATCAGGAAAGCATGGTTGCTTTTATGTCTCAATTTCTTTATTTATGTGAACAGCGCACAGTGGTAAAATGCGGTCATATCTCTGTAACTTCTTTGTTCATGTATTTAAATAGCTAAAACTTGGTACATGAATAAAGTATATACTTTTCAATCTGTTAATTTCGGTGTATTAAATTCAGGGGTTGGCCAAGTTAGTATCGGCTTTTAAAATGTATTTAAAATGCACTTCAAAGTTTTGCAATTGGTCTGATATTTGGTAAAACTATAAATAAATATTGTTCAATGCCTGATATCAAAAAGAACAAATTCGATTCATGAATTCAGAACCCAGCAAAATAAGAGCTGTGTAAGAAGTAGTAAAAACTGATCCGGATGTGGTGCAAACTTATGTGAATAATTAAAGATTTCAGCATTGTCGTGTCATTGCGATGATGGAGTGAATATATAATTTCCTTAATAGCATTTTAAACAGTGCAGGAATGCTATTTTTCAATAGTTCATGGAAGGTCTTTTTCAAATATAAATTAACAATTTTATTTAATAAAAATGTGCAGCATACTCTTGGGGATGTTTTTAAAATATTAAAAAAAAAAATCTTTTGGTGCCAGCGAGTATTGAACAAACGAATCTGAATCACAGTCTGTTGTATTGAAGTAGACCGCTCTACCATTTGCACCAAAGTTACTTATGCAGTACAACAAACTTAAAACGCACTTAATTTGGAAATAGTGATATATTTTTATGAAATCAAGAAAAATATGCTACACAAATATGTAATATAAAAAGATAAATTAATGAACATTTTTATATTCTTTTTAGAATTAAAAATTCAAATAGATTTTTCAAGCCAAAATTAAATTTTTTTAACCTAATTTTTCTGAATATTGCAAACGTTTCAAGGCACACCTAAAAAGTGTATCTTAAAACAAATTCGATAAACTAATTTTTAGCCGTCAAATACATCTTTGTATTTTCTTATCAACATAACAATAAAAAACATAAAACCTTCGGTGTTTTTATATTTTTAAATAAGTTTTACAAAAAGTTCCATCGCAAAGGCAAAAAATAAATTTTATCAAATAATTATTTGTCAACTCTGGATAACAATTTTCTAAAAAAAATTTCTTTATAATGAAAGAAAATTATTCAAGTTCGAGGCCATACTTTATATTTCTTTATTAGGATATTGTCCAAACAAATAATCTATAGAGTTGTTTTGCTTTCAAATTTATTATTTGACCCTTTCAGGAATGTGTTGATAGATCTATTCCGGAAATTTTCTATGTTCCCATCATCAGAACACGTTTTGAAAGCGGTAACAATCTCATGCCAAACATCAAACATTCATATAAACTAGTTTACTCACTACATGAGAACTAATATATGAGCTCGAAGTTAAAGATTATCACCATTGATCAAATAAAAAAAAAAAAATTTAAAACTTGTTTGTTATGTGCAAGGTCCACCTTTGGTGGATATTCAACACACGTTTTTGGTTTTTTTCCTCCTTTTTATTTCTTTATGATTAAAGTTTATTATTTGGTCTTTTTAAATTACTTAATTATTTTAAAATACACAGAAAAAATGGAATAAATAAAAAAAATACTAAATAATTTATAAGAATTAAAAAAACCTCCATACAAAAACAAGAATATATGAGCTTATGAAAAAGTACTTCTTAAGCTATGTACAGACGGTTGTCAGATCTTACAATATTGTCAGAAAAATGTTCAGAAAATGTCTAATAACAGTGTGAACTTACAACTTTTGTCTTGCAACATTGTCAGAAAAAGCATTGTCTGTACATTGTAAGACAATAATATTGTCAGACATCTGACATTCGTGTGAACACTCTACGTTGCCATTATCAGATAATTGTAGTGCATTGTAAACTATTTTTATTGGCAGATGTGTTTAAATTAATGCATCTGACAATGGCAGTATTGTCTCAGACATGTTTCTATTGGCAGCACTATCCATAAATAATGAAAAAAAACAAAAATTCATATTATTAATATTAATAATCAAAAGTGAAACAAAATAGGAAATCAAATTAAATAAAAAAAAAGGGATTGCGACATTTTAATTAATGAAACCTGCGTCATATATTGCTGCTATGAGCCAACTGACTTGATGTTTCGTACCCAGTTGCCAAGAGGCTCCCAGTCGCCAAGAGGCTCTAAAGCCGGGAAAAACCCAACACCCAAACAAAGATCCTACAGCAAAAAGGTCGGATCCGTGTGGTCACACGAAAGTCTTATCAAACTTATCGAGGAAGTTGAGGAACGGCGAAGTTTATATGATGCTGGTTGCGCTGAGTATAAACTTCCCAAAGATATTTTATGGCCAGAGGTCGCAGATGCCATCCAGATAAGTTTGAACGATTGCAAAGGAAAATGGGCTAATCTCCGCACCTCTTTCAACTGCAATTTGCAAAAATATTTCGACTTCATGCTCGCTACTTTCTAATACATATGCAGCTAAAATCGTTGCAATTGCTTTTTTTTTTGTTCCATGACAATTAATATTATTACTTTTACAATTTAATTAAACACACAATTGACAATTAATAATTTCTTTCAAATGCTTTGACAGTTCTGGCAATGTCTAACAACAGATCTGGCAATTTTTGACATACAAGAATCTGACAAGCTTGTGAACTGACAATTTTCGTTGGCAGATAAATTTATTGTTTGACAATTGTCTGACAATGAAATTGAAAGGTTTTCTTACAATCGTCTGAACTGACAATTTACCTTTTGCTAAAAATGTTTCATTGTCAGTACATTGCCAGCACATTGCCATATCTTACAATATCTGACAACCGTCTGTACATAGCTTTAGGATGTTATTAATTAAGATACCGATTAATTTATATTGTGATGCAAATGCTGTTTAAAATAATTTTAATTTAACATTTTTATCAGTTGATAACAATATCTTCTATGAAAGCTAAAAATGTGCGTATGCTAATGCTTTGGAGGTCAAGTTAAAGGGGTTCTTAAAGCACTACTTCCACTTTATTTTACGGGGAAGTTATGTATAAAAAGATGAACTATTTTAGATTTTCGCTAATTTTATTGGTGATAAAAATAATGAGTATTTTTTAGGCTGAAATTCACACGCTGAGTCTGAAGAAGAAACTAAAATTGTTGTAGAGTTGCCAGATTTGTTAAGAGTTGCCATCTGTCTTTGCGGCAACCCTAAACAAAAGTAAGTTGCATTTTTGAGCTTATCGCATAATTTTCACCTTTTAAAGTATTATTAATACGATCATCTTAATAGTCATAAAAAAATAAAAGACTTTCACAAAATGTATAAAAACCAAAAATTTTAAAATATTTCTAATGCAATTCATAAATCGATTTAAGAAAAGTTGCAAATTTGATGTATCATAAAATTTAATATAGCCCACTCTCAATAACAAAGGTGGATGATTCTTTTTATTTGGAATATAAATTTTCGTTTGGCATCATCTTTATAGGCCAAAAACTAATTTTTCTAAGTTTTCGCCACATTTTACCATTGTGTAGTGGTACAAAGTTATTAAAATGTTTAACATTTTTGAGAATATTTTGTTGAATATATGTTAAGGGAATGTTGCCTAATGTGTGCTTTAACCAGGTTTTTGAGATATACACTCACGAAATTAAGAAGACAGAAATGTCTAAATATGACATTTGAAATGATTAAAAAGGGCGATGACATTATTTGTCATAGAAATGACTAAATATGTAGTGATTTTAAACTATTGATTAAACAAACGACTAAAACGACTATCGAAGCGTTTAAAAAGCAAATAGTCTTAAACTGAATAAACCATAAAAACGGCCAACAAAACAATAAAAACAATGAACATAAAACTACTACATAAGTTGTAAAAACTACTGTTGTCAACAGTTATTTTTTCAGTTTTTTTAAAAATATGTTTTAATAAAAAAAATATTTTTTTCTTTTAATTGCATTAAAAATTTGTACTTCACACATCTTATTGAAAATGCAAAGTCAAAATTCCAAAAAGGTATTACAGTTATAACGTTTTTTTGCATTGGAGATCCAATGAAATTTTCTAATTATTATTTGCAAACTATGAACATATCACAAATAATAAATATAGGGTGTTTTTTATAGAGCTATAGAGCTTTGAAATGGAATAAAACAAAGATGATTTTTTTAAATTGACATGAAATTTACTTTATTCGGAAGATAATATTCTGGCATTTAATATGACTTCTGGCATATGACCGTCACGGCTGGCTCGGACGTAGCCTAATCTGGAGGTCCAATTTTCGTTGACTTTTTCCAACATTTGTGGCCGTATATTGGCAATAACGCGGCGAATGTTGTCCTCCATGTGGTCAATAGTTTTGGGCTTATCGGCGTAAACTATCGACTTCATATATCCCCACAGAAAATAGTCCAGCGGCGCTAAATCGCACGCTCTTGGAGGCCAATTCAAGGGTCCGAAACGTGAAACTATGCGGTTACCAAACGTTTCCTTTAATACATCAATTGTGGCACGAGCTGTGTGACATGTTGCGCCGTCCTGTTGAAAACACAGCTCCTGCACATCATGGCTGTTCAATTGATGAACGAAAAAGTCAGTAATCATAGGTTCTGACCAGCATCGTTTTTAAAGAAGTACGGACCAATTCCACCAGCCCATAAAGCACACCAAACAGTCAGTTTTTCTGGATGTAACAGTGTCTCAACATACACTTGAGGATTATCATCACTCCAAATGCGGCAGTTTTATTTATTGACGTATCCATTTAACCAAAAGTGAGTTTCATCAGAACCATGATTTTCAAAATAAATTTGCTCAATTTGGAAGCGTTGTTCAGGCGTCAGTCTATTCATGTTGAAATGCCAAACCATACTAAACATAAATCACTTGACACCTGACAAAATGGCAGCCAGTTAAACAAGTGTTGCCAACTTAAAGTTATATACCTGTATAAAAAACACCCTTTATTTTCACACTTGCAATTATATTTGAAAGAATACCATTTTTTCGTATTCTTGACATAACAAGCTAGTAAACATTTTAGGCTTTTCATTAAAAAATTGTATAAAATAACATTTGTAACATAAGTTTCAGGAAAATTAAAAAATCTCGAAGACGTTTTTTTAAAGTTTGTTAAGTTCATACCAATTAACTAAGATAACACTTTGGTTATTTAACTGTAAATTTCTTAATTACAGTGTTTTATTAAAAACCTTAAATCTGTTGTTATCTTCAGAAACTTTTAAAAATGGCATGCCATTTTTGGTACAAAATATTTAATTTAAATTTTTCCAAAAATCTAGGGCAACCAAAAAAAAATTTAATGGTTTAGGCATTTAATTAAACCATGATTTAAAATTACAACCCCTGCTATTTTAAAGTTGTTTTGTTTAGTTATATATTTGTTACAATGTTACTTTTAATCGGTTTGGTGGGGGGGAGGGTGTAGATATCAATTAAAATTAAGAATTTCAAATTGAAATTTAGAAATTAATTATTATCCTTTAGAATTTAAAAACATTAATGTAAGATAAGAATTTCTATTTCGACTCATATTTAGAAAATTTGATTTCCTATTCTGAAAATTCAATTTAAAATTTAGAACACATAAACTGAATAGAATTTCATACTTTTACTAACAATTGATGTTATGATAGTTTCTGAATTTTAAACAGAAAATCTGAATTGCAAATTGCATGTTTGTAATTACAAATGAAATTCCAAATTTCACTAGATGATTTCTAAATTTAAAATGGAAATTTTGAATTTCAATTGATATATCAATATGATGAAATTTTTTTACCTGAGTTTATGTATGTACCCCGATCCAAACCGTGTATTTCTTCTAGTTCCATATAAATAAAAAAAACACCAATTTTATTCTTTATAAACAATAACATATATTTTCCATTTATTTCCTTTTGGTTTTTCATTTGTTTATTATATGTAGGTATGTAATAATATATATTTTCTTTCTAATTTATTGTATGTAATCATTTTCGAATATTGTATTTGTTGCTTTCCAGGCCAACGGCCCCGCTACAGGAAAATGAATATCGCAGCAAGGCCAAACTAACAGTATATTTTGCTAATTTTGTTGCTAAAAATCAGCTCGCTGACATTAGCAATTTTTTTCCAAGCAAACCCCTGAATAAAATTTTGCTGACTCAGCAAAATTTTTTGGCTGACTTTATTAACTTTTTTTTTTTGAGCGTAAGGTACTACATATGTGAATATACAAAATTTTATATTATATTTCAAAGACTCTTTCAGAAAGGTTTCGTTTATTTTCGAATCACTCTGATTAGCAACTTAAAATTTATATGTTGTAAGGGATACTTCGAGTTATTGCAAAATAAATTTCATAAAATTTAATTATGGTTTTTTTGAGATATTAGCGAATTAAGGAAATTTTTTCAATTTAGTTTTTTTTCGCCAAACAAATTATTTGTGTGCAACACTGGTTAAAGAAAGGGATTTGGTCTCTGAAAAGACATAAAATTTTTAATTTTTTGCTGACGCGTTCAAGAGCTATGATCAGGGACCGGAAGTTCATGCAAATGCATGTTTTTTTCGCTTAAGTCTGAGAACAGGGTAAACAAAATATAATTGTGAATCAAAAAATTGGCTTTAAAATTGCATCGATGTTATAGTGCATATTTTTGTATATTTTGCTTTAAATGCATATTTTATTTTACATATTTTTACTTATTTTGCTTAAAATGCATATTTTTATTACATTTTTCTTAGTTTTTCGTAAAAAATCACTTTCAATTTTGTTTTAAAATTGACAAATATACATTAAACACTGAGAAATAAAATTTATTTTAAAATTTTTCATGCTTATAATAGGCGCCCAAAAACTTTTTTTAATCCATGAAGTTCCTGTCAATGGTTATGATAATTGAAACATTGTATGAAGTATACAATGTTTCAATTATCATAGCCAGTAACATTAACTTCATGCAGTAAAACAGATTGTTTTAGGCGCCTATAATATGCATTAAAAATCTTCAAATAACCCACTTATAATCTGGACTGACAAATGTGCTAACACATTTGTTAACAACCTCCATATTTGAGCAGCGATTAAACACGAACTATAATGACTTTTGAAAAAAGCAAAAACACCTAAACTCCAAATTTACTAGGAGAATATATATACCAAGTTCAATGATATTTAAAAGATGTGTCGAAAGTTTTTAAAAGCTGCCTTTAACTAATTATACCATAACATTTAAACATGTGAATTTGGTATTGCTAATTTGGAGTCAGTAACACCAACAACCAACTAAATTAAAAAAAAATAAAAAAATTCAAATTCTCCATAACAAAATACTTTCATATAGTGAAATTTCAGGGCTTTTCGAAATTTGGTTAAATCACACTATGGAGCAAAATGAATGGTCCTAGGGTGTATAATCAGTGGGTTTCCATACTACTCAGTGTCGCTCAATCTGCTCTCTTTTTATTAGTTCGTAAACTCGCACCCAGCAAATGAAAACATGTTGCTGAAATGTAAAATTTTTATTAATTTGTATCATGTTTTTAAATAATAATTTAATAAAAAATTTTAATTATTTTAAATATTAATGATAAAATCGTCAAGAAAAATTTAAAATATATTAATTTTTAATAGAAATTAACAAAATATAATCAAAATAAAAGTGAGTGTTTTAAGCAACAATTTTTAACAACATGTTGCAATCATTTTTTAGTGTAAAAAAAATGTTTTCATTTGCTTGCCCGAATTCGGTATTTTGTTGCTGAGAGGCGTGAGAAGTGTAGTATCTCTATTTGTTTATACTCTATGGTATAATTCTTATACCGATCGATTCTATTAGGTTAGTATAGTAAAAAACACAAAAAAACGTTTGGTCTTGTGTGGGTACAGCCAAGGTTTAGAGCCAATTTTTAATATATTGAATAAGACTCAAAAATTAGTGTATAAGTTCTTTTGAACTAAATTCTGAGTTCGTATGTCCCAAACAGAATTTTAAGAGGATTTTTCATAGAACATTTTAACCTAATTTTACTCAAGTGAACTTGAGTGTGAGAAGCAAAAAATTCGTTGTGAGTGAGTGAGTCAGATTTTTGAGTGAATGAGTGTCCGTAAGTAGAGTTTTCACAAAAAAAAATTATTTAGGTTTTAATAAATATTTCCTAAACTTTTTCGCCGATTTTATATTTTTTATTTTTAGAATACAAAATAGGTGGCAGAAGTTCATATTTCGATCAATTTATCTTAATTTTAACACTTTATTTCGTGAATTTGAGTGATTCACGTGAAACCTGAATTTACTATAGTGAGTGTGAGTAGAAAAAAATTGTTTGTGAGTGATTGTGCGTGATTGGAATTTTTCGCTCGTGAAAGTGAGTGAGTGAGTGTGATTCAAAATTCGCTCACGTGCCCATCTCTATTTTAAGCCTAATGTAATATTTTAATGGACTTTTTTTATTTAATATTTTGACGCTTTATCTCGTATTTTTCGTGGTATTTTCTTCTTTTTTTTAAATTGGTAAATATTGAAACTAAGGAATTTCCATGATTAAAATTTTCCGCTTTTTAATGTTTTTAATTTACAGACTTATTTTTATATAGTTTTTGAAACAAATTACTATTGCTGCAGCAAATGTTCACAGAACATCTTTACCCATTAAACGCAGGTTTTAGGATATTTTTTCGGCATTTCTTAAAAAGAACCAAAATGACCCATGAAAATTGCAGATATAGGGTTAAAACATTCTACGTAAAAATGCCTCTTAAAATTCTGTTTTAGACATCCGAACTCAGAATTTAGATCAAAAGATCTATTACACTACTTTTTGAGTCTAATTCAATGCAGTGTTTTCGAAACAATTTAAACCTTAAACCGCCACAAAATTTGACTGTACACACACAGTACCAAACCATACTAACCTAATACATTTATCTGGCATAGGAATTATTCACCCCTAAAAAATGTGTTTTACACTGTAATAAGTAATATACTAAAAATTACCGCAAATTTTTTTGAAAAATTGAAAAGGTCGTTCCATTGCTGCGCTATACTTTTTTTTTTTGCTGGACAGTTGGCTTAGAAAGCAACATATGTATCAATATAAATATATTTATTTCTTTACATATACATTTCTATATGATTTCTTATTATTTGTGGTTGTAATTATGTATTACATTAATGCATTTTGTATGTGTATTTTGAATACTATTTCATTTGTCACCATATATGTTTGTAAGTATGTTTGTATGTATATAAATTTTTGTAATTAATTTTCTAGTTTTTTCTTCAGTTTTCTTTATACTACATGTATGTACAGTGTCGGTCAAAACTAACTGTACAAAACCCATACGGTTTTTCTTTTGAGTGTATTTTAAAAATGAAGTCTTGTATTCATTTTCTGTAAACGCAAGTCGATAAAAGACTAACAATTTTAAATATCATGATGTGGTTTAATTAAATTCCGTTAGATTTAAATATTTGCGAAAATATTTAAACATACACTCACAAAATTCATCCAGTAACTACACTTAGGATATTATGTTGGTAAAGACGACAGCAATTGTAGTCAAAAACAACTGAAATTTCATTTAAAGAAAGGACGACTTACATTTCATTAAATTCAACTAACATTATCATTTGTTTTTTAATGTTCAAAAAATGACTGACAACTGTAGTAAAAATGAACCACATGGTAGTAAAAAATAAACAAATATTTATTTTTTTTTTTTTAAATAACAAAAAACAACTGTAAAAAATGAATGTAAAATCATAAAACAGTCATTTGATGTGAGTTGTTTTTTTAAATGAACTACAAGGTTAGCTAAAAATTTTATTTGTTCTACAAATGACTTACATTTACATTAAAAATAATGAAACTGTATTACAACCCAAACAACTACATATTTTTAAAGCAGAAGTTCCCTGAGTGTACATGTCAGTCATTCGTGTAGTACACGGTAATAGTCATTTTAACTGTAATTGTAGTCATTCTACTATGGGGAAATGTAAAATAACTATTAAGACAGTCATTAAAAAATTTAATTAACCAAAAATACCGTATTTTAGTAACAGTTGTTTTGCGTAGTTATTTTTGAAACTTCGCAAAAAAGCCGCAAAAACTAATGAAAGGCGTGTTTTACATAGTTTTACATATTTTTATTGTTATAATTATTTTTTTAATTACAGAGAATCCAAAAAAAAAAAAATTTTAAATCTCAAAACTATTAATTATATTATAAAACTACTTAAACATTTTATAAAGAATGGTTATGCTATATACAACCCTTTACATATAGCATATTAAATACTTTTTAGCTTCTGGGAATCAACTTAAGCTCGTCTAATATAACAATAATTGATATATATAGTAAAAGTTTTTTACACTCAGGGAAAAATCGTCATCATATTTATGCGAAACTTCATAAATATGATTAAAAACTTCATTGATTTTACAAATATGAGGAAGCTGTTTCATAAAAAGGGTAAATTGATTACAGGCTTCTTGATATTTATAATATGTTTCATAAATATGATGAAGAAGTTTCATAAATTTTTTTGAAACCCTTCATATATGTTATTAAATATTTTATAAATAGGCTAAATGAAATCTAAATACATATACACTGCATAGAGGTCCTTCAATATAAAAAATTATATAATTTTTAAAATTATGACTTAAAATAAAGGATTATAAAATCTAACAAAAATGTTTATGGCAAAAAATATTTTTAAATGATATAAAGGGTCCGCCATCTAACTTTTTTTTCAACTAGTGCTTATTTCGCGAATGGTAACACTTAGCTCATGTCTGATTTGACAGATAATTAGTTTTATCCTTCCGCTGAACGAATATGGTCCGTATGTTCGTTATCTTGTGAAAAAAGTGAAAGAAACTGGCATCCTCATCGATAAACCAAAGCGTGAAAAGCCAAAAACAGTGCGTACACCCGAGAATATTGCTGCTGTGGCAGAAAGTGTTCGTGAAGCGCCAACAACATCAATTCACCGTCGTTCTCAACAATTGAACATTTCGGAGACATCATTGAGACGAATTTTGCATAAAGACCTTGGTATGACGCCATACAAAGTCCAATTGGTTCAGGAGTTCAAAAAAAAAAGGTAATTTGGCGGACCCTTTATCAGAGTAAAATAATTATGTATATGTTCATTTTATGAGAATTGTTTAGACTTAAATTTTTTGTGTTTGGTTAATACTGCTAAATTAAAATTTTCCTAGAAGAAGCACATTTGTCGAAGGATTTAATAAAATATTTATATGGGTCATAATGCTTATTTAAAAGCTTTTATGATGACACCAGAATTTCATTATTTGGGCCGAAACTATTAAGATTAATGGGAATATTTTAATTAAATATTTTTCGAAATACTGCATTCTTTAATATACCAAAGACAAATTTCCGCATCTGAAGAAAAAACTAATCCAAATGAAGCAAAGTACAAAATTTTTACTTTTTCCATAAATTTAAAAACTCCAGACACTATTTTATAGTTTTGGCTAAAAAGCAAACACTTAAATCTAATATTATTCATTAACAAAAATATTCCTTGGCCTAGTATTTAGCGATATACAGGATTTTAAAAATAGTTGAAGTATGCATACCCTATTTAACCCATTTAGTTTCTAAGAGAATTTTCATGTATTGGTATCACCGTAATTGTCACGGAATAAGAATTACACTTAGAATACTATAAAAGGTAAAGACCCCTGCAAATGTAGTTAAAAACAAATTAAATTTCACTTCCAAAAAGACAACTAACATTTCAGTCAATTCAACTACTATTGTTATTTGTTTTTTACTGTTCAAAAAATTAACCACAATTATAGTAAAAATGAACCACATATGCAGTAAAAATAAACAAACATTTACTTATTTTATATTTTTAAATAAAAAGAAAACTACTTTACTACTACTACTATATTAAATGAATGAAAAATCATAATACTGTAAGTTGATGTGGTTTGTTTTTTTAAATGAGCTACAATTGTTGTCAAAAATTTAATTTCTTCTATAAACGAGTGTTTTTTCACTTAAAAATAAAGTTACTGTATTACAACTCAAACAACTATAAATATTTACAGCAGAAGTTCCTTGAGTGTACAACCCATATAAATATGTTTGTAAAATCCTTCGGCAATATCCCCTTAAATGTCCTCTTTCTAGGAAAGTCCAAAAAATGTGCATAAAATGGACATAAACATCATCATTTGACATTTGTTAACCAAAAAAACGATGCAGCTAAAACTTGTTTAAATGTTACATGGAGTAACTTTATTGGAAAACGTGAAGTATCTCTAAAGGCTAAATGGAAAATGTTCTTGGCAGTATGCCGGTCCATCCAGTCCTACGGATCTCAAATATGGGGTTACTATTGTTTTGCGGACGTAGATAAACTGCACAGATTTTTCATAAAAAGAATTCTCAAACTCCCAGAAAACACACCGAATTATGTACTTGCATTGGAAACAGGTCTAGAAGATGGACACTTTTACACATATGCTTTGCATCTAAAATATATATTGAAAACAGTTTTTGATTATGGAAATGGTAGATTACCACACCAACTTTCTTTAAAAGTAATCGAGAAAAATACTTATTGGTACAAGGATCTTAAAAACCGGATGACACAGTATAATGTAGAAAATGCCTACATCAATCACAGTAAAAATCAATGGAAAAGTGCTAGCTGCATGTTGTTAGAACAGATGAAAAATCAGGCTCACCTCGAATATGTCACAAGTGCACAACAAAGCCAGACTAGATTCTATAGGTTGTTAGACTTTTCCAAAGGTGCTACGTATTGTAATATGTTGTATACACAAAGTCAAATTTCTTTAATTTTAAAAGCTAGAGGTGATGTGTTGTGGCTAAATGGCAACTCCTACCAATTAGGGGATAGCCGACTTTGTTCTATGTGTAATCTAAGAGAAATAGAAACAATGCAACACTTCTTGGGTATATGTCCAGTTCTAAATGAGATTCGTATTCGCTTTTTTCGCAGCATAAGATTGTCTGAAGGACAAATAATAAATATTTTAAATTGTGTTGAAGATGCTAATTGGTCTAACCTTTTTAATTATCTTAAAATAGCTTTAAACTATAGAAAAATGTTAGTAGCTGAATTCAATTTCTAACTTATAAAAACAAAAAATTAATCAAACTCAATTTTCCGGCTGACGGTTTTTTTAAAAACCAAGCTGTATATTTCTTTATTAAAAATTTCTTAATTTTTTTTTTTTAAAATAATTTATTTATTTATACCTAGTGTAAGACTTATTGTAAAATTTTTGAAAGAAAAAATAAAGAAACTCTCTATCTATCTCTAATCATCATTTGACTTTGATATTTCTTATAAAAATCTTTTTGAAATAAAAATTTTTGTTAACCTTTATAATCCTTTATTTTAAGGCGTGATTTTAAAATTTATAAAATTTCTTATATTTAAGGACCTCAATGCAATATAAATGTATTTTTTTTCCCCCAAAACTACAATTTTTGAAGATTATGCATTGCCGAACAAATAATTTAATAATTTAAGCAAAGAAATTGGACTTTTGCAAAAAAAAAAACATTAATATTAGTTATATTAGTTCAATATGTTTTGTCGCGTCAGTATCTGAGATAGTGACATTCTTTATTTCCGAAAATATTTAAAACAAACGAGATTTAATTAAACAAAGGCATGTTATTTAAAAGACTTAGTCTGTTGTCGACTGGCATTTACAGAACATAAATATGAGCCTCCGTTTTTAAAATACACTCAAAAGAAAAAGTGTAGGTGTTTTGTAGGGTTAGTTTTGGTCCACACTGTTTGCGTATTATTTTGTAAATATATTGCAACTTATATAAAAACTTGTTACATTAAAACAATAAAACAAGAAACTCTTTTTTTCGATTTATTCGTTAGATGCTACTGAAACTCATAGTTTTCTTTATTTTTCTTTGTTATACAATGAATTTATGATTAATTGATAAATGAGGCAAAATTTTACAACTGAAAAGTTGATCTCTGAAAGGAAATGTTTAAAAGGTAAAATTTATGTATTTTTAATAAGAATAAGAATATTTTTAAATTGCTACGGTAGCGTATGATTTATATTGTTTAAGCATTAAATGCATAACACTCATACGTATGGGTACATTTAAAATGTTGCATCCAAATGTATTGATGTGTCATTTTAAAACTCATTTCTCTAAACGAATTTTAGAAATTTTAATTTAAATTTAAAGGGAGACAAAATCAATTTGTTTCATAATATTTTTATCTGTAAAACTTTTGATTTGGTTAAAAAGTCACTAAATATTACTTTTGTATATAAAATGGAAACAATTTAAAAAACATTTCTAAAGCAACATTTTTTATTTAAAAACTTCTTAAAAAAATTTAAAATTTAATCGTTTTTAATATTTAAAAAAAGAAATGCTTCATCATCTTACTAGTAAAATAATGGAATATTTTGAAATTTTTTAAAAATTATTGATATTAAAAAATCTTTATGTATGTATGTATGTATGTATGTATAAATATTTTATTTAGTATATATAGTATATAAATATATGTATATATTTCTTTTTTATTTTTCTTTCATTTCATTAATAACTATTTTTATGTATATAAATGTATTTGTTTTGTATATAATTAACATATAATATTATATTATATTTCTTGAGTAAAAAAGCAACAGATTTCACATTTATTTTTTATTTTTGTATGTATTTTATTTATATGTATTTTTTATGTATATAGTACATAGGTACACAATTAATTAACAAACAATAACAATAATAATCATAATAGTTTTCATTTAACAATATTTTTATTTTCGTATATAAATTTTTTCTACATTTTTTTGTTTAAATAATGATTTTGCATAAATTAACGCGTTGATGTTTTGCATGATTATTTAAATTTTTATTTTTTGGGAGTACTTTCTTTAGAAATATCAGATTTTGTTAAGTTTTAGTGGATTATATAGAAAAAAATATGGCCCTAACATATCTAACCAAATATGATGTAAATTTGAATAAAAAATATATATATCTGCCATTCGAAATTATCGCAATATATCCCACAGTAGGATATATCACAACATTTTTGGAAATAATTCGGAATTTGTTTTACTTAGTAGTCCGATTGTAATGACATAGAGACATAATATCAAGCTTAAGGTTTGATTTTGAACCTTCCCGACAGACCAGGGGGCAATATGACCACCCAAAATTTAGAACTTTTTGCATATAAAATTTGGAGTGCTCGCCATTTTTTTTTTTTTTTTTTTTGTTTCTAATCCGATTTTCAAAAAATTAATATATTTGAAATCTGCTACAAGAGGCGAACAAATAACATGCCTGCATATTTGGGTGAGCTCTAATAAAGGGCCCGCCATCTAACTTTTTTTTTCAACTAGTGCTTATTTCGTGAATGGTAACACTTAGCTCATGTCTGATTTAACAGATAATTAGTTGTATAGTTCCGCTGAACGAATATGGTTGTGTATACGCTTGAACAACGCTGGGAAATATTGCGACATTACTTTGAAAATCATGGTAATGTTGCAGAATGTCAATGGTCAGTCAATGGCGATCGTTATCGGGCAACATTTGGTTTCAACAGGACGGCGCTACGTGCCACACAGCGGAAGCTACACTCGATGTTTTGCGCCCTGTTTTTGAAGATCGCATTATCAGCCGCGGAGCTGATGTTGGACTATTATTTGTGGGGTGCCGTCAAAGATAAGTGTTACGCCAACAAGCCAGAGACAATTGACGCTTTAAAGGACAATATTCGTGAAGCCATTGGTGAAATACGGCTGCACACAATCGATAATGTGCTTAAAAATTGGACCGATCGTGTAGGTTACTGCATGGCCAGCCGAGGCAGCCATTTGAATGAAATTATTTTCAATTATTAACCGGAAGGATTGTACTTTCAAATAAAAAAAGAAATTTGAGAAAATATTCAGTAGTTTTTTTATATATATTCCCATTTGCAAATGTGAAATTCCAAAATTTGGTCCGACTCGTGTCCAGTTTTTTGTGAACAGTGGAACGAAATCGGTGTCAATATCTTTTCTAAAATATTGGTTATTTACCTAAATAAATTCTTAATGCAATATCTTGTTAAACTCAGAAACTACATTCGTTTAAAGTAGAAATAAAAAAAAAAATCAAATTCCTGCGATTATTCCACCAAAGTCCACAGTCTTTTTCCTCCAGATAAATATTTTCTTTCTGAACATATAAACTGTGCATACTATTGTAAAAGGTCTTTTTATATAAAAACTAGTTGTGTTAAAAAAAATGTTGATTTGTGTATACTTTTCCGCCCAGTCCCTTCTAAATTTTCCATAAGGCAAATATCCACTTTAACCCATTGTTTTAAATTGTCCACGCCTCCAATTAGGTAGCGGAAGTAGATACTCCAATATATGCCTAATTAATTGAACAAGTCTCTTCGAATCCCCGCTTTAAATGTAGACATGGCAGCAAAAAAATGTAAAAATTTTGGGATTGCTTACAGCAAATCATAAATTCGGACATAAATATGACATTGGTGACTAAAAAGTTTATTTCAGTTCAAAAAATTATTGGATTATGCCTATTAATATAAAATATTTTATTGAATAGTGAAAATTTACATTTTATCAAAAACTGAAAGTTGTACCTTCCTATTAAGATTTTCCAATTATATGTTCTACCAATAGTGCTAATTGGGATTCTTTTGCAAAATTTCGTAATCTGCATTTAATTTCCTTTCTAACGATACCAAGCACTTATATAATATGTTTATAACTCCTTAACAGAAAATCTTCGTCTTTATTTAATCAAGAATTTATTTCGTTAAATAACAACTATTTTAAAAAAGAATTTGGCTCCGAAAGAAAACTGGACCTGAGTCGGACCAAATTTGATATTAAACATTTTCAAATGGGAATATCTTGGGAAGTATTAGAGACAGTCCACACATGTAAGTATGTTTTTTTGTAAGTCTCTACTAGCAGATTACAAATACGTTAATTTTTTAAAAAACGAATAAAAAACAAAAAAATTACAAGCACTCAAATTGTATATGTAAAAAGTTCCTTAATTTGGGTGGTCATATTGCAGCTAACGGGGGATTTGAATGGTTCAAAATAAAATCTTAATATCGATATTACGTCACGTATGCCTGTTTCATTGCAATCGGCCGAATTATTTCCAAAAATTTTGTGATATATCCCACTGTGCATCCTGTCAACGCAGCACGAGGTGGTAGTGCAATTTTAATTAAAAATACTTTTGTACACCATGGAGAAAACAAACTTAGTTCATATGAATTCCAAGCAGTAACAGTCCCACCGGTAAGAACCATTACAGCTTATCAAAAACAGAAACACAAATTCTTCATGGGGGGTGATTTTAACGCAACACACTCCTATTGGGGATCTCGTACAATCACAACTAAAAGCATTGCAGTATTTAAGGGTATAGTTGCAACAACAAGTCGGCTTTTAGACTTTTCGGCATTTGTAAGGCTGCCTTCTCGGCTTTTCGACTTTGTCGTCTTTTTCATAAAAAGTAAAAGTAGATTAATCGACTTTTTGTATGAAAATTTTTAAATCGCGAAAAAAATATTAATTGGCATTTTAACATATAATTTATGCTTTATTCGTAATGATAACGAACTCGAATTTTATTAACGTTATAATAATTTTTTAAAAAATTTTCTTAAACTTTCCCCATTTTTAAGTTTAAGTTTGAAAAAAATATAAATTTTGCCGTTTTTTCCAAAAACCCCAAAAGTTTTTCACAAAAATTAAAATTTTAATGTCAGCGAACAAATAAGTTTTGGACTATAAGACTAATCTCATCAAGTAGATTACCAAAAGTCTAATATCATTTAAAATGAAATTTTAAGCTCCGAGTGAATTTTTAGGCTTGAGGTATTCTACTTTAGTGTACGGATGATCACCGTGTAATAAAATGAGTGGCTGTACAATTTATATTTAAAAAAACCTTAATATACCTTTGCAAATGGGCACATTATAGAAAAATTGGACCTTTTTGTATCTTTTGACTTAATTTTCCTCCTTTTTTCTCTCACTATTGGGTTTTATGTAATATTTAACGATTTTGTTTTGGCAACAATTTTTTAATGTTTGTCTAAAACTTAACTTACTTTTAAGCCATAACTATATGACAAATAAAAAAGTTGAAAGCAGAAGTCGACTTTTCGACATTTTCATTAGAAGAAAGTCGACTTTTCGACTTTTTCATCAGAGTCAAAGAAAAGTCAAAAAAATCAATTTGTCGAAAGTCGATTTATAGAACCCCAATAGAAACCTAAGGCTGCCTAAATGACTTAATGTGAATTTATATCCACTGGTAGGCCAATTTATTGGCCAACTGATCAGTCTAACCTACCCGACTTAACAGTCTTTTGCTTACTGATAAAATTTCCTTAAAATCGGAGATGATGCCGATCTAGATCCTCTAATTTTAACATTTTCCGACCACGTCATATATAAATAATACTCTCCTGAACTTACAAATAAACACACTTATTGGAATATTTTTTTTTTTATAAAAAAGAGAAGCAACACTCAGGAAAGTCTTCCTAGAGATGAAAGGTGGTGAACGATGAAGGGCTTCAAACATGGCAACACTTTAATTGCGCGAGATGATAAGACTTAGAACAGTTGTTGCTCACCGCCTGGCAAATTTATTAAAGCATTTCGTTTCATAGCCCTGATTCATTATTTTACTTCGGTGGGGTTAAGTGCTATGGGAACAACGAAGGTGGGCGCAGCGATACATGTAAGTGATAGAAAACTCATACATATTATTTTTTTCACCGGGAATCGAACCCGGAACCATCTGTGTAACAGTCCAACGCGCAAACCATTACACCACAACGCCCCAAAAAGAAACAAAGTGGACTCAATTATCGAAAACATATTTAAAATCTTCTTAGTGAGATCCGTCGTCTACGCGAACTTGGCAGGATACTCGTGCGTCTGAATATAAAACCAATTACAATAGAGCAGCACAGCAACTAAAACGTAAACTTAGAGAATTTAAAGATCAAAATTACCAAAACTACCTAAAAATCTTGAAACTGATAACAATTAGTATTATTCTCTTTGAAAACGCACCAGAAAACTTAATAAACCAATTTCCCAATCTAATAAAATTAAATCTGCGGAAGGAAGACGGATTCGTACCTCTACAGAAAAGGCTGCAATATTTGCTTAATATCTTAAAAATACGTTTAGACCAAATGAAGACATTATTAAAAAAGCAGCAACCAATTTCCATATGACCCAATTATTTTAACAGATATAACAGAAATCAAAGATGTAATTAAAAAAAAAATACCAAACAAAAAGCACCAGGATTTGACATCAACGCAGCTGAAATACTAAAACATCTTCCATACATCGCTCTTATCGAACTACACTATGAAGAAAAATCTGTAATGGCTACTGAAAGAAACAATTCATTTTTGCGATTTTTTTCCCAAACTGCATCAACAGTCTTTTACATCCAGATAAATATTTTATTTCTGAACATATAAAGGGTGCATACTATTCTGAAAGGTCTTTTTACATAAAAACGAGTTGTGTTAAAAATTTTTTTTATCTGTGTACATGTAATACAATGGAGATACAGAAACAAAAAAAACAAAAAGCGCAGTATCAACGGTGTAGAAAAAAAATTTTTTTTTAAATCGTCCTCAAATTATCTATAATTCTAGGGGGTGACCGGCAAAACTTTTTTTTGTATGGGGTGCGACCCGCTCTAATGTACAAGTATTGTGTTTGTTGTTGTTTGTGCTTCAGAAAAGTATTTACTTCACTCAAATATCAAATATAAAGTCAGCAACATTTTAGCTAGGAGGATCCTTGCAGAAAAATTGCTAATATCAGCAATGATCCTCCCAGCAAAAATGTTGCAGAATTCACTGACTTTTTTTTTTGAGTGTAGAAAAGTACAAACATTTTCGAATTTGGTTTTATTTTATTTGGTTTAGATATATGTCCTTACACACAACATTGCAGACGTAAATCTATTCTAGATTTCCGTTTGCATTAGTGGGTTAAGCGTATCCTGCCTAGTCCTCTTAAAGAAATTATAATTTATTTCAATGGAGATCTTTCTTCTTACATTCTTCTTCCAATAAGGCGTAAAATAGTTTTTAGTTTTCTGAGATCTTGTTTAATTTTAAGAACTATTTGTACGCTTTATGTTTTTGGGCTTAATCAATTTCAAAATTCTAATCTTTTCAAATAACAAAAATTTAACTAAATCTGATATCAAAAATTGTATACTCCTCATTTTCCAATACATATTTGTTTATAAGTGTTAAGTTATTGTAGTTTTAATTCATATATTTTCAGTGATATCAGGTAACTTTAGATTAAAAATAAATACTTTCTTTGGTTTTTTTGTTTAAATAGTTTTGGTATTTTTTTTTTTTTTTTGGTATTTAGTTGATATAAAAAATCCAATCCCAGCCGTTTACTAAACTTTTTTTAATATTTTTGCTTAATTAACTTTTGTTACTTTGAAGTTTTTTTTTTTGTATTTGTTTTTTTAGTCACCGGTTAATTTTTATATGAAAAATTGAGTAAATTTTCTTGTGATGATATGCCTTCTACTACGTGAGAGAGTTATTGGGTATTTTTACTACTTTGTTGTTGATTTTTAAGTGCAGATTTCGTTTGAGTTGACTACATTTTGAATTTTTCTACTTGGTTTTTAATACGTATGTATGTTAATATGTGTGAACTACATTATTTTTGGTTTAATTTTAATGAGTATTGTTTATTATTTATGCATTTATTTGTTGATTTAATATTTTTCTAAACTTTGTGATGTTTTTTTATAAATTTGTAATTTATTTATTTTCAATTATTGTCTGCAATTGCAACACTAAACTACGTGACAATTGCAATATTGATGGGGCATTATGTCGTTCCGCCATTTCTGTTATAAAATTCAACAAAAAAAAACGTTATTTACTGTTGAATATTGTTTAAAATTAAACATTTTACTTACCGTTAAAGAATTTAATAACATCCGTAAAATCCATACTATTTGATAGTATTATATCTCTATAAGTTTCCAATAAAGCCAATGCCAAAAATAATACAAAATGTCCTGATGCCACATGTTTAGCTGCCCATATTACTTCCCATGTTGAAAAAACATCATCGTAGATGAGTTCACGTTTAAAGTCAAGCAAAAACCAACGATAACAAAAATAGAAGTGTGTGTAGTCTCCGTTTGAATCCATAAGATCGTACATTTCAGAATCCAAAATTTGTATAAGAGATCTAAAAAGAAAAGTATAGTAAATAAAGGATTTGTTATCAATTTATGATTTGAGTCATTCCATGTCAAACCGAACAGTTTTTAACATTAAATATGATGAAACCCTTCTTTGATTTTCGTCCAATGTAACACTTCACAAATATGATAAAGCTGTTTCATAATAGTTCAAATTGAAGACAAGCTTCATCATATTTATGAAATGTTTCACAAATATGAAGAAGTTTCATAGCTTTTCATGAAATGTATCATAATTGTTATAAGAAGATTTAATACTATGATGAAGAAAGTTCATAAATTTTTATGCAATGAAAATTTTTTTGATTTGATTTGATTTATTTTATTTGACTATCCCATACAACAAGATTTACATCTTATAATTACAGTATAGGAATTTAAAAAATTAATCACGTAAGTTGCTAAAAATAAAAAATATTTCTTAATAAATTAAAACAAAAAAGAAAAATAATAAAAATAATAAATTAATTAATAAACAATACATAAATTCCAAATAAATTAGCTATAAAAATGAAAATTATTCAATTTAGCACATTTAATTACTATAAATGCAATTAATGTTTATCCCGATGAAAATAAATTTAAATAACAAATATGCAGGTGCTTGTGCAAATTTAAATGTAACTGACACTAATAGAAAACATATGATTTTCTATTGTTGATTTACTTGAATAAACGTCACTACATTGCTAGGTCTGTCAAAAAAACAGAGTAGTATTTGGAAGATGACAAAGCCAATTGTGACAATTTTTTGTTGTTGTTTTGGTTTTTCTTTGATATTTTAAATTTTGAATCTCGCTCCTAGACGAGGACAAGAAATTCTCATTGAGTTTGTGATTTAACATAACAAATATCTCTAGAAATTCTAATAACAAAGTCCCCTGAAGATTTCCTTAGGCAGGAATGAAATCCGGATAGGGACACGCCTACATCAGATTGCTTTTCACAATTTGTTAAATAAGTTTTGGGATTTTAGCACATTTAATTACTATAAATGCAATTAATGTTTATCCCGATGAAAATAAATTTAAATAACAAATATGCAGGTGCTTGTGCAAATTTAAATGTAACTGACACTAATAGAAAACATATGATTTTCTATTGTTGATTTACTTGAATAAACGTCACTACATTGCTAGGTCTGTCAAAAAAACAGAGTAGTATTTGGAAGATGACAAAGCCAATTGTGACAATTTTTTGTTGTTGTTTTGGTTTTTCTTTGATATTTTAAATTTTGAATCTCGCTCCTAGACGAGGACAAGAAATTCTCATTGAGTTTGTGATTTAACATAACAAATATCTCTAGAAATTCTAATAACAAAGTCCCCTGAAGATTTCCTTAGGCAGGAATGAAATCCGGATAGGGACACGCCTACATCAGATTGCTTTTCACAATTTGTTAAATAAGTTTTGGGATTTTAGCACATTTAATTACTATAAAAAAAAAAAAATTATTCAAGTTCGAGGCCATACTCTATATTTCTTCATTAGGATATTGTCCTAACAAATAATCTGTAGATTTTTTTGTTTTCAAATTTATTATTTGACCCTTTCAGGAATGTGTTGATAGATCTATTTCAATATCCTAATGAAGAAATATAGAGTATGGCCTCGAACTTGAATAATTTTCATTTTCATTGCACAATTAAAGGTCGAAAAAAACATAATTTTTATTTTAAATAAAAATTATAACAAACTTGTAAAAAAGGCAAAGAAAGTACCGCCAAGTTTACTTCCCCTGTTTTGTTTACAAACTAAACAAAATATAAAAAGGAGAGAAAAACAAAAAACGTGTATTGAATATCCACCAGAGGTGGATCTTGCACATCAAACAAGTTTTCAATTTATTTTTTGATCAATTTTTATAATCTTTAACTTCAAACTCATATGTATATTAGTTCTCATGTAGTGAGTAAACTAGTTCATATGAATGTTTGATGTTTGGCATGGGATTGTTACCGCTTTCAAAACGTGTTCTGATGATGGGAACCTAGAAAATTCCCGAAATAGATCTATCAACACATTCCTGAAAGGGTCAAATAATAAATTTGAAAACAAAAAACTCTATAGATTATTTGTTAGGACAATATCCTAATGAAGAAATATAGAGTATGGCCTCGAACTTGAATAATTTTCATTTTCATTGCTAATTTATTTTGGAATTTGTGTTTTTGATGCCTCACTACGATGTCTAAAATTTTTAATCTTTTTACCCCTCACAGACCTCGAGAAGGTTAAGCGGTTGTGAAGATATGAAGATATGAAGGCTCATTTAGGTATATTATTTTATGTAGTAACGTAAGTACCTTGATGTTCAAAAGGCTTTCAAGAGAAATACCATACAGTTTTCTTTAATAAGTCGAGACTCTACTATTTTTTGGTAAGCCAAAGACGTATCTTATCACATTGTTAAAGATTTTTCTTAACTTGTCCATACTATTTGAATCACAATTTGCAAAAACTTCACAGCCATATAGTAAGCAGGTCATTAAATAGGCTTTGGCAATGAGAATACGTATAAATATACGTAGGAGTGTAAAATTGAGTTTGCCACAGTGTGCGCAACATTTAATATAATTTACTAACAATACTGTTTACATGGTTCGACCAACTTAGGTTATTATTAAAAATAATGCCTAAGTTTTTAGCAAGTGAATTATATCAAAATTTGTATTTAAATTTGTTGTTTTTTTATGTATAATGATGCATTTAGATTTTTTTGGATTTAAGCAAAGGTTATTTGACGTTGCCCAAAGATAAATATTGTTTAACTCATCATTTAGTTTTCCAACATTTTCAACGATAGTCTGTATTGAACGGCTTATGTAAACTTGCACATCATCGGCATACAGGCGTATTTTTGAATGCTTAATACATTGCGCTAGGTCATTCACATATAATGAAAAAAGCAGTGGGCCTAGAATAGATAAAATCGGTTTATATTTGCAAAAGTTACTAAACTTTTTCTAAAGTAAAAATTTTGGGATTGCAGACTTTTCTTTTGGTAAACCAATTGACTTACAAACGCTTGTATAGTTAATTGTTTTTTTTTTTTATTCATATGGTTTGCGCTGAAGGAGAAAATACTAAAAACAGGTGTTAATGAAAAGTTGAATAACTTTTACAATTTTCATCCGATTTGAAAAATGAAAACCATGTTTTGTTAAGAACTAAATTTTCTTTATACGTTGGTATAAATTTGTATAAGCTTTCATATCAAAATAAGTGCATGTTTTTACGATATATTTTTATTTTTTTTTTAATTTTTTGTTATAGAACATTTTTTATTTTCAATAATATAAATTTCCAAAAATTCTGGGGTTTGCAGTACAGATTTCGAAATTTCTAGCCATTTTTCAAAATTTGAGTTCCCTGTTTTAAGACTGTACCGATTTTGGTATAATAAATCTTCAATTTGTTTTTTGGGCATTTTTTATTGTTACTAAATCGATTTTTAGAGCATATTTATTGTTACGCTGCTAATAACTATCTGGGGTTTGGTCGAAAATGTTCTCTTGTTCTGTCGGAAAAACTCTGGAGTCTTGACTTAAGTTGATTTTTAAACCCTTAGCTAAAAATTGTTTAAGACTTATGTCATATTATTCTCGACTAAACAATCAATGTCAAATTTGCCTAAAACAAAAAAAATATCTGGGTGCACAATTCTTAAAATAAATTTGGGCCCCCCAAAAGAAATTGCTGGCTACGTCCTTGAGTGCGTATACTTAATACATTTTTATTGAAACACAACACTCATACGTCTAGGTGTGCCTCTAAATCTGTTATAACTGCAACAAAAACTTACCTCATATTTGCAAAATGCATATCCATAGCACCACCATTTGGAAAATTTTCAATCATACGTTCCATTAGTTTACAAAAACAGCCATAAGTTAAAACTTCATCATCAAAAATGACCAGCAAAGGAGCCACCAAATCACACATGCCTTGCATGTAGCCCACCTCCAAATGTTCCCAGACATACCTGCAACATAAACAATTATTTCATTATTAAATTTAGATTAAAATAAAAACAAACACTTACGTGGTGATAACATTTCTCAATTTGTCTAGATTTTCGTTAGCAAAATACCAATAATTACGATCACAGCGCTGAACATCTTTTTCGATACGATGTAAATTTAAAGCAAAATTTTCTAAAAATTCACACTGGAGAAAGAGATATAATTTATTATTGACTTTTGAATGTAAAATTCAATTTAAAACTTACACTATAAACTCCACCATTTGAACTTGCTGGTGAAACACACGCAGATTTGGGTTCTTGTAAGGCATCTAATGATGCCACCACCGTAATATCTTCATTCAAGGGTGAAATTAAACTTGTTTTACGCGATGTTTCATCGGTGGGCTCTTCTGTACATTCGAGAGCATCAATAGAAGCAGCTTCAGTGATAATCACAGCATGTGTGGGTTTTGTCATCTCACGTACATCATCAACACTATGATATCTACGATTATAGCTACCAAATTCAATATTTTCGTCAAACACATCTGCATCGTCTTCCTCATCTTCTTCGATAACTTCTTGTTCAATAGCCTCCATGGCCACTTCTTCTTCAATTTCATTTTAGGTTTTTCATCATTCTCAATATGTTTATCATTAACTACTTCTGCTTCTTCGAGAGTAAATTCTTCAACTTCTATTTCATTATAGTTCGCTGTCATTTCTAACATTTCGGTAAATTCGTTGCCTACTGTTTCGTATGATGAAGTGGAAGGAGAACTTTTAATACTTAATAACACCATGCCACCTTGTTCTGGAGTTAATCCAGTTTCAGGTTCCGAGTCAGCAAAACAATGCTCTTGCAATGAAAGCGGTTCAATATCTTCAAATTCTAGTACAACATTTTCTTGCTCATTTGTGGCTTCTGATAAAGGAATTGTTTCAATATCATTGCAAGCCTCCTTTGCTGATATATTTAATGTTTCATCATCTAAATTTTCATTTGAAGTCTCATTGGATTCTTTCAGTTTAATGGATGGCTCTTGAGGTGTTTCAAAATTCTCTATAATATTAACAATATTATTAGCTTCTTCTTTTTCTTCTTCTCTTTCTTCGTCTTCTTCTCCTTTTTCCTTTTTACATTCTCCTTCTTGCTTTTCATGGTGTTTAGTGTTATTCTCAGTCTCTGCAACTAGCTCTACCTCTTTCTCATTTTCCTTTGTTTCTTCTTTATCAACTTCTATTATGTGTTCTTTTGCTTCTTCATTTATAGCCTCGTCATTTGTTGATTTATCAATATATTCTTCTTCATCTTCCACATGATCTTCTTCATCTTCACAATTACCCGAATCTTTTTCTTCTTGTATATCCGTTATTATTTCATCGTCAAAATCAATACCAGGATCAGAGATATCGGAAAAGTCATGATCTTCGAAAACATAATTTTCTATAACAACTGGTTCCAATTCAGTTTGATGGCATACATGTTTGCTAGTCACTTGCACACCGTTACGCTTATTCTCAGCCGAAATCTTGGCCATAGCCTTTGCATTTTTCTCTTTTTCTCTCTGGCGTACTATGGCCTCAACTGCCAACCATTCACTCATTGTAGTTTCATAGTAATGTTTGCTGGTGTCATCTAATTTTTGACGTTCTTCTATGGTAGAACCAAAGCTGTTGAAAAGAAATTTATAATTATAAGTTTATATAAGAGAAATCCTTATTCATATTCGCGTTATACCTGTAGTGACCTAGTAAATATGGCCACACTTCCTTGCGTATATCATGTACCACTCCTCCAAAATATACTAAACGAAATACCTCCTCGTGACTGGTTATAGTACCATTATCATGTAAAGCTTCCCATTTTTCTTTAGTCAAACCTGATTCATTTGCAGCCACTGAAAAGAAGAATTGGAATATTTTATTGTAAAGGCTTTTTATGCCCGGTATGTCGCATCTGCGACACAGTACATGGTGTACCCGCCCGAGTCTGGTACCGTGTCTGCCTATCATAGCTGTCAGTCTCGAGACGTCCCTCCTACTCCTGCAGAGGAGAGAGCTAGTAAGCGCCAGATCCTGCAAGTTTCCAAACCACAGTATCTGTCCCTTACCCTACAGAGATAGTGCAGAGGATCTCCTCCTTAATGGTCCCCAGCGGAGACATTTAAAGCAGAAAGCCCCGGAGCCCACATCGCATCCCATCTTTAAGCCGTCGATTTATACCCTGATTCCAAAACCCGCCGGGATTTCTCCTGTCAAACTCCTGCCTAGAAGGAAAAAGTCTACTTTATTTGCCGATGGAACTGACTAAGAATCCCAGCATGCCCATAGGTTCTAACCTTCTAAGAACACGTTGCAGCGAGTCGAGCAGCACTACTGGCGGAAACCGCAATCATATATAAATCAATGGGGATATTATGAAGCATAACATTGAGGGATTCACAGGGACAAGTCCTAATCGCACCAAAAACTCAAAAACAAGCCAAGAGTTACACCCTGTAATCTAATCCGCAACTACCAGTCTGGTGTTGGCTCTCAACCATACAATAGAGCAATAACTGAGTATTATTGGACTCACAATAGCTATGTGGACTTAAACCCCACCTTGAAACAAACATAATCCTATAAGAGTAGAATGCAACCGTAGCATTCCTAACCCTGTGTTCAGTGTAAAGTTTCCAAGCTAGCTTAAAAGTATAACTACGTTGATGCTGAACCACAAATACGAGTTTTTCTCTTTTTAAAGTTTTCTTCTTTCAAATTCCATAAAAATTTTAAATCGAATACTTGAAAAGAACGCAATCTCATTGTTTGGGGTTTAGAGGCAATTTACACACTATACATCTCTATCTATCGCTACCTACTATTTCCTACTATTGCTGACACGAATTGTCAAATTATTGCAAATTCTCTTTTGAAAACGACATTTCGTATCATCAGTACTGTTAAGCAGAAAAAAGTACAATTCGGAAATAAAAGTACGCGTACTGCTCAAAACAGTACGTCTGGCAAGCCTAACTTATTCTTATCCTTATTCTCATCATCATCCTCATATTAATCCCCTTCTTTCCCTTCCTTATCCTCCTTCTCTACCATGCAGTTCTTACAAAGAAGTGCAAAAGTACCCCAAACCTCTCTGCATGCCTACCAATGAGACAGTAGCACGTTATGAGTGCAACCATATTTCATTCTAGTCGAATGTTAAAAATTCTAGATTAGCCCTGTGACACGTCCCTAGAACTCAATGTTTCGTAGGATTGGAGGTAGTTTCAATTACTTACAATCTGGTGTTATTCTTCCATTCACTAAACCCGATAAGTGAGTTCTGACTGTAGATAAATGCCGACAATAGGCCAACCAACCATAAAATGCCCTTGAGATAATTTGACGTCGCATAGTGGAACAAACTAGTTCTATACTAGCAGTTTGACTAGCCTGAATCTGAAAAGAAGAAACAAAAATTTCACATTTTAGGTAATATTATATTAATTCGTTTCATTTAAAAAAGAACTTAATAAATATTTTAAAACTTACTAGTGGTGGGTCTATAATACTTTGATCCATGGATAAACTTTTACTAGAGCAATCACTGCTTCCCGTTGTCGAACAGCTACCCAAATGTTTGCGTCTAGGACTAGTACGACCCAATTCCAAAATGGGATGAGTAGCCACTACAAAGGATAACATAACAATAATGTTTACTTTCATATGAGATGATTCCTTCAAACTTACAAAACTCTTCATGTTGACTTTTACTAACAACTCGGAAGACATAATCGATGGGTGTTTCATCCGCGGACTCCATAACAGAGGGTAACATACGACGTCGTACGCTTTTCGGCCAAGGAAACATTTTTCCAATACCTCTTTGTGACCACAATGGAGGATCCAATTGACCATGTGGCAAGAGACCAGTTTCTAAACAACTTAAAAATGCTTGCATATGACCACCCTCCGGAAAATGTATGGGAGGCCTTTGTACACCATCCTGTCCGACTAAAATAATGGTACCTCCCGTATCTTCACCACGATTTTGATGACAATGAACATAGACAATTTCATCAACATTAATGTTGAGAGCATATGCCCAATACGAACTCAAATCGCTTCCATCATTATCCGTGTAGCCATTCATTAACTGATTGGGTGTCCATTTAATGGTCAATGATTGCACATTTTGATGAAGACTTAAATAACCCGGCATGGGTTCGCCAACATCTTTCTGTAATGGAAATAGAAAAATATGAGAACGATTTTCAATAACTCAATTTTATAAACTACATACCGGTAATACTAGGACATTATTTTTTCCATAAAGCAAAGTAGTTCTAGAATTTTGATGTAGTGACTCCACATAATCCTTGGCTACACTAGCCGGAGAACTGGCCTTAAATGAACCACTACTGGTATCTTCTGAACTGGTATGTAAACTTCGTTTAAAATTTATGATAGGACGATGACAAGTTGGTGGTGTACGATTACCCGAACTAATGCGATGTCTTTGAATCTAGATAGGGATTAAGAACAATAAATTACACTCAAATAATACAAAAGTAAATTCCTAAATTCAAAAAAATCATGGAAAATTAAATAAAACAGTTGTTATATTTGGTGCACGGACATTATCCCTCACTGGACTTTTTTCATATTTCTAGTTTATAGGGAGTTCAGACTGCGAAATTGATCTACTCGATTAACGTTAATCCACATTTTTAATCTTCCTCGCTTATATATTTTTTATTAACATGACAGCTAAATGACTAACTCTGTCAGTTTAAAATACCAAGGTGGAGCCGATAGTGAACAAGCATAAGAGGAACAAGGTTAATTTGTCCCTGACTTTGGATGTATATTTTGCTAGCGTTGTCAACCGAACTTATATATAGTCTAATAAAGAGTCGTTTAGAAATAGTAGCCAGATAAAAAGTTAAATTAACTGTTAATCAAAAAGATAAAAAGTGGGTTGATCGCCTTTTTTAGTACTAAATTAAGCAGTTAATTCCATTTTTAGGAGATTAGATGACCGAACATGTTTGGGCATAATCTCCACAGAAAGTAGGTATCGCCTTCTAAGGGGAGTTAGGAACAATTTGTAGTGGTGATTACAGATAAAGATTTTTCGGCCACCATTTATACTGTGTGATGTTGAACTAAAATTTTATGTTTTAGTAACGGTTATATTTTTCAAAAGATTACAAATCAACATTTAAAAAAAATCCCCTTCTTTAAAATACAAAATAAATATCAAAATTAAATATTTTTGATAAAATATTTGTGAATTTGTGCGATTCACGTGTATAACGCGAGATTATTCGGGAGTGTGAGTAAAATCGAAACTTACGTGAGTGAGTGTGAGTGTTTATGAATGCGATTTTTTTTCTTTGGACTATGTCCTTAAAAATTTCCCAATTAAAATTCAACCATCAAAACAAAAATTTACTACTCACCAATTCATCTGCTGGAGGATCTGACCAATAATGATCTGCTGTTTTAGCTCTTGTAAACTCTAATGCACATGGACCCACTAGCAATGAACTCAATATGGAACCATAATCTGGATCAGCGACCAGCGCATCACGATCATAGTAATTATTAGCATTGCTCACCAAATGTTCAATAATCTTGGACAAACGTTTTTCATACAAAGCCACACGTATCCAAAAATACCTTGTGAGTAAAACGAGCTTTGTTATAGCATTTTTCTGTCATGGGGAAAAATCTGTCGTTAAGCTGGTAATACTCACTTGAGAACGGGATTATTAGATGTTGAACTTATAGAAACTGTATTAATCGTTGTCGCCGAACTGCTGCTGTTGCCCTTACTCAATAGTTTAGGTTTGATAATACTATCGCTACTCGATGAGGAACGTTTGCCCGTTACTGTCGTACTTTCATTCGCGATTTCAATTTCCAACAAACGCCGACTAACATAATCAGCTTCTGGACAGGATTTGGCTATTTTTTGTATGAGAGCAGTAGTCGATGATGTTTTGAACAGACCCAAAGCACGTCTGCGAAGACCATGACTGAGACAGGCTTCGACAGCCCCGCATAGTGAGGTAACTGAACTGCTCTCTTCATGTATGTATTTTTTCGTTACAGCTTCTTCCATAAGTTGTTTAACTTCTTTTTTACGGAGGCAATAAGCCGTTCCTTAAGTTCAGCATCTGTTATGAAAAAATAAATTTATATATTTTGAATTTTAATGCAATAAATGGTTTATAAAAAAAATGTATATAAAAAGATTTTTATTAACGGGTTATATTAAGCATAAGAGCATTTGTATATGGGAACTCGGGGCAATGTGGTAAAACGGGTGAAGCTGTAAACTAATTTGTTTCTTATATTAATGCATTTTTTTGATATTCTACATACTTTGTCTCGATGTTTTAAAATAAGTCACCATATTTTTATGTATTTTGATAGTTGTTGGAAAAAGTTATGGAAAAAATACTGTTCGTGTTTTGCTTAAAAAAATTTTCAGTAATATTTTTTTTTTGGTAAATATAAAAAAATACCTTTTATTGACATATCTTTTGAGTGACGAACTAATATCCGCAAAAACATTGCAAATTCTTTAAATTATGCGAGTTTTTTGAAAATGTTTAATTTGTGGTGAAAATTCAACAGTATTTTAGGGAAAGTTAAACAGCAATTTTGTAAATAAAAATTATTAAATTAATTTAAGAGACATTCCGCGAAAATTTAAAATTGCACCAAAATGCTTGCGTAGGTCGAAAAGGAAATCCATCAACGAACAAATGTTAAGCGTCTTAAACATATTTTTTGCAAACAGGGGGTACAATGAGAGTATTATCTGCATTATATCAATGACTTTTTGTATTAGATCTATGAAGTGTCACTGGAACTCGTCCATTAAAACTATGAAGCTCTTTCATATAGTGATGTCTTTCATATTCTGAGTGATCTCCCACAAAGTTTATTAAGGTCGTAGTTTAGAAGTTATTAATTTTTTAGTGCTAGATTGGTAGTTTATTAAACTGTACATTGTGACTCTGAATATTCGGACTAAGATAATTTTTTTTCTATATACTTGTTGTATTGATATTTTCTTACTCGATTAAAAATCAACTTATATACATTCATTTATGAACAGGTATGAATTCATTTATGCTTATGTATGTAGTCATTCGAGGTCATACATGCCCATATACTTTTTTTTTTTAAAAGAGAATCAACTCTTTCTCTTTATTGATGTTTTGCTTTCTTTGGAAATGGGATAGTGGAGAGATGAAAGATGGGGAAATATGAAGGGCTTCAAACATTTCCCAATATAGGATTCATATATGTTAATATGTGATCATATATGAAAATATGAAATCAATATTAGTTAATGTACACATATGAATATATATATGGAAATGTATGTACATGTATAATTATATATGTTAATATTACCTCAATTTTCGTTAATGCACAAACATGAACATATATGATTCCTGATATGAACATATATGAATCAATTATGAACACATATGAATCATGTATGGATGCATATGGACCTGTATGAACCATGTGTGTTCATGTATGGATCTATATATGTCGTCTTTTAACAGGATAGTTTATATTTGGTTCATTCATCTGTTAATAAGCATAAATTGTGAAAAATGTAATTGATTTTCGTGAAAGGCGTGGTAGAGAAGAATGAGTGTATTTTCTAAAAATCATAACTACATTGCAAATTTTAAATTTTCTGAATCAGACTGCGCAGTTTCTGGTATTTAACCTTGGTCAGTGACCCTGTTTATTTTTTTTTAATAATGTAATATTTGTTATGTTTTTCTTTTAATTTTGGTATTTGTTTAATACATATTAGCAATTCCTCCCAAATTTCGCCCTTCGTTCTAAATGTCTTTTGTGAAATTCATAAAAATGCTACTAACAAATAAGTTAGTCCACTAAACACTCTTTAAGGTGTGTCTATAAAACGACTTCGTTATGAGGTCTTTCAGAAAATGTGAGTTACCAGTTCACCCCAAACTCCCGAACTAATTCTTGGTTCTTTTTTATTTATCAATATCACACTCATGAAACTGTCAAAAATTACAATTAAAATGACTACAAAAATAGTTAAAAAGGCGATGACTGTATTTGTCATAAAAATGTCTAACCATGTATTGATAAAACAACTACAATGCTAGTAAAAACGACTATCGAAGCGGTCATAACCATCTAACCTTAAATAAATGCATAAACCATAAAAAAGAGCAACAAACCAATAAAAACAATGAACATAAAACATAAAAAAGAGCAACAAACCAATAAAAACAATGAACATAAAACGAATACATAAGTTGTAAAAACTACTGTTTTTAACAGTTATTTTTTTTTTTTTTGTATTTTAATAGTAGTTTGTAATGAAAAAAAATATTTTATTCTTTTAATTACAATAAAAAATTATATTTAAATACTGAAAAAACTACTCAAAACAACTGTTACTGAAGTGTAGTATTTTTGGTTAGTTATTTTTCTCATAGAAAAATGACTGCAATAGCATTGAAACAACAACTACTATTTTCTACCCGAATGACCTACATGTAGTTACTGTAAGAATATTCTGAGTGCATTTATGAAAAATAAAAGGAAATTGAATTTAATGCTTATTTAATGACATTAAAACTAATTGATACTACTGCCATATAATAAAATATGTATATGATATTCAAGGTACGTATGGATTGAGGTGTCCCATATAGAACTTTATTTAATTGCACTAATTTTAGATCAGTTAAAGCATTTGCTAATTAATAATTTTTTTTTTTCAAATTTAGTTTTGTAATAACAAGTTACCAATAATTGAATGACAACTGATATTTTTTTGAATTTTTTGCATTAGATTTGGGATTTTATTGAATTACTTTTCGTATTTTTTTTTTTCGTTTCTAAATATACTTTCTAAAATTCAAATGGTATTTTTTTAAATTAAAATGAAATCTTGTGAATTAGAGAGGATCAAGTTCAGTAGTAGTGCTATCGGACAACCGATATATGCGAATTGTGCATGCCATCGCTACCTTAAGCCAATAAAAAAAACGGGACTCTCTAATGTAGTATATATTTACGACTATTTCCGTACTGTCTGTTTGTCTGATGTGTGGAAATATCCCTGCAAACATTTGAAAGATATGTTGCCAAACAGGTATTGAGGTAATATCTTATCTATTTCCCTATAAAGTAAAAATAAAAAACGAATAAAACTATACTTCGAATATGCGAAAATTATTGTTACTTTAATATATATCTTCCTCTCATTTCCATGTTTGCTGGGGTTGTGGTATTGTTTCTATGAATGCGTGTGTATGTCTGTTTATATTTAAAGTGTGTAGGCTGGGTATTAACCCATGTCAGTCATTGTCAGTGTCATTAGAAAGCTTATGGATTCAGCACGTACATATGTATGATTTGACATTGAATTATATATATAAAAACACATATACAAAAGTATGTACATTTGACTGCATCATAAATATTTCTCGGGACAGCAGGATTTTATTAGCAGATTTAAATTCTAAATTAAGAAATCAATGGAAGGAAATTTTTAAAACTCACCTTCGTTAAAATTACACTGGGAGTATGTAAAATTGACACACAATAATCCGGGCACGTAAACTGAACTTTGGATCTTGTAATCCGTTGGTAAGATATATCAAAACATTTTGATCCATTTTATAAGATAGATCAAAACAAAATCTCTTTGTTTTTAATTTCGCATTGACGTAAGCGATTTTTTGATTATGTTTTAAGTAAAAGATATCGAAATGTTTTTTGAAATTACTTTTTTTATTATTTATTTGTTGAAACTCAACTCTAACAATAATGTTCGTCCATTTATAGGCGGATACAAATCATTTATAATTTAAAATTTTTTAAATTATTCATATACGCGCCCTTGTCTAGTGTCACATTTGGCCAATTTAGAACAACAAAAATATAATTTTATAGATATTGACCAAATATTTGGTATGTGGGAGATACACACAGTCTTTAATGCTCCCACCAAAAATGGTCGGAGTTGGACTACTTTTTAGACAAGTGCAATTAATCCTATAATTAATATGCAACTGATTTCATTGTTTTGTGAGAGGCGTGGTAAAGAAGAATAAGCATATTTCTGAAAACCATAACTACGTTGTTAATTATCAATTGAATCGGACTGCAGTTTCTGGTAATTAACCTTCATCAGTGATTCTGATAATACTGTAATATTTGTTATGTTTTTTGTTGTTTGATTATGTTTATATAAAATTTTTGTGCAATAGATAAACTGCTTTCTAATATCAGGTCGATTTTTGCTGTGACTTAAAGCTTGTTTTTAGCACACGGTGTTTTTGCATACATTATTGCATACATTATTGCATACATTATTGCATAACATTATTGCATATAACCACATAACATTGTAGTAGTTTTAGAAATCATGTGTTATTTTAATTTTCATGTTGAAATATCCTTTCTTATCATATTCTTATATATGTTCTTTTGTTATTAAAAATTAAAAGTGCTTTATAGCTAAATTATATAAGTATAGCATAGCAAAGATAAATATGTAGACTCCGGCGCCTTCTGCCGGATCTATTTTTGTATAAATGTTTCCTTTTTACATAGTTAATATTTAAATCGAACTATAAATGCAACTGTAAATATAATTTTCGTAAATATCTCGATTCCAGCGCTACTTAACGGGGGTATTGTAATTTTTTTCTTGTAATATATCCACTATACGTTCTGAATTTGTGCTAAATCAGACCAACCGCATACCGGCGAAATATATATATATATTAGACTTGGGCAATCTAGTTCGTTTGAGTGAGCGCTCTTCCTAGTTAAATTGTTTCCAATGAACTAGGTCGCTCTGCTAGTTCAATTGAGCTTTGGAAAAATTCATTCAATCGGTCGTTAGACCGTTTGTTTGATCATTTTTAAGGGAATTATTAATATTAGACACACCTTTTTAACATTAAAAAAATTAAACTCAAAAGCATCATAAAGAAAGGAAATATCACTTAAATGAAAACAAAGAACAAAAAGAGCGAAAAGAGCGAAAGACCTAAAAGAGCTGAAGATTGCGAACTAGCTCACTAGTTAAAAGTAAAGACTAGTTCAATTGAACTAGGTCGTTCATGAACTACACAACTCTAATATATATATATATATATATATATATATGTATGCGCAGCGCATAGTTTAGGGACACGCCCAAAATTGTCGCTGAAATATGCGGTGTATGGAAAAAATTGTCCCCATCTAATACGCTAGATGTATGAAAAGGCGCGAAAACTTTGGGGACAGTCCCCAAAGTAAGCAAATGTCCCTAAACTATGCGGGGGAATGAATAAATGTCTCTAGACTATGCGCTGTGCATACATATATATATATGTATGCGTAGCGCATACTTTAGGGACATGGCCAAAATTGTACCCGAAATATGCGATGTATCGAAAAAATTGTCCTCATCTTAAACGCTAGATGTATGAAAAGGCGCGAAAACTTTGGGGACAGTCCCCAAAGTAAGCAAATGTCCCTTAACTATGCGGGGGAACGAATAAATGTCTCTAAACTATGCGCTGTGCATACATATATATATATATATATATATATATATATATATGTATGTGTAGCGCATACTTTAGGGACACGCCCAAAATTGTCGCCGAAATATGCGGTGTATAGAAAAAATTGTCCTCATCTTAAACGCTAGATGTATGAAAAGGCGCGAAAATTTTGGGGACAGTCCCCAAAGTAAGCAAATATCCCTAAACTATGCGGGGGAACGAATAAATGTCTCTAGACTATGCGCTGTGCATACATATATATATATATATATATATATATATATATATATATATATATATATATATATATATACTTAGAATACTATGTAGGTAAAGACCACTGCAAATGTAGTTAAAAACAAATGAAATTTCACTTAAAGAAAGGACGAATTACATTTCATTAAATTTAACTAACATTGTCATTTGTTTTTTAATGAACCACATGGCAGTAAAAAATAAACAAACATTTATTTTTTTAAATAACAAAAACCTACTTTAAAAAATTAATGTAAAATCATAAAACAAACATTTGATGTGGTTTGTTTTTTTTTTTTAAAGAACTACAAGGTTAGTAAAAAATTTTATTTGTTCTGCAAATGACTGACATTTACATTAAAAATAAAGATACTGTATTACCACCCAAACAACCACATATTTTTAAAGCAGAAGTTCCCTGAGTGTGTATAAATATATATACTGAGGAAATTAAGAAGGCAGAAATGAAAAAAATGCGGTTAAATTAATACAAATGTAGTCAAAAAAGCGATGACTGTATTTGTTATAAAAATTGCTAATCATGTAGTAATTTTTAACTATTGATAAAATAACGACAATGGTAGTAAAAACGACTAACGAAGCGGGCAAAAACAACTAACCTTAAATGAATGCATAAATCATAAAAACAAGTAAGAAACCGATAAAAACAATGAACATAAAACGACTACATAAGTTGTCAAAACTACTGTTTTCAACAGTTATTTTTGCGGTATTTTAATTACAATAAAAATTTGTATTTCCTACATCCTATTTAAAATGCAAAGTCAACATTTCAAACGATATTCCATTTATGACGTTTGTATGCATTGGAGATACAATGAAATTTTCTAATTATTATTTTCAAACTATAAAGATAACAAATATGACCTAAACGAAAATTTTTAAAAACTCTATATATATAATCTTCCATTTTTAAAAAATTAACAAAAATTTGCAGTTTACTGCAAAATTACTATTTTGGTAGTTGTTTATTTAAATACTAAAATAGCTACTCAAAACAACTATAACAGTACAGTCTTTATAGTTAGTAATTTTTTGAAATGACGGTCTAAATTAGTCGTTTTTCATTTTCTCATTGAAAAATGACTACACTAACAGCTAAAACAACCACTACTGTTTACTACCCGAATAACCTACAAGGAGTTACTGTAAGAACATTCTGAGTGTACTTATTGCAACACCAACGAACAAAAGTTCTGAACATATTTTCGATACGTCCAGTGGTGTTCGATTTTATATAATAAAAAGACGGACGTGATAGATGTCCACCGGTTTTCAAATATTTTCCACGCATGCGGACAACTGCACTCAATCTTCTAAAGAATGGATTTTATGGAAGTCACTTAATATCTTTATACAAATTTCGTGGTGCCACCTGGTCACAGTCATAAGTTCTATTCCACTGAAAATGGTATTTTTGAATATTAATTAAAATTTATTTTAACTTTTTTAATTAAAAAATTAAAAATAAAATTAAGACTCTCTTATAAAAAAAAATGTATATTGGCCATTCCATGATAGATCAGCCAAAATCTGACCATGGGTATTCTGATTTAAATTATATTTTTTACGCACAATCGTTCTGGAGCCACTTATAGATTGATGTTTTTATTTTCTACAAATTCGAAGCACCATGGCTTTATTCGCGATATTTTTTTTTGAAAAATAAAAAAATACAAAGAGTGTGTAAGTTTCAACATTTGTAGTTTCTTTAATATATATTGGATCATTATCATTCGAAACGCATTGGTTCATGGATGGTTCACTTCCCTTCTTGTAAACTGCTGATTACAATTTTTTTGCAGTGTCAAAAAGAAATGCATTTTTTATGCAATTTATTTTTAAATGCATTTATCTGAAATTTAGCCACTCTGTATTTAAAACAACAATGCATATTTCCAAAATATGTTATTTTTTCCAAAAAGTTATTCTTTCAGTGCTTTGGTCCCGGTGTTTAACTATTTTTAATGATTTTTTGAAAAAAAGCTTATAGCATTTTTACATAGAAAAAATTACAATTTGTTATATTTTTTTTTTTTGCAGATTTATTAGGAATTAATTTTAAAATGTAGTGTTTAGTTTTTCCTTTAAAAGTCTTTGTTTGAAAAACCATACATTTAATTTTTAAGATTTTTTCTGTACGTAAAAATAAAAGAATTTAGTAAAATATTCCGTTTAAAAAAATTTAATTTTTAACCAATTCAAGCCCAAGTTTGCTATAGGACATACAAAAAAAAATCTTAAAAGTTTAATGTATAGTATTTAAAAAAGAGAGATTTTAACGGCGCCTTAATACTACATTTTGAAATTTTATATTTTTAATTTTGAAAAAAAAAAAATAACAAATTGTTGTTTTTTCTATGGAAACATGATGCAAGCATTTGTCAATAATTCATTAATAAAAGATAAACCCCGGGACCCAAAAACTCGAAAGTGTTGTTTTTTAGTAAAAATCTTTTTTTCAAAACGAAAATGGCCAAATTCGTGATTTAAAAAATAAATAGCATGAAAACTGAATTTCTTTTTGACGCTGAAAAAATTTCATTCCGCAACAAAAATGGAGTATACCATACTAATGCAATTTAAATTGTAATGATCCGATGAATAGTAAAGAATATGAATATTGAAACTAACACCGTTTTTGCATATTTCTCATTTTTCAAAAAAAAACTAAATAGACCATTTTTTTTTTAGTTCCAAAAACTAAAAACGCCAATATTTCATTGGCTTCTAAGAGTTTCTGAGTTTAAAATTGAATTGAAATCGGAAGACCAAAGGTCAAAAATTACCTTTTTTGACCGGTCTTCGGTGGAATGGCCGATATATTTATTGAGTATCTATCTGAAATATTGGGGAAAATATACGATTTTGAAACTCATATATCTCTTAAAATATATTACACACAAGTATAGTGATTTTTATATGTTGAACCTTTGGGCACCCACATTTTAAGAAATAGAAGCTTTCCCGATTAGTCATGTTTGTTTCCATATTAGTTAAAGTGTTATTTATTAAATACTAAAAAAACTGGACTAATCAGAAAACGTTTATTTTTATTTTTGTTGTTCTTAATTGGGCAAATGTGACACTGTGACCTGTCCGAAATTGAGCTTGTCGTTCAGAGCTGTAATCCATTATACAATTTTAGTGCATATCTCAAAATGGCGGATTTATTATGGCCGACGATTTTTTTTTTTTTTTTGTAAAAGTCATCGGATTTGCATGAAATAAATTTTTTCAATATTTGAGGGGTCGCTGATTGCGAACCTAAATTAAGATTTAAAAAATTCAAAATGGCGGATACTTTTTAGGAAGAAATATTTCATACACAGAGAGAAAAATCATAGTTAAAACAATTATTATATTATATTTAAATTAATATCTTATTTTTTTAGTAAATATGATTTTATTTAAAATAAACCTTGTCGTATTTAAATAAAAATTTCAACATTATAGATGTCGTTTTCTCATTCTAAACATAAGTGAATACATATTTAAACTAAATAGAAAACAAACTTTGTTTTATTTCAAAGCTGTGTATATTTAATTTAATGTTGTTTCTACTTGAATTTCTAATGCTTTTTCCTGTGATTCGATGATTTTCTAAAAAAAAACAAGTATACGCCATTTTGAATATTTCAAATCTGATTTTAGATTTGTACTGAGCGACCCCCAAAGCTTTTTAAGATTCGCAATCAGCGACCAAAAAAATCCAACGACTTTAAAAAAAAACTAAACATCCGCCATATTAAATAAACCATTTTTTATTTTGAAAATCCAATTGCAGCTTCTCATTTAGCTACTTCAAAAACAGTACCTTAAATAATATACAACAACCCCTAACACATTAACATCATATTGGATCCACTATTTTAAATTTTGAAAAACTCATAGCAGATTCGTTATCAGTGATATAAAAAACTATTACGTGATAATTTTGAAGCAAATTCCAATTTTTACCAAAAATTTTATGCCCAATTTGAGCTCAGCAACTCCAAAATTCTCAGTAAGCCAATTTTCATGCTGATTCCGTAACTCCTTCACATATTTTTAAGCGTCTCTGAAAGTTGTATCTCATCTACTGGCTAATCATTACATCCATTATGCTCCACTCAACTTTTGAAAGTAGAGATATGCACTAAAATGTTAAGCGAGTATGCAGATCTTTACATCAAGCTCAATTTTGAACAGTTGGGGATCTCCCATTCACGAAGATACCCCATATATATTTGGTATTGCAAATAATTTCCAGTTTTTTAAATCAGAAAAATATTTTAGCATACTTACAGGTGTTTTTTACTTTTTTCAGTGTCCTTAATTTAACAGAATAAACTCTTTTTCAATTTTTTATTTTGATTATGTTTTTTTACCTATCAGCACCTAATGGGCAATAATGTATTAATAATAGAAATCGCGTGTTCAGGTCATTTTGAAACAAAAACCTCCTTTTCCTTAAAATACATTTTTTTGAAATGCATTTCCTTAAAATGCATTTTTTCAATTTTTTAGCATTAAAGTTGTACTAGTTGACCAATAATACTGCACAACATATATTAATAACTTTTTACTTATTGTGTTCTTTATTTTGCGAATTTTGATGTCTATATCGGGAAACAACGCTTTATTTAATATGTTTTATAAAAATCCGCGAAATACCTCAAATTTGAAAACGTTTGTGTCCTTTAAGTTGGATATGCGTCGTTATTGTCGAATTACGTCAAAATTTTAGCAAAATATTAATTTTGAGTTTAATTAAATAAAAAGAGGATTATGCTAAAACCTTTTAGAAACCATCGAAAAAATAAAATTGCGTTACACTATATTTTTATGGACATATGAATATGATGCTTTATATAAATAAGCATACGATATTTAATATGAGTCTTAATACAGGTTTATCCGAAAAATGGACCCATATAACTATATAAATTTGCATTAGTTTAGTTTTAATTTGATAATATCAGATTAAATTACAACCGAATAATGGCGCGATACAGTTTAATCCGATTTTATATAGCGGTATAAATTTATATCTGAACTGATACTAATATATACAAAATAAGCTATAGTTGTATCCAGTTTTAGATATTAAAACATCAGTAAAATTCGAAATATTTGCAAAAATAATTACCGTTAAATACGGGTTTTGCTTAAACGTTATTAATTCTTTTAGACTTTAGCCACTTGCAAAAAAGTTTAAAACTTTATAATTTGTAGCAAATTCCTTTCCATTTGGAAATTTTGTTGTATTCTTGAAATTACCTTAAAAATATGTTGTTTGAGAAAATGAAGATATAATGAAAATGAAGATTTTATTGGAATTTAGTAACTTGCACCATTGAATAACGAACACGTTGAAACTTAATTTAGCTTTTTACATTCAACAAAAATAATCTAAAACTCCTAATGTTACAAATGAAACAAGTTCCGTATTGATGATTCCTACATCTTTTGTGTATAAGGTGTAGTGTCCGACCGAACAGTTCGGCCAGAAAATGCATTTGGTCTGTATTCGGTATTTTAAAGCATTATGGACAAATTTGGCGGATGGAAAAATGTTTATTGGGCTGATTAGATGCTATTTTGAGTGTCAAATTTTGAGAAAAGTCTGTAGTTAAGCAATGAATTCACTGTTCGGCCTCAGAAAGTTCGGCCAAATTGAAAATAGTTCGGCGGCAGAACTTTTAACTTTATAGCTAAACTTCGGCTTTTCTCTTAAATTTTACATGTTTCCAATATCAAAATTTGTCATCATTGCCTCTAGATATCAAAAAACCGACAAAATATAGGTTTTTGGCCGAACTGTTCGGTCGGACACTAATAAGGTGTAACAATTTAAGAACCAGAAAGAAATCAATTCAAGAGACAAAAATTGGGGGTAAATATCTTGTATAAAATTATACACAGAATGATATAGGCAATTAATTATACTCTTGTAGGCTTGGGCATTTTAGGTCTTTCTAAAGATCGCTCTTTACAGTTCAGCTCCTTTCAATGAACTAGTTCGCTCTTCTAGTTCAACAGCTCTTTATCCTAAATTGAGCTGTGCGACACGAACTATTTGAAGTGAATTGAATCAGCTGATGCGAAACAAAATGTGTAAACAAAATGTGTAAACAAAATGTGTAACTTTCTATTAAATTTACTATCAGAGAATAATTCAACACTTTAAAATATATTAAAAATGATTGTTAAATCATAAAATGGTACGTAATTATCCAGTTTTCCAGACATTTTATAAACTCAAAATTGAATTTTTTATTAATTTTCAGAAATGATTGTATTTTTCAAAGAACTAGGTAACAATATTTCGGAAGAAAGAAGAAATGAATAACATCTCCTTTAAACGTTAAAAAAGCAACATTAAAAAAAAACTCAAAAGCAACATATTGAAAATAAATATTACTCAAAAGACAAAAAGAACGAAAAAGGCGAAAGACCTAAAAGAGCTGATGATTGTGATCCAGCTCACTAGTTCAAAGAAAAGACTAGTTCAATTGAACTAGTTCGTTCAGGAACTACACAACTCTATACTATTGTATTAATGTAATACATATTTATATCTAAAATATGATTGACAAATTTTCTTGTGTAACTCTGCTTGGCGTAATATACAATTTTATCCAAAATTAAATTGTGTTTTTTTAAATGTCTAGGTATTTACATATAACGTAATTATCAATTGGATTAGTTTTAGCGTATTCTAAATTATTTATTGAGCGAGATGCGATAAGACGCAACTATATATGACATCGTATTAAACTTTTTGATGAAACTAATTTTATATATGAATTCATATAAGACAAAAACGTGGAAGTGTATATAAAATAATATTTTATTTTATGCAAACGTTTTAACTCGGGAAATTTAAGATATATAACCGTCCAAAAAACTACGTATTTTTTATTCGTCAACTCAAAAGTTTCCGATTCTGCAAACATATATCCTATATAAATTTCTTGACACTTACAAGAAAGCTTTTCCGATGGTTCCGTTTGAACGTAATAAAATTCGGATAGGTGATAAAAGAGCAAAAAATATGATAAACATTTTTTACAACCCCATGTTTTGGGGTTTAAAAGTTTCGCTGAAATTTTACACATCTTTGTATGAAAATATTTTTAAAGTTAAGGAAATTTAAACTTGTTTAAAAATAGCGTTAAGAGACTCGAGAAAACACACATTTTGAAAGCCATGTTGACACTATGTCGTGGATTTTAAAAATTGGTGAACCAATTATTCAGTATTGTTTCTCCTTTTTCATATATCCGATTTTTTTTAAGATCGTGGGGAGCACATCGGCGCTATATTTCCATGTTTTGTATTAACAAAATCGTAAATTTTATAAGGAAGCGTTTAAGCTCACTATTGTGATTGCAGTCTCAAATAAATAATGATAAAGAAAAAATATGTAATTGGAAAATTTAAAAATATACCTGACATCGCCCGGGTCTTATTTAAGCTAAATTGTGTATTTCCAATTCATTTTCATTTATATTTTAGACGACTTCAGATGCTTTTCAAGCGCTGTTTCGTGTTTAGCCTTAATTTTAAACGTTTTCGTCAATAATTAAAATTTTTTTTAATCAATTTTTTAAATAAAAACCTTCTAAAATTTCTAAAAAAAAAAAATATCATCGTTATAACACAAAGACTAGTTTAACTGCTTTATTTTAAAATGTCGCACTTGAAGGAGCGCTGATCGAAATTGATTTACATTTAGTCTATAAAAAAGTTGTGAAAATTTGAGTCAAACAATGGAGCAAAATTGATGACTAAAAGGTTGTTTGTTAAAGTTCTGCCTATTATGGAGCCTCTAGCTTTTCTAAAACTTCGGGTTCTGATGAAATACTAGTATCAACCTAGCTAATATGTTTGATTTGCTTTATTTTTGTAAATATACGGAGGTTGGAAGCTCGTTATAAATTGAAAATAACATAAAAATAATCTCGATGTATATAAAAACAAAAACTGATATAACTGCAAAAAAATATTACTTGAGCCAGAGTACACACTAAAAAAATTTTTATATAAATAGAACATTTTTGGTCTTCAAAGTTTAGTAACGTCCTGATGCTTGTTAGGAAAAGACCTAACCACGTGCTTGATTACTAAGAAGACAAGAATGGAGCAAAATTGATGATTAATTATGGAGGCTCTAGCTTTTCTAAAACTTCGGGTATCAACCTAGCTAATATGTTTGAAAGTCTGTTCGATTACTTTTCCCTTAAAGTCCAGTAAAAATGACTCATTAGTAAAATTACAGGGAGTAAGACAAATTTACAAAAAAGTAAACGAACGGAAAATTTGTAAGAATTGGTAAAACATATAAAACAGCTGATTTTAAATACCAAATATTAAAAAAAAACAACTGGTCGTTATGGAAAGATAAAAGTTAATTGAAAAATTTATCCAGTAAAAACTTGTAAGCTTTTTGGCATCAGCCTGTCACTTTACTCTCTCTCTCTTCTTACTATTTTTTACTGAGTTAAAAACATTTTGACTAATCTGAAATGTACTTTTGGCCAAAATATGGCGATACTGGCCCACTGTGCACTGCAAAAATGGGTTAATTGCAGTAAATCGAAAAACTCTGCGTGCTAAATTATTCCACTAATTGTTAGAAATCAAACTACAAAATTATTTAAAAAAAAAAAAATATAGCGTATGAGTGATATTAACTCAATTATTTTGTTACTCATACATCTCGGTGGTAACTTTGAAGTCTATTAGCCCGATGATATTATTTTCATATAAACTACTTCTAAAATCAGAATATTAAAGTTTTCTTTTTGATAAAAAAAAAATAAAATTCTTCCCATTCCTAAAATATACACTCTTACTTAAACAAATTATAATTATTTGTCAATTTCATAAACAAACACATGACCCAACTTTTTGATTACTTTCCAACAAAAGTTCCCCATTATCTTAAGGTTATATTTGAAAATAGTGGTATAAACAATTTGATAAAAAAAAGTTTCTTGAACAAAATATCCCATTAAAATCCCATTAATTATGCTTAAACTACTCAAACATACTCTTACCCATACACAGTAAACAAAATCATTTAGTTGTTAGTGAAAAACTTTCAATATGTCATCATTTTAACCTCGAACTAACTTAAAACAAAATCACAATATTTTTTTTCCTTCGGTTTTTTTGCGTATTAACAACTTAAAAGTCTGGAAACTAATAACGCAACTTTCACATATACTTGCACAAATAACTAAAACAAAACAAAAAAGAAAAGCAAATATTCGTATGCATGTATACGAGTAGTAAAGGCAAATACCAAAAAAGAAATCACTGCTTAATTCATTAGGGAAGAAAAGACAAATAGATGGAACCTTGACTTTCACAAAGAAACAAAGCAAAAGAAGATATTGATAAACTCCCTAAATAGTTGTACTACAATAAAAATATCTAGACCGATTACAAAGAGAGTAAAAGGAAGAGAAAGAAATATATTTTTTAAGAAATAAAAAAATAGCGGCTTGTTAGCAGCTGATTTTTGAAGGTTGTATTTCTCTACAAGTTTTATTTACTTTGTTTTGTTTTGTGTTTGTTTTATTTTTTTCCTTTACCCACCACTTATGCCGGACAAAGAAGTTTTTTTCTTAGTGTTGCCACTTATTGTTTAATTGCACAAATTTCGTGTAATTTTGATTTTCTTGTGTAGTCCATGTGTAATAGAGTACCCATGAAATATATGAAAATTGCAAAGTTGTTTTTTTACTCGCTCCCCGCGCATGTTATGATAGGTTGGGTGTAAAAAATAAGATGTGCGAAAAAACTTTTTTTCTATCGCGCAAACAAGCCATGAGATTTTGACTTTTGACCTCAAAAATGAACTAAAAATGGTTGATATCTTTGTTGTTCTACAAGTTTTTCAATAATCGGGTTTTGTTAAAAAGTGTGTTAGTGTTATTATGCAAAATAAAACAGAAATTATTTTTCTCATACATACTTTTTACCTGCATATGAAAAATCGTGATGTTTTTCGCGGTCAAAATCAAAATTTTTGATTTTTTTTTTATACAGCTCTTATTAGTTTTCGTTAGGCGATATTTTTGTTTGCTATACATCAGCTAACTGTAGTTTTAGGAAAAGTTTGGTTTTTTTCAAATATATCGTCCATTCCATGACAAAAATCACACTATGGATAAAAAAAAATCTACTTTTCTATTTCCATTCTCTAGAATGCTATACAGACATTTATAGCCTCAGTTTCTGAAAATTCTAAAAAGTCTCAATTATATTTCCATTTTATTTTAGATGAATATCGTCCGTTCTTTGAGAAATAGCCAAAGATCTAACCGAGGACTTTTTAATTTCTATGTTTATCACATATATACTCAAAATGGAGACATTTAAAGATTTCTATATTTGGTTCCCCGAAATTGCAAACTAAAAGGGTTTTAAAAAATAAAAAAAATTAGGTAAATGTGTGTAAATACCGCAAAGCATAAACATTTTTTATTACAATAAACGGATTTTATGCAATTTTATTTTTAAAATGCCAAATCGTTATTTTTCTCAATCTAGATACCTTAAGTTATTTAAAAAACCAAAATCAGCATAGTTAACATAGAGCTGTCAATTTTAATAACTTAAATTTTCAAACTTTCATAACTTGTTTTAATCGGTATCACTTTAAGAACATCCCAGGAAAAAATTACACATTCCAAAAAGAAGGTGATGCCCACACTTGCTTACATATCTCATTGCCAAATTTAGTAACTGCAATACCAAACACATTCCAACGATGGAGTCAAAAAAGCAAGTAGTATTGTAATCAATTCTTTAAATTTAAACCATTAAATCTTCATTTACATAACCGAGCCCTTAGGGCCTTATATGGCTAATTAAAGCTACTAAACAATAAAACTTATCTACTAAATTAAAGCATATAAAATAAATAATAATAATAAGATATAATATAATATAAATATATGAGATCACTAAAAATATTTAAATTATTAAAAACGGAATCATAATAAATGCCGAGAAAAAATTATTGACAAAGAAAAATAAAAAAATTTTGTTCCAAATTGCATAAAAAATATGTATTATAACTTTCAACGTTTTTATTCTGACTTGCAAAACTGTAAAAAAAAACCCTATAGAGTCTCTAAAACTTGAAGTTCTGCAAAATGTAATAATTTGGACTTGTATACAGTCAATGTATAAGAAAATTTTCTTAATTCCATTGGCAAAGCATTCCAAACTCTAGGTATCCGAACCTGAAATGATTTTGCAAAAATATCCAAATGCCTTATAGGCGGAATTAACTGGGGATTTCTTATCGACCGAGTAAAATGAAACTTATTAACAATGGACTTATAAAAAAATACCAAAAGCCTGATACTAATAAAGTTCTCAAAAGACGATCCAAGAAAACTAAATGTATGCTGAGATACATGATCTCTCCTTTTTAAATTGAAAACGTAGCGAATAATCCTATTAAAAACGAGATGATATTTATGTAATACGTACCCCGGAGTACTAGAAAAAATTTCCACGCAGTACAACATATGTGGCATTAAGATAGCAGTAGCTACCTGTCTTTTTACCGAACACGGTAAATAAATATTTAACGAATATAACCTTTTTAATAAGAAGGATACACGGGAAGACAAATAATCATTTACTGAAAAGAAAGTTACAATGTTATTAACTTATATATATAACTTTTTGTACTCAAGAAGTAATCATATACTCGTTATTGGAAGTAGTTCCTAATTTTGAAAAAAATAAGTTATACAATTTTAAAGAATTTTTCTCATATATTTTTTCAAACAAATTTTTATTTGCAGGAAAATTATACTTAAAACAGAAATTGCATTTTTTTTTGAAAAATTTATATTTTCGTGGTTTATAGCTCCAAAATTATGACAGACCCATGTTATCATATCAATTCGGTGTTTCACTTTTTAGGATTTTATTTCCGTATGAGTTTTGATCGTTATATTTGAGTGACCTAGGAGAATCACGTGTGAGTAAAAGTTGAATTAACTTATGGAACTACTTCGTTTTTTTAAATGTAAGTACTTCTTATTTTTTCTAGGGAACTATTTATTTATTTATTTTTTTTTGTGTAAGTACTTCGTAATTTTACAATGGAACTATTTCTTTATTAAAAAATATATGTAGTTCTTAAAAATATAAAGTAAATGGTTCTTTGGTAAAAAAAATAATCAATTCTAAAGAATCAATTATTTTAGTCTCACGCCCTGTTAAAAGAATCGAGTAGGTAATCTAGTAAGGAATGCGTTCTGCCCAAAATGCTTGATTACAAACCCGCTTACCTTTTTGGAAATTTTTTGCTGGGATATTTCAATTTAATAACATATTTCGCATTAGAACAAAAGTTTGTAATATGGAAAGTGGTTTATCAAAAAGTGTCCATTTAATAGGTAAGTATTTAAAAATCATTTACTTTTGCAAACTTCAATGTTAAATGGTTTATGCTTGTAGGAAGAAAAAAAGTAGATTCGATGGGCGAGTGCTTCCAAGTAAAATATATGTACTTGGCAGACGCTTATTGCAAGACGAAAAAAAAATTTTAAAAACAGTACTGATATTGCTACAAGTGAATTAATTTTGATTCATAAAAAATTTCAAATTCCAATTAAACGGAAGGATGGCATTAAAAAATTAATTTTACGAAATTATATTATTATATTATGAAGAAATAACAAGTATTGATAAAAATTTTTGATGAGCGATCCTTTACTTGGGGAATAAATGAAAGTTTTATTGCGGCAAAGGCAATTTTAAAACCCAATTAGTTGTAAATGACATAGCGGAACGTGGAATAGCTCTCATTACGCGATTTAATGTTGTTTTGACGCACCACAAAGAGCAGAAGCAGTTTTTTCATCCATACAATGGAAAATCATTATAAATAATATATAAAAATAAATTTATATTTACAAAAAAAAATTTTTGAAGTCGATTCGAGCAAATTGTTTCTTATTTTTATTTAAAGGTTACTTTTTCTCATTTTAAATAAAGTTTTAGCGAAACTTCATTTTAAGTAACAAACATTTAAAACAAATTTTGAATATTGATGGTCATAAGTGAACACTTTGTTAGTGTCTGTATAGCATTCTAGAGAATAGAAATAGAAAAAGAGATTTTGTTCTTATCCATGGTATGGTTTTTGTCATTTTGTCATGGAATAGACGATATGTTTTAAAAAAACCAAACTTTTCCTAAAGCTACAGTTAATACTCTATTAGCTGATGTATACCAAACAAAAATATTGTCTAACGAAAATTAATAAGAGCGGTTAAAAAAAAAAAATCAAAATTTTGATTTTGACCTCGAAAAACATCCCGATTTTTCATATGTAGGTAAAAAGTATGTATGAGAAAAATAATTTTTGTTTTATTTTCCATAATAACACTAATAACACTTTTTAATAAAACCCGATTATTTAAAAAGCTGTAGAACAACAAAGATATTAACAATTTTTTGTCCATTTTTGAGGTCAAAAGTCAAAATCTCATGGCCTGTTTGCGCGATAGAAAAAAAAATTTTTCGCAGATCTTATTTTTTACACCCAAGCTATCATAAAATGCGCGGGGAGCGAGAAAAAAACAACTTTGCATTTATGGGTACTCTAATGTGTAATTATGTGTAATTTTTAATTTTTATACTTTAATGATTATTTTGATAAATTTTAGATTATCAAAATTTTTATTTTTTTATTGGCAACTTTAAGATGCTGATGAATATTTAAAATAAAAACCTTTAAAAATAAAGAATTTGTCCATTTAAAAAAAGAATTTATCCTTTGATTCCAAGGACTTTCTCTTATAAAAATCGTGCAGAAATATACCGAACGAAAAACATCAGACTCTAAGAACAAAAAATTATTAATAGTTTTGAATTGCACGCATACGTAGAGTGCGGACAGAGGAAAGTATAACAGCTGTATCCGCCAGTGTTGTTGATGACCGTGAATTATCGATTCGGCGCCGTTAGCAGCAATTGGGCCTCCGTTACTTCAGTACGTGAAAAATTTAGCGGAAGGATTTGGGTGTAAAACCTTTTGAAATACAGCTGGTGCAAGAATTGAAGTATTTGGTGGGAAGAGCAGTCAGAAGCATTGCACTGTTTGGAGTGGATTATGGGCCGGTGGTATAATTGGACCGTCCTTTTTCAAAGACGAAAAAGGCAGGAACGTTACTGTCAATGGCAAGCGCTACCGTGCGATGATTACAAATTGGCTGGACTTGGGTGACATGTGGTTTCAACAAGACGGTTCCACATGCCACGGTGAACAGTTTATTTCACGTTTGAGACCGGTCAATTGGCCGCCTAGATCGTGCGATTTAACGCCTTAAGACTATTTTTTGTGGGGCTATGTTAAGGCTCATGTCTATAGGGACAAGCCCGCAACGGTTGACGCACAGGAAGCTAATATTGAAGAATTTATTCGTTAGATACCGGCCGATATGTTGGAGAGAGTATGAAAAATTGGACCCAGCGTATGAACTATTTGAGGTGTAGCCGTGGTCAACATTTACATGAAATCATCTTTAAACATTGAATTATATAGATCGTTCTAGAGACTCAAATAAAGATTTCATGCATTTCTCTAAATTTTATGATTTTTTTTTTTAATCAAATCCGAAAGCGCTTTAAAAGTTACACTTTACATGTACAAAATGCAAAAAGAAATGTGTATATATTAAGGTAAACAAATTGCCAATAGCCAGTGCCGGAATTTAAATTCATCGCCTTCTCTTTCACTTGATTTGTTATATTTTGGCTTTTAATATGAACACCTTCTCAATTCTATTTCTGACTAAAAATTTATTATTAATTTAATGAAAGATAGAATTAATAGCAAAAAAAAAATTCCCTTACATTTTGTATGAAACTCAAAAATCTGCCTGGCTGCTGACTAAAATTTGGCCAAGAAATACAATAAAAGATAAAACTAATAACGAAAAAAAATCCCCATACATTTTGTATGAAACTCAAAAATGTGTCTTGCTGCTGACTAAAATTTGGTCAGAATAGAATCAATTTTATTCGTCTCTTAATACTAGAGAGTACTAAAGAGAGACTTTAAAATTTTTTTCAAAGTTGTTAGAGTTGCCATATAACTTGCTATAACCTAATTCGTTTAAGCTTTTGGCAATTGTTTTTGTAAATTTATTTTAAATAATTGGGCTATAGGTATAACTTTATCTCATTTCATTTTGATTTGCTTATTCTCTAATTGCCGTTATATTTTATTTTCCTTTAATGATAGTTGACCATATGTTTGACATTAAAAACCGTTACGTAGTAAAATCTTAAGTGTTGGTATACATACACAACATTTGCCAAAAAAAAAAAAAAAACGAATAGCAAAAGTATGTTTTTTTTTAATATTTAGTTGTAGGTGTGGGTGAATTTTAAAATTTAAATAGATTTAGATTAATATTTTAAAAATTAAACTATAACTAAATTAATTTTCTGAAATATACATACATATTTAAATTTCTAATAACTTTTTTTTTTAATTACTTCTAAACTTACCATTATCACCACCACCAAATGAATTCATTATATTCATAATGAAATATGTTGGGTTTTTTTGCACAAAATCGTAATTACAAACTTTTAACAATTAATTTCAGTTCACTACTTTAAAACATCTGTTTTCAACTGATTTTTCTATAACAAATAATTCGTTGTAAAATTTTCCTTTTTTATCTTTTAGTCACCTCGAATTATACACATTTTTTCATGCCTTTGTTTTAATTTTTGTTATACAAAAATATGCTTTTAAAAAAATTTACAATTTTTTACAAAAAAAAAAAACTAAACAGTTTTTAACAAAACAATTCGTTGATTTATTTACAAAACCATAGTATCATTATAATTAATAATTATATATATATATATATATTTTTTTTTTTTTTTTTGTTGTATTAATTTTATAACAAATTTTCAATATATTGACTTTCAATCGCTGTTTTGTACGTATAAAAAAGAAATACTTTTCACTTTAACTTATTTTTTCATTATCACTACTACCCAGATGAATGTCGCCCGTATTTTTTCTGTATTCTGTTATTGTGTGTGTGTATGTGTCATATCCTTTCTCAACTGAAATGAAATACCAATCCCAAGTTTTGGGATATTAGCGCAACAACAACAAAATATTAAATGTTACATTCTGTAATTTTTCTTCTTTATTTTTCCAATTTGCTGCTGTTGTTGTTGCTTGTATTAATTAAAGAGCTCCTGCCAATTCGTGTTCTTTCTTCCGATTGTATGACCGTTATCACTGAGTTTTGTTTCGTTACTAATTTTCATTTGTTACAATTTGTACAAGAATGTGCTCTTCTTGTTTTGTGAATATGTTGAATATGGCTGCCAGCTGGTTTTTAATTCAAGATTACCGTTATTTTTCCATTGTTATCATGTACTTGACATTTGTTTGGTATTGCTAAATGTCAGTTTTTAAAGTTTTGTTTTTGTTTTATATATTTGTTATTTTCTTAATACTATTGACCTTTAATTTGAAATAATGATTATGTATACTAGACCGACTCAACTTGTATGGAGGAAAAAAAGTGATTTGTGGGCATTGTGGTGTAATGATTAGCGCATTGGACTGTTACACAGATGGTCCCGGGTTCGATTCCCAATGACGACAACATCAATTTAGAAAATAATGCATGAGTTTTCTATCACCTATATGTATCGCAGCGACCACCTTCGGTGTTACCATAGCAAATAACCAAACCGAAGTATAATAATGAATCAGGGCTATGAAACAACAAGCTTCAATAAATTCGCCAACTCTACATCAGGTGGCGAGCAACAACTGTTCTAAGACTTATCATATCGCGCAATTACAGTGTTGCCATGTTCGAAGCCCTTCATTTTTCACCACCTTTCATCTCTCCACTAACCCCTTTCCAAAGAAATTAATAGAAAGAATTTCCTGAGTGTTGCTTCTCTTTGAAAAAAAAAATTTACCTTGTTTTGTTTTATGATGGTTCCCAAAATATTTCGTGTCCAGCATTAAGATCACGTGAGCTGGACTGTTTTTAAAAAAGTTTTTTAGTTTTTCAAAGAATTTTTGTACAAAGTGTACAATATTAGTATCATATGAAAGGTTTTTTAAGGCACGTCGAACGGTATATCAAATATTCTGTTAAAAAAATGATTTTTAAGTTTTTTTTACCAATGTTTTGTGATATAAATGTCAAATTATCATATTTCAATATTTAGGTGATTTAAGTAAATACGTCTTTCATCTTTTTTTGAAATCCTCAATAGTTCGCGTTTTAGCAAAATTAATTAATTAATCCAGTCTGTTTCTTGTTAATGTAAGGATAAAAATTCGGCTTAAAGAAAAAAAAATCCATCGCCTTTTTAGCGGCATAATTTTTTATTCGAATTCAAAATTTTACAAAGTTTTATGTTTTAAAAATTAAACAAATTAAGCTCGATATTATAAAAATCAAGGACTACATAAATTTTTTTAATTCACGAAAAATGTTATTATGCGTATTGAACTTATTCTCTTATGCTATAGCTTAAGAATAATTAATTATCATATTATCATATTTTTATTTTATTTAAGTCTATGGAAATAATCCGTACAGACCATGAACATTAAATACTATTAAAAATAGTATCTAATTTAAAGAATTTAAATTTAAAATTATATCCCTCTTTACAATATCTAAACCTTTATTAAAATCAATTAACTGAAACAACATATAAAATTCGTCGCAAATTCTACGAAATGGATCAAAGTTAGCGGTTTGATTTTTTTTATTTTTTATTTTTTTTTATTAATTAATAATCATATAATTACAAATTATATCCTATTACCCTAACTGAGCACTAGCTACTATGGCCTTCGGCGCGTTGTAGCGAAAACAGACCAGTGCCTCTTTTGGGAATCGAACCCACGACCCCCGCCAGCACCCTACCAACTAGCCTACCGGGGCGCACAAGTTTGATTTATATTTAGTTATTTATTTATTTAAAAATTCATAATTTCTTGAACAACGAAAAGGAATATTGATATTTATTTTACACAGAAAAAACTAAAAACGGGTTTCAATTAAAAATTTTATTGAATCAATTAATATTTTAATTGATTTTGCACCTACCACTGAAATGATAGTATTAACTAAAAAATTTGTATACAGTTTATTAAAACTCTTTCAATTAAAATAATAATAATATCAATTAAAAGAGTTATTGTTTTTCTTTACAACCTCAATTAAAAAGTTTAGTTAAATTGATTAAAACTTTAATTGAAACTTGAGAAGAAAACAATGGTAGTTTTAATTGAAAACTCGTATTTTTATTTATTTTATTTTATTGCCCCCCATTAAATAAAAAAATAAATGATGGTTTGTAAATTAAATTGACATTTTATTTATAATAAAATTAAAGCTTTTCAATATTAAAATGTATTATAAGAAAACAAATAAAAGTAAAGACAACATTTTTGTTTTGCTTGTCTTGTCTTGAACTTTTTCTGGTAATTGAATTGCTTTCTTAAAAAAATCACACACAACTTTAAAATGATAGTTTAATGACATTTATACTTATTGAAAATTTAATTATTTACAAAAATAATAGTTTAATTGTCCTTTTTCGATAAGGTTTATTTAAATCCACATGTGCACTTTTATTACCACAGATAAAACACGAAACTAAATTAAGTTTTCGTGCGTACACGAATATCTCAACAAAAAGAGTGTTGCAAATTCTAGTGAAATAACTACGACTTTGCGTGTATTTGAAATCGGTAAACTATTCAACTTATTAAAAGTTAATCATTTGCGATTTTTTTTCTTTTTATTTACAAATTAAATAATATATTGATATATATAAACCTTTGTTTGATTATTTAATCTAAATAAAATAAAAATAGAATAGTTTGCCAAATTGTTAAAAATGTTGTTTACATGTTGTCAACACTGTATGGATATATTAGAAAATTCAATAAATTTCTTAATTGAATCAATTAAAAAAATTGTTTAAACTGCCATTGATATTCAAACAATCGATTAATTAGATATTTTTGGCCCATAATTTTTTCTGTGTAGTTAGCAGATATGGCGAATAAAGACTTCCATTCATCAACTTAAGCAGGAAGGGCAAATTCAGCATTTGCCTACGGCTTTTCAGTGTAGGTAGTTTAATAAGTGCAAGTCGATGTTGATATGAAGGCAAATTAACATTTGGATTCCAATTCAGGCCGCGAAGGCATGTTTGGTCAGAAACATGAAAATTAAAATATATGTTTCTTCGAATATGAACTTGCTTAATTATATGATACTTTCTGAAAAATGCCTCCCCCTTGGCCGCTTTGCCTAACTGCCGAAGCTAGGAACTTAAAATTTGGTATGTAGGTTTCTTATCACAAGAAGTAAGCGAAATTTGCACTTAACACAAGTATCTGCATAGAGTGTATTTTTTGAAATTTTTACGGGGATGTGCAGAAATGGTAAAAGTCCCCCTTTGCCGGCCTGCACAAAAACCCCTTTGTCCAGAAATTTGCAATTTAAAATTTATGTCCAGGATCTTGGTGAAAATATGGGTTAAAGTATGTAAAACTATTCCTTCTTTAGCCGCTTAAGGGAAGATCTTTAAACATGGTATGTGGGTTGCTGATACCATGCATACATCCCCTTAGAATAGATTTTTGTAAATTACTACGGGGATGGCCAAATAGGGGTATAGTTTGCCGCTTGACTGCCAGGCAAATGGAATATGTCCTCAATTACTGTTAGTTTGTTTTCCTAACAAAATATTCAAATTTAGCACTCAACATTTAAAAGTGTTTGTGGTGTAGTGAGTAGAGAGGTAGTCTGTTACTTCGAGTTTCCAAAGTCAAATCCCGGAAAAGGCAACCACAAAAACTTTTCTTTAATTGAAATAAAATGTTTAAATGTTTGAAAACCAAATGAACCAAAGAAAATTAAAAGTAATTGTGGTGCAGAGATTCGAAGAATTCATTCAGTTTGGGAATTAATTCCCTAATATTGAACTAAATTTTTGAATTCAAGGAATGAATTCAAATATAGAGAATGAATTAAATGACTATAACATTAAGCATTCAAATTATGGATTTCATTCTGCAAGAATTCATTCAAATTTAGTTAATTCAACTTTTGGTCAATGAATTCATGAATGAATTAATTAGGAATTCATTTCATTCTCATTAATTTCCCTTAGGGAATTGACTTTTTTGTTTAATAACTGAAGGATTTAACTTTTTTGTTTAGTTCCCTGAAATAAGCTTTTCACTTAATGCCAAAAAAATTACTTTTCACGTGGGATTATAAAAAGAAAAACAATATATTCCTGGTTAAATTAGGGATGGTCGGAAAATAAAAATCGTCCTGATCTTTACATGATCTTTAAATACAAAAATACTTTTAATTCTTCTTATTTTAAACGAGCTTAAGATCATTTATTTATTAATTATAATTATTTATTTTCCATATTTCGTCTCCAAGTTGGGTGACTTCTTCAGGGAACAATTATTACAAATTGTAATAATTGTTCCCTGAAGAAGTCACCCAATGTGGAGACGAAATATTGGAATTATTATTAATAAATAAATGATCTGAAGCTCGTTTAAAATAAGAAGAATTAAATAAAAGAATATCAAAGAAAACTTAACATTTTCAAAAATACTTTTTGTATCAAAAAGCGGGTGTAGATTTGTTAAATTATTTTTATTTTGTCCAATAAGCAATTTTTAAGTTTTTTGAGTTTTAGTTACAGCCGTTATTAAAATTTTCAAATGTTCGACCAATTAAAAACACGGTTTTCGAATACTTAAAAATCCCTATTTTAAAAACCCGGTTTTCGGTTTTTTAAATTCAAAGCCGATTTGAATAACCGGGTTTTCTGGGTATTATAAATCGCTTTGTACTGCTGATAACAGAAAATGTTTGTACACAGAGATCACGATATTAATGAATGGAACTCGTCCATTGAAACATTTCATTAAGATAATGCAAGTTTTCATAAAGTTTCATAAAAACTGTTATTTAATATATGAAGAGTTTAATTAAAAAACTAGTTTCATAAAAAGTATGAAGCTTTTCATTACTTTTAAGAAATTTTTCTTTCACTCTGTGAAGAAAAGTTTCATTTACTAGTGAAAATTGTCATTAGTTTTAGTCCACTAGAGGGAACTCTGTGTAGGTACAGTAAAGATGCCATTTAGAAAGGCTAAAGATACAGAGCCTTATTATGTCCGTTTCTAAATAAAAGGAGTCGTATATTTAAAAAAGATTGTGAAATATCAGTGTGAGAAAAAATTAATAACGTATTCCGAGCCATTTAAGCCATTGAGGGCTAAAATCTAAGTTATTTAATTTTATAAGATAGCGATAGTATTAGACTCTTTCGTCACAAAATCTTTACAAAAGCGACTAAAAGCTCAAAAATCTGAGGAAAACATTTTTTAAGCTCAAAATCGAAAAAAACAAAAACAAAAGCATAATATAGCAATGTATTCGAAAATGCCGAATAATTCGAGACGAAAAACCCGGTTTTTCGAATAACATTTAAAATGGTAAAATCCAAATAACAGGTTGCAGAATAACTTATACGGTATTCCAATTGGTTCTAATTTCTGTTCTACAACCGATACTTTTTATATGGAGTTTGTCCTATTTACAACAGGTTTTTTACCTCCAAACAAGAGCAGGTTACTTTCAAACCGATTCTAGAACCAGTTATAAGCGTTTTAAGAAGGAATAGATTTATATACTAGATTTATACCCTATTTTTACCACGATCCTGGACATAAATTCCAAATTTCTGGCCAAAGGGATTTGGGTAGGCAGCGATGTTTGACCCTCACCGTAAAAATTTCCAAAAATATGCTCTTTACAGATGTCTCGTCTTAAGTACCCACATACTAAATTTCCAAAAATACGCTCTATACAGATATCTACTCCTCATTAAGCAAAAAGGTGAGACTTTCCATTTTTTGAACCTCCTCGTGGGAACTTCCAAATACCTATATACAGATGTCTACACCTTATAAACAACGCACTTACCAAATTTTAAGTTTCTAGACTTTTCAAACTTTTAGTCCTACTTTTCGGGATAATGAACCTACACACCAAATTCTACGTTCCTCGCTTTTGTGTTTTGGCATTCTGGGCGACAAGGGGAGAGTTTTCCGTTCGTTAATCCCTTATTTTTACCCCATTCCTGGCCATAATTCTAAAAAGTATCATATAAATGAGCAAGTTCATATTCGAAAAAATATATATTTTAATTTTCAAATTTTTGAACAAATGTATTTGGGCAGGCCACCAAGGTGGATACTTTACAGTTTATGCCACTTCCTTTATGCCACTTCCTGTATGCCACTGCTTTATGACACTCCCTTCTTATTCGAAACTCACATAGCAACAATAACAGTTAAAACAACTACTACTGAATGTTAAGAATACTGAATATTAAGAATATTCTGAGTTTACCAGCAAATATTCCATAATACCATAATTTCATATGGTTTACTGGAACTTTATTAATATTTACTCTTAATAAAGTTCATTATAGCTAAACTCTACTGCATACATACAAAAATTTCATTACCATTTTTTTTTTTTTTAAAAGAGAGGCAACACTCAGGAAATACTTCCTATATTTAGTGTGTTGCTTTCTTTGTAAAGGGATAGTATAGAGATGAAAGGTGGGAAAAGATGAAGGGCTTCAGACATTTAATTGTAATGAAATTTTTTGGCATTAGCATTTGTAAGACTAATGCTAATGAAATCTCACTAATACCTGAAAAACTAATTACAATTGAGCAAAAAAAGCATTTCTTTACAAAAAAAAATTGTAAATTGTAACACTGAATACGGGAAACGAAAAGGAACGAGGAACTAACTTTCTGATTCTAAGGAACTCTACAAAATTATAAGAACTTTTAGCGGAAAAACTACAACGATTAGTCGAAGGCCGTACAAGATAAACAAGGATGCTCTATAACTTCCAAAGATGATCAATTGAAAACATGGAAACAAACATTTTGAAAAAACGTTAAATATTATTCAAAACGAAGTCCCCGATTTTGAATTACCAAGAAGCCACCCCACAAATGTTTTTATTTCAACTGATTAAATAAAAATAACAGATGAAATAAAAAACGCAATATCTTCTTTAAAAGATGGAAAAGCGCCAGGGAACGAATTTCACTGCTTCCAACTATTGTTCAAATCTTCAATAAAATTATACTAAATAGCAGAGCACTTGAACAGTATGACACGTAAAAGCCAAGCCAGCTTTCGGGCAGGAAACTCATGCATCGATCATATATGCACTACAAGAATTATAATAGAACAGTCCTCCGAATATAATGCACCGCTATTCTTAGCATTTATAGATTACGAAAAAGCCTTTGATGCTCTCAGTCGGAAATATATATGGCAAGCTCTCCTATCGAGGGGAATACCTGAAAAGATAATCAACATTTTAAAAAATAGCTACCATTGAACTTCTTGCAGAGTTTTGCATGATGGAAACCCTGGATATTAACCCTACTGGCATAAATTGGAGAATGTTTGATAAGTTATTAATACGTACACAGACATGCAAGCAAAGATTGATAAATTATCAAATGAATCGCTAGGACTTGGGCTGAAAATAAACACTGGAAAAACTAAGAATATAAGGATCAATACAAATAATGAGACGTACTTCAAAATAAATAACCAACAAATAGACGATGTTAAACGGTTCGAATATCTAGACAGTGTTTTAACAACAGATGGCGGCGCGAAAGATGATGTAGTTAACCGAATAAGAAAAGCTCAAGGCGCCTTTGCATCACTAAAAAATATATGGTTCTCAGAAACGATTGAACTTAAAACAAAAATTAGCATATTAAATGCTTGCGTAAAATCAATTTTACTTCACGGATCTTAAACTTGGTTCATCAGTAATAATATAATAGCAAAGCTTCAAACTTTCGTAAACCGCTGTCTACGATCCATTCTAAAGATTTGGTGGCCACGAACTATTTCCAACGAAAGGTTATGGCTAATTACTGGACAACAACCCTTACACTCATAATAATCCATGCTTAAAAATACAAATATATTTTTCGTAAATTTTTTTTCGTAGAATGTACAAACATTTTGTTTATATTACAAAACTTTTGTATAAAACAAATTATATAAATTTACAAATTTCGTAAAAAATACAAACATGATTTCGTAATATTTTTTTAGTACATTGTACAGAAATTGTAATGTTACAAATATTACATATGGATGTTGATGTGGTTAGAGGTCGAATTTGCAATCAGAAGGTTGCGAGTTCAACTCCTGGCCAGGACAATTTTTTTGTTTTTTTTTTAGTTTTTATATTTTTTTTGTTTATTAATGTTTTTTAAATTTCTGTTTTTTTTTTTCATTATTACTATTTTTGTGTTTTGATATAAATGGATATTTTGTATTTTGTTTAATAAAGAGGATCCTAAAACAAGTTAAAGAGGACCCGAAAACACTACTTCCACTTTATTTGCCGGGTTTAGTATGAAATTAAATAAAACAAATATTTAAACAGATAAAATATTTAATAATAAAATGCAATTAGTTTGAAATTGTTAAGTTTTTTATTATTATTATTATTTTATTATTTTTTTATTTTGTTTTTTAATATATTATTTGATATATTAATAAAAAAATTATATTATTTTTTTTAGTTCAATAAATATAATAAAAATATTTAATTGCCATTTTACCTTTTTTATTAAATATTTGTAGCATATTTTTCTAGTTTTCATAAAAATTTCATAATATTTTCGACTTAAGTTCCTTTTTAGTTTGTTGTATTGCGTCAGCTACTTTGGTGCAAATGGTAGAGGGGTCTACTTCAGCAGAACGTCACTGAAATCGTGAGTTCGATTCTGGTGTGGCACCACTACATTTTTTTTTTTTTTAATTTTAAAATAAACCCGTAAGGTATGCACCACATTTTTATTTAAAAAAAGTTTTTACAAAACTTTACGAAATGTGATTTGTATATTCTACAAATTTTTTCGTAATGTCAAAATAACCAAAACTTTCGTAAAATGAACAACGGTTTTCGTGTATTTTACCTATAGATTATTATGAGTGTATATAAAGATATAATCAATAGAAAATATAGCTGGCTCGGCCACACTCAGCTCTACAAGGTCGTCGATCCAGAGGCAGACCAAGGACAACATGGCGCAGAACAATAGAATATGAGACCAACCAAACAATTAACCAGTTAAGATATATAGCTAATGACAGAAATGAATGGAAATCCTTTGTAAATAGACTAATTTTATAATTTGATTAATCAAATAAAAACATGTCTTAATAATAATAATAATAATAATAATAATTTCTATTATCAGATAACATATGTTTATGTTTGTATTATTACGTAAATAAATAAAATAATGAAATCACCCCGTGTCTGGTTTTTAAAAAAAATCATTCACATCTCTCTCGGACCTATCCGATTTATATTATAAGAGTATATTAATTCTCCTATTGAACAAAGCTTTTGTCCGTTTTGCTCTATCTTGCTTAGTTTTGGAAATACTGGACATTTTAAAACATCGCCATTTTGTAAAATGGCTTGTATCTCGAAAACTAAGCAAGATATCGCAAAACGGACAGAATTCGCTTCCGCTTCCGACAACACAAATGTGTACATTTTAATCGTTCCCCGTTTCATTCCATATCGTTCCATTTTGGACCATTCTACTATCGGAGTGAATAAATGAATCACACTCGTGTATACTAGAAAAATTAACCTAAATTTCCATATATGGACAAATATGGTCATATATGTTCATATATTATACATTCATATATTCATATTCATTCGTGCAAGGTGTACCCCCCTCAAAATGAACATTGGTATTTTTTATGATGACATCTAAAATATTTCGGCTCTAGCTTTCACCTCTCGTAAGCTGGACCATTTTGAAAAAGGGTACATTTTTGCATGTTTTGTTAATTTAAGAATCTGTTTCCTTACCAACATATACAATATGGGTATCATAAGAAAGTTTTTTTTAAGGCGCGTCCAACTGTATATACAATTTGTCTAATAACGATCATCCATGTCCTTTTTTTAATGATATTCTGTAAAAAAAAAACGGTTTTTGAATTTTTTGTTCGGGGTTGTTTGTAATAAAAATGCCAAATTAACATATTTTAATCTTTAGTCGATTTAATTAAATACGGGTCTCAGCTTTTTTTGAAATTGGTGCTAGTTCGCGTTTTGACAAAAATGCAATGGGGTGGTAACTCTTTGTTTTCGTTTTTTCTTTTGCCAAGTACATCATCTTTGTATGTAAATAATTTAGATTTTTGCAAATTAGATGCATTTTACACGGTGCTCTGGAAATTTTTCTCTTTTTTCTTTTCTTTTTTTCGCAAATTAAAAAAAGAATATGCCGCCAAAAAGTCGTGGATAATTTTTTTTTTCTTCTTTCTTTAGTCCTATTTTCATCCATACATGATCTAGAAACTAAATCCGCTATCATATTAGAGTTACCACAAAATTGCATTTATATATATTCCAGAGCATGATAATGATAATGATAATAAATCTTGTGCTGCAGCTTTTAAACTCTTTCTTTTAATTCAAATATATCTTTTTTCATGTCAGATAGATTATTTTAAATTTTTTCTAATGTACGATTATCTCCTTCTTGTATGAGCGTTCTAATCATTTCGTTTAAAGAATCGGTTTGTTTGGCAAATCTACTTTTCAACAGTTGCAGTAAACGAAAAGGAGAGTCTTTGTTGGTAATGCGAGGAGTTATATGAACGTTGTCCAGAAAAAAATTTCTAATTCAGCTCTTCCACGTTTTGGTGCCGGAGAAACAGGTATAGGCATGCTCATTCTTGTAGATACATCTTTAGGTGAGGTTTGTGCCATTTTTATTACGGTATATAAATAAATTTGAGTTTTACATTTAGATTTAAAAAAAAAAATATAGAACATTTTTGGTCTTCAAATCTTAGTAACGTCATGTTTCTTGTTAGGAAAATACCCTAGTCACGTGTTTGATCACTAAGAAGACAAGAATGGAGCAAAAATTTATGATTAATAGGTTTTTTGTTTAAGCGCTGCCTATTCAGGAGGCTCTAGCTTTTCTAAAACTGCGGGTTCTGATGAGATCTTTAGCCACAGCGATAGTGTCAACCTAGCCATTATGTTTGATTTGCTTTATTTTTAGAAATATACGTTATTTACTAATATATCAAAAACATTTGAGTTTAAATGTATGTATTTTATTTTCTTAAAATTAACGGTTTGGATAAGATAACTATCCACTGTTAGATTAGGCTGCTGTCTATGCTAATGGTCTTGACAAACAATCAACTCTATTTTACAACTAGTAACTAGTGACGATTAGGGTTGTGGTCTTAGATATGTTAGATTGTATTTAAATTAGTACACACAAAAATAACCAATGTAGATAGGGTTTGTTTCGCTACACAATTATTGCCAGTGATGGCAACTTAGTGCTTTTGGATATGTTTATAGTGCTTTTCAATGTCACAGTTTTACTCATGGTGCCAAAACATAAAAAAGCACTAAGTTGGTGCTTTTGTAACTTATCTTTAGTTCTTTTAACCAATGTCGTTTTAGAGACCAGTAGTTAGTTCAAAAAGTTCTAAAACCGCAGTAAAAATTATCGGAAACTCTAATTTGTTTTCTAGTCTTCAGGAAATTACAATCAAATGTGACTACATTTTAAATGGTCTTATCTTTTAAATTGATACAAAAACCTTTTTTTATATGGAGTTTGACAGATATTTTCGCAAAAGTACAAACAAAATGCCAGACTAACCACCGAAATTGTAGGTGAAGAAATGAGGTTGCATTATTTTAGCACAAATCCATTTCTAAAACAGTTTTATGGCCAACTTGCTGTAACTGCACTAAAAACTGTCGAAAACTCCAACTTTTAATCTACAATTTGTTACAGCTTTAATGAAAATACAATAAAATGTTACTTTTTCGCAACATTTAAATGGTCTTGTCTGTTAATTTGATACGCAAAAGAACGAACAAAATACTTGAGTAAACACCGAAATTATCGATGAATAAATGTGGTTACTTTATTTTAACACGAAATCCAATTATAAAACTGTGTTATGGTCAACTTGAGTTCATTTTTTTAATTTTGTAAACTAATGCAACAAATTTTATCTGGTCCTTTTTACGCCTTTTTAATACGTTTTTTTGTTACGTTTTTTACCGCTTTTTTGAGATTTTTGCTCTCAAAAAGTTGCCAACACTGATCTTTGTTGTTCTTTTAGCTCGCACCAGAGAATGATAAAATTATAATTTTGAGTACTTTTAAAGTATTATTAATGCCGAATTAAAGGCCTCATTAGTTCTTACTTTCTGTTGCCGTTCTGTGTCGTTCTGTTCTGTAGGTAATATTTTGTAATTACTTTTTCTGTTAGAGGAATCAGCTGTTTTAAAAAGTAAAACAAACTCAAACCAAAAATATTCAAATCACGGATGATAAATGCGATTTTAAAATAGTACCAACCTGCATATAAAATAGTACTTTTTCGGCATCACAAGTATAAAAAAAATTTAAATATAAATTAACAAACAAATCTTTGTACCCTCCAAAATGAACAATTACAAATGAAACAACAAAAATATATTAAAAAAAAAATATGTTAAGAGATGAAAACAAAATTTCGAGGTGAAAAACTTTTTTGGATGCAAAAAATAAATTGTGTCGTGAAAAACATTTTTGAGGTAAAAAAACTATTTTTGAGGTGAAAAAAAGTTTTTGTGGAGAAAAAAGAATTTGCGGTGAATTTTAAATATTATTCACCTCTTAGCGTCTGGTGGAAAACTATGACGTTATATTTTATACACCAGACACTACAATGAATTCTAATAATATACAGTACATTATACACCAATTTGTATGGAAAATTTAGAGGTACTTTAACATTGTCACTCATTACTTTTGGACCGCTGGACCGATTTTGCTCATTTTCAATACCAAACTTTTCGGAAAAATGTACATAAAGCTATGTAAAAACGAGCAGTTACCGTAAATTCAGCTAATTTTTAATATTTTTTTAATGTGCTATTAATATCTTGCTGTATTGAATTACATTTCTCACAGTTTTTTGCGCTTTCAATCCTTGTGGTTGGTAGCAAACAAATTCAATTTCACATTTTTATAAGATTTCTATTATTTACTTTTTTAAAAATCAAAATTAGTTAAAAATAATTATAACCCTTAGAGATTGAATTCAATAATTGGTTTAATCGATTAATAAAACTCTAATATAATCATCTGTAATCAGTCGCACTCAGTGAAATCATGTGATTGAATTCACAGCGTTTGGTTTCGAATTAATTCATTGTTCATATGGGACTGCAAATCGAATTAATAATTATTGAGTTTTAAAGGGACCAAGAAATTCATGGTATCATGGTACATCTGAGGTACCATAAAAAGTACTATAGTACCAACTTTATCATCCCTGATTCAAATAATGAGAAAAATATTACACACGCACTTTAGGCTGTGATTTAACGTTGAATTCTATTTTCAATAGATTTGTCCGCAACAGAACAGAACGAAAAAGTGAAAACTAACCAGACGTACAGACTTTCAATTGAACAGAAACAAAACAGCTGATTCGTAACAGAACAGAACGTACAAACTAATTCTGCCTTTACGTTTGATTACGTAAAGCTTTATGTTTTATCAAACAGTAAGATTGCCAACACAATGTTTTTCGCATTTTGTTTACACTTTTTCATATACAAATAAATCATTTTTCGTTGGTAGATGGCAACCCAACACTGTAAATGAAATATAAACAAAAACAGCTGATTTTTGCTTGAAAAAAAAATTATTTATTTTTTTTAGAAAACGATAAAAGTGGTGATAAAAATAAAATTTGTATAACAAAAAAAAACAAAAACATTTACAAATAAAAATGATCGGGTCAATTGGCATGGGTTTTGATAGTGATTTTTTTATTACAATTTTTTGTTAAAATGTTTTTTTTTTTTTAATATTAAATTGTGTTGCCTTTTTTCTTTGACGAATACTTTTTTGTGAACGTCTGTTTTTGACGTTTGTGACGTTTCAAATCGCAATGTGGAAACCAAAAAAAGAGTCGAAAACGACAACTCGTACGTTTTCACTCAATTCAAAAAGACATTTGCGATACAGCACCCCAAAATTAATTTCTTCACTCATTTACACGAATTTTTTGAGTGACACGTCAGTGACAGCCCGTTAGAGTATTTTCACAATTAAAAACAAAAATTTCATTTTGGATTTGACTTATGACGAAAAAAATGTATTTTGTTTTTGTAAATCAATTTCACTAATAAAATTACAAAGGAAATTGTAAGTTTACTAAATATTTGGTATAAATTAAAAATGCTATCCATGCTATTTAAATGCTATTTTCTTAAAATACTTTTAACTCATTATTGACACAGTGTTCCCTTTTCGACCCACTACCTTTAAATGGCTATATTTGTGTACTGCATAAAGATAATTAAGTAGATTAAAAATCTTAAAATAACTCAACATCTTGGCTACAAATGTGAATTTTTTTTGAAAATTGTTACCCAGAGTTGTCAAATAACTTTTTGAAAAAATCCATTTTGACCTTTTTTGATAGAACCTTTTTCAAAAATTGTTTAAAAATATAAATATAAAATATTTATATTTTTGATTGTTATGTTGATGAAAATATATGTAAATTTATTTATCTGATAGAAATTAGTTATTAGACTGTATATAATTTTTTAAAATCTGACCGATCGGACGTTACATTTTGGAACTACTTCAAAATCTAAAATACTCCAAAATTTGTTCCGTTTTCACCCAAAACATGAATAATCGATGGTTTTTAATACAATAATACCAAATTTACAAAAATTTTAATCAAAATTTGCGATATTTTTCCAAAAAAATTAAAAAATCGTTTAACTTAAAAAAGTTAATTTTTTATATATTTTTTAATAAATATTTGCTCGCAAATTTATAAACAATTTGAACTTTCAAAATATATTTAACCGTTTAGGAGATGTCAGAGTTTCAACTTTGATGGCTAATATTAGCACTAGATGGAGTTTAAGGCAAAACAAATTACAAAAATTTCTATATATGTACAAAGTTTGGTTAAAAAATGTCCAGCGCATCTATGAAGTGCCATTAATGAGTTAACCCTAGAAAGTTAATCTTATTTTAGATACATTTTTTGAGCTTAAAAAGTTACACAAAAGTTCGACAGAAAACAATAAACACTGTCGCCATTTTTAAGAGCTGATAATTGTCTTTTTAAAATTGTAAAACAACTTAAAGTTGATGGCAAGAGACCAGAGAAAAACAAAACTTAAAAACCCCCTGTCTAGGTCTAAATGACCTAGATTAACTTTCTAGGGTTAAAAAAAGAACATTTAAAAAAATGTCTTTATATTTTTAATAGGTAGTACCTATAATTTTTGTTACAATAGACTGACAAAGTAAATTTGAAAATTACGAAAATGATCACTAAGCCGCTTTTTACGAAGAAATTTTTGTAATTTTAAATATGTTTTTTTTTTTTTTGTAATTTTTATGATTTTTTTGTAATTTTCTATGATTTTTCGAAAGTCGATCCTAACTATTTTTAACAATTAATTATTCATATTACACTATATGTTATTATATGTATTGACACATATAATAATATATTGCTCGATATGTAATAAGATCTAATTATGTATGGCGTCGTATAAAAATATTAAGTAAGGCGACCAGATTTTGAAAAAGAAAATAGATGACATAAAGAAAAAATATAAAAAATATATTTGAATTTAATATTTTTACAAATTTTACAGAAAAATTTACATTTACATATGTATGTATATATATATATAAATATGTAAAATAAATTATAAAAAAGAAAACAATATTAAAATTTACATTTACTTATAAGTATGTAAAATTATTTAAAAAAATAACGAAACTTAAAAATTCATTGCAATAACTTATTCATATTTTAATTTATAAAAATAAAAATAAATATTGATCATGCTTTTAAAAATAAAGATCATAAAAGCTGACAATGTTTATTAAAACTTTATGTTTATTATTAAATGTTTATTAACACTTGCTAAGAAAAAAAATTTTCCATAGGAAATAGGTTTACAAAGAAAATTATTTAAAATTACAAAAATATAGTTAAAATTAATTTAAAAATGTAATTTTAGACAAAGTTTTGATTTTTATATTTGTTATTTTTGTTATAATACAAACATTTTACAAAATATTCTTTTCATACAAGGAATTCAAAAACATAATACTGTCTACTGTTTTTGGTTCCAAACGATTTCTTTTTTCGGTTATAATATTTCCAGCTAAAGAGAAAACGCGTTCTGACGCTGCGCTGGTAGCAGGAATTGATAATATTTTTATTGCTAATTTTGATAGTTTGGGATATTTGCAGATGTTGTTTTCCCACCATAGCATTACGTCGAAGTCCTCCGTAAGTATTACTTTTTCATTACAATAACGTTCCACTTCATCCCTTTCAGTTTCTAGATTTGACTCTGGCGAGAGTATTAGATTAGGAAAAAAGAAACTTTCTTTTCTAGCTGTTGGCTCTGAAGGGGATAAAGATGAGCTGCTTGACACTTGTATTGGGGAATGTGGTTGCAATGATGGTTGTGAAAGATTACTATTCGGTGGCATACATACTGCTGGTGTGTGTATAAGAGAAAAGTTAGACGAATTTTTCCAATGATTTTCTCTAAGTTTTGCAATGCAAAATTCTTTTATATCATGTACTTCATTTGATTGCATGGATATAGCTGGGGGATATAAAAGCAATGCAGCTTTATGCCAAATACTTATATTCGAAATCCACTTCTCTAAGTGCGACAAAATATTTCTTTTTAGAGATGCAATAGCAGTTTCTTCATTATTTTCTTTAACGCAAAGCATTTTAATTTTATTAATGGAAGGAATAACGAAACACAGTGTAGGAGATACACTCTCTTGAAGATTTTTAAAAATTAGTTCAAAGTTTTGGCATAACTCGACTAAACTTTGGAGAACAGAGAAATTGAAGTTTAACATACTGCGTGTTTCGTCTTTTTCTGCAAGAATTTCGTTTACCTCTGTGTAATTTTCAAAAACTGACTTAAAAATTGCAAAATTCGAATTACATCTAGTCGAACACTGGCTTTTCAAAGTTGTATTCAGCAAATGTTGCTTGTTAGCTTTTTTAAAATATTTGACAATTTTTTTACAAGTTTTTGTTATTTCTGTTAATTCTTCTGTAGATTCGAATGCCTTGTTAAGTACATGGGAAAAAAGATGGGCCGAACAGTTTAATCTTGTATAATCTTTGAGAGCACTTATAATATTGCTACCTCGATCAGTGACGAATACCGCATTTGATAAATCCGTCACACCGAATTCTTCAAAAATACTGCTTAATTTTTCTTTTACGTTTACAGCTGTACTAGACATGAAATCCATGGATTTTATTCCTAGGGTAATTTCTACAAGATTAAAGTTCACTTGGTAGTGTAAAGTGACACACAAAAAATTTCTTTTATTAAAATCATCGGTGCACATATCTATAGTAAAGGCAGCCTCGCCGTTAGTAATTAAATTCTGTATGTGAGGTTGTATTTCTTGTTTTTTTTCTGCGGCCAACATTTTAGATTTTCGAGATAATGTTCTTGCGCTGGGAATAAGGTGATCCAAATCAACATTTTCGCCGTATTTAGCACCAATTTTTAGAAGCTTTGCAATCATTTTGCGAAATCCTGAACCTTCAAAAATACTGAAAGGACGACAGTCTTCTATTGTGAAATCCATAAATGCTTCAAAGCAAGCGTTTTTATCTTCGCCATTTACTTGTTTCGGGATACTGTTATGTGGCTGATTGTGAACGCACTTATGTTTCATTAAATTAGAAGTCTGATTCTTTTCAAATTTGTAAAGCTTATTACACATTCGGCAGATTACTCTGTCCTGCAAAAAAGACCCATCCGCCTTTTGAATTTGTAAAAAACAAGTCCAGATAATACTCTTTCCATTTTTTTTCAGTAGCTTGTATTCTCCGTCATTTATTTTCTTCAATATTTCCTCGTTATTATCCATACTATAAATTTGGAACACGTTTGAATATATGTAGATTTAAAATACTTGCTATACCCCAGAAGAAATTTGTAACCGATTATGGCCTTCAGGCTAGGTTACTGAAATGAATAAATAAATTAATTAAATTAAAAAATTAAAACTATGCATTACAAAAAAATGGTATGCATCCAATAAAGCATTATCTTGTAATAGTAAAACCTCTGTTGATACCATTACAATAAAACTTTAAATAATGCTTTGCTTATAAGCTGTTACATAATCGGACAATTTAAGAATTTAGAGTAAATAATTCACTAGAAGTATTCTTAGATATCTAGATGTAATATTTCTAATCTTATAAAACTGTGTTTATAAATTATAAAAAATTAAAATAGCAAACAAAATTTGAAAAGTGAACTAATTTTTACTAACTTTTTAGTAAAATAAAATTCAAAATAAGTTTGATAAAATTAATAATATTTTAATTAAATACACAGTGGAACATTTTCTGGGTCATTGTCTACTTTTTTTTCACTTTGGGTTGACCTTGTAGTGGCCTGAGTCTATCAGGCTACAATTTATTGGTATCGATAAAAAGACACATCTGTCGATTGTCGATCGCAATAAGTTCTGTTAAAATCGTCCTGCTGGTTTTCCTCAAATGGGAAAACTTTAAAATGGGACATATATCAACCATTCGTCGTCAAAGGGTTAAATGCCTTTTTCTCAAAACAACACATTGAAAAACGGGTGCCGCGGTAAAGCCTTAACGGGTGGACCGTTTTTTTAAAAATTTCCCTTAAACCGTAAAGTTTTATAAGGTTAGACAGCACACATCTTTTTTGTTTTAGCGTAAAACTAAATACATATCAAAGAATGAATTTTATTTTTTTTTTTTTTTTTTTGCCGGGGCATAATAAATTGTGTAATTTTATAACAGGCTTATAAAAGAAATTTCCGTACGAAATTATATTTATAAACTTTTTATAAAATTTGTTAATGTAATATTAAAAAAAACTCACCTTTTAAACTTTGATTATTAAATTAAAACTAGAAGATCTGACTGTACAAGCGTATTAATTCAATGTCGTAATAATTTTTTTCCTATGTGGTTTCATACTCATAGTATGTATAAGTACTTACTGTACATGGCAAAATACACATTTTATACTTATAAGTATGAATGTGACAGGCACCCAAAACAAAATCTACTCACAACCACTGGCACTCATACATGCATGTAATTTTATGTTGTCTAGTTGTATACTTTTACTAGTATACTTATTTTTTTATGTACCTGTGTATTCACGATGTTAAAGGCATGTGTACAAGATATATTTATATAGGTAGTCTTACTAGAACAACAACTACAACAAACAACTAGAAACAATACAAAAACAACAGGGTTTTGACATTTATTTGTACTCAAGATACAGTACAAATGAATGTCAAAACCATGTAAGAAATGTCAAAGCCAGGTAAGAGGAAGATAAACAGCTGGGCTACTAAAACTACCTATATAAATATATCTTGCATGTGTAGAAAAACAAAGAAGAGTATGAGTAAATACATACATATGTTACTTTTGTTTTTAAGTACTTATAAGTATTATATATATTGTCAGTCTCTGGCAGAGAACCAAGCCGATCGGGTCGAAATCAGCGGCGCGCCGCCGCCGACAATATTTTCACATATCACGCCACCGCCGCTTTAAGCGGCTCGAATCGGCTGGAAAAACGAGCCGGCTAAAACGAAGCCGCCGAATCAATCATCTGCGCCGCCTATTTGTATAAGAAAATACATTAACCAATATCCTTTCATATTTACTTTTAAGGTTTTCCCCAGAGTAGCAAAAGTTGCCAACATTTGTTTTGAAATTCCCGCTACTTCGGCTTCTTCAGAAGTAGCATTTTCAGTTGCTGGTTGCTGTATAACTGCAAAAAGAAGCAGATTGCACCCATCTACATTTTAAAACAACTGTTTGTTCATGACAATTATAAAGTTGTGAACCAAAATAATATAAATTAGTCTTAAGTACCAGCTCATTTATGTACGAAAACGTAGAATATTTTTTTTTTTTAATAATAACACAGCATTACAAAATGTTACTTATTAAAAATTGATAAATACCTGACCATCAATTATATACATTTCGGACATGCTGATTTCAATGGCGTACCTAATTTTTTGATCAATAGTACAGATCTTGTATGAGCCATAAATATAAACATAGGTCTTGCAAAAGCGCCAACTTTAAACACATTTTTCTCGAAATATGTCCCATTGATCAACAAATTAAGTACGCCATTGAAATCAGCATGTCCTAAATATATATAATCAATGGTCAGATCTCTATTAGTTTTTTTAATGTCATGCCATGTAATTTAACTTTTTAAACCAGATATGAACTAATAAAATGCAAAATTTGCATTGCGACATTTAAACTTATTTATTTTGATTAAAAAACCGTTTCAAGCCGCCGCCGACCATAAATAGCCGCGCCGCCGCCTCCGATAATTTGGGGTCGGCTTGTTTCTCTGGTCTCTGGCTCGCACTTCTTTGTAGATAATTATTAATTTTCTTTTGTTCAACTTTACCAATATTATATAGTTTAAAATAAACTCAAAATTGCAGCTATAGAAATACAATTTCCGAGGTAGCAAAACTGAATTCCTCATTAGTTGTTACTTTATGTTGCCGTTCTGTAGGCAATATTTTGTAATTACTTTTCCTGTAAAAGGAATCAGCTGTTTTAAAAAGTAAAAGAAAATCCAACCAAAAACATTCAAATCAGGGATGATAAATGCGATTTTAAAATAGTACCAACCTGCATACAAAATAGTACTTTTTCGGCATTCAAAGTATAAAAAAAAATTATATATAAATAAACAAGTGCATGCATAAATTTGGTTTTACCAATTTTTATCTTTGTACCCTCCAAAATGAACAATTACAAATGAAACAACAAAAATATATTAAAAAAATATGTTAAGAGGTGAAAACAGAATCTTGAGGTAAAAAACTTTTTTGGATTTAAAAAAAATAAATTGTGTGGTGAAAAACATTTTTGATTTAACAAAAGTATTTTTGAGGTGAAACAAAAAATTTTTTTGTGGAGAAAAAAGAATTTTCACTGAATTTTAAATATTATTCACCTCTTAGCGTCTGGTGGCAAAATATGACGTTATATTTTATACACCAGACACTACAATGAATTCTAATAATATACAGTGCATTATACACCAATTTGTATGGAAAATTTAGAGGTACTTTCACATTGGCACTCATTACTTTTGAACCGCTGGACCGATTTTGCTCATTTTCAATACCAAACTTTTTAAAAATGAGCAGTGCGTACTAAGAAAATTAGCCGATATTGATTTAAAAAATTATTAACATTTTGAGATTTTTTCTTAAATTCACCAAATTTTTAATATTTTTTGAATGTTTTATTAATATCTTGCTGTATTGAATTATGTTTCTCAGTTTTTTTGCGAATTCAACCATTGTGATTGGTAGCAAACTAATTTGTTCGTGAACTCATTCGATTTTAAAAACACGCAGCTAATAGTCAATTTCACATTTTTATAAGATTTTTATTATTTACTTTTTTGAAAATCAAAATTAGTTAATAATAATTATAACCCTTAGTGATTGAAACTAATTAACCAAATTATAACATAGAATTAGCGGCACCAAACAAAAATTTTTTTTTGTAGGCCTGTGTAATTTGAACACCACGATTTACAATTTATTTTATTCTATATTAATTGAATTAAATTTTCCTTTACAAATATTAAATTCAATTTATATATCACCATTTTGATTTTGTGTTGCTTCTTGTATTTTTATTTATAAAAAAAAAAAAAACATGAAATGGCCTATTATCTGTAATGTTCGTCCAAATTTGTTTAGTTAAATTTTACAAAGTAATGCTTGATTAAAATATATATATATATATACAATGCTAGAGGTATGCAATATATGTTTGATATTTTGTAAAGATTTAGCATAATATGAACAGTTGTATAAATATATATAAAAATGTTAAATAACATTTTATAATGTATGAAATTACTTGTTATGTGGATAGTAGTTTTAGAAAATTGTGTAAATTCAAATACAAAATAAACACAATGGAATGCACAATTTAAACAAAACTTGATAAAATTCACAAGATTTGAATGAAAACTATTTTATTAAGTATGCTTTCATCGTATTCCCTTTGGAAATTTGTTGTGTGTCTATGTTGCCTATGAAAAAATTTGATATCACCCTATAGTTTTGGCAATATAACCTATAGTTTTTTTGTGTGTAAACGCTAAAAACATAAAACTGTCGCATATTTGTCGCGTTCATAAAAAAACTTAATTTTAACAAATTTCGCGGGAGCCCATATTTTCTTAAATAATTGACAGAGAATTTTATAAAAAAAAATTCCTAGCTTAGCGGCCCGTAAAATAGAAATAATTGTCATAAAGTAATTCTGCCCAGCTAGATTCGAACAACTGTGTGCAGATGAGCATTTAAGGGCTAAAAAAAATCGTCAAAATGCAGTAGACTTGTTATGTCTGGCAACACTTTATATATTTTTAAAAGCTTTACATGCATATAGTTGTCTCCTTTACCCCAAACAACTGTATTTGATAAGCTTTTGGTACAAAAGCAACAAAAAACATATGATATTTTTTTACCGGCTTTGCGCCATTTCTGACAAAAAATAGTGTATTTGCTCTAGTGAATTTGCCATTCTTAATTTTTCATTTGCGCTAGACGGACACTTAAAACCGGAATCGCGTATTAATTTAAAAATAATTTATTAACAATAGAAATACATATATAAAATAAAACAAAAGGTGAGTGCAAAAAACAAGTTCAAAATAAATTAACGAATTGTAAAAGTCAACAATAGTTGTGGTCGAAATACAAGCCATGATATACAAGCAGAGAAGTCGTAAAACTTGCAAAAGTTTAAGATAATTAAAATCAATTATTACATTGATTATTGCAATTGTGAAATATTTTAAAGTTTAATGGTTTTAATTTTTTTTGTGTTAAATTTTTAAGATGTACATACATCGAATTTTATAGAATTCTATCGAACAGAAAAAATATTTTTTTTTATTTTGTCTGGCTGTGTGTATTATGCATTGTCATCATATTACCGAGGAAGGGAGAGATGTTAGTCGCGAAAACCCCTTCTATTCCCTTCTGCTTGTTTTTGAATAAAAAAAAAACCCAGCAACAAAAAAGAAGACTGAACAAACGGTTTGTAGTTTCTATTGTTGTTTCCGCAATCATATTTTTTTGTATGTACATGAATATTATTTGTAAATTCTTTTTGTTGTTTTTGATTTCAACTGTGGATAACGATCCTAGAAAACTGGTTTTTTTTTATCTCCAAACGTTATAAAATAGTTGATTTATGATTATTAATATTGTTCAAAGTAAAAGTTTTTGCAACTTTCCCATTAGTTTGAGATGTTACTCATGTTTGCATAATTTATATCTATTTCATAATAATCTTGTTCAGACATAGTAGCAGACATTGAAAGTTTACGGGGGGCTAACTTATCTAAAAACGAGTAAAAACACGTAGTGGTGTAGATTTTAAACGCTTACGAACCCGGATAATTAATATTTATGCATGAATTAGGTAAATTTTGAAAAGATTCCTCTTATTTTTTTTTTCAAAAAATTTTGCAATTTCACATTCAAACAAAATTTCAAAACACGTCTAAAATAAAGTCGGGTAAACTAAAAAATTATCCGAGGATAATATGTACGCACATTTGCAGTTCGTCAGAAAAGTATAAAATTTCTTTGTTTTTGGGATATCATTACATTTTAAAATGTTTGTGCATCAATAAAAAAAAACTTTATTTTTAAAATTGAATTGTGCGCTGCGTCCAAAAACGATGATTCAGGGTCAATTTTCCTACAGATAGTCCGGTCAAAATAGACATTACAAAAACAAAAATTCCTACAGATCTGAATTTTGGAATTTTTCAAAAGCGCATGGCTTCCAAAAACGCTGATTTAGGGTCCCTTTTTATACATATATTCTGGTCAAAATAGACGTTTCAAATAACAAAAATTCCCACAGATCTGAATTTTGACTCACCGAGCGTTCATATTATATAGAATATAATTCATTCAACTTTAGAATCGCGATATCTCAGAAATGTTGACTAAAAAAAAGTATCAGGACAATTTTTGTAGATAATTTTGTGATCTACAGTTTTTGTCTGGCCTTTTTCTTTTGATAAATCTTACCGTTTACGAGAAAAAAAAACAAAAACCAGAGAAGTTTTACCTTTGACCTTGAGTGAAGGCATGGTATTTTATTCGTAATGGTGTACCCAGTGGCTACTCATTCGCATATTTTGGGAGTCTTTAGTTTCAGCCAAAAAATTCTCTTAATTATAGTTTTTTGTTTCTCATCAGGTACCTAATTTTTAAATTAATACTTGAAATCCAAATGAAAGAATGCATGAAAATTTTTTTTTTTTACCAAACTCATTTATTTTTAATAAAATATTTTTTATACCTATTTATATTATGAAAATTTTAACTTTTTCGGATCTTTTATCGTTATTAAATAATAATAAATGAACAAACACGCGAACTAAATAACAATTGAACGAAGTTGTCGAAGATCGATTGAACTAGAAGAGCGTCCTAGTCCATTCAAATCAATTGAATTATAAAGAGCGCTCACTCAAACGAACTAGATTGCCCAAGACTAATTAAAGTATTTTGTTATGACTCAATTAAAAAGCATTTTTAACTGAAATTGTGCAAAATTTTCGCTTTACGGTAACCCAGTAAAAAGTTAAGCTTTCAAAATATTGTGTATACTAACTACTAACTAACTCAATCCATATCTGCCTCACTCGGCCCTTTCTCTATTTATTTGGTCACGTTTTTTTTTTTTATAAATAATGTTTTTATCTCTTAGTGAGAGTTGTGTACGAATTCGCTAATTACACTATGCGACAGTCAAAATCGGGATGGGATGAAACCAACGGGAAATGTTATATCGGTAAAAAAAGAAGTTATACGTGTCCCGGCGTTTCGCTGGGTCACGTCTAGGAATCGAGATATATCGATTTGAAGTTAGTAACTATTATATAGGGGAAATTGTCACCTTTGGTGGTCTTTTTTTTTGACATAACTCGAGAACCACTAGTCCGATTTTGCGAAAACAAATTTAAAAAAAATTAGGAATTACAATTCCTTTAATCTGTTCATACAACGTTTCGCTACATAAGCAACAGTTTCGCAGTTATAAATAAATGTATGAAGGAAAAAAACTGTTTTTTGCCTAAAAAATTGAATTTTTTTATTTTTAATTCATAAAAAATACAAAACGGTAAAAAAAAGTGTCAAGTCCTATTACTTTCACGTAAGTCACATAACCTTTAAACAAAGTGAGGCATAGATCATGAAAATCGATGGACGCGTTTCGGTTTTATTCACAATTAAGTGAAGGTATGAATTTTGAGCATATCTCGAGCAAATTTTTGAAATTCATATCTTCACTTAATTGTGAATAAAACCGAAACGCGTCCATCGATTTTCATGAATCTATGCCTCACTTTGTTTAAAGGTTATGTGAAAAAAATAACCTTTAAAAAAAAAGACCACCAAAGGTGACTATCTCCCCTATATGATAGTTACTAACTTCAAATCGATATATCTCGATTCCTAGACGTGACCCATCGAAACGCAGGGACACGTATAACTTCTTTTATACCGATATAACTTTCCCCGGTAGTTTCAACCCTTCCCGATCACTGACCCCTACCATTTGTCTCACAGTGTTATCGACAGATCCGTGAGCAGTGTTGCCAGGTATGTTGAGCATAAAATCGTGCAATTTTCCAAAAAAAAATCGTCATTATATTTTCAAAAATCGTCAAAACAAAAAATATTTGTTACAAGTGCGATAAAGTTTTAATAAAAAAATAAAGAACATTAATGTAATATAATGCGATTTTTTTACACTTTTTCTGAATTTAAACTTAGAAAATCATGATATATATAACGATAGCACTTTAATACTTTAATTATTAATTACTTCTACATAATTCTGTTAACACCATTTCAGTAGCACCATTTTTAAATCTTAAATTCTTTTTCAAAGTTTAGAAATTCTTAACAATGTTATTTTCTTTAATTTTTAAATTTGGACTTCCATTAACGAATTAAAATTTCAAATTGCATTACATGTGATGACATAGTTTATTACAATAAATTGTAAAATTTTTGATTATTTCATATTTTTCATTTTGGGTTGGTTTTTAATATTTCTAAAAATTATTTATAATTTAATTTTTATTTTATTATTATTTATATTATTATTTATTTTTATTCAAATATTGTTTATTACTGCATGTTTTCCATTTTCAAATATAAATAGTGAATATCTGAAGTTTTACTTTGGAACACTTTATTTATATTATTATTATTCCTGTTTTTTAAGCACCGGATTTATTTTTGGATTTATAAATCAGAATATTCGAAATTGATGTGTGTTTCGCAAAAACTTGGATGATTTTTTTTTAATTTAAAAATATTTTATTTTTATCTCAATCTTACACTAATTAAATTTTATAAAACTATAAATATTAAAAAAAGCAGAGTTTGTATGCAATAACTTTTCATAATAACGATTGGATATCACAGTAACACTAAGAGCGGAATGAAAATTAAAAAAAAATATTCCATTAAAGCCATGTTTCTTATGTAAACGGTTTTAGTTTTCTATATTATCTTTTTGATTTTGAAATATCTTGAAATATTTAAAGTCAAAATAACGCTAAAATACCGAAACGACGATTTTTAACGTTATTTTATTGATTAAACAAAACTTAATTGGTACAATTTTAAAATAAACCCTGTAAAGACACATGTCACTATTGGAATCGTAGTTTTAAAATTTTTATAACTGCATTGGTGTGGCCGTGGCAGACAGCTGCCATTGTAATGAAAAGGTAGTATTTTCTTACCATGAAAAAAGTAAGCACATACTCAGGGAACTTCTGCTGTAAATATTTGTCGTTGTTTCAGTTGTAATACAGTATCTTTATTTTTAAGTGAAAAAAGAAATTTAATTTTTGACTACAATTGTAATTCATTTAAAGAACCATGTGATTTTACACTCATTTATACAGTAGTTTTTTTTTATTTAAAAAAATAAAACAAATAAATGGTTATTTTTTACTGCATAGTGGTTGATTATACTACAATTGTGATTAATTTTTTGAACAGTAATAAACAAATGACCGTGTTAGTTGAATTTACTGAAATGTAAGGCATTATTTTTTCAAGTGGAATTTCATTTGTTTTTGACTACATTTGCAGTGGTCTTTACCTACATAGTATTCTAAGTGCAGAAAATAAATTAAAATAAACCTAAGATGAATCCATAAAATAATTTTTTAGCTAAACTTTATTTCACATCAATTTAGCAAATATATGTTAGACTTCAATAAGTAATGGTTTTTAATTTTAACGAAATAATAAAAATCAAAAAATAGATCTGGTGATTTATTAAGAATAGTATATAAACATGTTTAGCTGACATATTAAACGTTTGTCAAAAAATCGTCATTTTGGAAGCAAAAATCGTCCAATCGTCATTTAGTTATTTTAGGTATAAAAATCGTCAAACCTGGCAACACTGCCCGTGAGTAGCACAGTTTCTCTATGAATTATATACTATTTGCATCCACTTTAAAGAAAAAATTAAATATATTATCCTCTATCTCGAAAAGTATACATGATATTAATATGAAATTTTTACACAACATAAAGCCTGATATAACTAATAAATATGCATTATTAACTCAAAAATCGCATTTTTGACTTATGACAGTCTTGAAGTAAATGAGCGATTACTCTTTTAAGGGGGGACATTACATTCGCGGCAGAGAAAACAGACCATTTTTAAAAATTCATAACTCAGTCAAAAACAAACATTTTTATTTTTGTAGAGAATTGAACAAATTACAAGAAAAAAGTTCAAAATAAAATATATTTTTCGCTCCAACATGGTTTTATAGAGCTCCAAACTAGCGGCAGAGAAAAAAAAAACGGGGCCTCGTGGTTGCAGCGCTGGGAGTCGCAAAAATTGTCCCGATCTGGAAAAAATGACTTTTTTAAATCTTAACAAAATTGGTTATCGTATGACACGAGCTTTTTTTTTTAAATTTTCTTTCAGTTTTTGGTGATGTTCCAAATTTAAAAGTGTGTTTTTTTTTGAAAAAAATATTGAAAATTTAAAATAAAGCTCGTGTCATACGATAGCGAATCAAGTTTAAAAAAACGCGGTAGCAAGTACATAGGTAGCGTGAAAATTAAAAATGCGCTCTCACTAATCCGGCTGTAACTTTTGAACCCGTAGGAATTTTTCCATGAAATTTTTTTTTCTTAGAATCAAGAATATTTACTAAAATATAAAATTATAAAAAAAGTTGATTTCAAAAATCGGCCAATGTCATGTCCCCCCTTAATATTTGGACAGTTTGCATATCGTTCGATAGGTGCTTCAAATGACTTTCATATACAACCAAAATTTTTTTTAATAAATATAAGATAGAAATTAAAAAAATGTTCATGCATAAATACTTAATTCAGCGAAGCCTCTTTTATGGCTAAGCCGGGTAAAGTACAAACTATTTAATTAGATTTTATTTGTTACTTCGAATAGAATATTCATGATAGACAACAAATAAGGTTGCTGAACATTCCCTCAGGAAATATAAATTCAGTGTCATATTTATTCATCTATAAATCATATTATGAAATAGAAAAAAAAAAACTAAATAAATCATTAATTTTGTTTCATTTAAGATGCCTAAATTACAAAAACCAGCTCCTGAATTCAAAGGTACCGCCGTCGTTAAGGGTGTATTCAAGGATATTTCCTTGGCCGACTACAAAGGCAAATATGTTGTCCTATTCTTCTACCCCTTGGACTTTACCTTTGTATGTCCCACTGAAATTATTGCTTTCTCCGATCGTGCTGCTGAATTCCGCAATATTGGTTGCGAAGTAATTGCTTGTTCAACCGACAGTCAATACACTCATTTGGCATGGATTAACACACCTCGTAAACAAGGTGGTCTGGGTGAAATGGACATTCCCTTATTGGCTGATAAGTCCATGAAAATTGCCCGTGATTATGAGGTATTGGATGAAGAATCTGGTATTCCCTTCCGTGGTCTTTTTATTATTGATAAAAAACAAAATTTACGTCAAATGACCATTAATGATTTGCCCGTAGGACGTAATGTTGACGAAACTTTACGTTTAGTGCAGGCCTTTCAATTTACCGATGAACATGGTGAAGTCTGCCCAGTTAACTGGAAGCCCGGACAAAAGACTATGGTCGCCGATCCCAAGAAGTCTCAAGAATATTTTGCTGCCGCTTCGTAAATGTTGTTGCAATAATCGTGTTTATGATGAACAGTCTAAAACTGGAGATGAATCACCACGAGAAGCTTATTAACAAAAAGTAGTATTTTTTTAAAAAACCTTAGTAGTTTTAACTCTGGTTAGTTAAACTTATAATTTTTTTTTGTACTCTTATCGTATCATTATTATTTACTGCATATGCATTACAAATACACAACTAAACACTCAGTAGTTGAAAAATATTATTCCTAATAGAGGCACTAGGCAAAGTTCAATAAGAAACTTTGTTTAGGTTTTATTTTCTTTTTAATCGATTTAAAAATTAATTAAATTCTTTTTGTGTTTTGTTTCTTGTTTAAGACCTCACAGCAATTGTTAAAAAAAAGCAAAGCTAAATGTAGCACTGATTGTGCACTTCAAAATTTAAATATTGTATCCGTATCATTAAAATTGCAAAACAAATGCAAATCTATAAATAATAAAAAAAAAAAATATTTAAAACTATAATCTAACATGTGTTTTTCTTAATCTATTTCTCAAAACTCTTTAACACGTGTTTATTAATCAGTTATTCTATATGCGTTTCGAACGTTTAAATTTGAATTTGTTTTATTAATGTGTATTTAAAGTTTTCGTTTTCGTAGAAGCATTAATATACACTACGTGAAGTACTACATACAAATGCTTTATCAATTAACTACTTAACTGCGTAGTCGAAATAAAGAAAACCTTCGCTGGTTGCGTGGAAATAAAAAAAGAAGAGTGGTTAACAGTTCTGATAAAAATTTCAAGTTCTTTCCTTGATGACAAGTGTCAAAAAAGAGCCGCGACACGTAAATGCACACGTTGCTTGCGTAAAATAACTCACCATTAATATGGCTGCGTGTTCAGACCTTTAAAAGAATAAATTCATTCAGTTTACTTTTGAATTAAAACAAAAAGTTTATTTTACGATCGGTGACGCGAACCTGTCAGTATATAAAAACAGCAGTGCATTACCAGATGAAGGCATTTCTTTTATTATAACATTGTTGAACGTGTTTTTTATTCTTATTATACATATTTATTAACAAAAATTTGCTTAAATTTTTTAACTTTAGGAACAACGGTAATTATGTAATCCGAAAATGGTTGGCATTTGAAAAATGTTATACCTATTAGACTCGTTTACTTTTGTAAAGGAGGGGAATTCCATTTTTGTTAATCCAACTATTTTTCTAAATTGTTGTTTACTAGAAAAAGAGGACACACAAGTTTTTGGAATTCCAATTTTTTAAAGAAGGGGCAATTCATGAGATATCCACTCAATCAACTGTCTATAATTAAGTACTGACAAAATAATACTTCGCAAAAAGTGAGTATATGCGTTGAAAACATCATATTTCAGAAAAACCTATTGAAAAAAAAAAAAAATGTAGACAAATTTAAATGTTATGACTACACAAAAGAACATACTTTATAAAGGCTTGAGGTCCGCCGCCGAATCCGACTCTGACCTCGGAATTTCTCCATCATATATAATTTTATTGATAATATAACAAGTTTTATGAAATTTGAAAAAAAATTCTCTAACAGCTCCGCTCGCAAACTTGCGCAAAAGTATTTGGTATACACTTGTAGAGAAGCAAATGGTCTTTCTGGCAATATAAAATCAGTTTTGAAAACTTTTGAAGCAAATTAGTTATACTTAATACACTAATCTTAAAATTATAAAAAAAAAACAACTCAGTAATGTAGAATAAAAAAGTTTATATCTGCTGTCAGTTCATTTAACGGACAAAGAAACAAAAATTACCCGTAGTTAATATCTCTGAAAACAAAACAAAAAATATGAAACCTTTAAATGAGGAAAGATCAACAAAACTATGTAACTTTACAAAAATGGTATTTTGGATCACCCTGCTCACAGTGAAATAGTAAAATTTTTATTTGCTCAGTCAGCATAACTTTAGTCAGGAGGGTGCTTGCAAAAAAAAATGGCTAATGTCAGCAAAATCTTTTGCTGAAAAATGATTTTTAGCTACAAAATTAGTAGATTCAGCAAAAGTTTTGCTAACACTTGTTGAAAGTTAATAAAATTATTTCGGAATATTAGTAGACTGAAAAAAACTCAAAAAAGTTTGTAGAAAAACTATAATTTAGTTAATTTATTTATACTGAAAATGTTTTACCAATACTTTGCAAAATATATAAATGTGTTGGCATCTTTCTAGAAACGAAATAACAAAATATGAAATATTACATTTTTTTTTTTTGCAATAAGAAAAAGGAGACATACAAAAGTACGTAAGATGTTGTCTTTCGCTTTAGTCTGTCTACCTGAACGTTAATTTTTTGCAATTTGACCACACTACATAAATAGTCAGTATAATCATTTAGTTTACAAATACACATTTAATCTTTAATAAATTTAAATATTTTATTTTGTCTTTAATTTTATTAATAGACACTTACTTTGAAAAGCCGGTGACAAACATAAATTTAAGTTATTTTAATCCGCAATTTATATGTATACGATACACATTGTCGGTGTAAAAATTATCCATGGTTGATTTTTTTATATGTCTTACAGGAGTTGTACTTTTCCTCGTCTGTAATACATCTTGACATGCCGCGACATCTACTTCATTCTGCGTTTATCTTTCAATCTGGTTGACGTCCACACTTTTAATGTGCTTATCAGCACAATTTTTTTTAGCAAAACAAAACAGTAAAAAATTAGTTCAAAACAGTTAAGTGAAGAAAAAGTATAACTAAAATTTTAGCTGAAAACACAATTTTAGCAAAAAAATTTCTGAAAAAAAGTTTACTTGATTGACAAGACTTTTTACTAACTTTTCTACTTACTTATTTTTTTGAGTGTACTTTTGATTATGTTTAAAGTCTGTTGCATTCACACTTATTAATTGTCATTACAAATGCAGTGACGTAACACTTTAGTCCACATGAAATTCAACCGGAATTTCATTATAGTAATTTTTTTTTCTTAACTGTAACTAACTTTGTTTGCATTTATCTTAGTTTTTGTAAATGTAATTGAAAACAATTGCTTCTGGTATTTATTGTTTTTATTATCATTATTTGAGATAAACAACTTTTACTTATTTACGACGGCCTTGTTTAATTTTTGCTTGAAGTGCAAAGAAAAATTAATGACGAAAACTCACGGTAACGAAATACTTACGAAATAAAAAATAAACGTCGGAGAACTAGAGGGTATATTGCCGAGTTAAAAAGAGGACTAAAACAATAATTAGAAATGCGAAAAGGAAGGCTCATGAACGCCTTTTTGAAGGGCTTAGCACCAAGCAGATGTATGTGGAATGCTTTGCGAACGAAATAAAACCATATTTTTTTTTCAGAAAATAAAAACGCCAGTGGTTAAGTGGCTCCGTAGAGATTCTGCGTGCTAAATATAATTTAAATCGCAAGACCCAAGGTCAGGTTTTGGCCGATCTATCATGAAATGGACGATACATATTTTTATACAAAAACATCTAATTCTGATTTATTTGTTTAAAATTTTTTATGCTAAAAAACATTTTTTTTAATAAAATAATATAAATTTTTTTAAAATAATTTTTAAAAGTAATCTTTGAAAGTATTCGGATTATTTTTTTATTACTTTTAAAACTGTTTGATTATTTTATCGTAATCTCAAGTAATCTTGATTACTTTTAGATTATTTGTAATCGTAATCAATTAGTAAGCAGAAATTGTTGAATGGAGAATTATATAATCATTACAATTCTTTTTAAAATTTAATCTAATTGATTACTAATCGTAATCGAAATTTAACAGATATGGTTCTAGACCTCGTACACTCATGTATCTACTATATGTAGGGTTTTCTTTTCCCCGCACTTTTTTGTTCCCGGTAAAGTGGGGAATTTTTTTAAGTTTTGAATTAATAAAAAGCTTTTTATTAAATAGCGTAAAATGACTTGCTTACTAATTAAGTAAAAGACACACTAAAATATTATAAAAATAAATTTTAATTGAACATATTTAGAGAAATTATTAGATTACTTTTATTATTAATTATTAGCTTTTAGTTTTTAAATATAAATTCCTTAAAAAGATTTTTTTTATCAAGATAAGTGAATAATATTTTTCAGATACAAAATCAAAAAAACAACAATTTATTTCATAAGCGGATAATTTAAAAAATAAAAAAATATACTGGTACTCGAGATATGAGATAGAAAACTGAAACATGAAAATTCAAGCCTTAAAATAGGTAAAATATAATTTTATTCTGCATAGGAAATCAATATTTAATAAACTCAAAGCGTTTATTGACTCGTTAGAAAGTCTATTTCTGGTTTTATTAGCATTTTATTTCCCTGTTACCGAAAACACTTGTTCGCTTTCGTCCGAAGTTGCAGTTATACTATAACCAAAAACTAGTAGTTATTAAAAACTTCATGTCAAATTCCATACAAATTAACAAAATAACAAAGCTTTTGGTAGTAGTAGACTGAGTAATTAATATCTTCAAATATTAATATTCATCAGCATATTTCAATTTATCGAATTCTTTTTTATTTCCAGGGATCCCGCAACAAAATTCCCGGGAAAACGGGAAATTTTAACAACTGAAATTCCCGGGACGGGAAAACATATTGTCAAATTATTGTGAATTCGCTTTTGAAAATATCATTTCTCTTTTGAAAATAAGATTTATTGTATTGTCGACTTTTGACAAAACTACTTACATCGACTTTAAAAAATTGTCCATGATTTTTGTATTCAATATAACTGACTAGGGTTTGGGAATTTTCAGACATTTTTATTTCCAGGGACTTCTAGGATTTTTTTTTAAACAAGTAATTTGTGTCTAAGGAATGTTTTTATTTAGCCAAAAGGAAGTTTTTTTATCAAAAATGAAATAAATCACGTGTGTATTCAATAAAACAAAAACATATTAATTAAATGATTTGAGATCATTTTAAATTAAAAATTAATATCATATAATATTAAATGAAAAATACATAAGTTCGTTAAAAAAATAAGTTTATAATACTACTAACGCATTTAGTAATTCGCTTGATATCCGATACTAAATTTTTGAGTAAAAGTTTGCAGCAACGGAGAAACCATTTCACTTCATATACAACAATTTGGTAGTTTGTGACAATTTGTTGCTTAGGCTACGTTTCCATTGAATGTGTATTGGACGTGTTTAGAAACAAAACATGTTTTGTACATGTTTTCCCATACATTTTTTTTTCCAAAACTTATGTTACAGTATTAATCAAATTAGCTTGGTTTGATTTTGACTTTTTTGGATTGACCTTTGCATTGTCTATTGCATTTTTTAGTTTCATTTTGAAACATTGTCACTGCAATTCGCGGGAATTCCCTAAGCATTTTTGCGGGGAACTCCCGTACCCCAAACCCTAGTCTAGACTTAAGGTTTCTGTTCCTTTATCAGCTTGTTTTGATATTTTAACAATTTGCGTTTGACAAAAGCATTATACGGTATTTTTTGAGACATTTGTACAAAAATTTAAATTTATTTCTAACTTTTATCTACATTCAAAAAAGTTTGACAGTACACGCTAAAAAAAAGGACTGCTGGAAATATAAATGCTGGTAATATACTTTTGATTTGAAAAAATTTCCGTTTTCCATGTTTCTAATATAATATGTTTGCTTGCAAATATGATTATGTTTGCCTGTAAACATATATGTGCGTGGAACTGAGAAAAAAGTATACAGTCAAAGATATATATGTTTGGCTGCAAATATATATATGTTTGTTATAAGTATGTTTGCATGTCCCAAAAATAATATCTAAAAGTTTTAAAATTGCAAATATAAATTTGTTTTGGTTTGAAAATGTTTATCATTGTATAATATAATTACCTGCAAATACATATATTCAAAAGTGTACGTGTAGAATCTACTGAAAATGAGTGTTAAATCAGTTCTAAATTTAGTTAAAAAGACGACAAATGTAATTAGATTTAAAATAACTAAATTTGTTTTGAAAAATAACTAACAGATGCAGTCAAAATAAGTAACAATGTCGTAAAACTTGCTGCCAATTGTTTACTACAAAATTTTTGAAACAACTAGAAAAAATGGCAAAAACCAATGTTTTTAAACATTTTAATGCCTCGCTGGATCAATTTTTGTTTGCTATCTATCAAACCGTAATACACAATATGACGTACCGGATGTTCACGATTTTTGAGAATTTTTTAAAAATAATGCTGTTTTTAGACAATTTTTCAAAATTGTTTGAATATTAAAGTTTTTACAATATTGGAAATTTCTTGATCCGATCTATTAATTTTTTATTAAAAAAAAAACTAATAAACCTTAGAAAATGTTTTACTACATTTGTGGTTCATTTTATTGCATTTGTGGTTCATTTTATCAACATACAAAAAAATATGAAAATGATAGTTTAATTAATTTAAATGTAAGTCGTCCTTTTTCAAGTAAAATTTCAATCGTTTTTAACTACATTTGCTTTTAGCATAAGTTTTTTAGGTTTATATTAACTTAAATGAGATTTTATCTATTTGAATATTTATATATAAGTATATTTTTACGAAAAACTAAGAAAAGTTCAATAAAAATATGCAACATAAGTAAAAAAAATAAATATGCATTTTAAGCAAAATAAGAAAAAATAGCAAAATATGCCCTAACAAATCGATGCCGTTATAACTCTTTGATTCGCAAAGATATTTTGTGTACCCTGTTCTCAGACTTGAGGTAAGAAAACATGCATTTGCATGAACTTCCGGTGCCTGTTAATTAGTAAGTTACTAACCACTAACAACTATCAAAACAAAACTCGGAGACCAATCTAGATAACACCCTGAACACCACTTAAATGTAGAGACTCCAATAAAAATCATATATTTTTTTAAAATTAAAAAAACGCGCATTTCGAGATTTGAGCTCAAGACCCCAAAATATTGATTACCTTTGAGACTTTCATAAAAAAAATCTAAATGCATATCATTTTTAAGAGCACATATAACTTAAAAAATAAGACCAACACGAATTTTGTATATTGCTTAATTTAAAATTTTCAGTCCCATTTGTAACTATAGTTTAGTAAATTTTAAAAAATTTTGCAATTTTCATGGCGTCATATTTCGGAAACCGAAAGGTCCGGAACTTGAAATTTATATTTCATCGATTTATTTTGAGTATGACAGTTATGGTGAATGTTATTAAAATCAGGGATAGTAGATCCGAATGGCGATTGACATGGTTTTACTTATCTATTTTTAATTGTGCATGTTTTAATCAATAATTTATGGCCTTCGTTTTAACTCTATAGCCAGATTTTAAACATTTCTGGTCTACACTCATAGTAATAAACCTGTTAAAATAGAAAAGAAAAAGTGCGCCCGTTAGGCTAGTTGGTAGCGTGCTGGCTTATCAGTGCGGGGGTCGTAGGTTCGATTCCTACCAGAGGCACTGATCTGTTTTCGCTACAACGCGCCGAAAGCCATAGTAGCTAGTACTCAGTTAGGGAAATAGTATATAATTTGTAATTATATGATTATTAATTAATAAAAAAAAAGAAAAAGCTACTAAAAATTAGTTAAAAATTACCTTGCAGAAAAACATCTAAAACTAACAGATTATTTTACAAAATATTAGTAATATAAGAATAGCAAAAAAAACCTGCTGAATTTACAAATATTTACCTATATTTCAACTAAATTTTAGTTAATTGAAAGTAACAAAATAATCTGCTAAAATCAGCAAAAAAAAAAGTCTGTCCTTATGAAATCAGCAATCGACAATTTTTTAGCAAAAATTTTTGTTGATTTTAACAAAATAAACTATTATTTGCATTCTACTCAATTTAAGAAAAATATAGCAAAAAAATTTATTAATATTAAAGTTTTTGTTTGTTATTTTGAGTCTATAAATATTTAGTAAAAGTTTTTGCTAATTTTACAGAGCAAAATGATCTTTTCAATTAACTAAAATTCACATCGAATATAACTAAAATTTTGCAAAGTTAGCAGATTTATTTTTGCTGTTCTTATTTGATTAATATTTAGCAAAAAACAATCTGCTAAATTCTGCAGTTTTTTCTGCAAGGTAATTTTTAACTAATTTTTAGTAGCTTTTTCTGCTATTTTTGCAGTTTTATTTTTATGAGTGCAGAACATAACAAAGTACGTGTTTTTTTTTATTTTAAGCATAGTATGACTAGAGTTTTTATAATTTAATAACGTCATTGTGAAATGTTTCTTTCACACAACTGTATGACTGTGATATTTATACAGTTGAAATCAAACATTAGCAAATAAAATTATTCAGTTAATTGAATAAGGGTACAAGCGAAATTTTTTTGAAAACGCGTATTTTTTGCATAATATGGTTCATCAAGCATTGATAATTATATCTATGCTAATTATTTAACTAAATTTTGTATTTTTCTGTCTCAAAACTTACCTTAAAAGACGACTTTTGTTTAAAATATATTTTTATTTTCAGAAATTTAATCAAATTTTGCAGTGAAACTAATGTTTATTTAACACAGTTTAAAAATTTCTGCTACCCTTGTCCCAAAGTTATATTTTTAATATTTTTATTTGCAAAAAAAAACTCTTTTAATCGTGAAATATAACACATTAAGTGTGAACACAGAAAAAATGTATGTATTCATATATAAATGATATTTTTAATTCTGATCATGGAAAACGAAAGAATTAAATGTAATATGGTTAGTCACTGGTTAGTCACTTATTCCTTAGGTTGCAATGGACTCAACAACCGCGAATTTTTGTTTGAGTGGGAAATAAAAGTGTTCAATAGTTTTGCTTAAATTTTAAAGAAATTCGTTAGTGAGGTAAACTGTAAAAAACAAAATGATGCGTGTTCTATTTTTTGAACGCAATCGTACGTTTAAGAATTTGCATATAGTGGTTCGAAAATCAAAAAGAACCAAATTATTTAAAAAAAAGCTTGAACATTTTCAACTGCAATTTTTTTTAATATTACAAATAGAAATTTTGCACACAGGTTTCTTTGAAGAATAGCAAAACAACCGTTTAATACGTTTTTTTTTCTCTCTCCTGAACCCTTTGGTTTTTGGATTTTATGCCCTTGTTAGAGCGAGGCATCAAATTGTGTTTTTTACGTATTCACAAGATCAACAGCACTGTTTATTCACTTTTGTTTATACTTTTCAAATGTGACATACAGACCCACTAACTTGCAACCACTTTTTTGATGTGGTTGTGGTATTTCTTTCCTTATTCCATAAAAGAAGAAAAATATTTCAATGTTAAGAGCAATGTGAGCGTTTTTTCCACGTTGACTAGACACAAACTTGTTCATTTCTCGCGATTGCGTGACTAGTTTAGTTGTATCTTTATTGAAAATCTATAAAGTGGGTACTACACTCTAAAAAATAAGTTAGTAGAAAAGTTTGTAAAATGTCTTGTAAATCAAGTATACTATTTTCAGCAAATGTTTTGCTAAAATTATGTTTTCAGCTAAAATTTTAGTTATACTTATTTAGCACTTAACTGTTTTGAACTAATGTTTTACTAATATTTTACTAATTTATTTTGCTGAAAAAAATGTGCTGATAAGCACATTAATAGTGCGGACGACAACCAGATTAAAAGATATACGCAGAATTAAGTAGATGTCGCAGCATGTCAAGATATAGTAGAGACGAGGAAAAACGATACTAAAAAGTACAAGTCTTGTAAGACATATAAAAAAATCAACCATGGAAGACTTTTGTATCTGTTTTTCATAAATAAAATAAAATTGTGGATTAAAACAACTTAAATTTTGTAATTTTATATTAATTAAATTGAAGACAATATATAATATTTGCTTACTAAATATTTGTAGTGATTAATAATGTAGTGTGGACAAATTGCAAGTAAATATACGTACACGTAGACAGCCTAAGCCAACGACAAGAGCACACAACTTAGATAATTTTTTATGTTTAATTCTTCTTATTTGCAAAAATGATGATTGTATACTCGTATGTCATATTTTGTTATTTTTTCGTTTCGTTTCTAGAATTATCTACGGTAATTGTCTAAATTTAAAAGATGCCATCATTTAGACAACCATTGATGTAAGCAGTTGAAAGAAAATTTTGTTTATGTTATATACAAATAATTATTTCAATATATTTTCAGATATTATTACATTAATTCATGTCGTCAATCACAAAAAAATTTTTAGGATTTTCTGCAAATAAGTTAACTAAAGTATAATATTTGTACAAATTTTTTGAGTTTATTTCAGTCTACTAATATTTAGCAAAAATTTAGTTAACTTTTAGCAATGATTTTTTAATTTTTAATCCACTAAGTGTTAGCAAAACTTATGCTGAATCTACTAATTTTTGCAATTGTTTTCTAAAATTTTACTGACTTATCAAAATTTTTTTTACTAACTTTTTTTTTTGAGCGTACATGGATAGTGGTCATCGCCATTTCAGGAAAGTAGAAATAAAAATTCCCTGCAAACATTTCGATTATGTCTTCTAGTGTTCGACATTTCAGCTCTCAATTTATTTCAAATATTTAAATTTTTAAACAAAATCTTTAATTTCTCGTGAATTTGCCAATAATTTTGAATTGTTCATTTAATTATGTTAGTCAATGTTTTTTTGATAATTCTGAATAATATTATAATTGAACTAGTTTGTGAATCAAATGAACTAGAGTACCTTACTCTAATATCTTCCAAGACAATATTAAGGCCGATATTTTTTTATATTTATTAGAATGATTCAAATCAAATAGTTTGAAATAATCGTACTTTATCATTGAAAGATATTTCGACAACATTTGGAAAAAAGTATTAAAATTTATTTTTTTTATCGTTATTGTATTAATATCCCCTTTTCATCTCCCTGGAGATAGATAAATTTGTTTGGTATTCCAGAAAAAATTAAAACAAAATTTGTACAAACAAAAAGTGGGGGAATATGGCAAAAAATTAAAAAGTAATTTGCTTATATTCTTTTTGTATGTAGATATTTTTTCGATATTATTCTTTTTGTATGTAGAACAGAGCGGAACATTTGCAATAAAAATATAATTATTTCCAATGAAAATGAAAATTATTCAAGTTCGATGCCATACTCTATATTTCTTTATTAAGATATTGTCCTAACAAAAAATCTATAGAGTTTTTGTTTAAAAATTTCAGGAATGTGTTGATAGATCTATTTCGGGAGTTTTCTAGGTTCCCATCATCAGAACACGTTTTAAAAGAGGTAACAATGCCATGCCAAACAAAAAACAGGGGGAGTAAACTAGACTGTACTTTGTCTGAAAATGATAATTATTCAAGTTCGAGGCCATGCTCTATATTTCTTTATTAGGATATTGTCCTAACCAATAATCTATAGAGTTTTTGTTTAAAAATTTATTAATTGACCCTTTCAGGAATGTGTTGATAGATCTATTTCGGGAGTTTTCTAGGTTCCCATCATCAGAACACGTTTTGAAAGAGGTAACAATCCCATGCCAAACATTCATATAAACTAGTTTACTCACTACATGAGAACTAATATATATATGAGCTCGAAGTGAAAGTTTATCACCATTGATCAAAATATAAATGGAAAACTTGTTTGTTATGTGCAAGGGGCACCTATGGTGGATATTCAATACACGTTTTTTGTTTTTTTCTCCTTTTTATTTTTTGTTTTGTCTATAAACACAAACAGGGGGAGTAAACTAGACTGTACTTTGTCTTTATACAAGTTTGATATAATTTTTATTAAAAATAAAAATTATGTTTTTCCGACCTTTAATTGTGCTGTAAAATTTTTCCTTTCAAAACATTTTCGTAATGCAGCTTTTGCTGGGTTATTTTTACATTCACCACAATTAAAACTGGTGTTCAGGTAGTACAGCTGGGTAATATTGCAAAAAGTTATATAATAAAAATTCTTTACTCTATGCCAGTGTTGCCACTTTTTGAACTATTATTCAAAAACGGGACTGTTTACACATTCGTTGGATAATTTTTGATATGATAATGATATGTTTGTGTAATTTTAGTTTTTACAAAAATGTTCGTAATTCTTGTAAATTTCGGGCTAATAATTGTTTATTTTCACTATAAACACGTTCAAAAATGTAGAACGTTCAGGAATACAGGAACTATGAGTAACCTGAGTTTAATACAAATTAGTCAATATTTAGATAAATTGAGTTTTTGTGAAACATTTGCCACAAAAATTACTTAAATTTGATCAAGATTAAACCGATTAAAGAAGAAATCAAAAAATGCTGTATGTTTTATTTGTGTTTTAAATTCCATAATTTGTTAATTTTTTGAGAGAATATTTGTCAAACTTAGCGTAATATATTTTTTCTACTTGTCAAGAACATTTAAAAAAGATACAATCTAAATGACCAGAAAAAAATATAAATTTTCAGAGTTTTTATTACGGTTAGGGCCTTAGACCTAGCGCAGTTTTTTTTAGTGTGCTTGTCCCTGGGCTGAAGTGGTGGGTTGGAATCCGACCTGGGATGTATGCCAACGCAGGCTAGCTGGCATCACCACAACAGTGTCGTTGGGGATACTCCCAGCAAAAATGTTGCTGACTTTACAGACTTTTTTTAGTGTACACATTTTTGTGTAATTTCATATGGGTTTTGATAATTTTGGACCTACGGCTGCGTAACGTTTTGTTTTACTGGTGGCAAAATTGCTCTATGCACAAGAAAAACTAAACTTTTTTATTTAGAATAAATTTGTGTGATTTTTTTAAACACTTTATAGTAATAAAGCTAAAAATAATACTGTAGGTATCCCTTAATTCAGATAGCGTGTGGTCCGTTTTAATGTTGGCGGATTTGGAGGAAAGTCAATATTTTAGATTAACAAAAAGTAAAAAAAATATATATTTTAGAAGAAAGTAACATTGTAAATTGTTTTAATAAATCACAATTACTCGGTTACAAAACAAAAACTAGTTGTATAGAAATAACGCAATGCCTAGGTGAAATACAAAATAAGTACCTAAATATTTGTCGCATCTTTAACCCATGTTAACCGTAGATCTAAAATGTTACACAAAATTAGGTTGTTGGTTGTAACCCAATATTTTCAAATCAAAATAAATTTAAAAAAAAAGAAAAAAATTATTATAAATAAGGCAGCACCGGATATTTTTATAATAACATCCGCTTTTCTCTGTTATAATCCCAATACTAGCCACGAATTGCTCAACACTAGCCCTCGGAAGTTAATGCATTTATATTCTTTGTTTATGTACATAAAATATGTAAATATTTACAAAAAAATTCCCGAAATTGGTAAATTTTCGACAATTTATTAAAAGTATTTTTTAATTATTCGTTTTATTCCATTAATCGTCAAAATTTATGCGAATTATTCGTTATTCGAAAATCATGTTTTTAAATTGTTCATTCGAATTTTCTTTTTGTTCGGTCGATTAATTTTTATTCGAGTGACAATCCCAATATATGTGCCATGGATTTGTTCATAGAATGAGTTGCATAAAAATATTTTTGACGACACTTTACTTTAGAAATGTTGGGTCGATAAACCCGATGCTCTAAATGTTTAATGCTTTGGAGCTAAGTAATTGTGATGAAATAAAACAATTTACAACCCGATGAAAAAAGTTTCGAAATGGGTATATATAAGCATATATAGTCATATATATAATTTCATATCACATAACATATTAGTTGATCCGCAAAATGGCATCATAACCTTATCTCATGTAATCACATGGTATCTCATCTGATATAATTTGATCCAAAAAATGGGTCTATTTAATTTGACCAAGTTATATATAATTTGATACAATTTGATATAACTTCATAAAATCCTTAAAAATTGCTTGCAAATCCGTACTAATATTTTGTTTCACATTTCAAATAATAATGAAAATGTAAATTTAAATCAATGGGTTTTAAAATTAGATGTGATTTTCATTTGTCTTATATGTGATGCCATATACAATTATATATTAAAGTAATCGATTTTTTTTCTTGTTTCTACCATATATGTTAATATAAAATTATCAGAGAAAGCAAATTAACTTTTTTCTTTTGTATGTTTTATTCACTTTTTTGGATTTTCCGATTTTGAGCTTTTAAAGATCTTTTTTAAGATTTTGAGTTATAATAGCAGTTTTACGTTTTTTTTTAAATCTCTTAAATATTATTTAATCTATTAACTTTGGTTTAAGTGCTGCTTTTCTAAGTTTTCACTTTTGCTTTTTTTTAATATTTTTTTTTTGGCTTCAAATGCATTAAATATTCCTTTTTTTGTCTTTTCTGTTAATTATATATGAAAGTGATAGATTTTTTTCTTAATTTCTATCATTTATGTTTATATATAATTTATATATAGAAGTGATAGAATGTTTGATTTTATTACATCATATATACCTGCTATATATAATTATACATTAATATATATATGATCTCATATTTAACTATATCAAGTATATATGAAGAATAAACAAATTTTCGTAAAAATAAGTTTGAGATGTAAATATATATCATTACATATGGCTACATAACAAGCTTTATATTACTATTTCGGTAACGGTATTTTAAGGGTATTGGTATTTTATTTATATCGGTAACGGTATTTTACTGATGACGGTATTTCAATTATTTCGGTAACGGTATTTTATTGATCAGTCAGTTGAAAGGGTTTTGAATCGATAACGGCATTTTAACAGTATTGTCTGCATACGATACAATTATATATGATGATATATTACGCGATATCAAAAAATGTTCATATACTAATTATAAGATATAAACATATATTGTATTATATTGCCACACATATAAGCATATATTATGATATCAAGTTATATATGACTATATAGAAACTTTTTTCATCGGATATGTAAAACTAGTTTCTTTCATCTTAAATATATTTAATTTTTTTTTTAATTCAAAAATACTGACTTTCTAATTAAAAATTATCACGCTAACTAGATAAGGAATACCTTCACTCTAAGAAATAAACCTGTAAAAATAGCAGCAAAATATTAATAAAATAACAACAGCAAAAATAAATCTGTTAGCTTTACAAAATTTAAGTTTTATTCAATGTGAATTTTAGTTAATTGAAAATTGTATTTTACTCTGTAAAATTAGCAAAAACTTTTACTAAATATTTGTAGACTCAAGATAGCAAACAAAAACTGTGATATTAACAACATTTTCGCTATATTTACCTCAAATTTAGTAAAATGCAAATAACAGTTTATTTGGCTAAAATCATCAGAAATGTTTGCTAAAAATTTGTAGATTGCTGATTTCACATGGGCAGACTTTTATTTGCATTAAAAAAAATTAAAAAATTTTTTAAAAATTTGTCATTTTTTATGACTTGTTTGTCTAACTAATATTTAGTTAATGTTTTTGCTGATTTAAGAAGATTATTTTGTTACTAAATCAAAAACTAACTAAAATTTAGCTCACATATAACAGAATATATGCAAATTCAACAGAATAATTTTTGCTTTCTTATATTACTAATATTTAGTAAAAAAAATCTGCTAATTTCATCAGTTTTTTTGCAATGTCATTTTTAACTAATTTTTAATAGCTTTTTGACTATTTTTACAGGTTTATTTCAATGAGTGTATAGTATTATTTTTGTATTTTCAATTTATAAAGATTTTTTAAAAATGTAGCAGAGTTTTTTTAGAAGTCTAAAAAACTACTACATACATACTTACATATATTGAACAGACCTTACAATAGGTCTGCTCTCGTCGTACGTTACCGCAGGTACCCAACAAATTGTGTATACATTTTTGTTGTTTTGAGTTACTTGAGTAAATTGCAGTAACGACGTCGAACAGGGGGCTAATTCGATTCGAAAAAGTTTTCGAATTCGTAAATCTTGCACATATTTTAAAAAATAATTCTTAATAAAAATTATAAGTTTTTTTCTATTTTATGGTTCTTGCATGGTACACTACATATACAAATTTTAAAAGCAAGATTATTGCCAAAGACTTTCTTTTTACAAGAGCTACAAGAGTTCCGAATTCGAAAATTTTCTGTCGAATAGAGTCTATCAAGATATATTTATATAGGTAGTCTTACTAGAACAACAACTACAACAAACAACAATACAAAAACATCAGGCATTTTGTTGTTGAGTACAGTACAGTACAGTGTCAAAACCATGTAAGAAATGTCAAAACCAGGGAAGAGGAAGATAAACAGCTGGGCTACTAAGACTACCTATATAAATATATCTTGGAGTCTATTGTGTTCATTAACTCGAAACTCTTACTTTTATTTACGTTGGTATAAAAAGTTTCCAGTTGTAGTAAAATTAGTAACATACGAGTATATAGGGGTTTGTAGGGGTTTTAAATACGTATGTGTTAACTATATATTAATGTGTTAACTAGTAATATTAATACAGTCATTATTTTCATACATTTTATATGAAATTAGAAAAAAATTTAACATACACAGTACATTAATTACTAGGGAAATTCTGACATATGTTTGACACGAAAAAGGAGGTTTAATAAACTTTCCTTATCTGTCTCTTTATTAGGCATTTCCAAATACAGATCTAAATGAAAATAAATTTAGTACACATCAAAATACAAATTATTAATTAGAGATTTGCCATAATTCTATTTTGTTATTTGCAATTTAATTAGAAATAAAAAAAATACTGTTATCTTTATAATAATATGTAAAGGGTACCGATTCTGAAAGGTTTTCGAAGATTTGAAAAAATACTTTCTATTCATTAAAAAAGAGATTGAATATCGATAATAATAGTAACCGAAAAAAAATCCTTCGATTATTACTTAAAATTATATTTTTATATACAGCTTATTTATTAAAATTTAAAAATTTTTAAATATTTTTTTTTTTTACAAATTACAAAGTTTTCGCAAATTTTAATTGTGTAACTCCTTATTAAACATTTTTGATAAAAATATTTTACAAATTAACTTAAATGTATAAAACCAGTGTCGTACACAGAAAAAAATACACAGAAAAAATTATAAACCTGAAATATCTAATAAAAGATTTGATTTGAATTAAATTTGTTTCTAAACAAATATTTAATTGAATCAATTAATATTTTAATTGACTTGTAAATCTATAAATACATATTTTATTTTAAACATAATTCTCAAATTATTTTTTCATACACTGTAGCTTAAATAGAAAATTTTTAGTATAAAATACCAAATGCTTTTGAAGTTTACAAACAAAACAAGCACACACAAACAGACTCAGCATTGCAAAAAACACACATACCAACGTATCGCTCACACAATTTTTTTTTTTTTTTAGTATCATAATTTTTTTGTAGATAGTTATTTATAGCTTTTTTTCTTTTTAATTTTCAATAAAAGTTTTAATTAATATTATCATTGCCGTGATAGGTGCAAAATCAATTAAAATGTTAATTGATTCAATAAATTTTTTAATTGAAACCCGTTTTCAGTTTTTTCTGTGTATGTCCCTACCAGAGTCCCAAACCGAACCGGCGCAAGTCGGTGGCGCGCCGCCGCCGGTTAAATTCTCAAGTTTCGCGTCGCCGCCGACTCGTATCGGCTTAAAATATGAGTCGGCTTATGAGACGCCGCCGATTTAATCGGCTGCGCTGGGAAAAAGTTGTACTATGTGGCAATGATTTTTAATACACGCATGTATTTTAAAGTTTTTTTTGGAACCATAGAAATAATATAGGTCTATTTTTTGCAAGCATGCAAAATTTCTAAAAAAAAAAAAAAAAAAAACAATTCAATCGAGTTACAGCAGCAAAAGTGAATTAGTTTGTGGTGAAATATAATTAAATTAAAATATGCAGCGATCTTTAAAAGATTTTTTTAAAACAAATAATACCAATGAATCAAGTTCTGATTCAGAGTATCTATTTTTCGAATTTTAGAAATTGATATTTTTGGAAAGAAGTATTGAAGTACTCTAGAAAACAAAAATTTGTATACCCATATTGCCTATGTTGCGGGTCCAGAGTTGCCACTTGTTGCAAATATAAAAAATATGGGATAAAGAAGCTCTTTGGGCGACGTCGTATTAAAGCCGAATGATGAGGAAATTTGAAAAATGCACAGACACCCCTTCGATTAAATTAAATGAGCACCATTATACTTTAATTTGAGGTGTTCGAAAAAATTGTTTTTTGAATAACAAAAATATTAGGATATGTACAGACATGTTCTATACACCAGTGAATGCACCTTCCAAATACCTTTCATTTGACACCAACTTATAAAAGAAATATCTTAAAAAATCTTAAAATTGGGTCATTTCTGACCCCACTTTTTAACCCCTAAACTTGAGATTGCGCACCTAAAAAAATGTGTTCAATATTTTTGATTCTCTCCAAGTTTTATTCGAATCTGAGGATTCACCACTGTGTAGTTTCCTTGTTAGCTGATATAAGACGTTTTATAAATATTGTGAAGCAAAGTCATTAATTTTTATGAAATGATAAATTTTCTTTTGCAAAAAAAATTGTAAAGAGCAAATTAGATTCTTCATATTTTTAAAAATTTAATTTTTTAATATTCAAATACTACAAAATATTTTTAAAATTTTGAAATTTTAATATTATTTAATTTTTTTTACTTTTAAATAGTTTTTATAATTTAAAATTTCGGAGTTTTAATTGATGTTTTTTAAATATAAAACTGTTCCTATTTTTAAGTTCAAATAATAAATTTCCTTCCTTAAAAAAACCTATTTAAGCCGACAGTTCAGCCGCCGCCGTTATAAACTTGTAAACGCCGCCGAACCAAAAAGTCCGCGCCGCCGCCGCCGATTGTTTAGGGTTGGCTTGGTTCTCTGGTCCCTACTTTTTAAATTAAATCGGTTTGTTAAAACTTAAATATTAATTAAATTAAATATTTGCTGAAATTAGGAACTTGCTTGACATTTTTTTATATTATTGCTCAAAAGCAAACATCAACACATTGTTGTTGTTTTTTCTAATATTTATTTAATTGTTTTTTATAAATGTTTATGTTTAGTGGTATTAGTAATAAATATTTTAAATTCAGATTAGATATTAATTCTTATTAGGTTCATTACTTTATTAAGTTAAATAATTAAGTTTCAGTTATTTAAATCTGAATATTTACTTATTCTAAAACATTATCATAAAACTGATAATGTAATTTTAAAAGTTTAATTTTGTTTAATAAAAATGTATAATTTTTTTTAAACAGAAAAGAAAGAAAATGTAATTATTTCTAACAAAAAAAACAATACTTTGATTTCAACAAAAGGGCTAATTTCTGCAAAGAAAAAATCCAAAAAATGTTTGCCATAGTCCCTACGCTTCAATGAAAAGAAAAAACTAATTTCTGTGTGATTTGTTCACATAAGTATACATAAATCTGCTAACTAAATGAGAATTTCATGCTATAATTCAAGCTATAAAAAAACTTTTTGTATGGTAACAACAATTTCAATTAAATTAAAAAAAAAATTCTAATTGAATGAGCAGTTTTCGTTGTTGGCGGAATTTCAACAATTAAAGTTATTGAATCGGTGGTTTTCGTGATTGAAATGGGTTTTTATTTTTTTTTTTTTGTGTGTATGTTTCAAGAAGTTAATTTTTAAGAATGTTTATTTGAGCATACGAAACTTTTTTTATTAAAATACGAAACTTTAGTTCTGTACTAAAATATTTTTTGTGGATTATAAATCATTTTTTAGATTTGACCGATATGACAATTTTTAAAATTAATCAAAAACCTCCATATTTAGGATTTATATTCGTTGGAACTTTAAACTTTGGTTGTTAATATTTCCATTAAAGGGCGCTAAATGCTCACTGCACTCAGAATAGTATGTAGTTTACGGTTTATAGTTTAATAAATATATTTTCCGTTGAGCTAAAAATTAAGGAACATGCATTTATTTTTGAAATAAATATTTTTTCAACTTTTTTATACATTTGTTCAAAATAATTTAATACCATTTGCCCATATTTTTACTTTCATTTATTATTTTCATTTATTTAAAGTTTTATAAAAATTTAACCACAAAAACGGAATATTGTAGGTTATTTGTTTCCGTCACAGTTATTATAAATGTAAATTATTTTTTTCAAAAAAATATTCAAAAAATGCGTGTTTTTTTTTTTTATTAAAATGGTTTACAAAATTATTTCAATTTAAATTACAAGAAATTGATAAAGTTTACACGCATGTGTGTGCGGTATACATTTTGTCGAAAAGAAAAACAAAAAACTGAAATAATTTTAAATAACTGAATATAACTTTTATTTTTACTGATCTGTAGTTAAAATTTGAACATTTATTTTTAACTTACTATTCATTTGTTCTTACAGATTTGTTAGTTATTTAAACGATATTTAAAAATAAATAACAAGAAAAATTTGATTTAAATGAAAAGTAAGTAGATCGGATTTTAAGTTATTTATCATTTATGTTAAACGGTGATTTTTTAAGAGCTTTCGGATTTGATTTAAAAAAAGAAAAAAAGAAAATTTAGAGATATGCATGAAATCTTTATTGGAGACGATAGAACGATCTATATAATGCAATGTTTAAAGATGATTTTATGTAAATGTTGACCGCGGCTACGCCTCAACTGGTTCATACGATGGGTCCAATTTTGTCATACTCTCTCCAACATATCGGCCGGTATCTCACGAATAAATTCTTCAATATTGGCTTCCAGTGCGTCAACCGTTGCGGGCTTGTCCCTATAGACATGAGCCTTAACATAGCCCCACAAAAAATAGTTTAAATGCCAATTGATCGGCCCCAAACGTAAAATAAACTGTTCACCGAACTCGGTTCTCAATTGGGCAATTGTTTCGCGTGCTGTGTGGCATGTGGCACCGTCTTGTTGAAACCACATGTCACGCAAGTCCAGCTCTTTCATTTTGGGTAAAAAAAAAAATTGTAATCATCGCACGGTAGCTCTCGCCATTCACAGTAACGTTCCTGCCTTCGTCGTCTTTGAAAAGGGACGGTCCAATAATGCCACCGGCCCATAATCTACACCAAACAGTTCATTTTTCGGGTTGCGTTTAATTCTCTCTGTGTATATTGGTATTTTAATATTACATATGTTGGATAAAACATTTAAAAAAAATATATTATTGCGGAATATCATTGCAATAAAAAATATGTATTAGAAATCAAAAACTACTTAATTAAAATTTATATTTAAAAATTTTGTTGCGAGGAAAAAAAAATTATCGTCAACTTAATGGGTTAATATTGCAATCAAAATGCAATTAGACTTTTTAAATGTTTAATCTAATAATGACTTTGAATAATTTATAAATCAATGGAAAATAATCAGCTTTAATTAAGATTTTTTAAAATAAACGTTTATTACATTACTACACACAGAGAAAAGTTTTGCTATTTGCCAACTGATATTCGGTTACAACGACTCAAATTAGGTTATTACGAGTTTCAGTCGGTTGGTTAAACTGAACATTAGTATTCGCAACAAAGGTCGGTTAATTCAACTGAATTTTAGTTGTTAGACCCATAATATTTAGAAATCTAATATAAATATCGTTGTACTAACTGAATTTATAAGTTGTTCCCATTAATAAACACTTTTTAATTCGGTTGGCACTTTATTTCTCTGTGTGTAAAAAGATTTAATTAAGTAGGGCGACTCTTTGTTTCTGACATGAAATCAGCACAAAATTTAAAAAAAAAATAAATCTTGTGTTGAATTCCCCAAAACACAGCGAGAGAATTAAGGGAAAATTTGCTTAGACTAGGTTCACAAACGGCAATTGTACTTGCGCAATTCTTGAGTTTATAGAAGAGGGAGGAAAAGAGAATGGAAGGGGGTCCAGACTTGCCCGTACTCCAATTCCGTTTTGTTTTGTCATCCGCAATTTTCAACACTGCAGGTTGATATACGAAAATTGCTGAAACAAACTTTTCCTGTGTGAACACAAAAGCAATTTCAAAGGAGAATTGAAGAAGAATTGCGCAATTATAATTGGCGTGTGTGAACCAGGACTTACAAAAATTTAGCAAAAAAAACTTATTTATAAAACTTAAAACGCAGCTAGTTTTTTGAATTAAATTACACACTGAGAGAAATATACGCATGATATTTATGAATTTTTGCATTAAATTAAATTAAAAAAAAGATTCAACATCAAAATTTCGTAAAATTTCAAAAAATAATTATTTTTGAAAAACATAGTTTTCCAAAATCTAAAAAACCAATTTAAGTTGACCAAAAACTCTTTATAATAAAATATAAGTAAGATTTAAGCTTTATATTTAATAATACGTCCTTACTTTGATCCAAGGACTCACAAGATTTTATCAGGACTCCTCTAAATGACATCATCTTAACTTATAAACTAATGGACGGACTTTTATGAAATTTGGCAGAAGGAAGACATTAAGTATTATTAGCAAAGCGTTGAAGTTTGAACAATATAAAATTAAGTTTTGATACTTTTCCAAAAAGCGAAAATCATGATATCTTCTTAAATAGGAGCAGAAAAAAGATAGTTTTTGGAGTGTGGTTATATCTTGGTAAGAGAAATAATTTGTGTTCAAAACTTCTCTTTTATATGCTTTAGTTTTCAAAATGCACCCGAAAATATATTGGCTCATAATGGCTCAGAGTACGAAGTACACACTAAACAATTTTTTATATAAATAGAACATTTTTGGTCTTCAAAGTTTAGTAACGTCATGATGCTTGTTAGGAAAAGACCTAACCACGTGCTTGATTACTAAGAAGACAAGAATGGAGCAAAATTGATGATTAATAGGTTTTTTGTTAAAGTTCTGCCTATTATGGAGGCCCTAGCTTTTCTAAAACTTCGGGTTCTAATGAGATCTTTAGCCAGATCGAAATACTAGTATCAACCTAGCTAATATGCTTGATTTGCTTTATTTTTGTAAATATACGGAAGTTGAAAGCTGGTTATAAATTGAAAATGAAGATAAACAGTTTTGTTGAAGAACTTATTATTTGTTTTTCGAATGGAGCACATAGTATGAATTTCGTTGCAAAACATCGTTTGCCAGTGAGAGGGTTAACCCTGCAGTACTATCGTCTATTCAACTTACGTCATTATTATCATTGGGTGTAATCCACCCCTACTTATTAGTATCTGTCATTCATATCAGTTAAATTCACTTATGCAAATAATATTTTTTTTTTTTTTTTTCAATAATGAACACCAAAATACAGAAAAAAGATTTAATTTTATAAGTTTTGCAATTCATTTATTTTAAATAATATTTTGTTAATGCACTCTCTCTTTAGAAAAAAAACAAAAATTCAGCCTTATGGGTGGATTCCACCCAGACGATAGTACTGCAGGGTTAAAACGAGTTTCCCAAAATAAATACTTTTAGTTGTAAAGATTCAGTTTCCATCAGATTAATAAATTGTTTATGGAGAAAGCACATCTGCTTCTGAATGCATTTTGTTTTGGAAAATTGAAAAAAACATTCTAACTGGATCAAAACATAAGTTTTTTAATAGCAAAAAAATATTATATTCTAAAAATGTTAAAAATCACTACAATCAGTACAAATATTAAGAAAACAGTACACGTGACCAAAAATCAGTACATGTACTTATCAAATCAGTACGAAAAATCGAATCGTAAACATTGTGCTGATTAGCACATCAATAGTGTGAACGACAACCAGATTAAAGGTTATACGCATAATGAATTAGATGTCAAGATGTAGAAGTGACGAGGAAAATTATACTAAAAAGTACAACTCTAGTAAGACACATATAAAAAATCAACCATGGAAGATTTTGTATCTGTTTTTCATACATAAAACAAAATTGTGGATAGAAAACAACTTAGATTTTGCGTTTTCACCGGCTTGTGAAAGTAATTGTATATTAATTAAATAAAAGGCAAAATAAAATATTTAAATTTAAAAAAGATTAAATGTGTATTTGTAGTTAAATTGAGTGGTCAAGTTGCAAACAAATATACAGCAGGTGGACAGAATACAACGAAAGACAAAGACAGGTAGATTTTTATGTTTCCTTTTTCTAATTGCAAAAAAAAAGGTTGTATATGTTACATTTTGTTATTTTTTCGTTTCGTTTCTATATTTCTCTGCGGCATTAGCGTTCCTTTAAAAGATATCATCATTTAGATAAGTAGTTGAAAGATAATTTCGTTTATGTTATGTATAATTATTTCTATATATTTGCAGATATTACATTAATTCAATGTGGGAGTATGAAAATTTTTATATTTTGTAACGTATTGTAAATTATTTTAAAAAGAATCACAAAAATACGTTTTATGGTTTTCAGCAAAATAAATTACCTAAAGTAAAAATTTTCTACAAATTTTTTAAGTTTTTTTCAGTCTACTAATATTCAGCAAAAATTTTATTAATGTTTAGCAAGGGTTTTTTTAATTTCTAATCCTCTAAGTTTTAACAAAACTTTTGTTGAATATACTAATTTTGTTGCTAAAAATCAGCTCGCTGATTTTCAGCAAAAGATTTTGCTGACATTAGCAATTTTTTTGCAAGCACTCTCCTGGCTAAAATTTTGCTGACTCAGCAAAATTTTTTGCTGACTTTACTAACTTTTTTATTTGAGTGTACAATTGGGAAGTTTTGTATATTTTTTGTATGAAAATTTGCTAGTTGTAGTAAAAGTAGTAAATTGTAGTAAGTAAACGAGCAGACATAATGTTTTGCACAAGTTTTCTTAAATTTTTTTTAAAAATCTTTTTCTATACATTTCTAATAAATAATATTAAGTGATTAACTTAAAGGTTAAAGTATGAAAAGCACTTTTACGACATTCAAAGAAGTTTCACGGTTATTACATTTGTCTGTGAAGAAATCAGTAGTTGTTGTGTTTAACTGCCATTATAGTTGTTTTTCTGTCAAACAATCATAGTTGGCAAATACTACCTTTTCAGGTAGTACTAACATCACTGCCGTTAGGAAAGTTTTAAATTTCTAAAATAAATGAAATTATACTCAATTTTTATTCTTAGCTTAATTCTCAAAATACAAATGAATTATTTTTTGAATAATTCAAAATGTTTTTAATGCATTTAATAATAGGGTGAATAATGAAAGATTTTTTTTCACCACAGCTTCGAAAGAATTAATTCAATTTGATCTTAATTCACAAAAAATTTAATTCAGAATTAAAAAAAATTCAAATATCATTCCGTTAATTCATTCCCTAAGAATTCATTCATAAGCTTCATTCCAAAGTTTATTTGGTAGTGAATGAATTCCTAATTTGAATGAATTCAATATTATGTTCATTGAACAATTTGCTAATTGCATAAAGAAAATTTTAGTTTCCTTCATTTATTATGGAGCAGATTGATATAAACACACAAATGAAAACAATATACACTCAAACCTCGTTTTATGCGAATTAGCAACAATATTAATAGATTCAGCAAAAGTTTTGCTAACACTTAGTGGATTAGAAATCAAAAAAACCCTTGCTAAAAATTAATAAAATTTTTGCTGAATATTAGTAGACTGAAAAAAACTCAAAAAATTTGTAGAAAAATTATACTTTAGTTAATTTATTTGCTGAAAATCATAAAACATATTTTTATGATTCTTTTTAAAATAATTTACAATACGTTACAAAATATAAAAATTTACACACACCCAAATTGACGACATTAATTAATGTAATATCTAAAAACAATAGTATTAATTATATATAACATAAACAAAATTATCTTTCAACTACTTACATCAATGGTTGTCTAAATGATGCTATCTTTTAAATGAAACCAAAAGCCGCAGAGAATTATACCCTTTTTTGCAATAAGAAAAAGGAAACATAAAAATCTACCTTAGATGTATGTATTTGTCTTTCGCTTTAGTCTGGCTACCTGCTGTATATTTGTTTGCAATTTGACCACACTAGATTATTACTATCATTTAGTTTACAAATACACATTTAATCTTTGTTAAATTTAAATATTTTATTTTGTCTTTTATTTAATTAATAGACAATTACTTTCACAAGTCGGTGACGACGCAAAACTTAAGTTGTTTTAATCCACAATTTTGTTTTATTAATGAAAAGCAGATACAAAAAGCTACCATGGTTGATTTTTTTATATGTCTTACTAGAGTTCTGCGTATATCTTTCAATCTGGTTGTCGTTCACACTATTGATGTGCTAATCAGTACCATTTTTTTAGCAACATTAATTAGTAAAACATTAGTAAAACATTAGTCCAAAACAGTTAAGTGCTGAATAAGTATAACTAAAATGTTAGTTTAAAACATAATTTTAGCAAAAAAATAGTATACCTGATTTACAAGATGGTTTACTAACTTTCCTACTAACTTATTTTTTTGAGTGTAGATAACGGTTTTAGAAATATTTTTCTCTATCTGGCTTAGTTTACGTAACATAGCCTATTTTATGCTTATAAAATAAGAAATATGAGAAAATATCACTATCTACAAGTGAGACTGATGTCGGAGACGCAAAAAATAATTGCTTGAAAACAATTGTGTCCTGAATTAACTGGCAAAATTTGTAAAAATTAGTTCAAATAAAAACTGATTTAAACGATAATAACAGAAAAAATTAGCTCAGCTAAATTGGAACCCGTTTTACATACTTTTGAACTTACTTTTTTTTATAAGTGTACACTCAAAAAAATAAGTTAGTAGAAAAGTTAGTAAAACGTCTTGTAAATCAGGTATACTATTTTTTAGCAAATTTTTTTGCTAAAATCGTGTTTTCAGCTAAAATTTTTGTTATACTTATTCAGCACTTAACTGTTTTATACTAATGCTTTACTAATATACTAATATTTTACTAATTGATTTTGCTAAAAAAAAATTGTGCTGATAAGCACATTAATAGTGTGCTAGCTGATTTTCAGCAAAAGATTTTGCTGACATTAGCAATTTTTTTGCAAGCACCCTCCTGACTAAAATTTTACTGACTCAGCAAAATTTTTTGCTGACTTTACAAAGTTTTTTTTTTGAGTGTAACAGACCATTCTATAAGAATGCTTTTTTTTTTGAATAAAAGATCCGAGAGGACCACTAGGGTTGGGTGCATAAATCATTTGGCCTCATTGGCAAACAGTCATGTTTAATATCTTGAACTGACACATTTGTTGTTGTTGCTTGAATTTAACTGTTGGTAAAACTTTAACGGGTCATTTAGCTATCGGGTCTTGATGTTATTTTTAGCATGATGCTTATTAATTGCTTCAATAAATTTTTGAATTATTACAATATCGCATGGGAATTAGTTGTTAGTAAGTAAAATAAAACGATAAATTTAAGTTATAAAAGTGTAAAGGTTTCGTGTGTTAGTTATTTATTTAAAACTACTATTATAAGAAACAAATAGAAAACGTAACTTAGTTTTACTTTATGGTTGGTTATTGTTTGACCCTGGGTTTCTTACAAAATTAATGAAATTTAGCAAAAGTGTTATCGTTGCTGCTGTTTTCCCATGTAGACGGTATAGAGGAAAAAATTGCCATTTTTCAAACTTGATATTTTAACAAAAACGACATACAAAGTAAGAAATCTACTTTAAAACCCTGCCAATTCTACTTTTTCGGATTTGATTTCAGTTTGATTTGTTCAACAATTAGGTAGTACAAATGAACTACCATCGGATACGTACGTTATGAATTTTAGTCGTGTATCAGAGGGTTAAATTAGATTTAAAGCTGACTTTAGGACAATTTTGGGCTTTCAAAATGTTATGCGTGTTTTAAACATAAAATTGGGAATATAAGTTACATGTCAATATTAATATTGACAATATTATTTATCAACAATATTTCAATAAAATACGGCTTATGGCTTTTCTATAGCATTCTTATAATTTTTTCATTAGCATTGAATTTTCATTAGCATTAGTTCACTAATGCTAATGCCAAAAAAAATTTCATTACCATTTAATTGTAATGAATTTTTTTTTGGCAATATCATTTGTCATACTAATGCTAATGAAATCACACTAATGCCGAAAAAAACTAATTACAATTGAGCAAAAAAAACATTTGTTTACAAAAAAAGTGGAGTGTAAATTGTTTTACATAGGAATGGAACGGAGGTCGTTAGGAATTATATGTTTATTTGTATTATCACGTAAATAAGTAAAAATAAAAAAATAAATCCCCCTATGGCTGTTTTATAAAAATTGATCAATCGGGATCTCTTCCGGACCTAGCCCATTTATATTATAATGGTGTGTTAATACTCCTATGGAACAAAATTTTTGTCCGTTTTGCCTTATCTCGCTTAGTTTCGTATACTGGGCATTTAAAAAATCGCCATTTTATAAAATGGCTTGTATCTCGAAAAATAAGTGAAATATCGCACAACGGACCAAATTTTTGCAAAATTTAACCTACGTAACACGTAACGCGTTGCCCGGTTCATTACATTATTATATTATAATGGTGTGTTAATACTCCTATGGAACAAAATTTTTGTCCGTTTTGCCTTATCTCGCTTAGTTTCGTATACTGGGCATTTAAAAAATCGCCATTTTATAAAATGGCTTGTATCTCGAAAATAAGTGAAATATCGCACAACGGACCAAATTTTTGCAAAATTTAACCTACGTAACACGTAACGCGTTCCCCGGTTCATTACATATCGTATCAGTTTAGATCAATGTTCTATTTTATTATCAGAGTGATTAAATTGGTATTGTAACGTATTTGGGTAAACAAATAATTTGCACACCCTGTGGCTGTTTCATAAAAAATTAATCTCTAGGGATCCTTCCCTATTTGTATTATGAGCGTTAATTAAAGCTTCTGTGAAGCCCAGATTTCGTCGATATTCAGCATTAGTTTTCGGAAATTTTATCTGTCAATTCCTTCAATTTTCTTTAATTGGTGCATTACTAATGGTAATGGAATTTAAAATGATTGCCATTAATCATTTAAATCAATGAAATTCATTATCATTAATTAAACAAATGCTAATGAAAATAATTTCATTTCATTCTGTGGGCGTTGTTGTGTAATGGTTAGCGCGTTGGACTGTTACACAGATGGTCCTGGGTTCGATTCCCGGTGACGACAACATCAATTTAGAAAAATAATATGTATGAGTTTTCTATCACTTATATGTATCGCTGCGCCCACCTTCGGTGTTCCCATAGCACTTAACCCCACCGAAGTAAAGTAATGAATCAGGGCTATGAAACAAAAAGCTTCAATAAATTCGCGAACTCTAATCAGGTGGCGAGCAACAACTGTTATAAGACTTATCATCTCGCGCAATTACAGTGTTGCCATGCTTGAAGCCCTTCATCTTTTACCACCTTCCATCTCTCCACTAACCCCTTTCCAAAGAAAGCAACACATTAATTAATAGGAAGAATTTCTTGAGTGTTGCTTCTCTTTAAAAAAAAAAAATATATCAATGAAATTGTAATGAAATCATCAATTAGTCCATACAATTAATTAGTCCCATATATGTCATATAGCTGTCAAATAAGTAGAGAAGTGGAGAGTTTCTTACTCCAATAAACGCCCTAACGTATGCTTTATTTCTGATGAATAATATAATTTGTACATACTTGGGAATTTTTTATTGACATTGCTTGTAATCAATATACTTTCTTTTTTACACTTAATAAATGTTCAGATTTGTCATTTTGCTTATGCACACAAAAATGCTTTGATCGATTGCAAAAAGGGATGATGAATTGTGCAAAAATGGCTAAATATAGTAAAAACTAGTCTTTCCAATTCGGTTAATCGATTAATCGCCTCTATTTCTGTTAAGGTAAAAAAAAACTCAAATAATTATTCGACCCGAATAATCGATTAAAATAGGTCAATTAACCGGTTAAATTTTTTATAAAGATTTTTTTCCCAAAATTTTTCAATTTTCTTAACTTTGGCTAAAATAAATTGGCAAGAAAAGCTTAGGAAAAAGAAATGCTATATAAAAAAAATATCATCAAATTCTTTTAAAATCGAGTGGAAATTAGATAAGATATTTTTCATATATTTCATGAATAGTTTGGAGCCGTTTTACTTCGAAACAATTAAACCGGTTGATTTGGGGCAATTTCAAACAAAAATCATTATTGTAAAAACCTACACTAAAACGAGTTATAAAGAATAATTTGTTCTACAAGCCGTTGTTTGAAAATCGCAGATTTTGAAAATGGCAAAACTGGAAGAGCGAGCTTAAAATGCCAAAAAAAAAGTTAGAAATGGCACGAAAAAATGCAAAATTGGCCTGTAATTCCAAAAATTACTTAAAATAAGAGTTGATTTATCTAAGAATATATTTTTAATGAAGAAATTTAAGGTTAAAGTGCTATATTGTTATCATTAAGTCTGTTCGATTACTTTTCTAGTAAAAATTACGCAGTCACAATATTACACCGAGTAAGACAAATTTACAAAAAAGTAAAACGAACGGAAAATTTGTAAGAATTGGTAAATTTCTTTGCCAACGATTTTTTTTCTCTAGACCACTGAAAATATTGTCAAACAAATACTAGCTAAACGTTTTTTGGAAACGCTGGTAAAGTCTTAAACAAGTGTTCTGGCAGTAGTTTATTTACAATTCCTAGTTATGCCAGTGCTTGATTTTTTGTATCACTGGCAGTTTCTTACTGGGTGTGTGTGCAGATTTATATTCTTAAAAAAATGTCATGGTTTTGCTATAAAGTTTAGCAAAATATACGAAAAAAAAAATATGTTGAATTATGCAAATATAAAAACAGCGATATTTAAAAAACTGCAAATGAGAAAAAAAATATTGTTGCCACATGTGTATTCAGCGTACATAGATAATAGTTCAATTTAAAAAAGATTAGTTTCAAAAAACAGTTTTTTTTTATAGAGTAGTATAATTAGGAAACAGTTGTTAATATAATCCAAACATCTGACTCCATTAAAATTTTTAATTAATGTTTAGTACTCCACTTATTGTAACTTCATGATTTCAGTTCACTTTGATCATATAAATTTTGTGTCCAAAAATCTTTTAAAAAAAAAAATGTCCATGACCAGACAGACCAGAAATAATCCAATTTAATTATAAAACACTATAAAAGTTGAACTTTTTAATTTTTTTTTATTTTCCTCCTTGCTTAATATTAAGCAAAATCACTTTCTTTTATAATTAATATAAAATTTGTTTTTTTTTTTATAAAAAAAACACAACAAACAAATGTTGTTGGTTAATGCCGTCTTGTAAACAAGTTGGAGTTTGCATATCTTATTTAGAAGAAGAAACCCAAAATTTTACCACCCAAATGTTTTCTTCTGGCTTCTTCATGATCCATGATACCGCCGGAGGTAGTCAATACAACATAGCCGAACTGACGAGAGGGCAACAAATTGTTAGTCCACTTTTCAATATCATTGATGGGGACATCGAAACGGGGTGAGATGACACCGCATTTGTTCAAGCGACCAGTTAGATTGACAACAATTTTGCCGGAACGATGATCATCGACAATTTCGAATTCACCAATGTAGCCATGCTTCATCATGACAGTCAAGAATTTGATGATGACTTTGGAGCAGGGGCGGAGGAGGACTTGACGCTTGCCACGCTTTTCAGCGTTATTAATGCATTTCAAGGCATCGGCCAATACGTTCATTCGCACCATGGCTGCAATATAAAATAAAAACAATTGTTAGATTCACATGAAAATTTAATACATCTAAATTATATTTAATCTACTAATGTAAACAATTTGCAATTTTGTAAGTTTTATATAAAATAATAGTTGTATCTTGACTGTTGACAATGGAAACAATTACTCCCCGTCACCATTAAACAGATTTTTCAAATTTGTTTTCATATCTTTCACATTTCATTTATTTACAATTTGCTTTTTTACCAAAAACTATTTAACACGCTTCTTTTTCACAAACGCCGTTGAAGCATCGAACAAAAACTTCGTTAAGTCTTGAAAAATTACAAATTTTTCACATTTTTTGATAACTTTGAATCGAAATTATATATTCATATCATAGTATACATCAGAAAATTAAATAAATACATTATTTAATTATTTTACATACTTAAAAATGACTCCGTAAGATGTTCAAGCGACAAAAATTCAACCGGAAAGGAAAGGTAATCTTTTGACAATTGATTGTCATAATTGTCAAACTAAAAAAAAATATGGCAGCATTTCTTGCAAATATTGCCATATGGATAGTATTCCCAATAATGTGGCATTACACCTTTTAATTGGAAGTAATCAGTGCTGCCAGGTTTAATGATTTATCGTAATTTTGACGATTTTTACTATCACAAATAATCTAATAATGAATTTACACTTCCTCGGCGGAAACAAAAATAAGTAACAGAATGATGAATTGAATTTTTCTTTCAATAAAAATGTAATTTTATTGGGCTTAACTAACCCGTATCCAATGCTGTCTTCGAGAAATCTGGACTGGTTTTAAGAGAGTTTCGAAAAAAAATGTATAATGTATAATTCTAAAACTTCTCGTTCTGATGAGATCTTTTGCCTAATCGAAATACTAGTATCAACCTAGCTAATGTGATTGATTTGCTTTATTTTTGTAAATATACGGAGGTTGAAAGCTCGTTATAAATTGAAAATAGCATAAAAATAATCTCGATGTATATATAAACAAAAAACTAATAAAACTGTAAAAATGGTACTTTTAAATAACTAATTTTAATTAAATTTAAAAGTTAATTTGTGTTCTTTAATGTCTTCTCGTCATATGTTTTGTATAATTAACACAAAAATTTGTTTATATATACTACAAAATATTCAATAATAATTAAGTGCTTATTTTACTTTATGAATTTGAGATTTCCAGAAGATGCTGTCCAGAGAATAGCGAAATATCGAAAAGTGAAGAATTAAGAATAAAATATAATAAAAAACTGACCTCGAGCTTAAATATTTATTTATTGAATTTATTGAACTAAAAAATATTTGTTAAAAAAATATCAAAAAAACAGTTTCTCTTAAAACCAGTTGGCATATAATTTAACAGTTGTTGAGTAAATAGGTTCTCTTTTACTTTTTATATTCATTGGCTTAACACTCGTTTTATTTAGTTATCCTAAATTGAATACATTTGTTTTGTATTTGTTTAAATTTTTTTCCACAAGGTGATGCCACATTTTGCAAATTTCTCTCTTGAAATAGGGGTGAGAAATTGTTGTATCGCAACAAACACAACAAATTCCCAGAGGGAATACGATTAAAGCATACTTAGTAAAAATTTTTTTCATTCAAATTCTGTGAATTCTATCAAGTTTTGTATAAATTATGTATCCCATTGTGTTAATTTTTATATTTGTATTTGCACAATTTTCATAAAATACTTTCACATAGCAAGTTATTTCATACATCATAAAATATTACTTAGTATTTTTATCTATTTATACAACTGTTCCTTTTATGCTAAATCTTTTCAAAATGTCAAACTTATGTTGCATAAATCTAACATTTTGTGTACATATTTTTTATCAAGCATTACTTGGTAAAATGAACCAAAATAAGTATGGAAGAACATAACAGATAATAAGTTATTGCTTGAACAAAACTGTTAAAAGAAAAAAATATCTTTTTCTTGAACAACAAAACAAAAATAGTCTGTGAAATAAAATTTATATTAATATTTATATTTATATATATTTAAATCTAAATAAATTAAATCATATAAATAAAATAGAAGTAGCCGAAACAATAATCTGCAAAATGGCAAGTTTATTTTAATTATTTCTTAAGAAACTAAATTCTAACCACAATTTTATTTTTTCTAGATCAAACTCATTGTATTGGTGAAATTGGAAATCGTATATTTTCTTGGGGCTAACGTGAGGGAAGTGGTAGTATTAATTAGACGAGGTATTATATAAAATTAATGTAGTGTTTTTTATATTTTATAAATAAAATAATTTTTATTAAAGGAACAAAAAGAACAGCATATTTGATCTTAATAATGGGACGATTTATTAAACTATCAAGGATTTGTTGTGAAATAGAATGGATAATTTTATTACGATTTAATGCTTAATTGTCACAAATATAATAAGAAGAATTACACCGTTTTTGTGGTTAATTTTAATTTTATACAAATCATTTTCTTAAGTTGATTGTCAAACTTTACTGAAAATAGTTATTAGTTGAAATCCTTATATAAATTGGAATTATACTTTTTCCTTATTATACTTGTTAATATACCATTTTTTTGATAAACGTTCCACTAGATTTCTTTTGAGTGTCAACATAATAATACTAACAAATATAAACTAAACGAGAACTTTTAAAAACTCGACATAATCTTCTGTTTTTAATTAACCAACAAAAATTAACTGTTTACTGCGAAATTACTGTTTTGGTAGTTGTTTATTGAAATACTAAAATTACTGATTCAAACAACTGTTACAAAAATACCGTATTTTTCTTCAGGGTATCAATTATGTATATTTTTTATGACACACGACAATGAAATGACACCTAGATCATTATCGTTTACATTTACACTGTTAAAACGAGAATGATTTAGGTGTCATTTCATTGTCGTGTGTCGTAAAAAAGATACATAATTGATACCCAGTTGTTTTTTTAAAATAACTGTCATAATAGTTGTTTTGAATTATCGTCGAATGATTATTGGAGAGCTGCACCGACCAAAAACATTTTTGCGAGAAAAACGATAAAGAAGGTTTACAACAAAATTATTATATTTCTACAAGATAGGTTTTCTTTTTTGTTTGCTATATCTATAGCTGTATTTATTATAAACAATATTGTTAATTTTTACGCCTTTTTGCACTGAGTATCCAGAGTTATTAACAATTTTTTAAAAAAAGATTTTTTTTATTATATGGCCTATAAGCCATTTTTATCACAATTTTATTGTTTTTCTTTCAAGTAGGTCAAAAATTTTTGTTTTCTTTTAACCATTACAAAACTTGGTTGTCATAGTGCAAACCAATGCTTAAACTTTTTTATTGTTTTTTGTTTTATATGCGTTGCTTATTTCATATGTGTCAAACCAAGAATGACGAATAATGTTTTTATTTTTCTATAGAAAGTTTGACTCATTGGCCAAAAAGTGGTCAATACACCATACCAATGTTAAGAAATTTGTAAAAATAGGGATACGCAGCACATATGGGGCTGGATGTCTCCTAATTGATTCGAGGTAAATAAAAACGGATTAAAGATTTAGAAAGAGGACACATTATTCATATAAAATCAATTCCTAACTCAATTTTGCCAGAAATGGTCTGTAGGTCTCACCAATATTCATACGACGTTATGTCTTTAATTGTAGTTAAAAACAACAAATACTGATGAAAGGTCCAAGTCGACTGACTCAAAGCCGCCGTCCTTTTTTAGAGCTCAAACCGACTTCGAACAATGCCGACTTACCAGCTTAGCCTATAGATTTTTGTAATTCAAACAGCGAAACATCTTCTATATAACAATCCGACTTGTATCATTAATCCAACAGCCATATAATCTTCAATTATAAAAAATAACAATATGGTAACATTAGAACATATTTTATTAAGCTTTTTTGTAAATACAAAAAATGCATTTAGGCCCCAACAATGGAATTAGGTGATGTTTCTAGAGATAGCATTTTGATTCACAGAAACGAAAAACAAACTAAATCATTCGTTTCGCTGCGAATGTCTTAAGGAAACACCACATTAGTAAATGAAAACACATTTTCTAAATTTAAATTTGTTTATCAAAGAATTTTTGTTTCAAATGTTTGTAAATTGTAGTTTTTTATAAAAAAAATAATTTAAAAATAAAAGAGTTACAAAAAAAATAAAAAGAAGTGTTTGCATTTACACATGCCCATTGTTCGTGCCTATTTAGAAAGTTATTTTTTTTATATTTAAAGCAGAATATTGTTAATTTTTTCTGCGTACACACAGAGAAATAAAGTGCCAACCGAATTGAAAAGTGTACATTATTGATAACAACCTATGAATTCAGTTAGCACAACAATATTTACATTCGATTTCTGAATATTTTGGGTATTGCGACTAGAATTTAGTTGAATTAACTGAACTTTGTTGTGACAACAAATGTTTAGTTGTGCCAACCGTCTGAAATTATTAATAACCGAATCTGAGTCACAATAACCGAATTTCAGTTGACAAATAGTTAAACTTTTCTCTGTGTGTATGAGCTTTTGTTGAACATAGTCTTGCAATAATTTTATTTTAATTATAAAAACAAGCATCGGCTTCTGCCGGCTTGGAGCTGAATCCGATCAATTTGGGTTTTTACGAAATTTTTGAACAATAAAAAAGCGCTAACATTAGCAATAGTGCGGTGAATACAGAAAAAAATCATCATCAGTTAAGACCGGAAAGTCTGCCATCTATATATGAGAAGTTTATAAATTATCTTAGCCGAGACACTCACCTAATCGTTGCTAGTCAATAAGTTATAAATGCACTGAGTACTCAAAACTAACTGTTGTTCCGAGTACTCAATACTTAAAAGTAAATACTCAATTCTTCCAGATATTTGTTTTTTAAATTTTAACTACTTCCAGGTGCGTTCACACACACCAGAGATTATATATAACACAGTATAACTATAAGCTGTTGGCCTTTAATTAACACATTTTTTCGTTTTTCCCATCTAAAATTTAAATTTTATTTTGGTTTAATTTGCAAAACATGTGTAATTGTCACAAAAGGCCTGGGTTTTAAATATTTGAATAAAATAAACTGGGAATCAATTCTTAATAAATACAAATCATTAAATAAAATAAGAATTCACAACTGTAAAAAGAAGATTAATTTATTTATTACACATATTGTAAAATTATTGGTAAATAAATAATAACAAAAAATTAATTGTTTAGGGAGGAAATAAAATAAAAAAAAAAAAAAACAAATTAAAATAAAATTAAATACAAACTTGTTAAAAATATGTATCAAAACCAAAGTTTATACATTAATTAAAACAAAAAAAAGCTACAAATTATTGAACTTTTGTTAAAAAACTTAAATTACTTATGTAAATAATTTTAATTTTAAAATTTGTATTTGTATTAAAATTGTGTGATTTAAGATTTTTTCTTCTCTATAACTTATTTTAATTGTATCGATGACTATTTTTTTTTTGTATATATTTTTTATTTATTTATTATTTTTCTTAAAACTTAATACAACAATATTTATTTGTTACTCTTCTTAGACCAAACTGGTTACTTGGTCATTTGGATGTTAATCCAGTACACAGAGAAAAATATATATAAATATATATATATTTGATTAGATTGAAAGAAATATGAAATTATTTTGTTCTTATTGGTAGTATTATTTTGGATTCGGTGTACAAATGAATGCGGGCGTTTTTGTAAATGCCGGCCAACTTGTATATTTGTTGGTTGGTAGGTTGGTATGTTGATTGAACTGCTGCTACAAGCAGAATGGCAAAATGCTTTCTACAATTTAAATTGTGGCGCCACTTTTGTGTTGCAAATACAGGAAGTATGTGCCGGCAGCGTAGGCTAAAAAGTTGAACAAACCAAATACTCCAGCGGCAATATTTGAACCATAACCATACGAGTGGGGGTAGGACGACCATTTTGCCAATTGTACAACAAAGGCAATAAAGTATAAAACAGTAGCAGTACCAGTATTGATGAGTTCCTGAAAATAAAGAAAAATTATATGAAATTATAAATATTTTTAAATACTATTAATTTTACAAACATGAGCTTAATAAATTTAATAAATGCACACTTATTTCGTTTAAAGTAGAATCCACTTGCAATCTGTATGTACTTGGGCAGCATAATGTTATATGGACAACATATTTTTTTTATTTCGAAATTTAAATGAATTTCATGTGAAGCAAAAACTAAATTATGAAAATTTGGGGAAAATTGTATAACTATTTTCCGTGCTCCAAAGAGGTCAACTATTATATTTTTCTCTCAATTTCGCAAGAAAGTTGCTACACTCTTATATGTGTAGTCATTAATATTAAAAAATAAAATGGCAAATTAACCCTTCTGTGCTATTGGAATATTTTTAAAACCTTAGTATTGTGCAATTTATTGAATAATCTGGGAATAGCTATCAAAATATTTCGGAAAATTAAAGGATCACTAATTATTCCACAAAAAGTTTTATTAAATTAAATACACTCAAACAAGTTTGACAGTACAAAGTACAGCACAGTAGTTTTTTGTAGTAATCAGTTTTGATTTCTAACTGCAGTTACCGTTGGTTTTCTATGAAATTATACCAACACTCACAAAAAAAAGGCCGTTCAAATTGTTGAAACTTTAGCTGCTACAAGAGAAAAAAGTACCTAATTTTGCGCCAGCAGAATTTTCAATGAAGTTGAGAATTATATTCTTCGGTGACCTAAATTTTATTTTAAAAAAGTTAGTTAAACATTTTTACTAACTAGATCAGCGGTTCCCACCAACTGTTGCTTCACGGACCCCTTGACACACTTATACAGGTTCACGGACCCTTAAATTAAAAAAAAAAAATTGCAAAAAAACGAAACAAAAATTACATTTTTTTTCATTAAAAACACATTACAAAAATCCAATACTGGAAACCCCGATTAAGATCGGGGTACCTTAATATTGTATTTATCTAATAAAATTTACATCGTTTTAATTTTATATGTATGTCTTTTTAACATTCTCTTTTACACTAAAGATTAAAGAGAAAAAACCTATAAACTAGCCTCTTCTTGGAGTTGTCAAAACCGGTTGCCGAATTTTCGATAAACCGGGTTTTTTCTATTTTTCCGGTTTTTCATCTCGAATAATTTTTCTTCTCTGATAATATTGAAATAAATAAATAAAATAAATAATAACTTTAAAGTTTTTTTTCACCAAGGCACCAATTTCGTTGAGTGGGATTGAATCGTTCTTGTTTTTATAATTTTAAGCACAATTTATCTTTTTATTTCATATTTTCATGTTGGCCAAATATATTTTTACTTTACTTTAGATTTGTTCAAAATTAGTTTAGTCGAAAAGATCTAAAACTATCACTTTCTTTTAAATTTAAATAAATTCGATTTATTGCCCTCAACAAGGTTGCCAACTCTTTGGGTGAAAAAATGGCTAGATTAAGGAGGAAAAATTGCTAAAAATTCTTAAAATCGGAAAATGATATTAAAACTTAATAATTTCATTGTAAATTGTTAATAATAAAAAGTTTTAACACGATTTTGAAGAAAAATAAAAATTATATGTAAAAATTTCTTGTCAAAAATAGAAAATTTTTTAACAAAATTTATAAAAAATTTAAACACAATTGAAATTAGGGATATGTGTGTAGATTTATATTTCAAAAAAAAAAAAAAAAAAAATACAAACCGATTTAAAAAAAAACGAAAACCCGGTTATCCCAACCGAGTTTTAATTTAAAAACTTCGGTTTTTTAAGTATTCGAAAACCGGGTTTTCAAATAGCTCGAATATTTGACAACTCTAGACGCCATGTTGGTTTTCTGTTTTTGTATCCTTTGATACAAGCACACTTTGTCAAAAAGTCGTTTAAAACATCAACCCCCAAAAACATGAAAAATTATTTTTCTAAGTAAAAAAACTGCAATTGCAGTTAAAACAACTACAAACGCGTTACTTCACAAATATCTGTCATGTAGTAGCTGTATAACATTTCTGAGTGTACAAATTTTTGATTGGTACACTCAAATTTAAAGTTATATTCAAAATTAAAGTAATATTATTTACAACTACACTCAGGGAAAAAGCTTCTTCATATTTATGAAAACTTATTAAATATGATGAAAAAATTCATTGATTTTCGTCCAATGTAACTCTTCATAAATATGATGAAGCTGTTTCATAAAAGGCAAATTGATGACAAGCTTTCATAAACAGGATATTAAATAAATATTTCGAAAAATTTCATATTATATTTAAAAAATGATATTCAAAATAAAAAATACATCAAATAATATTTAATTGATGTTCCAGAATTTCAAATAATTTCTTGTAGTGTTTTTAAGTTTTAAAACGTCATTTTGATATTTTTATTTAACCCAAATCATTTTTACAATTTAATATCTTGCTGAACGGAAGAAAATCGTAAGTTACCCCCGTTCCTATTGAAAAAAATTAATGCCAAATCCAATTTTTTTCTCTATGTTTTTATGTTTTTAATCTATGATTTTTTTTCAGAAAGTGTTCTTTTAAGTGCATGTTTTCATTGTTTCTAGTGCATGATTTTTATTTTTAGCTGCATTTTCTAAGCTCCCATTTTCCTTTTTAGTTACAAGAAATTCCTTGCCCTACTGATTACTAATCGAATTAGCACTGTTTTGTAGTTTTTCGATTTTTTCCCACACAGAGATAATTTTTGTGGACGAAAAATAATGAAAATTTTCACTAAACTAATGAAACTTCTTTTCACAAAGTGAACGCAAAATTTCTTAAAATTAATAAAAAGCTTTATACTCTTTATAAAACTAGTATTTTAAACTTCTTCATTTAGTGAATGAAATTTTAAATAAATAAAATTTATTATAACATTTTATGAAAACTTGCTTGAAATTAATGAAAAGTTTAAATTGACGAGTTTCAGTGCATCTTCATTGCAAAAATTCATTAATATCATGCAGATAACTCTTTCAGTGCAGCTTTTCCCGTTTTTGATAAAATTCAAAAATATAATTATGGTGCTCTTACGTGGGCTGCTCAATAAGTCCGTGCTTTTCGCACTTCCCTCGTAGTTATATGAAATGCAACACTGCTCCCATCAAGTATCACCTGTTAATAGACTACTGTCAAATTTTGAGCAAGTTCCGTCATTTACTTTGCGGTTAACAGCTGTTCAAAACATGCAACCTCGTGGATTTTTTTAAAAATGGAAAAAAGTGAATTTCGAGTGCCAAGGAAAAGGTTGATAAATACTATGGGGACTCTGCACCATCGATTTCAATGGTAACAATTTGGTTTACTGACTTTCGTTGTGGTCGCACAAGTACGGCCAATTGACGGCCAATTGAGGTCAATACTGGACGGCCAATTGAGGTCAATACACCCGAAATTTTCGAAAAAATCCACGATGTGGTGTTGGCCGATCGAAGAGCAAAAGTGCGTGAGATTGTTGATGCCATAGGCATTTCATATGGCAGTGCGGCTTCGATGTTAAATGATCAGTTGGGTTTAAGAAAGCTGTCTGCAAGATGGGTGCCGTGTTTGATCTCAATTGACCATAAACGTAATCGTGTGACAACTATTGCTTTGGATTGCTTGGAGTCGTTTAACCGCAATTCGAATGAGTTTTTGCGGCGTTTTGTAACTGTGGATGAAACATGGATCCATTACAACACTCCGGAGACCAAGCAGCAGTCTAAACAATGGGTTGTCGGCCAATAAGGTGATGGCAACAGTTTTTTGGGATGCACGAGTGATAATATACATCGATTACCTTCAAAAGGGAAAAACAATAAACTGCGCATATTATGCCAACTTGTTGGACCGATATAACGAGGATTAAAAAAAAAAAAAACGGTTCCATACGGCCAAGAAAAAGTTCTTTTTCATCAAGATAATGCACGGGTGCACACGTGTGCAGTCTCAATGGCAAAATTCCATGAATTGGGCTAGGAATTGGTATCTCATCCGCCATATTCTCCGGATTTAGCCCCCCGTGACTATTTCCTATTTCCAAACCTAAAGAAATGGCTCGGTGGAAAGAGATTTAGCTCCAACGATGAAATTATTGATCAAACAAACGCCAATTTTATGGACCTCGAAAATCCTATTTTTTGGAAGGGATACAAAAATTAAAGAAACGTTGGACTAAGTGTATTGAGCTAAAAGGAGATTATGTTGAAAAATATTTTTGTTTTTTTTGCAAAAAAAACGTGTTTCATTCAAAAAGTCACGGACTTATTGATTCGCCCTCGTATTTCTTTTTGTTATTTCTGCCTACATAATTACCTAATTGTAGCTAAACATTAGCAACAACAGTTAAACTAACAGTTTTTCTTTACGTACACAGATTTAAGGCGAACAATTTTTATAAGTTTCAATTTTACAATTGGCCAAGTAATATTAGTTAATGTAACAACATCGTATGTATGTGTGTACAGTAAAGTGGGTCCAACCACAAACATTTTTAAGTGGCCCCTTAAAAATTAACTTTGAAATTCTTTGTAAGGATTCCCAAAATATTTAATTTTTTGCAACAACCGTTAGTGAGCTGGACAATTTAAAAAAAAATTATATATTTTTTTTGGATTTTAGATGCGTTTTCAAGAGATCTTTCATTTGATACCGCTTTTGTATACAAAAAAAAAATATCTTGAAAAAACTAAAAAGTAGACCTTTTTTAAAAATGCTCCAATTCACGAACGTTATCGAAAAACACTAAATATTTCGGGAATATTCTTAGAAAATGACAAAGTTTATTTTCAGAGGACAACTAAATTTTTTTTTCTAAAACGGCCCACCTTAATGTACAGTGTAGGTAAAATTGCAGTGATTTGTTATTTTTTGTTTGCCAAGTACATTTATTAATAACCGCCATCCACGTAAACCGGTCTAAGAACCGCTTTAAAAATAATGAATTAAATCGACTAAAAATATATTTACAGTAGTAAATTCAGTTTTTGCTTTTGGTCAAATTGTTATCTAGGTTTCAATGGTTAACTACCCGTATACGCTCATATATTGGCTAATATCTAATTATGTATTTTACAATTAAACCTGTTAATAAAACTCTTTAAGAACAAATACGTTTGCAACTTTTTTATTTGTACGAAAAACTAAATCTTATAAAATTCTTAACAACCAAATGAAATTACATGGCCTATGGTTATATAAACGCGATTTTTGCAAGAGCTCTAACAAGGGAGGTATCCCGACAAAAACCTACAGAATTTAATGAACTTTGGATATTTTGTAGAGGGGAGAATTCTAAGGGATACGTATTTTTTAGCTGCCTGAATCTCACATTTAGGAATTACTAACAAGGGGAGTCTTCCGATGGGTTCGCTCCGATAATAATGAAATTTAGATATGTATATGGCTCATTTACTAAAAGACTGACATAACTCAAAAAACACGATTTTATAAAAAAGCGTTTAAAGTTTTCAATCCATATCTGCCTCTCCCTATTATTTGGTAAAGTTTTTCATAAATAGGGTTTTTAATGTATATATCTCTTAGTGAGAGTTGGGTGCGAATTCGCTAATCATCAAGAGACCAGTGAATAGCACAGTTTCTCTAGAAGGTATATACTCTTGCACCCACTTTCCCACTATCACGATTAAGGGTTAAAAAAATGTGGGGCCAACGTTAATACATTTTTGTATGGAAATATGTCTGGAACTTATGAAATTCAGATTTTTGCGACTACAGCTTTGATGTACTCGAGGAAACAAAAATTTTGATATGCAAAAAAAAGTCGCATAAATGCCGAACAATTACGAATGTCGGAAAAGGCTCAGAAACCCCGTAGATTAAATTTAATAGGCATTAATATACATATTTTTTTTTTAGCTTAATCCAACTATAATTCTTTAACAAAACGTCAGTTTAAATATTACTTAAAACAAAGGTTGGCAACCGTTTCATTCTGTTATCGTTATTAAATAACATATTTTGTAAAAATATATTTTTAAAAAGAATAGGTTATTTTTTGGATTACAGATCGGAAAAGTGGACGATCTCAGCTTTCAGAAGCTTTTTTAATTTTTGAAGAAGCTAGTTCAGAAACTGCAGGTCATCAAAGCTCACTAGTTTTCATACTTTTTTTGAAGTTTTTTTAAAAATTAAAAACGTGAATATAATCGCGAGTTTTTTAAATTTTAATGATCCATAAAGTCTTCCTGGTCACAATATGAAGAAAGTCGAATGACATGAGGTTAAAAAATGCTAAATTTTCAATGTTCTTTCATGGAATTAACGATATGTATGTTTGTTTGTACACTCAGAATATTCTTACAGTAACTTCATGTAGGTCTTTCGGAAGTAAACAGTAGTATTTGTTTTAACTGCTATTGTAGTAATTTTTCTATGAGAAAATGAAAAACGAATAATTTTGACAGTAATTTAAAAAAATAACTAACCAAAAATACTGTACTTTAGTAACAGTTGTGACGCTGACTTCAATGTACGCAAATGCTTCCGTATATAATGCTGACCATAATACCGTACTACAGGCGGAGGTCACCGCGATTGCGGAGTGCATTAAGCAGGTGAATATCATGGGCTTGACCGGTGATACTGTGATTTTCACGGATATCCAAGCGGCTATCTGGGCTTTATCTACGGACTCTGTGGAATCAATGACGATACTCAGGTGTAAAGGGGAAATTAACGATTTCTCTGCACTGGGACGCATTGAGATTATATGGGTGCCGGGACACTGTGGTATAGCGGGGAACGAAGTGGCTAATGATTTGGCTAGGGGAGGATCTTCCCTGGAATTAGTCACTTTGGGGAACACTAAACCTTTTCGAGCTCTCAATTCGGACTGGGCTGACACCATGCATAGGACCATCTGGGAAAATGCGGGTGTTGGCAGGACTACGACTATTCTCTGGGGCAACCCGGACACGGACAAGACGAGGGAAATTCTGAATCTCAGTAGGAAGGAACTGAGTCTTTTGATAGAAATCCTTACATTTGGGGATCTTAGGGGCATAGGATGGAAGAAGTTGAGGAGTTTCGTCAGTGCGACGGAGTTCCTGGGGTAGAAATGTGAAATAGGACCGATTGTTTAGAGCGCACAACAAGCCGACATTCTGGATTAAGTGTAAGTCCTCAGGGGCTTGAGTCGGATTAGGGAAGCATTTTTCCTTCTCCGAATCCTCTTTTCGACCTAACGTAACCTAACCTAACAGTTGTTTTGATTGTTTCGTTGCTTGTCATAAACCATAAATTATGCATTCATTTAAGGTTAGTTGTTTTTGACCCGTAAATTCGTCTCCAAAAGTTCTTGCATTTGGTACCCAATTTTTCTAAAATTGCTCTGAAACAAATCAAAATAAGCCATTTATAACCCCACTTTTTAAGCCCTAAACATGGGAAATACGTGTCCCTTATTTTTCTTTTCCTTCTCCGAATCCTCTTTTCGACCTAACGTAACCTAACCTAACAGTTGTTTTGATTGTTTCGTTGCTTGTCATAAACCATAAATTATGCATTCATTTAAGGTTAGTTGTTTTTGACCCGTAAATTCGTCTCCAAAAGTTCTTGCATTTGGTACCCAATTTTTCTAAAATTGCTCTGAAACAAATCAAAATAAGCCATTTATAACCCCACTTTTTAAGCCCTAAACATGGGAAATACGTGTCCCTTATTTTTCTTTTCCTTATCAGATATCCAAATTTCATTAAATTCGGAGAGAAGCTATCGCACGAGTCCGCACTCCATTTAAGATTTTTGTTGTGTTTTAAATAGCTTTAAAACTGGATATTTATTAAGTTATTGTAGTTGGTTTAGGCTAAACGTTATGCATATTTAATTTAAACTGAGATTAATCGAGATTATTTTTCCCATATGTTTCATGGATCCATCATATAGGCAATATGGGAACACTCACAATATTTTAACAGTAACTGATTGTAGTTAATTTAAAAAGTAATCAGTAAACTGTGTTTTTTAAGGAATACTCAATTAAACTACAAACTACAAAGAAATATTTTTAACTTATTTTATCATTTATTAAAAAACAAACTACACTGTTTTTCTGTACCATTTGCTATTTTTATTAAAAATATTCTTTAAAAAAATTCTTTATTTGAACCAAAAAGTTAATGTTAGTAAAAATTAAAGAAAACCTGTTGTTTTTAATAACTTGGGAGTTAATTTTTGATTGTTAAAATAAAGTAAAATCGTTTATTTTTACGGATTTTTGGATTTCTTTTTACATTTTTTATTTTATTTTTAATAGTAAAAATAAAAGAAAGTTTTTTATTTTTATGGATTTTGAGGTAATTTTTTAATAGTTAAAAATAAATGAAAAAAAAAAACATTTGATTTAAAAGAAAAGTGATCAGACCGGTTTTTAACTATATGTTTTGCAGTTTTAAAGTACATATTCCTTTGATTTTAACTACAACATATTGTGAGTGTATTAATTTGTTTTCTTGAGTACTTTAAATTTGTTGTGAGATTTGGCAGCTAAAAAAAAAAATGTTTCACTTTTTTTTTGCTCCTCCACAATGTATCCAAATTTAATTAAAATCCGCGGGTCGGGATACCTCCCTTGTAAGTGTTGTTGTAAAATATTAATAGTTTTGAAAATATGTTTTTATAACACTTACCGTGAATATCCAATTAACGGCTACATTTAAAGCTTCTCTGATGCCCAGAAGATATGCAAAGATCCATAATATTGTGGCTATAAATGATACTACCACAACAAAAAGGAAGAAGGAGGTGGCAGAGATGTAGGCAGGTGATGCGCAGGCCATACAAATAATACCAAAAAACTGAAAAGAAAATAACATAAAAACAAAATAAATTATAATAATAAAAACTATAAATATTTGTAGTTGTTTGAGTTGTAATACAGTATCTTTATTTTTAAGTAAAACAACAGGCATTTTTACAATTGTAGTTTATTTAAAAAAAACAAACCACATCAAATTACTGTGTTATGATTTTACATTTATTTTCTACAGTAGTTTTTTTTTACTTAAAAAATAAATGTTTTGGTTTATTTTTTATTTAATTTTTAGAACAGTAAAAACAAATGGTAATGTTAGTTGAATTTATTGAAATATAAGTCGTCCTTTCTTCAAGTGGGGTTTACCAACATAGTATTCTAAATGTACTTAGACCGCTAACTAATATGAACGTAACCAAAGTTAAGGGCTTAACTATAGTTATGAATGTAAAATTTTTATGAAAAAATCTGTGGTTAAAGTTAAACTCTGGTTATTTTTAGAAAAGCTACTCGCCCCTACAAACAGAGAAATAAAGTGCCAATCGAATTTAATAGTGTATATTAATGGTAACAATTTATATATTCAGTTAGTACAACGATATTTACATTAGATTTCTGAATATTTTGGGTGTTGAAACTTAAATTTAGTTGAATTAACCGAACTTGGCTGTGAAAACTAATGCTAAGTTGTGCCAACCGTCTGAAATTCATAATAACTGAATTTGAGTAGTAGAAACCGAAATTCAGTTGGAAAATAGCTAAAGTTTTCTCTGTGTGTAATATTATGAAAATAACATACATTTTAAATCGGGCTTGGTTTTAGTTTTAAATGCAAACCAGTGAGTGAATTCCCTTAATATTTGATTTTTAATTCTTTTAAACTCTAAACCTTTTTTATTTATCTTGAATCGGAAATTGTTATACTGTAGTTCCCGCTTAAATACGCCCCGCTTAAGTGCGTTCCCCGTTTAAATGCGCAACAAGTGACGGCAAAAATAAATTTTATACAAAATGCATGGAAAGAATTCCGTTTTAATGCGTCCCGCTTTAATTTCGATAAATTTAAATCAAATATCCTCAAACACTACTCCCTCTTTCCTCCTTCCCATACCTTATTTTCCTGATCAATACAATGCACTGCATGAGTAGGGGGCATCCCCTGAGTATTGGTTAAATTAAAAAAAAAAAAAATTATTCTTTACCAATTTAAATCAGCCTAAAGCAATCTTGCAAACTTGTTTGTTCTTAAAGAATTTTATTAACATGTGTAATTGTAAAATACATAATTAAATGTTAGGAAATATATGAGAGCGTATACGAGTAGTTAACCATTAGAACCTAAAGGGTCCGCCATCTAACGTTTTTTTTTCAACTAGTGCTTATTTCGTGAATGGTAACACTTAGCTCATGTCTGATTTGACAGATAATTAGTTTTATCCTTCCGCTGAACGAATATGGTTGTGTATACGCTTGAACAACGCTGGGAAATATTGCGACATTACTTTGAATATCATGGTAATGTTGCAGAATGTGTGCGAAAATTGCGTACGGATTTTGGAAGAAGAGAAGCACCGTCAGCTCTGATGTCGTTTGGCCACCTCGGAGCTGCGATTTGACACCGTTGGACTATTATTTGTGGGGTGCCGTCAAAGATAAGTGTTACGCCAACAAGCTAGAGACAATTGACGCTTTAAAGGACAATATTCGTGAAGCCATTGGTGAAATACAGCTGCACACAATCGATAATGTGCTTAAAAATTGGACCGAGCGTGTAGGCTACTGCATGGTCAGCCGAGGCAGCCATTTGAATGAAATTATTTTCCATTATTAACCGGAAGGATTGTACTTTCAAATAAAAAAAGAAATTTGAGAAAATATTCAGTAGTTTTTTTTTATAGCATTTTCAAAAAAAAAAAAAGTTATTTGGCGGACCCGTTAGTTAACAAGTTGACAAAGGGCAAAAACTGAATTTCCTACGGTTAATATATTTTAAGTCGATTTAATTCATTATTTTTAAAGCGGTGCTTAGTCCGGTTTACATGGATGACGGTTATTTATAAATTTACTTGGCAAACAAAAATAACAAATCACTGCAATTTTACCTACATTGTACATTAAGGTGGACCGTTTCAGAAAAAAAATATTACTGGTTCTCTGAAAATAAACTTTGGCATATTCAAAGAATATTGCCGAAATATTTAGTGTTTTTCGATAAGCGTTAGTGAATGGGAGTATTTTTAAAAAAGTTCTACTTTTAAATTTTTTCAAGATATTTTTGTTCGTTCCACGAAACTGTACCCACAAACGCGGTATCAAATAAAAGTTCTTTTGAAGGCGCATCTAAAATCCAATAAAAAATATATATGACCTATTTCAAAATGTTCGGCACATGTTGAAACCGTCATTAGATGTCTCTTATTTTTTAAGATTTTATGATTTAAGAGGAACGATGGACAGCGCTAGGTTGATTATACTTAAAAGGTACGACGTGCAAACGTCTTCACTAAAAGAATTGATGGGCATTTAAAAGTCGAAAAATTTTAAAAAATGGATTGAAACTTACAAGAGTTTTTTTTATTAATTTTATTTTTTTGCTAATGTTTTTTAACTTTCAGATCCAAACCAATGCAAAATGGACTCACTAGACTTGGGAGATATATTCACTGAAAGAGTAATATCAATGCTGCTACTTTGTGAAAAGTTGTATGCTGGTTTACAAGTGAAACCAAAATTTTCCGATTTTTAAACTTTCGCAGTTTTTCCCATAGGGTGTTTTCGCCTTTAAATGGAATAGAGTTTTGAGAATAGTATTCGCAAAATGGTGTAATTTTATATATTTGAGGTATAGCAAGTTGATGTCAGCTCACCAATTACGGGATACAAACATCACAAACTAATTAACTGGCGTAAATTTTTTTAAAATGTATGTTTTCTGCGTCAAAGCCAATGTCAAATTCAGCGATGAAAGTTCTCAATTTGAATCACATTTTGGTATGTACATACATAATTTTTAGGTAATGGCATATAAACTTTAAATTTTCTTTTTCATTTTTATTGCGTTTGTTATTTTTTTTATTTTTAAAATTGTGAAAACTTTAGGAAAGTTTTAAAAATGTTTAATAATTTTTTGTATGTACTTTGAATGTTAAAATATGCCATTTATTGCAAAATAGAAGGAAGGTAAATCAATTTAACAATGATAATTTTTTTTGTAGATCCATCAAATAAAATTGTGTAAATATTCAAATGCAAGAAATTAAATTAATATTCCGTGTCAATCTATGTAAACGAAACAGACGAAGACGGCGGTTACTCGGTGGATTATACAGGATTTGCAACACTTTAACAAATGAGATGAGCCGGCACCCATAGCCGAATTCCAAAAAATATAAACATTAAAAATGTGGGTTTGTGTTATCTTGTCTTTGCCAAAAGCTTTTAAATAAAAGTATTAAAATTAATATAAGCGTTTTTTAATCATTTAACTAGAAAAATTTTAAAATGTTTGAACATAAAACTATCAGATCTGCCCGGATTTGATCAAATCTAATTAGATATCAAATTTATTTATTATAAAAGTTTTAATTGATATTATAATTGCAGTGATAGGTGCAAAATCAATTAAAATATTAATTGATTCAATAATTTTTTTAATTGAAATCCATTTTTAATTTGCTTTACCTAAAAACTGTCCATAAAATAAACCTATACATTATTCTAATTTTTTTTTTTTAAACAACAAAATTGTGTTAAATATTTAATTTATTTTTAACTAGAACTCAAAAAACGAAGCGAAAATATCCTATAAAGGAAATAAATAAATTTTTGTAAGCAAAAAGTGTAAAAAAAAAAATCTTAAAGAAAAATAATTTATTTCGATAGGTTTTCTTAAAAATTATTCCCCGCTTAAATGTGCAAAAAACCGCCATTTTTTATTGCGCATTTAAGCGGGGACAACTGTACCGAGTTTTTATTGTAATAAATTTGTGGGCTGGTATTAACATTAAAAATTAAGTAATAAAGAATTTTGTAACATATGGACTTCGGATGCGGTTTCTCAAACATTATGTCAGTTTATTATATTTAAACATTATTCTTATTTTAATAACTCTAAAAAGCTATATTTTTGAAATTAATTTTTGCAAAGAATTTTATGCAATAATAAAACTAGTTTTTCAGGTGGTTTTGTTAAGGGGTTAGCCACCTTTTAAAATCAATAAAAACGACAATATTTAAGCAATTATAAAAAAAAATTAAACGGTTTATTCGATAAAAAAAACACAATATTAAATATTATTCTAAAAATTATAATTTAGAATTCGGACTACCATGGAAACCCTGGTAACCTTTTCACTTTAGACCCTTTTTTTAAAGGCAGAAGCGGGAGCCATCGTGGAGCCTAGGGTACTCATCTGAGTTTTTATTTGGTTTCACACACGAATAAATTCTAGTGTCCGACAGAACAGTTCGGCCAAAAAACTATATTTTGTCGGTTTTTTGATATCTAGAGGCAATGATGACAAATTTTTGTATTGGAAACATGTTTGTTGAGCCGATTTAATTCGATTTTGTGTATAAAATTTAAGAGAAAAGTCGAAGTTTAGCTATAAAGGTTAAAGTTCGGCCGGCGAACTATTTTCGATTTGGCCGAACTTTCTGAGGCCGAACAGTGAATTCATTGCTTAACTACAGACTTTTCTTTAAATTTGACACTCAAAATAGCATCTAATCAGTCCAATAAACATTTTTCCATCCGCCAAATTTGTCAATAATGCTTTAAAATACCAAATACAGACCAAATGCATTTTCTGGCCGAACTGTTCGGTCGGACACTAATAAATTCTTTAGCCCCTAACGTAGCCGGATTTTAAAATTTTTTATTTGCATTAAAATGATAGAAGGGTAGGCTAAGAAATTAAAAAAAAAAACACCCAAAAAAGTCGTTGTTTTTTATTTTTTAAAAAAAATACTAGGCAAAAATTTAAAAGTTTCTACCTTAGGTACTTCATTTTAAATTTTTCAGTCCTCTACAAAACAAAAAAAAAAAACCCCGATTGATTATCGGTCCATCCGTTAAGGCCGCACAGTGGCACACGATTTTCAATATTTTGTTTTGAGAAAAAAGCATTTAAAGTAAATATAGAAAAATCTATTGAAAAAAAAAAAATAATAAAAAAATAAAAATGTAAAGCTAGTAAACCCCTTAAAGCGTTAAAGTTAGACAATTGTATCTACATGTAAATTTAAATACAAATATGTGTTGAAAAAAAAACAACAACAAACTATTAAACAATTGCATATGTATAAATAAAAAATAATATGTATAAACGTTTTTTTAGTACAACAGGTGTGACGTAAACTTTAAAACACACTCACAAAAGTTTGTCAGTAGAATCTACTGAAAATTACAGTAAACCAACTGTAAATTCTGTTAAAGTGGGGTCACATGCCACAAGGTTGAATGCTTAGAAGACAAGAATGGAGCAAAATTGATGATTAATAGGTTTTTTTTAAGGCTCTGCCTATTCTGGAGGTTCTAGCTTTTCTAAAACTTCGGATTTTGATGAGATCTTTTACCAGATCGAAATACATGTATCAACCTAGCTAAAATAATTAGTTTGCTTTATTTTTGTAAATATATGGAAGTTGAACGTATGAATATTCAGTTAAAAATAAATGTTCAAATTTTAACTACAGATCAGTAAAAATAAAAGTTTTGTTCAGTTATTTGAAATTATTTCAGTTTTTGGTTTTTGTTTGTTTTTTTTTTCTACAAAATCTACATTTTTCACATGTGAAAAGAATTTTCAATTTCTTGTAATTTGAATTGAAATAATTTTGTATATAAACAAACCATTTTAATAAAAAACAGACACGACTTTTTTTGAATATTTTTTTTTTTTAAACAAAAATTAAAATTTTGGTTGGCAGTAGCGTTAAGAAAATAAATAATATACAATTCTTCTTCCGTAACTCGAACTTCCACAACTCGAAGTTCTCCATAACTCGAACGAAATACATACATACGAATTCTATAACTCGAATTTTTTTGCTTTTTTGTTTTGGTTTGTTTATTTTGCTTGTTTAGCTGGTTTGTATATTTTGATTGCTTTTTTTCGGGGAAATCCCTTTTTGTACATCATGTTCTTTTTTTTGTTTGCGTAAGTATCAGTACTCTGCATAAATGTCATTCGCCTTAGATGATAAATGTTAAAATCTCATTTTATTTTCAATTATCAACTAAACGTGTTTTAAAATGTTTGTCAATTGAAGAAAAATACAAACTAATAAAAGATATCGAAGGTGGATTAAAGAAAAAGGATGCAGCTGATAAATATGGTATCCCGGCTAGTACGGTCTCAGTGATTTTTAAAAATAGAGAATCAATTATCAACTCTTTTGGATCTGGATTTCGTCTACATAGTAAACGAGTTAAGACCCCAATATTCATGAAGTTATTCAAAACTTGAAATTTTTCTATCGTAGCAGAATAGTAAAAGAAACACTAATAAAGAAGCAAGCATAGAAGCAAACGAAAAACAGGATATTACACTATTGGATTGTATCAATCATGTAACAAAAGCTTGGGATATTCATGTCAGTAAACAAACCATAGCGACTTGCTTCAAAAAAGCTGGATTTGGTCAGTATTCTGAATGGGAAGAAGAAAATGACATGCCTCTAATTTTTTTGAGTAATATTGACGAAAATAAAAACGTAATTGAAGCTGACTACGAAGCATGGTTAACAAAATAACTTGTAATGCTACTCTTCAGGATTATATTGAAGTAGATAATGAGCTTTGCACGACTGACTTTCCGACAGATGATGATATTGTTGAGCGTTACTGTTCTGTATCAGAGGATCCAGTCTTGAGCGGATCGGAGAGTGATGGCGAGGGTTCGGTGGAAGAAACTATTTATCAGCCTTCCAGAAATGATATAGAAAATTCTTTCCGAACATTGAATTTATATTTAAATACGAATGACACTACAACTGATGAGCACTATTAGGCTTTAAACAAGTTAGAGTCATTTTTTACTGAAAATAACAAAACAAATATATTTTCAGTCGCTAATTTCAAAATATTTTACTTCATTGTAACTTGGTATGTAGTTTTCAGTTAATATCTGTTTCAAATAAAAAATTCAAACTATAAACCCATGCTAGCAATTGATTATTTTTTCAAATTTTTTTCTGTAACTCGAAGTCTCCGTAAGTCGAAGTTTTTTTTGGGATAATGATGATTCGAGTTATGGAAGTTCGACTGTAATTATAAATCTTCTTAATTATTAATCCCATGGGAAAAAAATATACGCAAAAATTTAAGAGGAGAACTTAAACTTTAAGAAAATTATTGCTACATTCTGTAAGATTTTACCTTCTTGGGTATAGTTATGTCTGGTCATTTTTAAATGTAAAACTGCTTCTGAAATGTGGCTTATTTTATTTATATTTTTTTTTTAAAAATGTCCAAAATTCTAAAATGAAGTGTTTCCAACAATTTTTTGTTATTAAACTTGGAAATGGCAAACCGAGTTTAACTGACATCCCAATAATTCGGCCTTAATGAACTATTAAAAACTAACATTTTCTAAAATCAAGAAAATATCAAAACTCCCATAAAAAAGTCAGTTGCTTAATTTACTACTCAATTTTTTCCTAATTTTATTGTTGCAAAATGAGGTAAAAATTTTATGGAAAATCAAATGCATAAAAGTATAAAATGCTATTACCATAAAATTGCTGTACAAGAGATAAATGTCCATATTTATCTGGACCACCCCTGTTTAAATATTTTAAACAAAACAAAGTTTAAACAATTGTTTTTATTTTATGGACATTCACACAAACATTGAAAAGATAAAAAACAAACAACTGGTTTATTTACAAACAAAAATTAGGTTTAAATATATGAGTCGTGTTTATGTCAACAGATGAGCTCAGCTTTTTAACGAGTTTTGTAAAAATATCAAGACAACAAAAAAAAAAATTTAAGAATTTACCGCCGTATTTTTGGAATTTATGAATGAGTTTTTGTGTGCTTAGTAAATGTCAAGTTTATTTATTTTTTAGTGTTGTCATATTTTGTATTGCATGTTTAACTGCTTTTTAATTTAAATTTGTGTTTAAAAGATAATTCAAAAGATAATTTTACAGAGTTTTATTTTAAAACACCTACATTAACTTGTCGATTGTGTACATATTTTGGTGTTGTATTTGAAACCACCTACAGTTATCAAATATATAAAAATATAATTGTACTTTTGCTGTTCCATTATTTTGTATTAATGAATCTAAAAACTCATAATTATCTAAATATTTATAAAATTGTTCAGTGCTGTTGTTTTTAAAATTTTTTTTTTAAACACTTCAAAATTTGACGTAAGTGGTTTTAAAAGTGAAAGTTCTTAGTGATGTCAACCTTTAAACATAAACTCATAATAATCCATGTATAAAAATACGAAATTATTGACTAAACAACAAAATTTTTCGTAAAATATAAAATTAGTTTATTTTAACCCTTTATAGCCTCATGTAACATTACTGTAAGGAACCCCAAAAACCCCGAAATAATACATACTGAATTTATTTAGCTCGCTCAAATTTGTGTGACCCTACTGTGACATACCACTGATCAAATTAGTACCAAAAAAATATTATAGATGGCGTAATTTTTTTGACTTCCGTCAGTTTGAAGTTTGCATAATACGAATAGTAACAAGTTTGAACACGTGTAAATTTAAAATTTTAGTGCAAATAATTGGGTTGTTTTTATGAAAACCTGTAGGTAAGTGAATAATATTTTTTACTTATTGTATACAATGCATATTTTTACATTTTTACATGAAAAAATTATATTGTTATGTTTGTAACATTCCTGTTACATTGAGTTACTATTTGATTTGATAGATAGTATAATGGGAAGATATAAAATTAAGATACGAAGCAAAAGATGGCAGGTTCGAATGTTCTATCATTTATTAAACCTCACTATGGCGAATTCTTGGCTTCTATACCGCAAAGTCTGAAAGGCAAAACACATCACCGACAAACAAATGTCTTCAGCAGATTTTCGACTTCAGGTAGCTGAAACTTTATGCAAACTTGGCGTGAAGACTAACACCAAGACTCGAAAACCAATAGAAAACGAAATTCAAACCAAAAGACATAAGGGGCCGGCGCTACATGTTCCTCCAAAGGCAGTTCGTTAGGATCAAATCGACCAATGACCAATTTGGGTAGAAAAGAGAATACGTTGCAAGTTCCCCCAGTATAGTGGCGTATCACAAACAATTTGCGAAAAATGCAGTGTAGCATTATGCTATAACAGACAAAATAATTGTTTTAAATCCTTTCATACCACATAAGTATTTTTTTTTTACTTTAAACTCAATGTTACAGTAATGTCACAATCCCTAAAATGTCAAATAAATAATAAATAAAGGATATTTTTTAATTTCTAAGTAATACATTTTTTTTTATTTACCTTAACCTTTCCCGTACCAAAAAAATTTTTCATTTTTAAGTTCATGGGATACAAAGGGTTAAGAGATTTTTTGTTATTTTTAAAGTTTTTTAGGTAGAAAATTATGTAGGTAGAATCAACTGCAAATGTCAGTTAAAATAACTACATTTGCAGTTGAAAAGGTGTACACTACATTTGCATTTAAATCAACTGCAATGTGTAATTATTTTTAACTGTTACAAGTTAACTGCCGAATGTAGTAAAAACAACTACAAAAAACATTACCAGCATTTCAAAACAACATTACCAGCATTTCAAAAAAAATATTAATAAAAAAAACTTGTTCGTAAATATTCTTAATCTGATTTTATTATATTTACATAAAATATCACTTTAAATATTTTCGTTTCACGCTATTTTTCTAAGTCATTTCTGTCACATGTCTGTCTTTACGAGACGAAATACTGTTTCTTGGATTTCTTTTCGTCACATTGACTTAATATACTAATATTAACTAGCTACTAGAAAAGAAATACAACATTAATTAATATTCAAGTAAATAAATTTATTTTCTATTAAAAAATTTTCCTTAATATTTTTTTATTTAATAAAATTTACAGCGTTTTCATTTTATTAGTCTATATTCTTTAACATTTTATCTTCAGTGTTAAAGAGATTTAACACTAAAGATAAAAGAGACAAAATTATGGTTTTCATTTCCTGGACTTTTTTCAAATTTCCCGTTATCACGGGATTTACCGATAATTAGAAAATATTTAAGTTTGATATAATTGTAATTGAAAACACGTCTTTTGTACAAGAATTGTCAAAAACTTTTCTTTAAAAAGCTTATTAGAACGACCTTTTTTAAATTCTTTTTAGTTGCTACAATATCCAAAAATACATATTTTCGCACATGATTAGAGTTGTGTAGTTCGTGAACAGCCTAGTTCAATGGAACTAGTCTTTACTTTGAACTAGTGAGCTAGTTCGCAATATTCAGCTCTTTTAGGTTTTTCGCTCTTTTCGTTCTTTTTTGTCATTTCAGTAATATTTATTTTCTTTATGTTGCTTTTGAGTTTAATTTCGTTTTTTTTTCAATGTTGCCAGCTCAATTTTTTTTTAATGTTAAAAAGTAGTGTCTAATATGAATATTTCACTTAAAAATGATCTAACAAACGCTCTAACGAACTATTGAACGAAATTGTCAAAGATCGATTAAACTAGAAGAGCGACCTAGTTCATTGAGTCAAGCGATATAGAAAGAGCACTCACTCAAAGCAACTAGATTACCCAAGTCTACACATTATTTGAATCGCAGTTATATCTATAAGAAAATTTCTCTTTTAATCATTAATGTGGAAAAAATCACTCTGTAGTATTTTGATTAAAAAATTTAATAAAAATGAAAAATATTGTAAAACGTATATTTGTTAGTTGTGTTCATACAAGTTTCAAACGATTTTAAAAGAAGAAGTTATGGAATAAGCTAAAAATGTATATTACAATTTTCTACTTTCTACTCACAAGAGGAATTAAAAATGTAAAATCCAAACATTTCTATTTCTATGCCATCTACTTCTCTACACATGTACAGAAAAATTTGTTTAGAAATTGTTTTATCAAAAGTGAATGTTTTCCACACAATTTTTTAGGCGTATTCGCTTGTTTCTTTTTAAAACTTAACTTATATAATAAATTTTAAATTTAATTTAAAAAAATTAATTGATGATGTTTCAATTTTAAATTTTTAATATTTGTTACAAATTCTCTAAAATAATAATAAAAAAAATTTAGGAAATCCCTCACAAAATTCCCGGGATTGCGGGGACAAAAACCCTAGACAAAATGTATAAACAAGCCGCTTGTTGCCGGGGCCATATTGTTTTTGTATTGTTTTTGATACACACATACTTTGTCAAAAAGTCGGAACAACTGCATAAAATAACTGTTACCGCAAATGCAGTATCTTTGGTAGGTTTTTTAAAAATCTACTCTCAAAAACGTTAAAAATTATTTTCCTAAGTAAACCAATTGCAATTACAGTTAAAATACCTACAAACGCATTACTACACAAATAACAGTCATGTAGTAACTGTATAACTTTTCCGAGTGTTGTATTTTCATGCATGGACTTCGTAAAACACAATCGTTAAATTATCGTTAAATTTAAATAATTATTTGATTCTCTATACAATTTAAAAAATAATACCTACTTAAACGATCAGATTGTTAAAAACTAAAAGTTGTGAAATCTTAAAAATAAAACAACTCAGCCCAAATAAAAATTGACATAATCTTTGAACAACAATATACATACAGTATCGCGCAAAACAAAAGCAACCAAACATACGTATATATTCGATTTGAAATATTTCATCTTACAGGTCGGCCAGAAAAAAGATTTTGATTGCATATTTTATACTATTGCATAGAGTATATAGGAAGTATTTAAAAACACCGATTAAAATAATTTCAAACAAAAATATTTAAGAACCTAATAAGTGGCTGTGCAAAACAAACACAACAAAATGAAAAATGTTTAGCAATGTTGTGAAAATTTAAATTTTTATACCTTTTCTAATTATTTTTGTTAACATATTTATTTTAAATTGCTATTCAACCATTTTCTATTAGTTTTTTGTAATAATTATGTCTATGACTATTTGGAATTAAATAGATTGCAATTTGTATGTCTTTAAACTTATACTACCCTAACAACTTGCGTTTCGTACGTCTAAGAAATATTTAGGGGTTTAATTATCAAATTGCTATAACTTTCTGCAAAATAAGGGCTTTTCGGAAAGTTTATTTAAAGGGCTCTCCAAAAAGCCATAAACTTAAAGTAGTGCGTTTGCGATAGCGCATACACAGTCATTGAAAATGAATCGAATTTAGCTTTGAGCTAAAACTTTGAAAACTAAAATTTCGAAATCAAAATAATTCAAATACTTTAATTGTTATACAAAAAATAATTGTTTTTTAAATTGAATTACAACATTTAAAATCCTGTTTGTGTTTGATACCCAAAACCGTAGCTTCAATAGAGCCTCGGTTTAATGAAAATCGGTACGAGGTGAAATTTCGTATTATAAATTATTATATCCGAAAAATGAGAACACATAATTATATAATATTAGATGTAATCTGATGCAATTAGACCTTATTTGATATAATTAGAGCTAATTTGATGCAGTCAGTGGCGTACCCAGGGGGGCCCTGGGTACGCCACTGACTATAATATAATATAATATATAATATTTTTTTGAGACTATAATTTTTCAAACTAATGTTATATTAACTGAAATTCATCTATGGAAACACTACCATAAAGACCATCAAATCCGCTAGATGCTATTCAAGATTGCAACAAGGAGCTTTTTCCAAACGTTTACATGTTTTTACATTTACTGATAGTAATTCCTGTTACAACTGCATCCTCGGAGAGAAGTTTTTCCACCCTAAAAAGAGTGAAAACATATTTAAGGAATTCTATGGGTGAAGCTAGACTTCGTGCTCTAGCTCTTGCATCAGTGTGTCGAGAAAAGGTTAAACCTGACAAAAATCATTGACACTTTTATGAAAAAAAAAAATCGTCCAATTGACTTTTAAGAGTTTTGTTAATAGTATGTATATAAGGATCTCAATTAATATGATAGCTCACTTTAAAAATCAAAATAAAATTATTTAATTGATACATAAATTTGTTTAATATTTCAAAAAAAAAAAAACTTGTTTGTAGATATAAAAAACCTAAGATAACAAAGACATGTCAAAACATTTTTGCTTCAAAATTGCTATCATAACTGGGTATAACGTCAATGGTAACTTTCCCATCCAAAACTTATTTAACAGATACAAAATATTAGAGTCCGACCGAACTCATTTTTTTCGGCCAAAGCCGATCTTCGGCCATAATATCAATGTTCGGCCGAAGCCGAAGCTGAACTTTTTGTTTTAATAAAAAAAAAATATAAATTGTTTTTTTAGATCAATAAATTTAAACCAAAAAGTTATAACTTTTTGGTGTGAATGCGGAAAAATTGCTTTTCTGTCATGACAATATCAAACTTTTTAATTTTTAATTTTAAATATTAAAGTTTAAGTTTTTTTACAAATTTATAGGTATATTTGTTTAAAAAATCATATTTGGAAAATAGTTTTACTATTTTAAATACAAAAAAAGAATAAAATATTTGTATTGCACTATATTTTATAGTCAAAGAAAAATATTTGATCGATTTTTAGGTTGATATAGAGAAAAAAAAACTTAAACTTTAATATTTAAAATTAAAAAGTTTGATATTGTCATGACAGAAAAGCAATTTTTCCGCATTCACACCATGTGAGCTGTCCGGCAGCGCTAAAAAGCTGTTCGCTAGCTACACTAGTTGGTGGGGCTGATAAATATTTTATTGCTACAGCTTTTATATTTGTAAATGGACTTGAATTCCAATACTCAAATATATTTATATTTCGGGACCTAAAGGCTCCGTAATAAACATTTTAATTTCTATTTCAATAAAATTTTCGTTTGGTTCTACTACTTCTAAGTCTGGTACTGCATCATGTCTATCCCAAATTGATGAACCTGTTATTCTCTTTTCAGGATTACTTACAACTCGAATTTTTTTTTTTTATATTTAATTATATTGCATTAAATTTGATTATTTGCTTTTTGAAATTATTGGCTTTTTGAAATTTTTTCACACAGATTGATGTTTAAATATCGGTGTTTTTTTTTGTATTCCTTCATATTCAACGTTGTATTTTTTATGTAGATTTTTTGTAAATTCTGAAAAGTAAATATAACCACAGTTGTTATTTATTTGTGCTTTTTATAAATAATCATAAAAAGTTCGGTAGTTCGGCCAAATTCGGCCAAAATTTGGCCGAACACCGAACTTGGCCGAACTTCACTTTTTGGCCGAACTACGAAGCCGAAGTCGAGTACTTGGTCGGACACTACAAAATATTAAATATAAGCTCTCGTATGTAAAAAATTATATGCTTTTCAAACAAAAAAAAATTTAAAAAACAAAAATTTTCTTAAGTTTTGTTGCTTTTGTTTTGCGCGACACTGCATGTTTTATATGAAAAATTCTAAGAACTCTATGTGTTGATATAACAAATTTAAAATACCCGTTGTGGCATAAAGATCGAAAGTTAATCACTTTTAAGAATTTCAAAAATGTTATGCTATTAACCACAACAAAATATTCGCAAAAGGTTTTTGATACGTATCAACAACAATTTAAATATATTATATTTATAAAAGAATAACGTGAATGACGGACTGACTAACTGACTGACTGACACACTCATCATGGCCCAGCCCAAACCGCTTGAGCTAGGAACTTGAAATTTGGCACGGACGTCCATCCTCTAGCGTAGACGTCCACTAAGACGAAATTTTTGGAAATTCCTATGGGGAGGGGCAGTAAGGGTAATTTTCTACGGGGAGGGGCTGAATAGGGAAAAGGTTTCCCCTTGGCGGTCTGTCCACAGCACTAAAACAAGGAACTTGACATTTGCAATGTATGTACCTTATTACGAGAAGACATCTGTAATGACGAATTGCTGGCATTTCTTACGGGGAGGGCCCTTTTCGGTCTGGCCAAACCGTTGATTCTAGGAACTTGAAATTTGGTACGTTAATTTCTAATCAGAAGTAAAAATGAAATTAAATCGGAGAGTGGCTTAAAGGGTAACAGTCTCCCCCTTGGCGGCCTGCCCAAATCTCTTTAATCAGAAAATTGAAATTTAAAAAATATGTTTCTTCGAATATGAACTAGCTCACTAATATGAAACTTTTTGGATTTTTGGCAAGGAACGTGGTAAAAATTGGCTCTCTTGGCGGCCTGCCCAAACCCCTTAGGCCCGAAATTTGGAATTTAACATTTATGTCCATGATCATGGTAAAATAGGGGTTAAAGTATGTAATTCTATCCCTTCTTTAACCGCTTATGGGAGGATCTTGAAATATGGTATGTGGGCTCCTAATCCCGTGTAGACATCCCGTAGAAGAGATTTTGGAAATTCCTACGGGGAGGGCCTAAAAAGGGTGTAGTGTGCCCCTTGACGGCCTTGCTAAACCGCTTAAGTGACGTACTTAAAATTTGGTGTGTGAGTCTAAAAGTTTTAAATTTATATTATATGTTTTTCTTGGAATATGTCCTATTTTATTGTTAAGGTTTTTTTAGAATTTTCACGAGGTACAAAGTCGAAAAAAAAAATTTGATAAGTTTGTTCTTGTATCCACATAGACAGGATTTTTGGAAACTAATGCTAGGAGGGGTAAAATATATCTTCACTGACGGCATTCCTACATCTTTTTAGCAAGAAACCTAAATTTGAAATATTTGTTCACTGTTTGTGCACACAGCATAAACTTTTGAATCTAGGAACTTTTAATTTGATGCAGTTATCCGATAAAATTGGGTATAAAAAAAAGTATGCAGGAAGGGACAAAAAGTCCTGCAAAAACAATCTAGGCAAAGAGTCTGAAATTTAAAATATTTTTTTTTAGGTATGGGTTTATTGAATATATCCTTTCGTTTTTATAAATCTTGGTATAAACGTGGTTTAAAAGAAAGTAATTCCATTTAGGTAGAAATCTGAAACTTGAAATCACAAAAATATCCACTTAAAAAGGATAAAATAATTTATTGAAACAAATTCCTTAAAAAATAATTAATTTTCCATTCTAATATATTCCGATATATAAAACTACCGGTAACGAAGTATCGGGTTTTTAAGCTCGTACCTATATAAAACATTCCATATCGACTGTACACAGAGAAAAAAATCATGATTAAGTCATTTTAAGTCCATTAAAAATTTAAGAGGAAAACTTGAAGAAACCAAAAACTCGTAATTTGGAGTTCAGTTGTAGGGTAATGTGGGGTAACAAAGCTCAATTTTCTACATTACCACACATTTTTTTATAAACACTTGGGTTTTTTATTGAACCGGTGAAAGAAAAAAAAATAATTCTCGATGTCTATAAAAACAAAAACCTAATAAAACTGAAAATAAATTTTGTTTCATAATATTTTTCAGTTAAGCTTTAACTAATGACTGGTAAATCGGTTGTCAATAGAATCCGAATATCCAATTATATTGTTAAGCAAATAAATCTGCCGAGTCATCTAAAAGTTTCAATTTCTTTGTTTATTTAACAAAAAATATTATAAAATATCTCTTGTTCTGTTTTGCAAACGAAGTGGTTTCTTTTATCTTCTCTTGTTTTTAATCTTATCATTTTATTGTATATTCAAAAAAAAAAACAAAAAATATATGCATTTTTGCCACTTCACATAATTAATATTGTATTTTAATGTAGATAACGGGTAATTGATAATTACGAGGGTGGACCAATAAGTCCGTGACTTTTTGAATGAAACACAGTTTTTTTTTTTTTGCAAAAAAAAAACAAATTATTTTTCAACATAATCTCCTTTTAGCTCAATACACTTAGTCCAACGTTTCTCCAATTTTTGTATCCCTTCCAAAAAATAGGATTTTTCGAGGTCCATAAAATAGGCATTTGTTTGATCAATAATTTCATCGTTGGAGCTAAATCTCTTTCCACCGAGCCATTTCTTTAGGTTTGGAAATAGGAAATAGACACTGGGGGCTAAATCCGGAGAATATGGCGGATGAGGTACCAATTCGTAGCCCAATTCACGTGTGCACCCGTGCATTATCTTGATGAAAAACAACTTTTTTCTTTGCCATATGGGGTCGTTTTTTTAAATCCTCGTTAAATCGGTAAAATAAGTTGGCATAATACTCGCCGTTTATTGTTTTTTCCCTTTTGAGGGTAATCGATGTGGATTATCCTTGGCCTTCTCCGGAGCCGGTTCACCCATAGAGACCTGTTGTTTAGACTGCTGCTTGGCCTACGGAGTGTTGTAATGGATCCATGTTTCATCCACAGTTACAAAACGCCGCAAAAACTCATTCGAATTGCGGTTAAACAACTCCAAACTATCCTTTGAAGTTGTCACACGATTACGTTTATGGTCAATTGAGAGCAAATGCGGCACCCATCTTGCAGACAGCTTTCTTAAACCCAACTGATCATTTAAAATCGAAATCACACTACCATATGAAATGCCTATGGCATCAACAATCTCACGCACTTTTACTCTGCGTTCGGCCAACACCATATCGTGGATTTTTTCTACATTTTCGGGTGTATTGACCTCAATTGGCCGTCCAGAACGTTCAGCGTCATTTGTACTTGTGCGACCACAACGAAAGTTTGTAAACCACTTTTTTACCATTGAAATCGATGGTGCAGAGTCCCCATACACTCAAAAAAATAAGTTAGTAGAAAAGTTAGTAAAACGTCTTGTAAATCAGGAATACTATTTTTTAGCAAATATTTTTGCTAAAACCGTGTTTTCAGCTAAAATTTTTGTTATACTTATTCAGCACTTAACTGTTTTATACTAATGCTTTACTAATATACTAATGTTTTACTAATTAATTTTGCTAAAAAAAATTGTGCTGATAAGCAGATGTCGCGGCATGTCAAGATGTAGTAGAGAAGAGGAAAATGATACTAAAAAGAACAACTCTAATAAGACAATTAAAAAAATCAACCATAAAAAAAACATATACAGACATGTAGACAGAGTAAAGCGAAAGACAAAGACACACATCTTAGGTAGATTTGTATGGTTCCTTTTTCTTATTGCAAAAAAAAGGGTTGTTTTTTTTCGTTTCGTTTGTTTTTGTTTATTTTTTCGTTTCGTTTCTAGAATTATCTTCGGCAGTTTCGTCATTGAAAAGAAAGCATCATTTAGACAAACATTGATGTAAGTAATTGAAAGAAAATTTTTGTTATGTTGTACATATATATTTATTTCTATATATTTTCAGATATTAAATTAATTCATGTCGTCAATGTGGGAATATGAAAATTTTTATATTTCGTAATTATTGTAAATTATTTTTAAAAGAATCACAAAAATATGTTTTATGATTTTCAGCAAATATTTTAACTAAATTACAATTTTTTTTACAATTTTTTTGCGTTTTTTTCAGTCTACTAAAATTCAGCAAAAAATTTATTAATTTTTACCAACGCTTTTTTATTTGTAATCTACTAAGTGTTAGCAAAACTTTTGCTGAATCTACAAATTTTGTTGCTAAAAATCAGCTCGCTGATTTTCAGCAAAAGATTTTGCTGACATTAGCAATTTTTTTGCTAGCATCCTCCTGACTAAAATTTTGCTGACTCAGCAAAATTTTTTGCTGACTTTACACACTTTTTTTTTTGAGTGTAGTATTTAACAAGCTTTTCCTTGGTTTTTTTTTTCGCAAAAAATAATGTTTAATGAGCACTCGAAATTCACTTTTTCCATTTTTTAAAAAAATAAACGAGGTTGTATGTTTTGAACAGCTGTTAAACGCAAAGTAAATGACGGAACTTGCTCAAAATTTAACAGTAGTCTATTAATAGGTGGTACTTGATGGGAGCAGTGTTGCATTTTATATAACTATGAGGGAAGTTCCATCCAAAATATGCGCTTAAAATATGCTTTGAATCGAAATATGTACCAAATAAAACCAAATAATATGCGCTAAAAATTAAAAAAATATACACGTACAATTTTTGGATTTTAAAATCGATTTATTACTCGAGCTGGTTTAGAAATGAAATGCCATATAAATGTCAAACAAATGAAAACTAGATGCTATGATCAGGGTTACATATAATTTTTTTTTTTAATTAAAAAATACAAAATATGCAATTAAATTTAAAATATGCAAAGTATGCATCAAAAAATGTAAAAATATACCATAAAATATGCATTTATAGCAAAATATGCCAAAATATGCATTTATAACAAAATATGCAAAAATATGCAAATGCAAATCGATGCCATTTTTATTGCAAAATTTATTGATTCGGAAAAGTATTTGCTCAAAATCAATTTTGGGCTGGTGACAACAAACATGCATTCGCATCAAATTCCTTGCAATACTGATAATCGACTTCGTATATACACTGCGTATTATAACTATAGCCGCACCAAATTTTTCGTCATATTTAAAGTATAAGAAATAATGTAATAAAACTTTAGTTTATGCAAATCGGAGCCATCCACGTTTAAAATTGACGAAACACAGCCTATAAATGTATTTCTTAGTGTTTCCAGTTCAAATCGATGTTTCGAAATCGGATTTAAAGCTTATTTTTTTTAAATTAACAGCCTTATTCATTTTCAAACAAACCGCAATGCGGCAAATATCTTAATAAACTCAGAAAATCCAAATTTAAACCCTTTTAAAAAGTGGCGAGATTTGAGTGGAAGTTGTGTGAAAAATAAGCAACCAAACAAAATTTATCTGTAATTTTGGAATAACTCAAAGTGGATACTTGGAAAAGAAACCCCAGGGCACACAATCAAAGTTGATTTACGCCTTATTATTAGCACGTCATGTAATTTCATGAAAAACGTTTCGAAGATTGCTGATGGGTTTCGCGTAAAGTGTATGATATGCTTTAAGATATTCATAAGGCTCTACTAATTAAAGACTTCGAAAATTTTACGCGAAACCCATCAGCAGTCTTCGAAAGCCTTTTCATGAAATTACATGATGTGAAGATAATAAGGCGCTATTCTCCCTTAGATAGCTTTGGTTCGGGTTTCTTTTACCGGTATTCACTTTGATTAATCCCAAAATTTGTCCGGTCGCTTATTTTTCACAAAACTTTAACTTAAATTTCGCCATTTTCTAAAAGGCCCGAAATTTGGAGTATTTTTTGTGTGCATTAAGATATTTGCCGCAGTGCGTTTTGTTTGAACATTAATAACGAAGTTAGTTTAACAAAATAAGCTTTAGATCTGATTTCGAAACTTCTATTTTAACTTGTTATAAGGATTCAAATCGAAGTGCGGCTATAGTTATGAAACACTAAGAAATACATTTATAGGCCGTGCTTCGTGAATTTTAAATTGCATGGCTCCAATTGACACAAACTAAAGAACCTTGTTAACACTTTAAAAAACCGCAAAAAGTTTTATAAAATTATTTCTTAAACTTTAAATATGACGAAAAATGTAGTGCGGCTATAATTATGATACGCAGTGCACACTTACATTATAGGTATACAATTTCAAAAATGTTAATATAGAAATTGGCTAATGACTCACAAAAGTCAATGGTCTCGACAAATATTTCATATGATTAGCATTTGTAGTTATGGCTTAATAATTAGACGTTATTATTTTCTTTTTAATCATGTTGATAAGGTAAAGGTAAATCACCCACATTTTAATCAACAATATTTTTTAACAATATTTTTTCTGACTCAGACTGAGTCAGAATTTTAAAAATCGGATCCATGCAATGTTTTTCATTTAAATATCAGCGACCTGCTATCTTATCTTAACCAAAGTCTAAGGACTAACCATAGTTATAAATTAAAAATTTATTTGAAAATTTCTCTGGTAAAGTATAACTCCGGTTATTTATAGAATTAAATATTTTTGTAAAATATTTTGGTCACATCATAAAATCCATAAATTACATAAATTTCAAACTCGTTTTCTTTTTTTTTAACAACAAACACATTTTTTCATAAGTATACCCAGCCAGAAATTGCCAATGGTCTGAAAAATCAAGCACTGGCAGAGCACTGTTTGCCAATGATCCAACAAATAAAGTGCTGGCAAAGCACTGATTTACAACGCTCTGCCAACGTTAGTAAAAAGTGCTTTGCCAGTACTTAATAAACAAAATTTACAATTGTAAAAATAATAAAAGCACTGGCACAGCCCTGGCTTAGAGCGTTTTGCCAACGTTCGTAAAAAGTGCTTTGCCCAGTACTTGATTTACAAAATTTACAACCGTCAAAATAAAAAAGCACTGGCACATCACTGGCTTAGAACGCTTTCCCAACATTGGCATTAAGTGCATTCCCAGTACTTATTTACAAAATTTACAACCGTTAACATAATAAAAACAGTAGCAGAGCCCTTGTTCACAACGCTTTCCCAACACTGGCCAAAAGTGCTTTGCCAGTGTTCGATTTACTAAAACATATATGTTATTTTCAAATTTCTCTCTTTAGTAAAATTGTAGTAAAAAAATCGTACTTAAAAAAAATATCCAGTTTTTTGTAATTAACTTAACCGATAATATTCTTAATTTAATTAAAAAATTTAATTTAAAATGGATAATCAATTTGAGTTATAATATTTCTTATTTCAAATATAAAAAAATCAATCTTTTTTTTCGAAAATTTCACAATTTTTAATTTAAAAATTTGAATTTACCCAATTTTAAAAGAAAATTTTTTTTTTTATAAATTTCAATTTTCTCAATAAAAAATTACTAATTCACAGTCAGAATACAAATGATTTTTTTAATTGAATTTTATTTTAATTTATATTGCAGAAATTGAATTTGTATGTTTATTTTTTACATAATTTTATTATTTTAAAAAATAAAATTTTATAATAAAATTATTTTTTTTAATAATTTATTATTTTCTTTATTAATTGTTTTACCAATGCTTTGCCAACGTTTTAAAATTATGATTTTGGTACTGGCGAAGCACTCATTGCCAGTTCTTTGCCAACGTTTTAAAAAAGAAACGGCCAAGCCCTGCCCGGTGTTATCATTTTGGGGTTGGCAAAGCACTTATTTTATCATTAAAAAAGCACTTTATTGGTTGTTCTACCAATGCTTTGCCAACGTTTTAAAATTATGATTTTGGTACTGACGAAGCACTCATTGCCAGTTCTTTGCCAACGTTTTAAAAAAGCACTGGGCCAATGCTTTGCCGTTCGTATTTTTCTGGCTTTGTAAGTTAGGACACATTCTCAAATAATCGAAGAGTTTGATTAAAAACATTAAAACTTTTACTGAAATTACAGTTTTTAGTTTTTTTGTTTATATACATATTTTTAATAAAATAACATTAAAAATTGTTTTCTTTTAAAAACGAATAGATATTAAAAGAATTGAAAAAATCAGTGTTTATTAAATTAAATGTTTATTTATTTTTCTATTATTTTCACTGTTTTGGATTAGATATACATACAAAAGGAACAGAGGAAATAATAAAAAACAGATATTTTATCTATCTTATAAATACAGAGCTGTATTTTAGTTGTGAAATTAATTATAATAAAAATTTTCACGAATAGATGGCGCTTAGTTTTCATGCAAACAACTAAAAAATTAGACGATTTTACAGTTTTTTTCTGCTGTTTTTATTTTACTAATATTTAGCAAAAAGATTCTGCTAATTTTCCTGCTTTTTAGTTCAACGTAATTTTTAACTAATTTTTCTTAACTTTTTCTGCTATACTTACAGGATTATTTTTATGAGTGTAATGATATGAAATGTCATTTTCAAAAGAAAATTAACAATAATTTGACAATTTGTGTCACCAATACTGGAAAATAGTAGATATGGGTGGACAGGGCGGATAGCGTATAAATTGTCACTTAAGCTCCCGGCAAAAACACATTTAAAAAAAAACTAAAAATTTAGTAGTTTTTGTTCTGTCTAAATAACGTATAAAAGTGATTGACTTTGACAGTGAATTTACAGTAACTACCAATATGTTTTCCCAAAAACAGAAACAATCTAATAGGTAAAATGAGGTTGGGTACCAATTGTCTTATTAGTAATTACAAGTTATGGTCTACTACTCAAGCAAATTTTTATTTTAACAAAATAGTTATAGCAAGTAACTTCTTTAGTAATTTGACACGTTGTCTTAGCTTACATTTTCCCAACAAAACTTACGTTTTCAAAGACTTATATGGTATCTTTTATTTAAGAGTACAGCTTAAACTATTGAAGCGTTACTTTTAGTTTTTTAACGTTGGTTTTTCTTCTATAAAAATTGTCATATACATAAACTAAAGTGACGCAATTTTTAAAATTATATTTTCTTGATAAAAAAAACTCTATGATCCAATTTGAAAAATTCACATAGGTATCAGAAAATTTTCTTATTTTTCATCTTGAAAAAAATATGTACATATGTGTAAAAAAACCGTCCAAAAGTAAATACATAATAAAATAAAAACATGTCATTTGTTGGCATTTGGCCAGATGGTCTATAAAAAAACCGTACCAAATAACATAAATTTATAAATTTGTATAAAATTAAAAAAATAATTCAACAAAATCAAATATAAAAAACAAGTGTCTGTTTTTTTAACAAAATTTTAAGAAAGTAAAAACAATTTTTTTTTAAATGGGGTATTCATAATAGGTTCGTATATTTTGTATAAGTACACGTACGTACGTACGTAACTTTACAATTGTTGACGCATTTTGAATATTATTCTTTTATATTTTCTTAAATACCATGACCATTTCGTAATAGAAATATTTGTTTAGAAACAATCAAAAAAATTATTAATTTTCCCTTTTTTAAATGTTTGAAATACAGAAATAAAACAATAAAACAAATTGTAAAATAAACTTTCCAGGATTGGTAAAACATTTATGAAACTGATGTTATAAAAATACGATGTTTACACTATATATAAGTAAGTATATACATAAGTATCCAAAGAAAATCAAGATAACCCAGGTGAAAATGATAATATATGAACATGCCTGATTCCACGTATGAGCATGCATGAATGTGTATGCCATGTATGGAAGCATATATTGGTACATGCAAACAAGAAGTTCATATACGGTAATGTACACTCAAAAATATAAGTTAGTACAAAAGTTAGTAAAACGTCTTGTAAATCAGGTATACTATTTTTTAGCAAATTTTTTTGCTAAAATCGTGTTTTCAGCTAAAATTTTTGTTATACTTATTCAGCACTTAACTGTTTTATAATAATGCTTTACTAATATACTAATGTTTTACTAATTAATTTTGCTAAAAAATATTGTGCTGATAAGCACATTAATAGTGTGGACGACAACCAGATTGAAAGAAAGGCGCAGAATGAAGCAGATGTCGCGGCATGTCAAGATGTAGTAGAGAAGAGGAAAATGATACTAAAAAGTACAACTCTAATAAGACATATAAAAAAATCAACCATGGAAGACTTTTGTATCTGTTTTTCATACATAAAACAAAATTGAGGATTAAAACAACTTAAATTTTGCGTTGTCACCGGCTTGTGAAAATAATTGTCTATTAATAAAATAAAAGACAAAAGAAAATATTTAAATTTAATATGTATTTCTATAATAAATGTTAATAGATTAATAATCTAGTGTGGTCAAATTGCAAAAAAACATATACAGACATGTAGACAGAGTAAAGCGAAAGACAAAGACACACATCTTAGGTAGATTTGTATGGTTCCTTTTTCTTATTGCAAAAAAAAGGTTGTTTTTTTCGTTTCGTTTGTTTTTGTTTATTTTTTCGTTTTGTTTCTATGATTATCTTCGGCAGTTGCGTTCTTTAAAAGAAAGCATCATTTAGACAACGATTGATGTAAGTAGTTGAAGGAAAATTTTTGTTATGTTATATATATTTATTTCTATATATTTTCAGATATTAAATTAATTCATGTCGTCAATGTGGGAAAATGAAAATTTTTATATTTCGTTATTATAGTAAATTATTTTTAAAAGAATCACAAAAATATGTTTTATGATTTTCAGCAAATAAATTAACTAAATTACAATTTTTCTAGAAATTTTTGCGTTTTTTTCAGTCTACTAAAATTCAGCAAAAAATTTATTAATTTTTACCAAGGCTTTTTTATTTCTAATCTACTAAGTGTTAGAAAACTTTTGCTGAATCTACTAATTATGTTCCTAAAAATCAGCTCGCTGATTTTCAGCAAAAGATTTTGCTGACATTAGCAATTTTTTTGCTAGCACCCTCCTGACTAAAATTTTGCTGACTCAGCAAAATTTTTTGCTGACTTTACAAACTTTTTTTTTGAGTGTAGGTTAGATTAGATTTTTCTTTATTTGTTTTCAAAAAGTTTACAAAACTTTTCTTAAATTTAAAGATAATTTTATGAACAATAAAAATAACAAAGAAATGTACGGCTTAGTTGTAATTAACCGTCAGCCAGAAAATGGTGTTAAACATAAATAATTTCAAATACTTTATACTTTTTAATTTACTTTTATAAATTTAAAACATTTTTTAAAAATTAAATTCAGCTTTAAGCATAGTTCTATATTTTAATGCTTCTTTTAAAAAACTATAGAGACCTAAACAATAAGTATCTTCACCTCCGTTAAGAACGTCAATAACCTGATCGTCAGTAAGTGTTGTACATCTTACTTCTAACTACTACTTAAATCTTATTGCATTTAGCACGGGACATCTGCCAAGAAAATGAATTGTTGTTTCTGGTTCTCTGAGATTGCACAATGAACACAATATTGCTTGGCCTGTTCTGAATTGGTTGCTTTCATTATGTAGGTAATCTGCTCCTGATTGTAATTTTGGTTGCAATAAGTCAAGCCTTTTGAGTGATCTAGATTCTTATAAATTCGTTGACGACTACTGTGCACATTTGTTAAATGATCATTATAATTAGCTTTTTTTAATCTCACTTATAAGTTTTGAACAAGCATCGTTCCACTTGATCTTATTTTGGTAATGTATGATATCATATATTGAAATATATGCTTAATATTGTTCCACATATTGTTATATATATTTTTTATTGTTGTAATATATGTTAATGTATCATTGACTTCGAAATAAACAATTATTGTTTCTAAAGTTATTGAAAGTTAGATTTTTAAGTCGTAGAATCTCAACTTGATTTTATTTTTAAATATTGTTATGACCGTTATAACTCAATATAGACTCGACAATATTCAGTTTGTTTGTTTGCAAAAATATTTATTTAAAAAGCTATGGTCATGATTAAGCCACATTCACACTATATAGCAAAACACGTGTTTTGCCAAAACACATATTGAAGCTCTTTATTCTATTTCAACAGTTCTTTATTATTTTCCACTCGGTTTGGCAAAACACGTGGTTTTGTGTTTTACAGGGAATAGTGTATTTAAAAATCTCAAAAAAAAATTATTTTGAGTTTTTCAATTTTCTTTAATATTTTTTGTTGTTTTGTCAAATCAAAAATAAAAAAAGTTTTAAGAAATAATTTTGTTGTTTTTGTAATAAGAATTGAATTGTTTTTTTATATTTATTGAAAATTAAATTGCCACACCAAGTTCCGAAATGTTACAACTGTTGTTACAACCTGAATAATCCAAAAAATGGCGAATATTTTACATATATTTATTTAACTTTTGCTGTTTGGCTCTGAGGTCCGATTAAATAAAAAACTAATTTTTAATAAGCAATAAAATACAATAATAGTCTTTAACTTAATCGGACCTCAGACGCAAACAACAAAATTAGATGAATATATGAAAAATATTCGAAATATCAAAATATCAAAATATGAACATATACGAACTAAAATGTATGGTTATTTGTGAGCCATTTTTCGGATCCGAACATATATGACACTTCATACTTGATAATATATGGTAATTTTCACATGGGTAATTTTTTTTTGACATTTATAACTTTAGTTTACACTACATTGTTCAGGGCGAGCAACTTTTCTGAAAATAATCGGAGTCTAATTTAAACCACAGATATTTCGATATGAATTTGACATTCATAACTATGGTTTAACATTAAACTTTGGTTATTTTGAGATAAGTTAGCAGGAGTTAGAATGTATAAACGTTTACAATTTCTTTAATATTCTCTGCCAGTATTTCAAAACTTTAAAGGAATTTCATTTTTAAAACCCAAAATCAAAATCAAAATGATTATCGATATCTTAAATATTTATGAATAAAGGATAAAATTATTATAATTATTACATATTTAAAAAATTATACATAAAACTTTTCCACCTATCTCACTCTTTTAGTTCATTGCACCTTTTACGCATGCGCATAGATTATTAAATATGGCATTAATTATGTATTATATGAACGAGTTAAGTTCATTGATTTACAGTTGCTGTTGTCATCATCATTATCATTGTTGTTGTTGTTGCTTCCTCTTATATTATTGTTATGTATTGTTACTTTCCCATTTCACCCATTGTTACCGCTCTTTTTCTTTTGTTTTGTTCAAGTATTTTTTCCCTAACTTTGACTAATCCACACATATTTTATAATGAAAGTTGTCAACTGCAGTTCACAATTCAAGACACTATCCATGTTAAAATGAGGTCAAACAAATTTACAAAAATGAGTTAAGTTATTAAACAGAATAGCTTATAATAAAGGCCCCCAGTCAGAAACAGCCAGTGTTAATATGGGGAGTTTTTCGGTATTTTCTGGTCAAAAACATAAATGATGCATTTTAACCCCCAAAACGCCAATTTTAGGGGCCTTTTTTGGTATATTTTGTAAAAATACCATATCCACCATATCAAATGCAGATATAGGGTTAAACAGTTCCACAAAAATACAAAAAATTCTCATAAACTTTCATTCTGGACATCCGATCCGAACTTTAAAAGTTGCTTGTACCTAAACAGTCCCACAATCTTTGAGGGTTATACTACCCTAATACCGCAGGGTTTAGCGGTCAAATACAACTTACATAGAAAGAGTTCCTTTAACTGTGAAAAATTTTCAAATAAAAATAAATTTTTTTTTCAATTAAATAATTAAAAAATATGCAAATCCGCATTATAAACTTTATATATTATTTATATATTTATTTGCTCTAAAAGATTTTACAATAGTATTTTTAAGTACGGTAATATTGTAATAACTTTTGCTCTTAAAATTTGAAAAAAAAAATAATGACAATTTTTTTTGACGCTGAAAGTGTTTAGCCGTAAAAGGTGTAGGTGAAAAAAATGTGTGCCCGCCTAATTTTAAATAGTTTACTTTATAATTTCATAAAAAAAGATTTTGAAATACATACAAAATAGACTTTTGGTCAACATTTCATTATAAAATCCCCATTGTGCAGTGGTAAAAAAAATCATTCACTGGCATACCACTGGCTAACCGAGGAATTGTAAATAAATTAATGGCAGAACATTTGTTTGAGACGTTTTACCAGCATTTTGCCAGTATTTGTTTTACAATAACTTCGGTCGCTTACAAAAAATAACATTAGCAAAGAATCGGCTGAGACCATTATGCTAAGGATGGCAAAAAGTGTTTTCTCAGTGGTCTAAAGTCGGAAATTTCCAACGGCTCGAAAGTCTAACCAATGGTAGAGCATTTATTTTATAAAAATGATGATGCTTTGTTTAAAAATGTTTGTAGTCAGAAGGTTCCGAGTTCGATCCCTGTTTCAAGCACACTTTTTTTTTTGTGATTTTTTTAAACGTTTTAATATTTTTTTATATAAAATTTACTTTTTTGTTTCTAGAAAAGCTCTTAAAAACCAATTTGTTTGTTTGTTTCCCCAACGCTAGCAAGTTGGTTCCAGCAAACCATATTTGAGCAACCAACGGTTACCGAGCAGTTTACATTCCCTTACGTGTTAAGCTATCAATTATTATATGTCTTGTTAGCTCAGTGGGTAGAGCTATCTGCTGCCTATGCTCGCGGCCAGGATTCGAGTCCTGGCAAGACCAAAAAATTATAAATGAACTTTTTTGTAATTTTATTTTGGAAAATCTATTTTTAGACCACTTATTTTATGGCGTTGACAATATGTTGCCAATGTTGGAAATTTTGTTTAGACAGTTCTTTTGCGACATTTTTCTAACAGACGGACCCTTTGTCTAATTATGTACCACCTGTTAAAGTGTCTTGACAACGGTGTTCCGTTTGTCTTTTTCTGACTGCGTACATTCACAAATTAAAATTATTATTCTTTTTTTTAAGTTTTCGACTGTCAAATTCCATACAAATTTTAAATCGAAAACTTGAAAAAAACGAAAATACTTATTTTGGGGTTTAATATGGACGTAGTATAAGTTACAAAAGCTACATATGAGGAAGTTCACAATTTTTCGACACTTTTAGGCAAAATATTTTAAATTTTTTTTCGTGTATGTTAGCGGGTGTTTAACCATGCTAAATCCATCAGTGTTAATAGTTTAAATCAAACTAAAAATAATAAAATACAGTTTTTGCTTCGATTTAATTAAAGTTACACGAATTTTTAGATCACATTGTGTTAACGCTTGTCAAAATATACAACCAACATACATAAAAATTGCATCAAACAAAATTTTTGTCATAAATTAGAACTTAAAATGAATACGGAAAACTCGCATTTTTTCCTGTCAAATGTTAATACTACAGCCAAAAACAAGTAGTTTTTAAAAACTGCACTCACAATGTTTTTTCGTAAAGACTACTAAATATACACATTAAATTAATTGAAATTCAGTTAAAAAAGGACTACGCACTTTTCGTTTAAAACAATTGCATTTTGTAGTTTATTTTCAACTCTTGAAAAATTAATTGACAATATCTGTAAAAACAATAGATTTTTTCGTGAAAGGCGTGGTAGAGAAGAATGAGTGTATTTTCTAAAACTCATAACTACATTGCAAATTTTCATTTTTTTCTGAATCAATTTTTCGTTTCTTTCAATACTCAATACAATAAAACAATTTTTTGTTTAAAATAGAAAATTTTAAATGAATATTTTAAAAAAATACTAAAAGTCCCTTTTTTTGTTTATTTTTTTTATTGAATAACAGACAGAAAAGTTAATTTAACTCCATTGAAAACTTTACGAAATAACTTTTTAAATAACTGTTGAACTTTTATGGAATAGTTCTTGTGAGTGTACTTTTATTTATATTATTTTATATAAATTTGAAATCAAAAACTAGAAGTTTTCCAAAAGCAACTAGTTTTTGGTTGTACGTAGTTTTGACTTAGCTGCACAACCAACTTCTGCACGAATTTTTGTGCAGGTAAGCCAAAAGCGCTGCTAACTCAAATTGGTTACCTGCCTTAAAGTGCAGGTAAGCTAAATTGTTGAAAACTGCAAATACCAGATATGATTTAATTTATTTTTATTAATTGTTTATTTCATACAATAGAATTTATATAAAAAACAACAAAACAAAATAAAAAAACATTCATAAAAAATTTTATAAGGTTTTTACATACAAATTTATGTAGGTACAAGCGTTAACTAACCAAACTAACTAAGTTAGCAAAACATAAGAGGCAGCTAACGGCGATCTTTTGTATGAAAATAATGTACAACTGCCAAAAACATGAGGCACTTATTTTAAATGCGCAGGTATACACAGTGCACTTAATGAAGGCAATTGCATACGTAATTTTGTAAAATAACAACGAAACCAAAATTTTGTGCAGTTATGTGAAAAGTGCACGTAAGTAAAAGGCAGTTAAATCAAAACTACTGTAGTATAAATGTGGTATTATGATATTTAGTTGGGTTAGGTTTACTTAGAGTTTACTGTTCGGTTTTAACCGAAACCGCGGTGTTTCAAGCGTCAAAACCGTCGAACCCGAAAACCGACAAAATAAGTAGATTTTTAATAAATTTGTTCGCTGTAGTGACAATAAGAGATAAAAGGTTAGCGCAAGCTTGTTTTTCATCAGACACAAATTTTGTTATGGCAGGGTCTCAAATGTGTATGTATGAATTTTTTAGATTAAACATAACAATTATTTTAAAAAAATATATTTTTTTTTGTGTATTTTCATATGGTTTTGAATAATTTTGGCCCTAAGGCTGTGTAATTTTTTGTTTCACTGGTGGCAACACTGCTCGCTATCCATCATCAATATCTACTATTTCCCATTATTGGTGATACGATTTGTCAAATTATTGTAAATTCTCTTTTGAAAATGACAAAATACAGGAAAATAGTAGATATGGGTGGACAGGGGTGGATAGCGTGTGAATCCAGATTTACGTTGAAGAAAAATTAATACAAATTTTGAACCAAATTAACAAAAGGTAAATCAATTGTGTTTAAAGCTTAGAGACTGAACGAAAATATGAATGTAAAAAATGTCCTTCCTGTGTTCCTGATTTCAACTTTTCAAATTAAGTTTTTGTAATTGCAGAATATGTGCTACAATCATATAATTTAAAAAAGTCTTATTAACTCTTTGTGTTGTTCGTCACTGTACACTTATAGAAATAAACCTGTAAAAATAGCAGAAAAAGATACTAAAAATTAGATAAAAATGATGTTGCGAAAAAAGACTGATAAAATGATCAGATTTGTTTTAATGCTATATATTAATAAGAACAAAACAAATAAAACTGTTTAGTTTACAAAATGTCACTTAAATACGAGTTGAATTTTAGTTAATTGAAAATTGCAATTTACTCTGCCAAAATCTGCAAAAACTTTTGCTAAATATTAGTAGGCAAAAAACAGCCAACTAAATTTTTTGTAAATTTACCTTAAATTGAGTTGAATGATTAAAGAAGTGCAGATTTTATTTCGCATAAAAAAATATTTAATTTTTTTGTGATTATTTTTTTCTACTAATATTTAGCAAACTTTTGATTTTAGCGCATTAATTTTTTACTTTTAATTAAATAAAACTTAACTCAAATAAAACTAAATTCTTGTATTTCCTATTATATTTTCCTATATTTTTCCTATTATTATCTTATTAGTATTTAACAAAAAATGTTGCTTATTTTTTAACAGTTTTTCCTGCAACGTAATTTTGAACTAATTTTTAGTAATTTTTAGTAATTTTTTTATTAGTATGGTTGGTTGGTTGGTTTAAGTGGCAGCACACGCTACTCGTGAGTATCAAGTAGAGTCAAAAAGCGACTCCGTTTTGAAGAGACCACACTACCCGTAAGGAACTAATATCCGGAGTACTAGACCCACCCCGTTTGGTTAATATAACGTATGAGATCACCGAATCCCACACGTTATATTACCGAGAGGTCGTCCAGTATATGGTCAGTTTAAAAGAAACCCCTACGAAATAATGAATTAGGGCGTTGTGGTGTAATGGTTAGCGAGTTGGACTGTTATACAGATGATCCCGGGTTCGATTCCCGGTGACGACAACATCAATTTAAAACAAATAATATGTATGAGTTTTCTATCACTGAGTATCGCAGCGCCCACCTTCGGTGTTCCCATAGCACCTTACCCCACCGAAGTAAAATAATGAATCAGGGCTATGAAACAAAAAGCTTCAATGAATTCGCCAACTCTACATCAGCTGGCGAGCAACAACTGTTCTAAGACTTATCATCTCGCGCAATTACAATGTTGCCATGTTTGAAGCCCTTCATCTTTCACCACCTTTCATCTTTCCACTATCCCCTTTCCAAAGAAAGCAGCACATGACCTAATAGGAAGAATTTCTTCAGTGTTGCTTTTCTTTAAAAAAAAAAAAAATTGCAAATATGTTTTTTTAACTTATTATTATCAAGTAAAACATAAGTTATTTAATACATTTGATTAAATGATTATGTTACATGATAAATGTAATTGATGTTAAGGCCAATAGTTCAATTAACCATAATTGCATTTAATATTAAAAGAAATATTGTAGTACATTTTTACTGAAGTTTATCTGACATACTGAATTTTTTTTAAATAATTTTCAGTTTCTTTTAATATGTATGAGCTATTTCAAACATTTTCGACACCTGTTGAAACAGACTTTAGATGCCTTTTGTTTCTCAAAGTTTTTTGTATTGAGGGAAAAGATGAACAGGGCTAGGTAGAATATTCTAGAGATGAGCAAGTGATTGCATTATGACTCAATCACGCTCACAGGAGAATATTTTCACTCACGCACAATCACTCGCGAGAATATTTTTTCTACTCACACTAACACAAGTGACTTAATTCAGATTTTACTCACACTCATTATCATCATTACTAAACACCTAACGAAAAATAGAAAAGATGTGGTTACCTACATATATGCTTACCACTATGGACAAAAATAATGAAAAGAAATAAATAAAGATAAATAAAATTTAAAAAACAAAAAACATAATTAAAGGAAAAAATATTTTTTAGATTTTTTTTTAAAATAAATTGTGCTCACAAGGGATTCGAACCCCGGCCTCCAGAATGTCAATCAACAGATCTACCATCTGAGCTGTATCTACATGTTTTACTTAACAGATAAAAACAAAAAGACTTGCTTGCACAAAATTTCATTACTTTCCATCTTACAAAAAATCAAAGATAAGTAATTATATATGAACTTACTAAAGTTGAAAAAATAATGAGTCTAAAAATATATTTTCAATAAATTTGTAGATCAATACTTAATATTTGAATAACTTAATATGGTATATACATTAGGGTGGGTCGATTTAAAAATCGCTCAACGTTCAATGAAAATCGTATTCTAGAGATCAAAATAAAAACTTTTCCGAAGGAACCATACCTCTAAAACGAATTCTGATGTCCCGACTTTTGACCCGTAGGGTCAAATTTTGAAAAAGCCCACTTTGATATTTCAGAAAGTAGGAGGAATCTCTCCAAGACTATGGGTGCTACTTCTTCTCCGGGAGACACGCTAGCAGATTAATGCATAAATCATTATTCTAGGTGACCGTTAAGGGGTTAAAAATTAAGCCTTCTTAGCAGTGTTTTTCTAACAAAATGCACAAATCTCGGGATAGAGATATTTCAGAAAGTAGGAGGAGTCTTTCCAAGGTTAGGGTCTCTATTTCTTCTCCGGAAGACGCTCTAGCAGATGAATGTATAAATTATATTCGATTGGGTTGGATTCGATTGGGGCACTCTAAATGGGTCAAAATGGGATTTTTCAAAATTTTACCCTACGTCGGGACATCAGAATTCGTTTTAGAGGTATGGTTCCTTATTTTGATCGCTAGAATACGAATACGTTATATGTATTTTAATAATAGGAAAATTACCTAAGTAGTTATTAGTAGGTGATTTTTATGTGTATTAAAGTAATGCACGGAGTAAGCGGGTGTCATTACTGGTAGTAGTATATATAATGACATGTCATTACCGTTTCTACACTGGGATGCTTAAACATCGGCTAACACATACACAAAATTATGTTCATGTCAAGCAAAAAAAAAGTTTTGAAAATATTTTGCCTAGAAGTTTCGAACATTTTTGAAATTTCTCGTATGTATTTCTATATAAACAATTCACTTTCTTTTATAAATTATAATATAAAAAAACACAAATTTGTAGACATAACACTTTATATACAAATATGAATGGATAGAAAAACAATGTGTTTCAATATTTATAAAACTGGTTTTGATGTTAATGTGAAATTGAATCATCTGTCGAATACGTAATATTTTTGATTAGAAATCATAATATTTTTACATAGTAGATATTTTTATATTTTTAACAAATGATCTATTATCTAAGGAATTTAATTTTAATAATTTATTTTATTAACACCATTTATTGCATAATAAATTCTTTTTTTTTAACCAAAACAAATAATAACTTATTATACAAAATATTTATTAACCCTGAAATCTCTACTAACAAAATTTCAACAGCAGAAATATTTAAACAAAACTTTGATTGTTTGAAATTTGAAAAAACAATTCATTTGTATAAGATGACAAAATCATAAGAAAGCCAATGACTGCATACGACTGCATCATCATACAATTTTAGAAAAACTAGTGGAAAAAAATACTTACGCTCACAATATTTTGTCGTTAAAAACAAATTAATATGTACTTTAAAAATACACATAGAAAAATAAAGTGGTAACAACTTATAAATTCAGTTAGTACAACGATATTTACATTAGAGTTCTGAATATTTTGAGTATTTCATTAGTTTGTAAAAACTAATGCCAACAGTCTAAAATTCTTAGTAACCATATTTGAGTCGTAGTAACCGAATTTCGGTTGGCAAATAGCTAAATTTTTCTCTGTGTGTACTAAACATATAGTTAAAAACCGGTAAACTCACTTTTCTTTTAAATCAAATGTATTTTTCATTTATTAATAACTATAAAAAAATAAACAGAATAAAATCTGTAAAAACAAAGTAATTTACTTTATTTTAACTATAAAAACAAATAATTAAAAATCCGTAAAAATAAAAGATTTTCTTTTATTTTTACTATCAAAAATAAAATTAAAAAAAACTTCAAAATAAAATAGAAAATTTAAAAACTCCCAAATCCGTAAAAATAAACGATTTTCTTTAATTTTTACAATTACCAGAAGTTGGTATTTTGTGCTGCCAGAGAATACACCCTATAGGTTCAGGCTCCCTACGAAGCTAACCATCCTACCAGGTAAACAGTTCCAAACGTCCGATGGCGTCACTATTCGACCACCAAAATAACGCACCCTCCTGTCGGAGAGCCTCGGACATTTGCAGAGAACATGCTCTGAGGTCTCGGGTTCCAATTCACAAAACCTGCACGTATCCGTAGAGGATCGTCCCATCTTGTACAATTGATACCTAAGGCCACAGTGTCCCGTGAGGTAACCCGTCACGGTCCTTAGTTCGCCCCTTGCCATAGACAAGAGTTTCCGCGACCTCTCCCCAGAGGGAGATATAAACAGCCTCGCCTGTCGCTGCCAAGGCGATCTGGCCCAATAGGCCCCAAACTCCGACTCCCTCCTTCTTCTGAGCCTCTCTCTGACATACCCATTGGGTACGCCACAGAAGGGTTCAAGGCCAATGAATTGTCGACGAGCTCCGCAGTTGGCCAAACAGTCAGCCCATTCGTTGCCCTCATGGCCAGGAACCCAGCCCAGTGTCAAGGAGTTGTTAAGTCCTAGACGATTTAGAGGGTCGATACATTCCTTAACCAGACCCGACGACACATCTTGAGCCCTCAAGGCACCAAGTGCCGCCTGGCTGTCAGATAGAATGTAGATCTTGGCCCCACGTGTCCCCCTCCGCAGACACTCTTCCACACAGATACAGATAGCGAAGACCTCCACCTGAAAAGCGGAGGGATATTTGCCCATGGGCAGAGCACGCTGAAATCCGGGTCCGACGACACCCGCCCCCGTATCCATGTTCGACTGTTTTTTAGCCATCCATGAACCAGACCTGTGCACCAACCTCCGGTACCCAAGATCCAGTCAACCACGTGCTCCTGTCGAAAATCATAACAACAAAGTGCCTCACAAATACCTGCACAGGCAGTATCCTGTCACTGACCCTAATAACCGGGTCATCAGCGAACATTTTCGCAATCTCAAGATGCCCCTTTAGATCCCCACTCCTCATGCTGCCAATCTCCCGCAGCCTTAGGGATCCCACGCACGCGTTCTCCTTTACAGAGATATGCAAAGGAGGAATGCCCAGCATGACTCCAATAGCATCAGTCGGACATGAGTTTGAGGCACCAGTGATACCAATACATGCCAGTCGATAAACCCTCTTAAGAATCATCTGAGCCCCGAGTTGTCAACCTTTTTCCACCACGCCAATGCTTACTACCTACATAAATCTAGTAAATTTGTCATCTATAACAATATTTTCAGACGTCTTCTCAAATCTTATAATAATTAATTTAATTTAACATTTGTTTTTGTTTACTAAAAATACAAGCATATTTTTTCAATCATATATTTTTTTCTTCTTACAAATTTTTACTGGCAAAAATGTATCTAGTAAAAACTTGTAAGTTCTTTAGCATCAAACTGTCATTTTACTTTATCTTTTTACTATTTTTTACTGAGTATTTGTGAAAACGAACAAATTCCAGTAAGAACCTGTACAAATTTGTAAAAATTTTTGTGTTATTGAACAAACTTAATAAATATTTGTTGTATTCAACAAAGTCCATGACAATTTTTTTTCAGGCAAAACATTTTTTTAACTTCCCGAGTAAAAAAACTTATATATGCTCTTGGTGTCATGCATAAGATATTAATCATATATGCTATACATAATAAGATATAATAGATCTGTTGTCATATATAGTAATACATTGTACAACATCGTTAATACTCGTATTTTCCAAATATGTGTTAAACATAATTATAAATTGCAATATATAACCGCATTTATAATTATAAATGCGCAGATGTTGAAATTATTTTTCCTAATTTTTTTTTTTGTATTTTTTTTAAAAATAATATATGATATAAGTAAATCCAATTCAATCTCAAAATATCTCATTATATCCACCAAAAATAACTTATCTTTTTGGATCTTATTAGATCCAAGTAGACCTAAATTCATAGATATTTTTGGATGCCCCAATTTTGGATTACATTTTGATCTAACTTAATATGGTAATATATTTGAGGAATCTAATCGAATATTACTGGATAACCCAATTTTGAGATAAACTTAAAAATATCGATCTATATCAAATAAGATCTGATTTTGAATTTGAGATGTAACTTTTTTTATAGGGTTGTAATTAATAAAAAAAATTGCCAAATTAATTAAGAAATTAAATATGAAATATTTTTTTTTGCCAAATTATTCAAAATTTTGCAAATATTTTTACTAATTCATTAATTGAGTTTGATACTGCAAATTCATTTAAATCTGAAACATATTAAAATGATAATTATTTTTGCATTCCAATAACAATTGTAAAATATTTAAAATTTTATTCATTTTTCAAATTACTATAATTGAATGTGATTATTGAATAAAACATAATAAACATAATTATAAAGTTAAATTATAGCAACTTAATAAATATAATTTTTTGGCCCGCAAAATACAATATTTTTTTAAATTTATTATATGTTTGCTGCAAAAATTTTAAATGTGTAATAAAATTTGGTTAAAATTTTTATATAAATGCAAATTTTTTTTTTGCACTCTTTGTTGGGATACAAAAATAACTACACGCTGAAAAAAGCCCTGCTGGAAATATATGCTGGTAATCTCATGTTTCTAATAAAATATGTTTGCTTGCAAATATAATTTTGTTAGCCTGTAAACGTCTACCCGGAAACATATATATGTTTGGCTGCATATTTATGTTTATTATAAGTATGTTTGCATGTAAAAAACATAATATCTAAAAATTTCAAAATTGCAAAAATATTTGGAATATAAGAAATATTGTTACAAAAATAAAAAATAAAAAAAATTTTCACAACCTTTTAGTGTGTTTCTTCAAACCTAGGGCTGTAAGTAAAGTTACAAACTTTTCGTACCCTATAGCTCTACCAATTGAGCTATTTTTGGTTTATATTCAAATTTGAAAACAAAACTTTTGTAGAACAATAAAATATTGATTTTTATATACGGTGTTTCTAATGTTATAAATGACAAGTTTAGTATAATAGCGCTAAAAGTTTAAAAAAATATTTCTTTTTAGTTTAAATGTATATTCCTTAAAACCAAAGTATACTGATTACTTTTTAAATAAACTACAATCAGTTACTGTCAAAATATTGTGAGTGTATTTATGTATTAAAAAAAATAAAATTTAAAAAAAATATAAAATTTTATATGTATTAAAAAAAAAGAAAGAAAATTTAACCCTCTAAACGGCAAGTAATCCTCCAGGCGAGGTATTTCAAATAAGAAATAATTGCGCCAAATGAGGTTTTTGTAATAAAAATTTTAACTTTTACTATAGAAAACTAAATTTACAAAATATTTTGCGAAGTTTTTTTTTTGTGTGCATGCCATGGTTTGGAAGTGAGAAAGCATTAAAATTAAAATTTCTTAAACTTTCAAAAATAAATATTTTAAAATAATTACAATTTTCAAAAATCTTAAGAACATATTTATGATGCCAAGAAACCGTTGATAATAAACACAAAGTTAGACTGAAGCTTAAACTTTTAATAAAACGCTATTATTGTGGTCAAGGACTAAACTTATATTGATACACAAATAAAATTATGGGCCAAAAATATCTAATTAATCGATTGTTTGAATATCAATGGAAATTTAAACAATTTTTTTAATTGATTCAATTAAAAAATTTATTGAATTTTCTAATATATCCATATATGTAGTGTTGACAACATGTAAACAAAATTTTTAAAAATTTGGCAAACTTTTTTTTTATTTTATTTAGATTAAATAATCAAACAAAGGTTTAATTATATCAATATATTATTTAATTTGTAAATAAAAAGAAAAAAAATCGCAAATGATTAACTTTTAATAAGTTGAATAGTTTACCGATTTCAAATACACGCAAAATCGTAGTTATTTCACTTTAGTTTGCAACATTCTTTTTGTTGAGATATTCATGTACGCACGAAAACTTAATTTAGTTTCGTGTTTTATCTGTGGTAATAAAAGTGCACATGTGGATTTAAATAAACCTTATCGAAAAAGGACAATTAAACTATTATTTTTGTAAATAATTAAATTTTCAATAAGTATAAGTGTCATTAAACTATCATTTTAAAGTTGTGTGTGATTTTTTTAAGAAAGCAATTCAATTACCAGAAAAAGTTCAAGACAAGACAAGCAAAATAAAAATGTTGTCTTTACTTTTATTTGTTTTCTTATAATACATTTTAATATTGAAAAGCTTTAATTTTATTATAAATAAAATGTCAATTAAATTTACAAACCTACATTTCTTTTTTTATTTAATGGGGGCATATAACAAAAATAAAAAATACGAGTTTTCAATTAAAACTACCATTGTTTTCGTCTCAAGTTTCAATTAAAGTTTTAATCAATTTAACTAGACTTTTTAATTGACATTATCATTATTTTAATTGAAAGAGTTTTAATAAACTGTCTGCAAATTTTTTTAGTTAATACTATCATTTCAGTGGTAGGTGCAAAATCAATTAAAATATTAATTGATTCAATACAATTTTTAATTGAAACCCGTTTTTAGTTTTTTCTGTGTACAACTTAAAGGCTTTGCTATACTGCTTAATATAATCTTTTTGCCAAATTTCATAAAAATTCATCCATACGTTTTCAAGTTAAGACGATGTCCGTTACAGGTATCCTTTTGGAATCCTGTATGGGACATCGTCTTATCTTGAAAACGCATGTATAAATTTTTATAAAATTTGGCAGAAAAATTATATTAAGCAGTATAGCAAAGCCTTTAAGTTGTATCAATCAATATAAGTTAAAGTTTAGGTGCGTTTTCGTTCAATTCCGCGTTTGCCTAAACTTATTATTGTTTATGTAATGTTGATAGAAAAACATATTGTTTATTTTTGGTGAAAAACAAGTGGTATAAATTTCATTGCCAAAAAGCTTAGGCCGGTTTGAGGGTTAACAACGTTTGTATGTGTTCCACCATTTGGTCATAATATCAATAAATTTTAATTATAAATACTGTTTACAAATCATAAATATTACTTAAAAGCTTCTATATATTTTCTAATATTCTTTTATAAATATATATAGTTAAAAGTAAATGTAGCACAATTTAGAATTAAGTGGGTGTTTAGCAAAAAAAATATAGCATGTGCTGCTCAGGAAATATGTAAAAAAACAAAAAAAAAAACGTAGACTTTTTATGATTAGTTTTATGCATTAAAACCACATAGAGAAAAATTTAAGATGATCATGTTAGAGAATAAAAAGCGAATCCGGCACCCATGTGGGCAAAAATATTATAAATATATGTTAACATGTGCAAATTTTTCTCATACACATAGATAGAATTCCTTGGACGAGTTTTAATGAAAATTTTTCACTAAACTAATAAAGTTTTCTTCACAATGTGAATGAAAAATGTCTTAAAGTTCATGAAAAAAACTTCATAGTTTTAACTATTTTTAATGACACTTTTTCATTAGGCGTATTATATTTTTAATAAATAATATGAAATTTTGCATTAAATTTTATGAAAAACTGCATTAAAAAATAGAAAAATCTTGGGCGGATCAGTGCTAGAGGGAGTGCCTCACTTTCGACCAAGCGCACTCCCTCTATCGCTGATCCTCACAAGATTTATTTCGTCTTTCTATTACATTTATTAGCAACTAGTGCTTTATATTTATTATAGTAATGATCTCAAACCTGATAATTCGAAATGAAATGCACGTTTAAAAGATCAACAATACAATAAATGCTAAACTGCATTAATTCCAATGGACGAGTTTCAGTGACAATTCATAGATCTAATGCAAAAATTCATTGATATCATGCATATAATTCTCTCAGTGCAGGCAAAGCCCGGTATAATGAATGATATATTGCCAACCCATTTGAAATATTCGTTATATTGCAACAAGTTTTTTTACTAAATCGACTGCACATTTAGCATTGAAAATTAAAAATAAAACTGCAATAGTGGGTACACTCTTAAATTAAAAGGGGGTACACTCTTAAATCAACAAAAAATTCTTTTCTTATTACTATTTTTTCTATTTAATTTTTACCAGCTGTTCGCTATATCGAGTATACATTTTCATAAAAATTCGTTATATAAGGTAGTCAATGCACGAAATTTATCAATTAAAAATTTGTTTAAAATAAAATTTGATTTCAATTAAAAGTTTAATTGATTCAATTAATATTTTAAATAAATGTTAAAAAAATCAATTAAATATTTTGGTGTGACAATTAAAAATAATTCCCACTAAAGCTTATAATTCCCAAAACCATTTTACTTCAAGTGTACGAATGAGTAGAAAAAGTATAAAATGTAAAATATAAAAATGTGGCAATGTTCTGTGGCAATCAGTTGATTAAAAAGGTTCTGTGATATTAGGATAAAGATTTTTGTTGTGATTTTTTGTAAAATTTTGATTATTTATATATTTATTTATTTAAATTTGTGTAGTGTTGTCAACTTTTTATAGAAATAAGTAATATTTAATCGTTGTAATTTATAAAATCAATTTAATAAACATTAACTCCTGAGGAAGTTGAAAAAAACAACCAACGAAACGTTGAGTGAAATATGATGTAAATTGTTTTTATTTATATCGATATATTAAAAAGACTGACCATCAACAGCCCGTAGAGAAATCTAAACTTCACAAAAACTAAAAATCACATGAACGAAAATTTACGAAAGTAGAATTCAGTAAGATATCTTGTAAGAAATTAAAATACCATATCCCTAAATTGTTTAAAATTTATTAAGTTTTCGGAATTTAAAACATGAAGTAACAATGCAAAATATGCGCTTAAAATATGCAGTTAAGTTGAAATATGCACTAAAAACCAAAAAATTAAAAATTGTGTTCATAACTGGAAAGCGATATTTTAAAGTAAAATACAATTATAATGTCTAAGCCGATGGCACTTTGATGTTTCTTATTTTAATTTAGTGATGTGTTAAGGTTTAAAATTTTAATTCTAGCTAAATATGCAAATATATGCATTTATAACAAAATATGCAAAAATATGTAACAACTGATCAATATAATTTTGTTGCAAATTCTTGGATTCGGAACAGTATTTGGTCTAAATCGACTTTGCGCCACTATCACAAACACGTATTTGCATGAAAGCGCTGCCCTGGTTATTATTAAAAGTCAAGCCGGTCCATTACATTTTTAATTTAAACTCGATTTTAGTTTTTTTTGTGTATGTTTTATTCAATCAAATACATACATATGAGGCTTTGTTAGCCAAAAGACCCGCTTAAAAAAAATGATGTCAGATTATTGTCAAAGTTACAGTATTTGTTGTAGAGATGTGCACTTGAGTGAATTTTGACTCACACTCACTTACGCTCCCGATAAATAATTCCACTCACGCACAATTTTGACTGTAAAATTGGGTTTAGGATTGCAAAATTAAAAAAAAAAAAAAAAAAAAATACCGGTTCTCAGTGCGGATTTTTATTAATTAGTTAAATATAGTGCAGAACTTCGTAAGATTGTGAAACTTCGAATTTGGCCCTTCAAGCCATTTACTTGCCCACCCCTGCTATATAACTTACGGCGACGCTGATGTTCGTATAAACAATGCTGTCATGTCACAAATTGTATATGACCTAATATATCGTCTGTTTATATGCATTTTTATATGCATTCATTATTCCATGTTTTCTTAATGTTTAGAAAATTGTACATAATTTCAAAAACGTTTTCTTTGCACAAGATTGTTTTTGCAAAATGATGATAGAATTTCAAAATAACTAAATTACGTGTGCGTATGATTAATAAATGTTTATGGATTGTCGTCATACGAGTAACAAATTTTCAAGGGAGTCCATTGTCTAATTTGTATTATTAATCTAGGTCAGACGTTATTTAGATAAAGAACGCAAAAATCTTACAAATAGATTTGTTTTTCTTTAAATTTAGAAAAAAGGTGAAACTATATAATTATAATTTTTAAAAAATTTTTATACTAGAACCAAAAACGAGCAGTTTTTAAAAACTTTTATTTTTTGATTTGAAATTTGTCTTGAATTTGACAAGTAAATACTAGTTTTTTTTTTAAAACTACTCGTTTTTGGTTCTAGTATATATATACTTTATTTATATACAACCAAAAACTAGTAGTTTTTGAAAACTACTTGTATTTACACTCATAAAAAAAAGTTTGTTCAAAAGTATGTTTAACGTGTTCTAATTCAGTTAAGCAAATTATTTCTGCTGTTATCATTTAAATCAGTTATTTAGCTAAAGTTATTAGTTAGTCTCATTTTACCTCAAGAACAAATTTCATACGTATTTGAACTAATTAATTTGTCGACATAAAATTTAGTAATTCGTAATTCTCAAATTTAAAAATTTGGCCAGTTAATTTAATTCACAATTGTTTTCAAACCATAAAACAATAATCCGGTCAAAACAAAATTAGTTCTCCTAAAATTTAAGTCAAATAAAATTAGCAGACTGTTATTCTCAACATTATTCAAAATTCTGCTGGCGCAAATTCAGGTACGTACTATTTTCTGACGTCGTATCTGAATTTGTACAGGCTTTTTTTTTATGAGTGCACTTGTGAAATTGCATACAAAATTTTTCTCAAAAACTACTTTTTGGCTGTACATACACTGATAATAATCCATGCGTAAAAATACAAATAAATGTCAAAATAACCAAAAATTTTGTAAAATAAACGAAAATTTGTTCATTTTACAAAAGATTTCGTTGTTTTGACATTTTTTTCGTATTTATAGCATGGATTATTATGAGTGTAGTATAAATTTGAACAAAAAACGTTGTATGTATATTTGAACTGCCTTAGAATTTTATTGTTTTTAGTAAATTTTTTGGTAAAACAGCTGGTAGTTTTCTCGAATAATAGCGCACATAAAAGCATGTTCTAATTCCTTTGCCCATATTTTTTTTAGGAATGTCTATAAAAATTATAAAATATTAGGCAAATAATTGTGTCAAAAGCATTCGAAATTAGCAATATGTGTGTGAGCGGTTTCCAAATTTAACATGTCTATCGTAAAAATACCACACACCATTTTTTCTTTGTTTAGAAAACATCATAATCATTAGGGCTCGGAAGTTAATGTATTTATAATCGTGTTTTGTGTACATAAAATATTCATTAAAAATCGTAAAATATAAACTTAACATTTAAAAATATGCATTTACTATTTATTTTTTCAATTTTTGTAATATTTGTATTAGAAAGTGGGTAACAATTTCAAAATTAGCGTTAATCATAGTAAGTAAGAAAGTTAATAATTGTATTTTTCGGTTATTTTCGTCTTCGTGATAAAAAATATTTCTTTAATCTACTGAAAATGTGGGAATCTACTGAAAATGGCAGTTACAAGAAGTGTAATTTCAGTTAAAAAGGCGACAAAGGTAATGTTAAAATAACTGAAAATGCAGCTGTTTTTAACTGTTGAAAAACAACTAACAAATGTAATAAAAACAACTAACAATGTAGTAAAAACAACTGACAATACATACTAAATAACTTTAGAAACAACTGTAAATATTGGTCGAAAATACTATTTTTTACCAGTTATGTTTTTGGTATTTTAAAAATATTTTTTAATAAAAAAAGATTATTCAAGATCAAGATCATTTGTTTTTTGTTAAACAAAAAACAGTGCAATGTTTATTAATTAATTAAAAAATTTTTGTTTTTCCATCCGCTAATTTAAAGCAGACTTTATCTACTGACAGGTCCTTACATGTTTCATTTCGCGTCACCGCGTTAAAAATGTTTTATTTTTTATTTTATTTTTGATTTGTATTAGTTCAATTCTTCCAATTTTGTTTTTGACTTCTCATCGGGTTAATAAAACAATGCGGGTAAAGCGTAGATCTTTTTCCTTTAAAAATTGGGTAAACTCTTCTACCAATTTTACATTGGTTCTCTGAAGATTTTCGGTGACGCGAAATGAAACATGTAAGATCCTGTCAGTAGATAAAGTCTGTTTTAAATTAGCGGATGGAAAAAATTTTTTAATTAACAAATAAACATTGCACGGTTTTTTGTTTAACAAAACACAAATGATCTTTAACTTGAATAATCTTGCTCACATCATAATTTATGATAAAATATCGAAGAATAAACTTTTGGTTTTAATTTTATAAAAATTTAAAAGTAAAAAATTTGAAAAAAAATTTTCTTTAAATTACAATAAAAATTTGTATTTCCTACATGAAATGCAAAGTCAAAATTCCAAACGGTGCTCCAGTTATGCGCTGGAGATACAATGAAATTTTCAAATTATTATCTGCAAACTCTGAAAATATCAATAATAGCAAATATAAACTAAATGAGAATTTTTGTAAACTCGATATAATCTTCTATTTTTAAATAACTAAAGAAAATTAAATGTTTACTTTAAAATTATTGTTTTGGTAGTTGTTTACTAAAATAACTGCTTCTGCTTAAAAATACGGCAACAAATATTTTGACAGTTGTTTTTAAAAATAACTGCCAAAAAAGTTCTTTTGTTTTATTTTATAGAAAAACAACTGTAATTAGAGTTAAATACAACTACTACTGGTTACTTCACAAATAACTGTCATGCAGTAACTATAAAACTTTTTTAAGTGTAGCAAAATATGTACTACTACGCTCATATTGAACCCCAAAATTGGTATTTTCGTTTTTTAACAAATTCCATATATATTTTAAATCGAAAACTTGATAAAAACGAAAATACGTATTTTGGTGTTCAATATGAACATAGTATAATTTGCATTTTTCGCAAAATATGTAATTATAGTAAAATATGCATTAACAAATCAATGGCATTTTGTTGCAAATTTGTTGATTCACAGAGATATTCGGTTAACTTTGGCCTCTAGCAAACGACAACAAACTTGTATTTACACGAACTTCCGAGCCCTAATAATCATATTCCAAAAGAACATAAAAAAAGTGATGGTAAAACGCAGGTGTTAACAATCGAAATGTTGTACAGATTAAAATACAATACGTGCATAAATAGAGTTAAGACTACAAACAAAAAACTAGATAGAGAAATTAGTTTAGAGGTGTATTTAAAAAATTATTTTAAAAAATAACCAAGAAACCACTGAATCAGAGCTTTGAAGAATTCATTCCATAATTTCCATTTTTTGAAATAAATTAAAATTTTAATAATTAATTTCCTGATCAACTTCAAGGAATTAAATGAATTCCTTTTTTTTCATTCGATTTGTCTTGAAGGAAATTCATTCTCATTTTTTTAAATTCCTTCATGAAAATTATGCAATTCATTCAAAAGGCAATTCATTCAAATCTAGTTAATTCAACTTTTGGTAAATGAATGAATTACTTAGGAACTCTTTCCATTTTCGCTTAATTCCCTTAGAGACTTAACTTTCTTGCCTTAAGTCCCTATGGCCTTAACTTTTTTGTGTAATTCCCTAAAGACTTGTCTTTTTACTTTTAATCCCTAGGGACTTAGGGAATTAAATAAAAAAGTTAAGTCCCTAGAGAGTTAAACCAAAAACGAAAATGGAATGAATTACCTGACCAAACGTTGAATTACTGAATTTGAATGAATTCTTGTTGAATGAATTTCTTAATTTTAATGCATAATATTTTGGAATTCATTCTCTTAATTTGAATTCTTTGAATTCATTCATACACATAGAGAAAAATTTAGCTATTTGCCAACTATAATTGAGTAAATACGACTCGAATTCGGTTATTACGAATATCAAACGGTTGGAACAACTTAACATTAGTTTTCAAAACAAAGTTCGGTTAATTTAACTGCATTTGAGTTACAACACCCAAAATATTCAGAAATCTAATGTAAATATCGTTGTACTAACTGAATTTATAAGTTGTAACAATTAAAATACACTTTTCAATTCGGTTGGCACTTTATTTCTCTGTGTGTAGGAATTCATTCTTAGTATTTTCTTACTAAAGAATTCATTCCTTAAATTTTAGGCAATTCATTCCCAAATTGAATGTATTCTTCACAGCTCAGCACTGAATATTAATTTTGATTGTTCCGAATACTTTGCTATAATTTTTATCAAACCATAACGATATGATATTGACCAGTGCCTTCCCGCCAAATTGAATATCGGTGTTTGATCGTTGCTAAAATGTTCAAACGTTTGTTTCATTAAAATAAAAAAATATATATTTTAATTGTATATAATTCAATTAAAACCTCTTTATAAAACACCCTGTACCTGTAAATAAAAGTTGATGATACAGAGACAAACAAAATAAAAATTTACTTAAACAACAAACAAAAAATAGATAAAAATCTAATTTTAAAAAAATTTGGCAGTGAAGTGAGCTCATTTTAAAACACAAAAAAATAATAAAAACAAATTTTACACATGTATGTAAATAATTTTCATATGACTCAAACATTTTGGCGTTACTTTTTGTATAATTTAAATAAATATTTAAATAAATTTATGACAACTTACAACAATTGCAAATAATAACACGCTCAATAAAGTTTTAGAGTTCATACATGAAAGTTGTTTATGTAGTATGCAGTAGTTGTTGTTTTTAACAGTTATTAAAAAACACAAAAAAAAGAAAAATATTTTATTTTTGAAACAGTTGTTTGAAGCAGTTATTTTAGTATTTAAATAAACAACTACCAAAACAGTAAACATTTAGATGTTGTCAGTTATTAAATTATTAATTTTTTTTGAACTCCTGAACCAATTGGACTTTGTATGGCGTCATACCAAGGTCTTTATGCAAAATTCGTCTCAATGACGTCTCCGAAATGTTCAATTGTTGAGAACGACGGTGAATAGATGTTGATGGCGCTTCACGCACACTTTCTGCCACAGCAGCAATATTCTCGGGTGTACGCACTGTTTTTGGCTTTTCACGTTTTGGTTTATCGATGAGGATGCCAGTTTCTTTCACTTTTTTCACAAGATAACGAACATATGGACCATATTCGTTCAGCGGAAGGATAAAACTAATTATCTGTCAAATCAGACATGAGCTAAGTGTTACCATTTACGAAATAAGCACTAGTTGAAAAAAAAACGTTAGATGGCGGACCCTTTATATTTTTAAAAATACCGCAAAAATTACTGTTAAAAAAACAAAAATTACTGTTCCAGATTATTCTAGTAAAAAATTGTCAGTTATTTATACGACATTTTTATTTTTTTTTTTTGGTTAGAGTTGTTTTTCAAATAATTCGTTTTTTTCGAATACGGGTTTTTCTTAATCTCAAAATTCCACATAAATAAACATTTTTGGATAATTTGCAAGGGTTTCTCTTAGTTTTAAATAATAAAAATCTTGAGTAGTCAAATTAGCTTTATTCCTTTTATGCTATTTTGTGTTTATTTTTTGATTTCCTGATTTTTTTTTTTTTTACTTTAAAAATGTGCATTAACTTTTTTGCAATTTTTTTACTTATAATCACGTGATAGGCTATACTCTATAAATAATAGAAATCGCTTCTTCGGTACATTTTGTAACAAAAACTTCCCGCAAAAAGTGTGATTTCTAAAAATGCATTTTCCTACATATTACCATTAAAGTTGCTCCAATGGTCCAAAATTGCTGCACAATATGTTTAAAATAATTTTAACGATTGTGCTCAATGTGCTGCGAATTTTGATGCCCGTATCGGTATAATACAATTTTCTCAAAATACCCGAAAATCGTAGAATTTATAAGATCGATACGATCGTTTGCGCCAAATTACTTTACAATTTTGGGCAAATATTGATTTTTAGTTTAACAAACAAAACATTCCCAAAACGTTTATGCGGGAACTTTTTTGAAAACCGCAAAAAAGTTATATAATGTTTCTTAATATTTCTATGGACTTTACGGCTAGGATAGGTAAATTTATGATATTTGCAAAAAAAATGATATTCAGCAAAAATTTTATTTTAAATTTTTAATTTTTTTTTTTTTTAACATTTGTACAAAAAATTTCAGATATCAGCAATACAAAGTGATTTAAAAAACCGAAAAACCGTAACTTTAAAAACTGAGCTATAATGTAAATAGTTGTGCTTCGAGTTTTCGTTTGTGATGTTGAAAATACATATATACCTTACTCTCATGCTTACAAAAAATTATAAAGTAATGTATCTATACATAGATTTTCAAAAAGATATTTTAATTATAACTTTACGTTTAAATTTCATGCATTATGTAATTGAAGATTGGTAAGTCATTATTTTATGTTTTGAAATAATGTACAAGGCAATGATGTCTCATTATAAGGTAACCGATGAGTGCCCAAATATTGGTAACTCATTACTTTATATTTCAAAATAATGCTGAAGGTAAGTGGTATGCATTACAAAGTAATGCATTATGTAAAGCAGTATCGGTAACTCATTACTTTTTGTTGGAGAATAATGATACATGTGTGTGCTCCACACATTAAAATTTAATGCATAACTTAATCGCACCCATTAGCAAATTTTTCCAGGGTATATTTGTTAAAGCTTATCTTGGCTTATTTTTTTGATATTTGCTTATTTTAGCTTATTTGTAATTAGTCACTTTTTGACTTTTAAAATAAAGCTTAATTGCTATTTTTTAGCACTCGGTATTTTGAAACAACTTTTTTTGAATTGAAAGTTGAAATTTTTGGTTTATCAAAAAATATTTTGATAAACCAATTTGAACGTTTAAGCTTAAGAAAATAAGGAACAAATATTACACAAATGTAATTCATAGTAACGATTTTAATAAAATGATATTAAATTTAACGCTTTATTTTTTTAAATTACACAGCTTATTTTTATATTTAAGTATTTGTTAATAGCTTAAAACATTGTTTTTAGAGCTGTTTTTTGGTTGCCCTAGTAATTACCTTTGTTGCCTTTTTGAACTGAATTTATAGATATTTTAACCGTCATTTTCAGTAGATTCTACTGTCAAACTTTTTGAGTGCATGTTGTTAAATTTGAAGGACATTATTAATGGCATTGTCATAAATTGTACATTGTAATGTCAATAGTTTTTAATATACATATCTAATGGGTGGAAAGTGTACGTAGAACTCTATTGCGTTGAAAGCAACTGTTTGGCTTTTTCATGATTAAAAATTAATGATAAATTAAGTATTATTCTATGTAAATAATTGACTGATGGTAAATCAATAAAAAGTATCGAAAAACACAGCAGGTTTGATTTTAAAATTATTTGGTTTTTATCTTTTCATACATATTTTTAAATTGTTACCATCCGAAAACTTGTAATATTTTTTAGGTCAAACTTGTGTTTGTTAATTATATTAATTATTTGGAAAGTTTAATACATTCTATATCACCACCTGTAAATGGTATTGTATTTAATCTTTAAAATTATATAGATTAAATATAAATTCATTACCGTTAAACAAATTTTAAACTAAACTGTATACGGTAAAAACTTTTAATAACAGCCAGCTTTGTGGAAATTGAGTACTATACACACAAAAATATAAAAACCCATTTCAAACACGAAAACCACCGATTCAATATTTTTAATGGCTGAAATTCTGCCAAACAACTAAAATTTCTAATTCAATTACACAAAGAAAACAGATTCATTGTGACTACTGATATTTTCGCCATCCGCATGGTTCGGTTGTAGCCATTTACATTTTTGTTTGTGGCAACTGAAATTCAGTTAATACAACAAAATTCCGGTTCGAGCAAAAAATTTCAATTAATCCACAATAAAATTGTATCCAGACAACCAAATAATTCTGATGCTACAACAAAATCATTCGGTTGCCAATAAAATCGATAGTCACAATGAATCTGTTTTCTCTGTGTAGAAATTGATAGCTCTTTAACTGAATTTTTTTCAATTAAATATTAATTTATTTGATTATAAAGTGATCAAGATGCTATACCTTCTCAAAAAGCAAACAACAATTGGGTAAATTGTTGTTGTCATACGAAATGTTTTTTAAAAGCATATATTTTATACATAACATTAAAATTAAACCAGCACATAATTCTCGTTTAGTTAGCAAATTTATTTATATTTATGTGAACAAATTCACACCGAAATTAGGTTTTTTCTTTTTATTGAAGCGTATGGATTTTTTCTTTGCAGAAATTAGCCCTTTTGCTGAAATTGGACTATTTTTTTTTTTTTTTTTTTTGTTTGAAATAATTTTAATTTTGTTTTTAGCAATTTTTTGTTTAAAAAAAAATTTTAAACCAACAACAAACAGTACTCATTCAATTAAAAATTGATAGCTCTTTAATTGGATAATTTTCAATTAAATTTAAATACACATTTAATTATAATTTTTATATTTGTATACACATAAAAAAATAACCTTTATTTTTGACCGAAAAAATAAAAATCAGAAAATAACTTTTATTTTTGCTCGAAAAAATAAAAATCAAAAAATAACTTATTTTTGCCCGAAAAAATAAAAATCAAAAAATAATTTTTATTTTTGCTCGAAAAAATAAAAATCAAAAAATAACTTTTATCATCTGACTTTTATGAAAAAAGGAATAATTATTACGGTCCCTGGATTAAATCTTATAAAATATTGTTTCTGTGATCGGTTGTCTTACAAATTCGTGCTACTAGGGTTTGGGTATAATTTTTTAATTATTTAATTATTTAATTTTTTGTATTTTTCTTTTTATGTTTAAGTTATTGCATGTACATAAATCTTACTCATAGACAACTATGTAATCGTTGGGCCACCACTGACTTTTAAATTATGAATAAATAAATGAAATGAAAATCAATTTATTGGATTAAAAATTGATCAATATCGTATACCTTATCAAAAGGCCTTGAAAGGGTGTTGTTGTCATAAGAAATGTATTTTTTATAGCTTGAATTTTATAAAATTGATTTTAATGCTTATAATTCTTAATTAGTTAGTTTTATGTAAACAAATTGCTCACAGAAATTGTTTTTTTTTTTCTTTCTATTGAAGCGCAGGGGCTATGCAAACTAATTTTTATGTATTACTAATACATAAACATTTATAAAAAACAATTACATATATAAATATTACCAAAAACAACAACAATGTGTTGGTGTTATCTTGTATTTTATCAAATGCTGTTACGCGTTTAAATGAAAAATGTCAAGAAAGTTGCGAATTTGAGGAATGATTTAATTGATTCAATTAATATTTAATTGAGAGCTTTTACAGTTTTCAACAAATCAATTAAATTTAAAAAAATTGGGAAATATTTTTTCTTTTTATTGAAATGAAATTAATTTACATATGGAAGTAATAAACCTAATGAGAATTTATAAAATCTTACTGAAATGAATTCAAAATATGTATTACTAACACATAAACATTTATAAAAACAACAACATAAATATTAAAAAAAAAACAACAACAATATGTTGATGGTAACTTTGTTATTTTTTTATCAAATGTCAAGGAACTTGCAAATTTGAGCACTTATTTAATTGATTCAATTAATATTTAGTTGAGAGCTTCACTCAAAATAATTTATAGTTTAAATTAACTGATGATTTAATTTAACATAAATGATAAATCAAATCATTTTATTTACTTTTCATTTAAATCAAATATTTCTTGTTATTAATTGTTAAATATCGTTTAAATAACTAACAAATCCGTAAGAACAAAAGAATAGTAAGTTAAAATAAATGTTCAAATTTTAACTACAGTTCAGTAAAAATAAATGTTATATTCAGTTATTTGAAATTATTTCAGTTTTTGTTGTTTTTCTTTTATACAAAATGTATACACACACACTACATGTGTAAACTTTTTCCATTTCTTGTAAATTGAATTGAAATAATTTTGTATATAAACAGACTATTTTAATAAAAAAACAAAAACGAATTTTTTGAATATTTGAAAAAAAAAAAAAATGACTGCAACGGAAACAAATAAACTGCAATATTCCGTTTTTTGTGGTTAAATTTTTATGAAACTTTAATAAATGAAAATAATAAATGAAATTAAAAAATCGGTAAATGGTAATAAATTATTTCGAACAAATGTATAAAAATTGAAAAAAAATATTTTTTTGAAAAATAAATGCATGTTCCTTTATTTTCAACTCAACTGAAAACTTTTTTTTATTAATCTTTATTTTCAACTCAATATTTTCAACTCAACTGAAAACTTTTTTTTTATTAATCTACAAACAGTAAACTACATAATATTCTTAGTGTTTTTAAATTTCCAACAAATCGATTTAATTGAAAAAAGTATTTTTTCTGTGCCCCGACATAGATACTTATGAGGGGTGTATTTTAACGATTGAGATGCTAATTAGGATAGTCAGTTGAGCTTTTCTCACGATTGAGATGCTAATTAGGATAGTCAGTTGAGCTTTTCTCACGATTGAGATGCTAATTAGGATGGTCAGTTTTAAAATTGTTTCGGATCTTTCCTTAACGAGTCTCAAAAGTTTTTCGAACATCTTCTGGGTAAAGTTTTTTGTACACTTATAAAAAAAAAAATTTGTAAAATTTTTTGCAAATCTACTAACAATTTGTTTAAAATGACCTTGCAGGAAAAACTGCTGAAATAGGCAAATTGCTTTGCCAAATATTAGTTAGAAAATTAGCTAGAAAATGTTTGAGCTAAATTTTTGTTAGTTTAAACTTACAAATTTATTTGCGAAAATATCAACAAATAATTTGCTAAATATTAGTAGACAAAAATAATCACAAAAATATGTAAAATTTTGTTTATTAATGTTACAGTTTTTGTTTGCTGTTTTTCGTCCAGAAGTATTCAGCAAAGATTTTTCTGATTTTAGTAGAATAAATTGGTATTTTCAATTAACTGAAATTTGTAAATTTAACAACTTTATTTTTGCTGTTCTTATCTAAAATACAGCAAAAAAAATCTGTTAATTTTAGCAGTTTTTTCTTCAACGTCAGTTTTAACTAATTTTTAGTAGCTTTTTTTGACATTTTTAAAGGATTATTTCTATGGATTTTGGCATTAAAAATTTTTATTTTTTTTTCTAAATAATTTCTGTCTATATACGCCGGTATTTCTGGTTAAAAGATAAATAGTCGATTTTAAATCACAAAAGTCGACTATTATTTATATAAGTTTTCAATATTTTTATTGTTATATTTCCTGAATTGCTTCCACAAAATAGTAATAAAAACCTCAAAACTATTAATTATATTAAAAACCTGGTTATAAGGGACATCGCAGAGAGTCTAATTGCCAATAAAAATCTTTCTATATAGTATATTAAATAATTTTTAGGTTCTCGAAATTGACATAAACCCATCTGATACAATAATAATTGAAATATGTAGCTGCATTTTGTTAATTGTTTTTTGTTATTATGTCATTTTTTTTTATACAATCTTTAGTCAATTTTAAGACAAATGTAGTCATCGCCTTTTTAATGACGTTTGTAGTTGTTTTAAGTCTCATAACTACATAATTCATTAAGTGTACATATTTTTTTTTTAATTAGAAGTTTTAAATTATTTTTATTTTATATTTATTTTGTTTTTATATTTTGAACCCCTTTTTATATTTTTTAAAAATTTAATTTTAATTTTTAAATATTTTAGGCATGTTTGTTAATCCCCGGATCTATTTTCGCTCAAAAAACGTTTTTTAATAGAATCTACTAAAAAGTACAGTTAAAACAACAGTAAATTAAGTTAAAAAGGCGACAAAGGTAATTACCGTTAAAATAACTAAAAACTTAGTTATTTTTAACTGTTGAAAAACAACTAACAAATGCAGTAAAAATAAATAACAATGTCGTAAAATTAATTGAAATGTTTTTACTACAAACATTTTGAAACAACTGTACAATTTGGTAAAAAAAATACTGGGGGGTTATTATGTAATTCGATTCGAAAGAAAAAATGTGTAAATTCGTATGAATTGTATTTTGTAGTACGATTTTCGAAAATGTATTTACGAACGCACGGAAATTTTTTTTCGAACCGGCCGTTTTTTATCCCCCTTTCGAAAACAAAAATTACCCTTTCGTAAATGCAACTATGTAATACGAAAGCGAACTTCACAAACGTTAAAACATTCGTATTTTATTCGAGAGCTAATTTGTTGTCGAAAAAAGAAAAAAAATTTAAAATTTATACAAAATATAAGAAAAAGTGTTAAATAAATAAGTAAAAATAAAAAACATCAAATGTTTTATGTTTTTACACTAAACATTGTTTTTTTTTCACAATGTTGAATCTTTGAAGGAGTGGATTTTGCTAAAGGTCACCTAAATGTAGCGAATGCTAGAAGCAAGTCCAAGGATTTGTTTACAAGATTGGATTTGGATGCAGCTGGCCCTCCGACTCATGATATAACGAAATTTAAAAAGTACGTTTTCAATTTATCAATTGTCGGTTTATAGATTGGTATTATTCAAATTTACATATGTTTATAGGTGTGGCCAGATTATAAACATCACATAAAGGTAAAATGCCGGGAAAACCGAAATAGTATTTCAGGGACTGGAGGTGGGCCGAGAAAATTTTGTTCCCTTTGAAATATAATTGCTCATCCCTTATAGGTCTGATTAATTGACTATGCGTACCATTTACTGCTCCAATTACTCCAGGTATTCCACATTTTTCAAAAAAGTTTCTCTTAGCTTCTCCCTATCCTGTCATTTCAAATTCAATAACATCGCAAACCTCAGACAAACACGCAGAATTTGATGCTTGAGAAAATCCTAATAGGCGGTCTTGGCCAATTTGATGCTGATATCCACCTTGCGCCAAAAATTTAAGTGTGGCAGCTAATTTTAATATAGGTGAGATGGCAGTTGACCTTTCTTCTGGTTTAAATTCATCTTTTACACAACTCAAGCCATATGTAAAAGCATTTTTACTAAGCCTAAAGTTTTTTATGAAACTAAAAAGATATTATTAGGAATATATTTAATCGTAAAGGTAAAATTTTAAATTTTTCTTACTTTGTCTCATTAAGATTCATTATATCTGACGAATCTCTTATAAGTTTCCTTTGAACTCTTTTCGGAATAGAATAATTTTTTTCATCACTATCTTCTGTCCAAAATAAAACACAATTCATTTAAGCTTCGACTTTTTAAATAAATATTTTCTTTAATAAAGTTTTCTTTAAATATTTGTTTCAAATTTTGACATTTAAGCACAATGCTGACAACTTTGACATTATAAGACATGCTGCCAAGTTATGTATTAACCGATAAAAATTTGGCATCACTTGTATTTACCCTTTTTTACACAAATACAACTCTGTGAAACATTCGAACGAATTAGATAATACAATTTTACTTTCGAAACGGAAATTCGTTTCGAAAGGTTTTACTTTTCGAATCGAATTACATAATAACCCCCCTGTTTTTAAGAGTTATTTTTTCGGTATTTTAAAAACTCTAAAAACAAAAAAAAATATTTTTAAAAACAACATAATAAATATTTGTAATTTCTACATCCTACTTAAATGCAAAGTCAAATTTAAAAACGGTACTCCAGTTAAAAACGTATGAATTGGAGATACAATGAAATTTTATAATTATTATCTGCATGATATTAATTACTTTTTGCATAGAGCAATGAATTTGCACTGTAACTCGTCCATTGAAACTTTTCATTGAATTTATGCAATTTTTCAATAAATTTTATGAAAAATATCATTTTATTTATTAATATTTTCATTTAGTCAATGTAGAAGTTTCATCAAAAGTGTAGTTTCGTAAAAAGTATGAGACTTTTAATTAATATAAAGAAATATTTCGTTCTATTTGTAAAAAAATGTTACACTATTTTAATGAAAATTTTCATTATTTTTCGTCCACCAAAATTTTCTGGGTGTATAGGTTTTTTTTTGAATAAATGTTATACTAGTTGTTTTGTATTATTTCATAGAAAAACAATTGTAATTGCAGTTAAAAACAAACTCCTGTCATGTAGTAACAGGACAGAGAATATAGAGCTTTAACCGCCAAAAAGACGTGAGCGTCAAAGTCAAAATTTAACTGGAGATGCTTTTTTATTAGATTTTTAGTTTTTCTTTGGTTTTTCAATTTGCTATCGAATATTGAATATGTTCAAATTAAATAGCAATTGGATAAACCAAAGAAAAGTTTAAAAAAATAAGTATAAAAGCATCTCCTGTTAAATTATGATTTTGGAGCTTATTTGTCGGTTAGGGCTCGATATTTTCTAGGTGGAAAAATGTTTGCTTTTAAAATTTAGCAATGGCCTGTTTCGGGTTAAATACATATAAAATAATATACGACATAACAAAAAAACATGTGATAATAATAGAGGAAAATTAAATTAAAATGATATCTATATTATGACGGACTTATATGCATTAAAGTTTTACTAAAAGTGGCAGGTGTGTTGAGTTATTTTACCAAACGATTTGTGATAATTTTTGTAAAAATATTATAAGTTTTGTACAATATTTTTTATTATCAGTTTTGGAGATCATTTTGAATTTCAATTTGATCCATATAATAGTTCAAAGTAGTTTGATCTTTGTTGGAATCTTGAAAAAACATACGTAGGTACACAGAGAGAATTTTCTTGAATGAGTTTTAATGAAAATTTTCACTAAACTAATCACAAAGGGACTGAACAATTTGTTAGACTTTATGAAAAAGATTCATTATGTGTATGAAACAATTTTTAATGAAATGCTTTCATTATGGCGAATGATATTTTTAATAAATAAAATGAAAATTTTCATAAAATTTTATAAAAAAAATGCATTAAACATTGATAGCATGCGGTTAATTCTCTCAGTGTACTATATTGCCTCACAATCAATCAAAACACACAGGTGGAATTTTACTTTGTACGAATCTAGCCGACAAACATTCGCTGATATCTATAAAATAAATTAAGTTTATCAATTTTTGTCACTATATGCTCATTAGTATCTACACTGAGAGAATCGTCTGCATGATATCAATGAATTTTTACCTTAGATGTATCAAGTGTCAAGTTTCATACGCCTAATGAAAAAGTTTAATTAAAAACAATTTCATAAAAATAACGAAGCTTTTTCATAAAGTTTAAGAAATTTGTCATTCACTTTGTGAAGAAAATTTTATTAGTTTAGTGAAAAATTTCATTAAAACTCGTCCAAGAAAATGCTCTCGTTGGGCGATTTTCTATTAATAACTACAAATTTAGAAACTTACAAATTGTACAAGCTTAATAATGCCAGGAACAGTTTGGAAATATCCAATATTAATCCTTAATGCGCTGATACCACCACCTGTGGGTGCTGTAGTTTGTGTGGTTGTTGTATGTTCAACGGTTACTACGGTTTCCACCATTTTGTTTTAATTTATTACTTTATATTTTGTAAATTTTAATTATTAACAATTTATAGTTGCTCTGTTTTCTTTTTTCTTGGTATTCCGCTAATTTGATATACAAATAAAATGTATGAATAAATTTAGAATTTTATTTAAAAATTTTGATTTTTTTAACGTTTCACTGTTTTTCGAGAAGAACACAAAAAATAACGACCAATCTGAGCGACGCAAGTTAAATTACTACTAATGCGTATATAACAATTTATCCGTCTTGCTTGTATGACCACTGCGCACGCAATAAAGCTAAATCGACGTTTTCTCAAAACTCTCCAAAATTCAAAATAAGAGTACTTTTTTTTTGGTATTTGCTCCCCCTCAGTATCAGTGTAATCTCTCAAACGAAGTGAGAACAATTTTAGTTGATTTTTTATTATTCACAACTCTTTTCAAAAAAGATCCGCTGTTATATTTTGTTTGAAAGCCCGTTGTTGACTAAATTACTTATTAACTTGGTTGAGACAACTTTTCTGTTAGCTCACTTTATAACTGCAACTTGATTTTGTTTTTTTTTTTTTTGTTTTTCATTTAACTTGTTTTACTTATATATTGCCTGTTGGGAATGAATTCAAAATAATGATTCGTAAATTATTCATAACAAAAAAAAAATATCTTTACACATACATATTTATTCATAATTGCTGACATACACTTTGGTTTTTTTTTTTTTTTTTGTGGAAAAGCTTTTATTTTAATATCCACACAACCCACACTTCAATCTAATGGTTAAGGGGGATACTTGTGTTACTTGATTTTTCAGAAAACTTGGATGTTTTAGGGTCATGTGTTCTTTCAACAATTTTAAAATATAAAAGTTATTGTTGTTTTACGATATTTTTTCTATTTTCATTAGTTATGGCCAAATTAGTTTAAAAGTAACGTAAAGTTAACATCTGGTTTCAATCGATTTACTTGAGTCAAATCCAAACGGTTGTAAATGACAAATTAATCGGCATATATAATCTAAAAATTTCAAAATGTTTACAGGAACCGGAAAAACACATACATACATACATAATATTAAATATTTTCTAAATACAAAGTTATTATATTTCATTGGTTGCGTATGATTAACAATTTTAATCAGTTACATGTTTAACTCATACATTCAACATTATTTTTTAATCCTTTACAACAGTGTTGGCATATTTTCTGCTAGATGTAGCAGAATAACCGCCACGCACACAATAGTAGTACAGGTTGTTTTACATCCTGTAACTTTAATATTGGGTGTATTGGTAAAAGTAAAACATGTATTCCTCCTCTTCATTGAGGATATCAAAAATATGATTAAACAAAAATATGTAAATTGTTTTAATAATTTATAAGAAAAAAATGCTCCTACTTTGAATATGTCATATTCTACACTACGGTAGTACAAATGTACTATCAACTATTTCTTTGTTTTAAACTAGATTATTATGAATTGTTTTTATAACAAAATCATATTTTACTATTATTTGAACTTTTAATAGTTTAAATATACCAAAATAGTATACATTTTAATCCTTTTTTTCTAGCAATAAAGTAAGTCATTATATTGTAAGGTATACTTCTTACCTGTATCATTATTTACCAACAAAAAATAATGAGTTATTTTCCAACAAAAGTCAATGAGATAATTGGTAACATAATGATTTACTTTGTAGTGAATACTTCTAACCTTCAGCATTATTTCAAAACTTAAAGAATGTTGCATTACATTGTAATGTATACTCCTTACCTTCAACATTATCTTAAAATATAAAATAATGATTTTCCAATCATTGTACACTCATGGGCTACCTCGTATTCATACATCATTACCTTTTACATTATTTCAAAATATAAAATAATGACTTACCGATCATTAATAACATAATGCATAAAATATAAACGTAACATAATATTTAAAATATTTTTCGGAAAATCTATATGTTGACACATTACTTTGTGATTTTTTGTAATCATGATGGTAAGGTATTTAGTTGGTATAGTTCTCGCCTAACGACCACAGACCCCAGTTTCGAATCTTAGCGCGACCACGTTATTTATTTAATTAAAAAAAATTTGTAATAATTTTTTTTTGTGAAAATCTCTTTATACACTCAACTGGGTAACCATATAAGTAACCATTTACTTTACCCAATCCTAGACATTGAAAAAAAAGCCAGCAACATTTTTGCCGGGAAAATCCTTGCAGAAAAATTGGTAATGTCAGCAAAAAAGTCAGTAAATTCAGCAAAAATGTTGCTGAATTTATCAATTTTTTTGCTGATATAAGTAATTTTTCTGCAAGGATCATCCCAGCAAAAATGTTGCTAAATTTACTGACTTTTTTTTAGTGTAGGTAATGAGTCAACCCATTACTTTTAGTCTCATCGCCTGTAAAATTCATCACTAAAGGTGCATTGTAATGCATGGTGGCCTATGGCGATACATTACTTTACCAATTATTTAATAATGTGTGGTTTTGCGAATTTAGATTTTAATAAAAATAGTATTTAAAATAAAAACATTATAACTCTGTCATATAATTATATGTACGATGTATTATATTGAGTTATAGATAAGAAAAAAAAAAAAATGTTTTACAATTTTTTTTGAATTTTCTTATGTTTTTATGAGGACTTTAAAATTATGAAAAAATACATTTTCGTTTTTATTTTTAAATGCAGAAAAAAATAAAAACGTAAATACTTCATAGAAAAAACAAATAAAAGAAAATTCATATTAAGTCGTTTTGATTAACACTATATTTGAAAAAATTATATTTTTATGTTATGTAACAGTAATGTCACAATCCCTGAAATGTCAAATAAATAATAAATAAAGGATATTTTTTAATTTCTAAGTAATACGTTTTTTTTTTATTTACCTTAACCTTTCACGTACCACAAAAATTTTTAATTTTTAAGTTCATGGGCTACAAAGGGTTAATAATACCAAAATTTACAGAAAATGCAAATGCTTTCGTTTTAAACTGGGTTTTTCGATATTTTTATTAAATTTTTAGTTTTTCCAGTTAACACAAAATAAATTTTTTTGACGGCAGAACAGCTGTTTTTTTTTTGCTGATAAATCTATCACACGTGTTTACCACAGTGTGATAAATTTTAGTGCAATAAATTTTGTTGTTAGTTCTGGTAAATTCTGATAAATTTATCAAACGTTCACCATTAACCAGATCTACAAGGGTTATTTACTACCAAGAACGAATACCGATATCGCATTTGAGAATTGGTATTGTAGTTTATTGTTTATTTAGTTGAGCTAATTTTTTCTGTTGTTATCATTTAAATGAGTTATTTAGCTAAAGTTTCTAGTTATCTCATTCTACATCTCATCTACATCAAGAACAAATTTCTCCAGTATTTGAACTAATTTTTCGACCGACCTAAATTTAGTATTTCATGATTCTCAACTGATTCTCAACTAATTCCCAACAAATTTTGCCATTTAATTTAAACCACAGTTGTATTCAGACATTCTCTTTATGTGTCTCCGCTATTAGTCTCACTTTTTGATGGCGTTGTATTCTAATATTTTTTATTTTATAATAATAATATAGGCTGTATCTCGGAAACTAAGCTAGATAGAGCAAAATGGAGCAAAAATCGTTACTCCGTACTTATTAAGTACTCTCTATTAACCATAAGGAATTATGAACCTGCCTCTGGTCAGATCTGGAAAGATCTTTATAGCAGAAAATTTTTTGTTGATTCAGCTTAAAAATTTTGTTGATTTAGCGAAATTCTTAATTAATTTAACTACAACTGTCAACACAAATTTAATATACACATTTTAAGGGTTTTAAATGTTTCCACAATTATTTCAGAATTTTATTGATATTTTTTAGTTTTTTTTTTACATTAAATTTTGTTTGTATATTCTTTAAGAAACGAGCATTACCTTTTTGTGTTTTTTTTTTAATAACAATTTCATAAAAATTAACTAAAATTACAATAAAAATAATTCGACTGCAAATTAGAAAAACCTTAATTAATTCTTATAAAATTGTTCTTTAGAAGAGATTAAGTTAATATATTAATTTATTACTTAATTTATATAAATATATAATTGTTTATTTGTTTTAGTTAGCTTTGCAATATTCATAAACATTTTACATTTTATTATTATTTTATTAAAGAACACAAAAAATGTACTTAAAACAAATAGTTAAGCAAACTTTTCTTTAATGTTAAAAATAAAAATAGAAAAAAAAAATAAATAAAAAATATATTTTTACATTACTTGTGAAAGTATTACAAAATAACACTTTAACAGACATTTTTAACGTAAAATTAGGCCTTAGACTCATTCGCCCAAGTCCTGTGTTTCCTTACTTTATGAATACGAATGAATTTGAAAAACACATGAAATTTTTGTATTCAAAAAGTAAAGAAACACAGGACATGTGCGATTATTTGCAGTTTTCATTTTTTTATTAATTAAAAAACGGAAGAGCAATTGAGTAAAATTTTGTTTGTTTTTTTTTTTAATTAATTGCAAAATGTTGCGTTTTAAAGAAAACAATTTGATTTGAAACACATTTCAGTTTTTAGATTTTTTTTTATAAAAAATTAAGAGAAATGCGAGTATTTTTCAAATTAAAATGACGCCATAACTGTAAAATTAAAAAAATTAATAAAACTGTTAAAAATTGTTTTAATAGTATTTAATTATGTAGGGATAATTTTTTTTTTGGGAAATTTATTATTTCTTTTTTTTATTATTATGTATTTTACAGATTATGGAGTGTCTTTTGTTTTCATGGTAAATCTATGGTTGTAATTACATTTCTTGTTTTATTATATTTATAATATTAAAAATAAAACTTTGAGCAACTAAAAGAAAACTGTTTAAAATTGAATGTCTATTTAAAATAAAAATACTTTTTTTCCATCCCTGTCAGCAAATAAGCTCCATATGAGTCAAAATGTGCTCGAAATATATTAAAGTTTTTCTATGAAAGCGATTCATCCAAAAGAGCCCCGTTTTTGATTAAAAAAATAATCAAAAAGATATTTAAAAACTTTCTATACGATCAAAAATCAATATTTTTTCCTCTTTTGAATTGTTCACAAAATATTCCATTTCAATTACATTTCAATTCTGAAAAAAAAAAATTTATTAAAAATTTTTCTAAAACTGTGTCTTTTATAACTCGTATTTTCGTTCAAATATTTTTTTGAAAAAAAAATTTTAAATTTTAAAAATCTGTTTTTATTTGATTTATTTTCGACTCATAAAATAAGAACCCTCAAAAAAGTATCCAAATTTTGCTGGCTGGAATATTAACAAATTATTTATATAAAATTGTTTTCCCTTTAATTTTATGTTTTTTCTATATAAAGTTGTAGACAATACTTAATATTTCAATTGTTTGATTAAAAATACAAATAATTTAGATTTTAAATAATTACGAATATAAAAATCTAGTATACACAATTATTTATGATTTTGACCGACTCAACTCATAAATTCTGTGGACTTTTGACAAATACACTTAATTCAAAAACACCCATTTCACAGGAACATAGATTACATAGATCTCCAAATCTTTGACATTAACTGTCAGTGCACATAACTCATGAGAATGTGTTGGACATACGTCGTATACCTATAGAAAAAATATTTGAATGTATATGAAAAAATGTGTTAAAAGAAGAAGAGTTTGAGATCTATGGAAGCTAAGCACAGGAGAACCTTAAAATTTTCTAACAAATTTTAAATGATTGAGTTTTAAAATAATAATAGAGAATTGGTTTTCATTTTTAAATTTTGTTTGATTCGTAAACTGTCACTTCACTTTCTGATTTGCTCCAACAGTTTCGTGAAATATTTCACAAAAGAACAATATCTTTAGTAAAAAAATTTTTGATCAAAAGTCAAAATTTTAAACTTACTTTATCAAAAGAAACAACTAACCTTTTGAAATCATAACTATATTAGGAGTGTTTTTCTTTGCAAATGAAGCCGCTTCTAAGCGTTCTTTTATGACTCATAAAAGACTCCTAAATATAAGCATTATTGGAGTCTTCACAATTTTCAGAGTAATTTCAAAATTTTTTAGACAGGCTCATAAATAAGAGTCAAGAGAGTGTTTAATTTATGACTCAGAAATTTGAGCACCCTAAAAGTTATCATATTTAAGTATTTTATGAGTCATAACTTCGGAGAAGAACCTAAGTAGAAATAAATTGTGTTGTCAAAAATATTTAACAATCCTATACCGTTACAATATTATTAACACAGAGAACACAAATTTGCTTTCTTTATTTTTTTTTTGCTTTTTTATGTATTTGTTGACCCATTTATGCTTTTTTGGATGCTCAAATTTTAAGATTTAAAAAGCGTTTTCTGGTGATTTTTCGATCTTTATTTGCTTTTCTAAGATTTTTTAACTTAAAATGCTTTTATTACTCATAAAATATTGGGGGTATAGATAAAACGTTCGTATATGGTGTACAAGTACACAATGTTTTTTTGCAGTACCTTTGCAATTGTTGGCGTATTTTTAATATTTTTTTTAAATACCTCAATTAGTTCTTTAAACAAATATCTCTTTTATATTAAAAAACATTCTTTGAAAAACAATTCAAAAAAATTCTGTTTTTTCTTTCTTTTTTTTTTAATTTTTGAAATACAGAAATTTTTGAAATACTAAATTTTGAAAAATAAATTTGTAAACTAAACTTTCCAGAGTTGGTAAAACATTTTTGGTACAAATGTAATAAAAATACGAAGTTTACACTGTACTGTATACAAAATTACATTAATCCGGCTCTCTTTTTTATATTAATTTTACACTTTTTTTTTAAATGTGTTGTGTTTGCAAGTTTTTTTACTTTTGCACTTTTTGTCTTCTCTATTAATTATTTTCTTTATAAAACTTGGGAGTTTCGTATTCTCTACACAAATTAACCTACAAATGTAATAAGTTTTTTTTTTTTGAAATTTATAGAATCTTATAGTGTATAAAGTGGTGCAAAAATGTAAGTACCAGATACGTAATAAAAATTATTAATTTGATTTAAGTTAAGTTAATTTAACCTATTTAACCAACATGTCTACAACTCATTAAAGACACTGGACATTTTTCCAAACTTTGCAGACATATAAAACATTGTTTCATTAAGAAAATTTTGCACATTTTTTTTCGCAAAAACTTATACAGATTATAACCCAAAATTTTGTAAACAAATCTTTATTTAAAAATATACAAAACAAATATGTTTTTTAAGTCAACCGATTTTTAAAATTGTCTTATGGTATCCCTTATAATTTTTTAATCGTAGCAGTATTTTAATGCAAACCAGTCATTCCATATGTTTAAAGTGAAAACGGAATAAAATTTGGAATATTTTAAAATTTGTGTATTTACAAAATTCATGGTCCGATCGTTCAGATTTTTAAAAATTATATACAATCGATGAATTAATTTTTAGCAGAGAAATACATAACAATCCAAAAAACATAAAAAAATTACGCTTTTTCCTATTTTTTAATAATTTTTGAAAAAAGGTCAAAAGTAAAAAAAAATTTAAAAAGCAAATGTTAGTTTAAGGTCTTTGCTATAAATTGAAAAAAAAACCTATAGTCCGCGAAAGAAACAAAGCATACAAACTGAAAATCCATTTTTTTCTTGTTAGTAGTAGTATTTATAAAATTGCAAATATGTTATATGTACACTGTATTGACATATGATGGAAATGCCTTATAAACCCATTTTGCATCACGAGTGAAATAATTGTTATTCGGAAATTTATTTCTTCGTATAACAAAATAACAAAGCATACAAATCAAAGATTTGTTGAAATTTGACAACTCATCGAAATATCGTTTAAAAACGGGTAATTTTTAGTTTGTTTACAACTCCTTCTATTTACCGCCATCGTGAAAAAATTCCCGGTCACAGCTTAAAAAAAAGGAAATATTATTGATACAACATGAGACATTTGATTTTGCTGGATAAATTTCTTATATTTACGGCTTTTCTTACAGTTTGATTTTCTACTCTTCGAAATCTATCGTCCTTTCTATATCCTGTAGGATGTTTACTTCATGCTAAAATATTTATGTTATCCTTAGGACTCATAAAGTATGCAGAGTGACTAACGGTTTTAAAAAATGTATACAAATAAGTTTTTATGAAGTAGTATGATTCCAACTGACTCTATTTTAGGTTCTTTTTTTTTTGTTTGTTTGTTTGACACATAAAATTCTTTGACCCGTATGCTTTGGTTTTTTCGTTTTAAAGAGAATGTTTTTTGAAAAATCCACTCATAACAATTTTGCCATTTATCATATAAAATTTATTTATGTGACCATTGGATCTTACATCATTACAGTGTAGTTATTCAATATTAGAAAATTTCTAATAATAACGATAAAGAAGAAAAATAAAATTTCATTTTGAATGCTTTAGTTCTTTCGCAAACTGTATTTTTGATTTTTTTGGACAAAAACTTGTTTTAAAAATATTTAAAAATATAATGAGATGTTTTGTCAAAAGTCCACAGAATTGCATTGAATAATTTTTTTTGTAAATTTTTAGTATATTTTTGTTGTATAATTTTACTCTAAGAAGTTCATTTCAAATGCAAAATCTCAATTTCAAATTGAAAGTCTCAATTCCCAATTATCAGTGTAAAATCTCAATTTCATTTGAAAATTTACCAATTTTAAATGGAAAATTTTAATTTCATTTAAAATGTTCACAATTTCATATGAAATTTTCTTAATCTTAAATTGAAAATCTAAAGATCATTTAAAAATTCGCATTTTCAATTGGAAAGTCTAAATTTCGTATAAAATGTTTGCAATTTCAATTGAAAATAGTGTACGGATATGGTCTTCACTCTTTTAAATTTAAATTTTCATTGTTGATGCAAAAAATGTCTAAACTTATTGAAAGAAATGAGCACAACTTTAAAATGAAATTATTGTTTAATAAAGCGACAACATTATTATAGTAATGGAGGGCAGGCAGAGAAAAATTATTTATAAGAAAACAATTTCATTAGCAAAGTTTTTGTGATTTATAATGATAAATAATTTCTCTAGTGGTTTCTAAAGTTCTAAGGGATTACTTAAAAAAAGGCCTTGAGGATTTTTAGTTTATAGATTTAAATTTTTCTTTTATAATCTTAATAAATGTATATAAATCTGTTTCGATATTAAACTTCTTCTATTTGTATTCAATTATTAAATTGTTTTGTTTTTTTTTTTAACATTTTAGGATTATCTCAAACTACTAGTGCCTCTTGTATAGATGTTGTGTTTATCATTGTTTTAACACTCGCTTTGCGAGAAATCTACATCCTTTTTCACACTCCTCGCTAAACGATCCAATTCAGCAGCAGCATCTGTGCGCACTGAAAGTTTTTCGGGGGTCATCATACTATCGGAGCCATTGGTTCTGGGTGTACTCATGGCACCAGGAGGTGTGGCTGGTGAGCCAGATTTTTTGTGCAACAATGAATTGAAGAAATTCGCTAAGACACCTTCACCACCCGGGGTAGCTGGATTCATTTTAACATCGAGCTGCTAAAAAAAAGTTTATAAATTAAACATTTTTAAAATTTTGTTATTACTTAAATGAAACTATACAAAAACCATATTAAATAAAGCATAGGAAAACATTAATTGAGTTGTATACACAGTGTTAACATAAAATTTAAAAATATTCAATAATATAGGGCTTTATTCACATAACGACTGCACAACTTTCCCTTATAAGAACTTGTGTGTGAAAATAAAAGTTGTGCACTCGATGTTATTAGTCGACATATTTAAATTTTAGTAAGTTATTAGTAAAAATAAAAAGAAAATAGACAAAGAGATAGAGTAGAAAAAATTCGTAATACAGATTGCCAATTACATTTAGTATATGTAGTTTTTTTTTAGTCCAAAATTAAGCCACAAGTGTTAATTAAAATAGTTATTGTTAATTTTGAAATTTAGTTTTTTTTTCAAAAAGCAACCATTATTTAACTAAAAAAATACGAATTTTGACTTCACCTTCCTAGTTGGTGAACTCTGATTGCCAGAACCTGGTGTACGAGGCATAGCTTTGCTAGCCTGGGAGCGCAAAGGTGATTCACTACGTACTTGACCGCCAGCTTTAAGAACCTCTTGTTGTCGCGCCAAAAATGTTTGTTCATCTTCTGTTTGTAACTCGATTTCACGATTTGAAACAGCCTAAAAAATAAAATTTTAAATAATAGTTTACAGATTGAATTTTGATAAAAAAAAAGTTTAATTGACTTTAATAGATTTTTTTCTTCGAATAAAACTTTTGTAACAATATGATATACTTTAAATTATAGTACGATATGGGTCATATATCGGAAAGCGGAATGAATTCCGGTATATATCGGGAAGGGACTAGCAAGAAATGTATTATAGAACTGATATACTCCGATTTTTATAAAATTCGGCTATGTTGTAAAGAAACAATTTAAAACAGTCCTGACTTTGTTCCAAGGAGGAACAAAGGTAATGTAGGTAAGGAGGTAAAAAGGTAATGGAATAGTTAAAATTGTTTGGATTTTTTTACTGTTCCACATTTTTTTTAGAATCGATTTTAAATGGCCAGAACCTAAAGAATTTAAATGTTATAAATTGAAATATTGTGGGAAAGTTGTGAAAAAAAATAACATTTAAAAATTTCGACCAAAAAACCACCAAAAGTCGAACTTTACGTGTCAACTTTACGTAGAGAGAAGAGAAATTAGTTTTTTTTGGCTTTTTAAATTTTTTTTTTGCCAATTTGTGTTTTTTTTATTTTTTCTGTATTTTTGGTTTTAATTGCTTTTTGTAAGATTTTCTGACTTTTTTTTTTGCTAAAAAAATATTTTTACACAATCCCTCAATAAATTTTAAGACAATTAAAAAAAAAAAATGCAGATTATGGAGCGAAAACGCAATGATGTACATAGCGTCTGGTGTATTAAATAGTATACCGATTAAAAATAATTGATATGGTGCATTATATTTAGTGTCTCACCGATTAATCGGCATCGGCTGAAAATAGACAATCTGTAATCGCTCAAATTACGGCCGATTACCGCTTTTTTACATAAAAACAACCTGAAATAGTCAAACAAAAACAACAATCTGCACACAATTTTCCATACCGGAGCTCTTTAGGAATGTTTTGAGTTACTTTGGGAAAGTATTGTATAAAGTTTAGCTGTTCCCATACTTTACAGCAGTAACCAAAAACCGTTCCCATACTCAAAATTGTGTGTAAATTGTAATTTGGGCCTTCAACTTCGGACTAAAAACGTCTTTTCGGTCGAGCATTATGCATATTATTTGATATGGTCACATAACATGTGATCACGGAATTGGTTCTATGGGTTTAAATTTGTATAAATCAAGTATAATTACGATTAATTGATATAAAGTTCGGTATAAATGGTTTTGGTCTTATATCCTAGTGTAAAATTATATATTGGTATATCAAATTTAATACAATTTGATCCAAAAATATAATGCTTAGTTTAATTTAATACAAAAACGAGTTAAACCTAATGATATTTAAATATCCAACAGTTTGATTTATAAATTTGTTGAACAGGTAAAAATCCTATATGGTGTAAGTGTTATGTCCTTTTAAAAGTACAAAAAAACTTGTTTAAGACAAACTCTGACGAATTCTCGGCTAATTCGAACTAAATATTTATTTATTTTATTTACATGAAATTGAAAATTTAATGCTAATTGTTATTGAGCAATGGCAGCGTAGGCCTTCAGCTCGTAATTCGAACTAATTAAAGTATGTTAATACGAAACACTATATCATATATATTTCAATTTTTGATTTTCTAAAAATATGCAATTTTCCTATAATTTTGAAAATTTTTTAAACTGAACAAACAAACGTTCTTTAAATGTAACGCAAACAGTTTATTTAAGAAATCCAATTTTTGAAAGTGTTTTTAGAAATTCTTAAATTTTGTTGATAATTTAAAAATATTAATAATTTTTTTTTTTCGTTAATACGAACCTCGCTTATAACGAGCAACATTTTCGTCTTAAGCGGCTTTTACCGTATAGAGTGGAAAGCAATATCAACAATTTTAAGCAAAAAAAAAAAACAAGGAATTCATTAGGAAAGGTACGATCCAAATGCTGATTTAATTTTGTCGGCTTGTTTGGAACAAAGAAAAAATTTAAGCACGGTTAAAAATATACTCAGCCCCGATTAAGACGAAACCCGATTAAGACGAAACCCTAGCGAGCAGGAAAATTTGTTCGATATAAATGAAGTTTGAAATAACCGGGTTAAAATTTATTTGACATTTTTTAATTATTAACAAAATATTTAAAACTTCTATCTAATAACAATTTCAATAATTGCGCAATATTTTTATTGGTTTTCTTAAATTTCTTAAATAATCTATTTCGGTTATATTTAAAGTAGGCTGACCATTCGTACCGAATTCATCTTTACATGTACTGCTTTTGGTCATGTACTGATGAAAAAAAAATCGTGTAATGATTTTTAAAAATTTGTACTGATTTTTAACATTTTCAGAAAATGTTATTTTTTTTTATAGAAAAACTGTTCTGATCCATGTAGAGTAAGTTTTTCAGAATATTCCAACAAAGAAAGCAATCACAACGAGATGTGTTCTCTCCATTAACAATAGCGGTTTTTATTCTTGGTGTTTTATTTCCTTCGTGTTATATTTACTACGATTTATCAAACGTACACCATTAACCAGATCTACAAGGGTTGTTTACTACCAAGAATGAATACCCCTAATATTTTAATCTGATGGAAACTGTAAAAACAAATCTTTAAAACTAAAAGTATTTATGCGGGAACCCCGTTTTAAATTTAAGATTAGTTCGAAGAGAATGGCTTAGAATCCGAGCGATTCAATGTTTTAAAATATTGGGTGTTTTTGGGAATACAAATATTCAGCACGAAAAATTAAAAAGTCGTCAGTCTGAAAACACAGAGAAACTTTTTTAACAATTTCCAACTTAAATTCAGTTTCTACGACTAAAATCAGTTGGTACAACTAAATAACATTGTTTTTCGCAATAAAATTATCTAAAACTTAATTTAGGACGAGTTTTAATGAAATTTTTCTTTTAACTAATGAAGTTTTTTCATAAAGTGTTTTTAAACCATTTTCAATGAAAATACAAATTTGCATAATATTTTATGAAAAACTGCATTAATCCAGCGAAACTTTGTTAACACAAAAAAATTGTTGCCAAGTAATTAGGAGCATTTCAGTTAATAAAGTTAAATTACTAAATAATTAAGTAGAAATTTGGTAAAATGTTACTAGTTTTTGCATAACTTTTGTGAATAAAATTTATTAGTTGAAATACTTGGTAACGATTTATTTTGTGTGCTAAATTAATGTGTTAGTGAGTTGTATATAAGCCATATTTGGCCCCAAGAGCTTGGTTTGAAATTGTATAATAAAATAATGCAATCTTATTCATTAATATCGTGCGTATAAACCTCTCAGTGTAGGTATAATTTAATTCTTAAAAACTAGCAGTCTTATTTTTTTTTAATAAATTTTAGTCCTTTTCATAATATTGTAGGCAAGTTTCCACTTAATCTGAACTTTTACGAAGGGAAAGAAAATTCGTTATGGTTTTTAAAAATCATCGCAGGATTTATATTTTTTTAAAAATTTTATACTGATTTCATTTCAGAAAAAATGGTCACCCTAATTTAAAGAGCAAATGTGTATATTCAGTTTAAAAATTGTCAAAAACTACAGGACAAACCAAAATTCTTTTTAGGGGTTCGTATTAAAAATGATATATAGTATGATGTTTTGTTTCTGGGAATGCTTACGGAAAAACAAAGTGTTGTTTTTCCAAGTTTTTGAATCCCAATTTAAAAAGTATGAATGGACAAGTGTTTTAAATCAAAAACAAACTTACTTTTCTTGAAGGTGGTGCAGTTATAATATCTGTGTAATAATCTTCAGCTTTGCACAATTGCATGTTCTCATATAAAATACTTATTTTCTTTAAACTATCCCAACCGGCAGGACTACAAAGAAAAACAAAACCATAGTATTAGGAAGAAACGAAATACAAAAATAAAATCCAAAAAATTAATACATTAAAACCGCATCTTTTTCAACGACTAGGGCAGGAGTTCGGAATGGTAGATCGTAGATTCGATGTGTTAAATATTTGTAGAGGAGATCACAGTTTTTGTCTTCTTTAACACTTGTGTAAAAAAGTGATGTGCCATGCTGTAAACAGAAACGCCTTATCCATTGCTGTATAAAATCATAATGTTCATCTCGATAATCGTATTCTTTTTCCAACGTAGTCATGTAGTCCGTCTAAAAAGACAAATTTACAATTATGTACATATCAGTATTTTGTGTTTAACCCTTTTAACTAACCTTTGTTACAACCACAACAATATCCAAGCCAAGATTTGTTAATAACGCTCCATCGGTCAGGGGCAACAAATCATCATCGTCTATGGAATTATTTCTCATCGTGCGTTTTACCGGCGAACCGGGATCTAAATCATCACCAACTTCGCAATAACTTTGCCAAGTGGTTATAAGACGTTGGCGGGCTTCTTGTTTCTCTTCAGGTTCTAATTTTAACGTTTCAATGTGATCAGATAAAACTTTTATCCAATGATTGAGCTGTTCTAACCAATACCATGGTTGAGTCATAGATACTGTGAGTATAACCAATGTATGTGCATAATTTGTTTCGTTTAAAGCAAAATGCAATAGATTTTTATGACCTGGATCACCATCTAAAACCCAAACACTTAAACGTGTCATGTCTGTAAAAAACAATACAAAATGAATAAATTACACAGCGCTACAAAATTTACCCCTAAAATCGAAAACAAGAGTACCGAACATTGCTCCCAAATATTTCACACACGCTAATTTTAATTGAGTACCCAGATTTTTCTATTATGGTCCATATTTTTCGCAAAATTGCATTTAAGTTTTTTATAAACAAAATTTTAAAAATAAGATCTTTTCTCTTAATTTCTGATGGTGCCGAATGCACTATTCTAAACATCTCTGTATGATGTTTCGAATAGTGCATTACCGAAAATTTGCATAATAGTTCTTTTCTTTTATTTTCATATACATTTAATATAAAAATACAATATACTTAAGATATAGACAAAATTAAATAGAACCATACAACTTTTTAGATTGGAAAATCGCTTCAAAGTTAAAAAATACTGCTTTTTAATCTATTTTCTTTTAACTCATTTTTGACAGTGTTCTTTTTTCGACGCAGTACTTTTAATTAAACAGCTATATTTTTTACTGGAAAAAATATATTAAGGGTGGACATGACATTGGCCGTTTTTGAAATCGACTTTTTTTATAATTTTGTATTTTAGTAAATATTCTTAAGATTCTAAGAAAAAATTTCATGGAAAAATTCCTACGGGTTCAAAAGTTACAGCCGGATTAGTGAGAGCGCATTTTTAATTTTCGCGGTACCTACGTACGGCACCTGGTATATACTTGTTTTACTTGCTACAGCGTTTGAACGCGTTTATCTCGAAACCATGTTTTTCGTACTGGTTGCGGCACTAGCGGGTTCATTTTTTGCCGAAATTTTTTTTTTGTGTTTTTTAAACTTGATTCGAGCTTTTTCTTAAAATTTTTTTATGAATTTTTAAAGTCAATATTTTTTTCGAAAAAAAACACTTTTAAATTTGGAACATCACCAAAAATTTAAAAAAAATTTAAAAAAAAGCTCGTCATACGATAACCAATTTTGTTAAGATTTAAAAAAGTCATTTTTTTCCAGATCGGACAAATTTTGCGACTCGCAGCGCTGCAACCACGAGGCCCCGTTTTTTTCTCTGCCGGCAGTTTGGAGCTCTATAAAACCATGCTGGAGTGAAAAATTTATTTTTTTGAATTTTTTTTCTTGTAATTTGTTCAATTCTCTACAATAAATACAATACAAATTTTGGAAAAATGTTTGTTTTTGACTGAGTTATGAATTTTAAAAAAAAGGTCCGCGAATGTAATGTCCCCTAAATGAATCGTGAACAAAAAAATTGTTAGCCAGAGTTGTCAAAAAATTATTTGAAAAATAAAATTTTGACATTTTACGATAATTTGTTTTTCAAAAATTATTTAAAAATATAATAAAGCCTAGTCTTTTAATGCATTTCTCTGCTTGAAATCATTTCATCGAGTGCATATAATTTTTGAATATATGACCGATTGAACGATGAACTTTTCAAATACACAAAGTCTAAAATATTCCAAAATGTATTCCGTTTTCACTCAAAACATAAAAAATGGATGTTTTTTAATAAAATACTACTAAATTTTAAAAAAATTAATCTACAGGGTTGACATATGGCAATTTTAAAAAATGGTCAAAAACCACGAACTTTTTCCAAATATTTAAAAATCTGTTAACTTAAAAAATATTTTTTTAATGTATTTTTAAATAAAGATCTGTTCACAAAATCATACAAAATTAAAATTTTTAAAATATCTTCAACCGTCTATGATTTATATGCTGCCAATATTTTCAGTACAGGGCGCTCTAAAGCAAACAAAATTACAAAAATTTCTTAATGAAGCATGGTTTTATATATCTGTAAAGTTTTGTGGAAAAATGTCTAGCGGATCTATGACGTGCCATTAATGAGTTAACCGAATAATTTTGCGGAATAGTGCTACTATTCGGTATTCGGCCAAATAGTAAAATCATGCCGAATACCGAATATTCGTGCCTTCTCTAGTAAATACTGATAAGAAATTCAGCAGCATTTTAGTACCAAATTTGTTTAAAAAATATCCAGTGGTTTTTCACATTTTTTACTATATTTTACTATTTTTGCACAACTTAAACTTATGATCCATTTTCGCGAAAGTTAGTTTAACAAAAACTTTCATTACAGTGAATGTCTACAAAATATTTTTAAATTGTATATTAAAATTGTTCACATATTTGTATGAATTTAAAATAAAATTGAATATATTTGGTAGACATCCATTGTAATGAAAATTATTGTTAAAATAACTTTCGCAAATATTAATTTTTTGGCTGAATTTTGGTACACGTACTATTTTAAGCTACTATTTGTATATTATACTAAGAGATAAACTCATAGAGCATTAGAGTTGTCAAAACTGGTTACCGAATTATTCGATAAACCGGGTTTTTTCCGACTTTTTTAAAATCGGGGCTTCAAAGAGAGGCTTTCGAGTTATTCGAGAAATCGGGGTTTTAGCCTAGAATTATTCGGTATTTTCGATAGTTTTCAATTTTTAGCGAAATATGCATTTTTTTGAATAATTTGCCTATGTTCTCTCAATTTTAAATGCTGGCAAATATAAAATCCTGTGAAGACAAATTTGCTGTGTTCCGTTTTTTGCTTTTTATCCTTTTGTTTTTTTTTTGATTTTCCAATTTTAAATACTTTTTACTGATAAAGCATTCCCAACGATTATGAAAGGCGTAGGCGCTTTTAGAAAACAAACGCCTCCATACAAATCAAATGGAATTTTGATGTAATACAAGTCTTTCTTGACTATTAAACATTGCAATAAAAGTAGTTATAACGACTTTACTGTAAAAAACAAATTAAAAACGTTAACGTCTTATAGAATCAGGGAGATTAAGTTTTCTTTAAGCTTTTAACTTTTAAAAAAAGTGTATTTTTTTCCAAGTTTTTTAGTTTTGTTTTTTACAATATTTCTTAGTACATCGAATATTGCTTTTTTGTCTTCTCTTATGACTGTGATGGCTATAAAATATTTGGCTTAAATCCTCCATGTTAACCAAATATACTAGTTCTAGTACTTTAATTTTGTTAAAAATAAGTTAAGGTGAAAGTATCTAATAGTATCGCTATCTAGTAAATTTAAATAACTTAGATTTTAGGCCCTCAGTGAATCGCACGCAACGCGTTATGCATTTTTTTCTCCCGCTGTTATTTTAATATATTTTTAAATTTACGACTACTTAAATTTAGAAACGAACATAAAAAGGACTTAAGCCTCTTTAGTGTAGTTTTAAATGTCTACATTTAAAATTTTAGTAATTTTTTACAATTTGTAGCTACACATAGAGAATTAAAGTAGACGAAAAATAATGAAAATGTTCACTAAAGTAATACTTTTTATGAAACTAGTTTCTTAATAAGACTTCAATGAATAAATGTATGAAACTTTTAATAAATAAAATGATATTTTTCATAAAACTTTATGAAAATTTGCATTAACTTAATGAACTGTTACATTAGACGAGTTCCAATGCAACTTTATTGCATTAAAGCAAAAAATTATTAATATCATGCAGACAAACATATTTAAATATTAGCAATACAAGGAAAAAAAACTGTTTTTGCTTATACACAAAAATGATTTGATTGATTGCGAAATGGGATGATAAATTGTGCAAAAAAAGTAAAATATAGTAAAATCTGAGAAAACACGCAGATTTACTGGTAAATGCTGCATATTTGATACACAATTAAAAATTTTAGAGAAAATACCTTATTTTTCAAATTTTATGTATAAAAAACTTCGTAAAAACATTCAGTTTTGCGAAAAATGAGTACGTCATTTAAATTAGCGTTGACGAAATATTTAGGATCAATGGTCGGTACTCTTGTATTATTTTTCGTGTTGCGCAGTGTTATTAAGTTAGTTAAACTTACCATCTCTGTATTCATCCTTAACATCAATGTAGGCATACTCCAAACCTGACCCTTTTTTAGGATTTTCCACACCTTGTAGCTTGGCCACTAAGGTTGTTTTGCCCGTAGCATTATCACCCAATACTAATACAGATTTATTTGAGGGAAGTTTTGTGCTGCCTTGTTTTTGTACTTCGCCCAAAATTGAAGACCTAAAAAACATTATAGAAAAACAAAATGACATCAATTTGGAAATGCAATGAAATATATATGCACTAATAATTATGCTTTGTAAACATGACCAAATATATGGTTAAAATTGGCTTTCTGATTTATGGTATACCAAAAAAGTTTGCCTGTCATTTTGGTACAAAACACAGTGTGAACATTTTAAATGAGAACTTATTAAATTAAATAAATGATAATAAAAAATTAATTATTCTTCTAACTTAAATTTCCTTCAAGTATTGTAAATTTGTAATGCTTTCACTTACGATAGATGGAGATGTTTTTGTTGCTGTTGTGACAATTGTAATTTTATTATTTCTGTACGCAACAATTGAAATACATTCAATTCTTTAAAACCGCTTTTAAAAGTCTCCTCATTTTTAGTGTGGTTACTTATCGGTTTCATTATTAAATGTTTTTCATGCACGAAATCCTTTTAATGGAATATTTGTAGTCTTAAACATGCAAAAAAATTAAGAATATAAAATTGTTTCGTAGAGAAGAATAAAACAATTTACTTAAATTGCTTTTCAATTTTCAATTAAATTGGAAGAAAATATTTGACCACTGTTTGTCCTTGTTAGAAAATTTTATACAATTATAATGATTGGTTGTTAAGAAAATAAAGTGGTTGGTTGACAGGCAGACAGTAAAACAAAACAATGATAGGTTTGAAAATTTTGAATAGGTTTTAACGAGTAACTTAATTTAAATGAGTGTACAAAAGTTATTTAGAACTTGGAATTGTTTAGCGTGTTTACTTTCGTGTCAGTTTGAAATAATAGAACTTATTTGTATACAATTGTAGTATTTTGAGTGTTAAGCTTTAATATTTGTTGCTCATATGGAGTGACATATTATTTGATATTATTGATTTTTATAGAGCTGAAAGGTGTTTTGTTAAATCATACAAAAACACGTTGATAAAATATAAAAAAATAACAAAACAAAGCCAGTGGCGGTTTCAAAAAAAAAATCAGAAATAATATTTTGAAATTTATCTTAGACCTGCTAACTTATCTCAAATTAACCAAAGTTTATTTCTTAACCATGCCCAGTCAGAAAAACACAAAGGTAGTACAAGTGCTGGTAACTAGGGCTTTCCAAATCTCAAAATTATAACATCACTAGACAATAGGTCCATCTGTTCAAAAAGTATCGAAATTGTACTGGGTAAACAAAATTTCCAATGTTGGCAAAAATATAAAGTTGGTCTAAAAATAGATTATCCAAAATAATTTATAATTTTTTGTGGTTTGTAGGTATTCGAACCCAGGCAGCCAGATTGGCAGCAGACATCATAAGGTTTGTTGGAAACAACTTGCCACAGTTGGAAAAACAAAAAATGTTGGACTTAAAAGAGCTTTTCCAGAAACAAAAATTCCATTTTATTAAAAATATTAAGTATAAAAAAATTACAAAAAAAGTTTATTCCTGAAACAGTGATCGAAATCGGAACCTTCCCACTACAATTTTTTTTAAACAAAGCATCCTCATTTTTATAAAATAAATGCTCTACCAGTGGTTAGACTTTTGAGCCGTTGGAAATTTCTAACTGGATATAACTAGGAAAGCACTTTTTGCCAACATTGGCATAGTGGTCTTAGCCAATTTTTGGCCAATGCTTTTTTTCTGTAGACCACTGAAATTATTGTAAAACAGATACTGACAAAACGCATTTTGAAAACACTGGTAAAGCGTCTTAAACAAGTGTTCTTCGGTTAGGCAGTGGTATGCCAGTGCTTAATTTTTGTACCACTGGCAGTTTCTGATTCCGTAGTTATGATTGTCAAATTTCTATTTAAATATCATTTGCAACAAAATATATAATACGTTTAAAACAATACTCAATTCTATTAGCCTTATACTAGGTTTAAATGAACAAAAAAAAGATCTTTCGGTTTTTTAAATTTTCGACTTTAAAATTGCTACAAATTTTAAATAGAAAATTTGAAAAAAAAATAACGAAACTGTAGATTTTTGTGAAAATCAACTTTTTTTAAAACAAAGTCTTTGTTTTATCCGTACTAATATCATTTAACTTATCTCATATTATTTAAAATTTAGGAGTGAGATCAGTCAAACTAGTGCACGAATAAATCAATATAACTTTTAATCTAATCAATCAATTTTAATAATTATAAAGGTTTGTTAAATGGTATTTCATACAAATTGATATTTTATAAAAAAAATTTGTTTTTTATTAATAATTTTACTTTTTCAGAAATTCCATTTTTAGCATCTTTGGTGACTTTTTTTTCTGTTCATCATAATTTTTTTCACCAGAGCCCAATATCTTCCTATTGGTCACAGTTCTGGGCCGTTAATTGGATTCGCCTCTCTTGAGACGCAATCCACATTATTCCTTTGTTGCCACTTTACCGTTGATTTGGTTTAATGAAAATATGCAAGGCCAGGTCTTAAAAAAGTAGATACCTTATGTTCCCGAATAAATGACTAATGCCATTTTGCAAACCATCTCTTATGTACAAATCGTTGTTTATAGTGTCTGTTGTTATGTAAAAAGTACTCCTTTTGCCACTAGTGCAAATTGTTTGCCAAACTAAAAATTTATTTGTAAAATTTTTTTTGTTCAAATTTTTTCCTTGTATCCGCTTTATAAAATTCCTGCCCTGAAAGCTGGAAAAAGTCACCAAAGACGTGGTTTTCGTCATCCATTATACAACAATCTTATTTTGTTATAAAATTACGACACAGTGTTTTGGCTCGTTCTTTAGCCTCCTTATTATTCCTGCAATTTTGGACTTTTTGAACTTTATATGTTTTAATTGTTCACTGTTTTACCTCTTTTGACCAAAAACTCTTAACAGTTAGTTGGCTTTACAGCTGATTTTCAGTTTGACTGGTTATATTTTTTCTTCAAAAGGTCCACTATTTTCTTAGCAATATTTGAATCTTATTTTTTTGTTGATTATCCATTTTTATTATCCATTATCGTTTTGATTGATACTTTTTACACAGAATTTAAATATATTTTCAAAGCTCACTTCATAAAAAAATATTTCGTTTGAAGTATGTAAACGAACTTACAAGGTAAAATGAATGTACTAATTTGACTGATCTCACTCCCTATACAAAATATTTAAGATAAACATTAGGGTGGGGCGATTTGAACATCTTAATGGGCGCTTCGCGTTTCTGATTCTTGGGATTGTACTGAGCAAAAAAGTCGAGCTTCCAGATTTTGAAAATCGAGCTTCCAGATTTTGACTTTTTAGCCGTATTTTGTGAAATTAACAATGTGTGGGATAGACATATCTCAGGAAGTAGGAGAAGCTTATCCAAGATTGTGGTATCAATCTCTTCTTTGGAAGATTCTCTAGCAGATTAATGCATCAATCATATTTGTGGGTGGGTTTAAGGGGTAAATTTTTAATATCAAAATAGGGCTTTTTTTGCCGTAGTTTGTGAAAGTAACAATGTGTGGGATGGACATATCTCAGGAAGTAGGAGGAGCTTATCCAAGATTATGGTATCAATCTCTTCTTTGGAAGATTCTCTAGCAGATTAATGCATCAATCATATTTGTGGGTGGGATTTAATTGGTTAATTTTGAATTTCAAAATAGGGATTTTTTGCCGTAAAGTCAAAATTTGGAAGCTCGATTTTCACCGTAGACGTAATGACTTTTTTGCTCAGTACAATCCCAAGAATCAGAAACGCGAAGCGCCCATAAAGATTTTTTTCCTTCCATACTAATCGCCCCACCCTAATAAACATACAGTGTCTGCAATCAAAAAAGGTTTGATAGTACAATCTACTGAAAATGACAGTTAAAACAACAGTTAAAGAAAATTCTAAAAGTGTTTGCATCTCAGAAATAAGGATTAAATATAATTCTGAAATTAATGTTATGATTACTAACACCACTGTATTAGAGTTACTTTAACAATTTAGTTTATCCACTAATTTAACAAATATTATTATCCTGCAGACCATATGAGTGAGTGAGTTTTTTTTTCCGTAAAGAGCGGTTGTTATGGTGTCAATATAAGCCAAACGAAAGACTTCTTTGTAAATTTCCAACATTGCGTTAAATTATATTAAATGTGACTATCAAAGTGAAAAGAATTAGAAAAATAAAAAATTTATTAAAGGATATTTAAGAAATATAATTAAATTATAAAAAATAAGATATTTTTTTAAAACCCCAACAAAAAAAATGAGTTTACTTAAAAAAAGACGTTCCCGCAGTGAAACCAGAAAAATGGAAACTAAAAATGATACAAATCTTGCTGCAAATAATATAGGAAAAGTGCGATATGCACATCAAAATCCACAAAATTTTCAACTTCCACAAATGGAACAATCATTGGGTTTAGTTAGACGTCGAACTTCTGCGGAAATGATAAGTGAAGCTAAAACATTTTTAAGTGATGTGGGTTCATCAAATACTACCAACCACATTCAAGCAGCGACAAAAGCAAGTGGTATGAGTTTTTTCCAAAAAAAAACAAAATATCTATTTTGCATGAAAACATATGAATATAAATAATTTCTATTTTGTTTTATTAGTGGTGGGTGGTGTGCGAGTAGTTAGTACAAGGCGACCCATAACACCACGAGAAACAGGCAGAGTTTTATATGGAAAGGTAGCCTTAGCTGGTAGACCACCTAGTGCTTTTTCGTAAGAATTTGTTTTTTTAAGCATTATTTACATTTAAAAAAAAAAATGTCGTTTTTTATAATTATAGTTTGCGTTATTTGCAAAATGTAGACTCACGTGGCTCTACACCCAGGACTCCCAATTTAGATCCGATTGCAATAAATGAAGAACATGATAGAAAAGGTACCCTCACTCAACAATTGTCTCTTAATCGAGAGTTAAATGATTGTGGTGGTAATTCTATTGTGGAAAGTAAACGTGAAGCATTTACACGCCGGTCTCAATCTCTTGAATCGCGTTTTGAGTGCTATGAAAATAATAATACCAATAATGCACTAGGAGGCAATAATTCATTGCAATTACAAACAAAAACACAATTACCACGCAAATTGCCTGCTTTAGAAATCAAAGGAGTACCTATGAATGTAAAAGGTAAATAATATATTTTTAAAAGTACACATAACTTATAAAAGAATACATTAATTTAAATTAAAATTAATTACTTTTAAAGATTCTGAAAATTTAAAAATTAGAGCTAAAACTGCTTTTAACGAAACCACCACAAATCAATGCTCAGAACCATCAGTAACTCTGATAGGAAATAAACCAGAAACAAATCGGGCCATAAGTTTATTAACAACACGAAAAATTCTAATTCGCTCCAATGATTTGTTGGGGCAGTCTTCTAGCGAAAAATTGATTGACATGTTAAAAGAACATGCTGGTTTAAAAGAATGTACTGAAGAAACTGCAAGTCATATTAACTCGGTAAATAAAAAATAATAATATATATCTTCCAAAAACCGATTTAAATTATATAAGGCAAGCAGAAACTCTAAGTAGCCTCTTAAAGAATGGAGTTTTTATCTTGCAAAATGTGTGTAAGTTTCAACATTTCGTCACCCAAAATTCAAAAGGCCGTAACTAACAAAAAATTCAAAATTGGTTTTTTAATTGATTAAGCGTAGTTAACCAAAATACACATTTCCAAAAAATTTTAAATTTATAAACGAAAATGAAAAGGCCGTAACTGCAATTTCAATATATTTATTAACCAAAAAGTCGTGTAGTGCAGTTTTTTTTTGCCTTTTATGTAATGGTTTACAGTGTTTTTTGTTTACCTAATTTTATTTTCTCGGAATAATAAAATTTTATAAATTTTTCTCGATAATTTTTAAATATTGTAGTTAAAATGTTTTAAAAATACTAACAATATAAATATACATAAGTTGACTAAAAACTTTTTTAATTACTGTTGAAGAGCAGTATTTTTTATCTTAAACGTTTGTTTTATTTTTTGCATCAATTTTTGTATTGGAGTTACAAATTTTTGTACTGGAGGTTTGGTTTCAGAACAACAGATTACAATAGGACGTAACTACATTACTTAAAAACTATTATTTTTCCATGAATTTTTTTTTTTCAGAAACAAATCCGTTTTTATTTCTTAAGCATATTTCTAAATTTTGGATACGAAACTTCATTTAGTTTTTTTATTAATAACGTTTTTTGTCTCTCCTGTAAAAAACTAAAAAGTGTAGTTACGGCCTTTTGAATTTTAGGCGACGATTTGTAGTTTATTTAATGTACACTTGTGATCAATAAAATAAGTTGAATGGAACAAATTTAAAGTAAAAAAATCATATAAACCTATTTAAAAAAATACTAATATTATGTTTAGATTATAATACAACACCTCTTCATTTTATACAACAATTAAAACTTTGTTGTTGTAATTTAGAATAACAACAATAAAAAATAATATTATATTTAGTTCCAGTGAAAGCTTCTAGGATTTTTGAATATTTCGCTGAATTTGCTTACTTACACCTATTTTAATGTCCACTAATATATGGGAATGTATATATTAGTGGACATTAAAATACGTGTAAGTAAGCAAATTTAGCGAAATATTCAAAAACCCTAGAAGCTTTCACGGGAAATATGGTTATTGGCATTGTATGAAATATTTAGATTTATTTCTGTGTCAATATTAAACCGAGTTTGGAACCAAGAGTAAAAATGTCTGGCATATGGAAAATCGCGATAAATTCCCTATTAGAGGAATTTTCAATATTATTTGTGCCAAATTTATTTTATTCATTAATATATTTAAAAAATTTTAAGAGCATCCCAATTTCGTTTATTGGTATGCTCTTAAAATTTTTACTTGATCGCACTTTAAAGTGGACATGTTTAAATAAATAATGACACCAAGAGTTTTATTGTACGATTTTTTATTTGAAATTGTCAGACGTCAAAAAAAATTATTTCTATATTCCCAATTTTACTAAATTATTAAAATAGTCTGCAAATTATAAAAATACAAAAAAAAAGATTATTGTGCAATACAATTTTTAAATTTCTCACTTATGCGTTAATAAAAACAACAAAAATAAACTATTTGATGGTTTTTGCTTTAAATTCCTTATAAATAGCTTTGACTGAGAAAAATAAAAAAAAACTACTTGTAGTATAACTGGTCTTGCAATTTAAAGTTAGAAAACTTGGAATACAACTTTTGATGTCATAATTTACTTAAACATGTCCACTTTAAATTGCAATCAATAAACCAATATCAATTGGAATACGCCAATACACGAAATTGAACATGGGAATCTTTTAAATTTTTTTTTTAAATAATTTACAGTTTTCGAGAGAAAGTCAGCTTTTAAATAATGTAATAGTACAGCAGTCATTCTTTAAAAAAAAAAAAAAATAACAAATTTTAAAAAATTATATGAATAAAATATTTTGGGCGCAAAGAATATTGAAAATTCCTCTTAGTAGAGAATTTATCGCGATTTTCCATATCCCAAACATTTTTTACACTTGGTTCCAAATTGGGTTTAATATTGACAAGAAATCAATCTAAATATTACATACAATGTCCATAACTATATTTCCAGCGAAAGCTTCTAGGATTTTTGAATAAATCCCTCAATTTGCTTACTATTTTACCTATTTTAATGTCCACGCATAGATGGGAATTTATTTTATTTTTTATTATTGTTTTTATAAACTACAGCAACAAAGTCTGGATTGTTGCATAAAATGAAGAGGTGTTGTTGTATTATAATTTAAAAATAGTATTAGTATTTTTTCCATAAATTTATGTGATTTTTTTTTTACTTTAAATTTGTTACATTAAAGCACACCTATTTTATTGTCCACATGTGTATTTCGGATAATTATCATTTAAAATGCATTTGAATGATACTCTCTTCTACTTTTATACTGCGGATTAAAATTTTTTGCAGCGTCAGAAAGAATGCATTTTTTTAAGCTGAAAAAATTAAATTATTCTGCAGTAAAAAAGTAGGCAAGTGTAGAATTTAAACAGAGATGGCAGGCAAATACCGCTGAAATAACGTTATCGATTCAAAACGCTTTCCACTGACTAACGTTATACCTAAAATACCGTTACCGAAATAATTGAAATACCGTTATCCGTATAATACCGTTACTGATATAACTAAAATACCAATATCCTTAAAATACCGTTACCGAATCAACTAAAACACCGTTTATCCTTAGAAAAATTCTTAGAAAAAGTGTCCTAAAAAGACAATCTTTAAGTGGCTTCATTGAGTTTCTGAAAAAAAATTTTTTTACCGGTCTTCGGTGGAATGACGAATATAATAGAAAATCAAATTGTAAATATATAATTGTTACAGATTTTAACAGAATTATACAATAGAGTGCGGAAAAATGAAAAACATTTCAAAAAAGGTTTTATATTAGGTGGTCTTTATGGTTTAGTGGAATGCTCATCGGCAAAAATTTTATTAGCAGTGGCTAGAGTTGTTTTAGCGGTAAGTTTCTAACTTCTAACTTGCTGCCATTTAACACCATTTAAAATCGTTTGCAGTTACGTGTCTCTGGCAGTAATTTAACTGGAGCTTGTAAATTAATTTTTAAAGTTGCACGAAATGAACAAAATGATCACTTGTTCTATGATAGTGATCTTCTTGAATTGCTTATAGATGGTTTGGGACGAGCTAGTCCCTTAGAAGATCCTGAAGCTTGTATTTATGGTTATGGTTCTATACGTTTCTTAACCTGCAGTACTGGTCAAGAAAGAGCCGAACTTACAGCATTAAAAGATATAAATCGTAATTGGCCTGAACAATTGGAATTGCCACGTAAACCTAATACAGCTCCAAACCTGGGGGAGGCTAATAAGCAACAAACTGAGAAGCTACATAAGGACTACGTTGATAAGTTAACCAAACAAGATGCTTTGGTAGTACGTTTAGCACGTCATGGTGCGGTTCAATTAATGATATTACATTTACAAATGTTGAACGAATCCGGAGCTACTCAAAAATTAGCGGGTCCTCCATTACATTCTCTATATCAATTATCTGCAGCCTTAAGAGCTTTGGCTGATGTACGACAAATTTCTTCATCTCTAGAACAATTAGAGAACACGAATCAATGTTTAAATACTACCAATATTCAATTAGAATTAGCTTGTCCTCATTTAATCAAAGCCGCAGAAGTAACTATTGGAGAAGTAGAGGTACAAGCTAATATTGTTAGAACATTGAGGTGAGTGCGCTTGTGATAGGATTATCATAAATGAAATGTAAAAATAAATGTATCTATATATTTCTAGTGTTCTTTCGGAAGATTCAGAATGCTGTCATATTTTAACAAATTTTGCAGCTCGTATTGGAATGCTATTGGGTCCTTGTTGTGCTAATTATAACAGTCATTCAGCTGAAAAATTAATATCATTAATAAGTCGCTTGGGTTATATATTGGGTAACATTATGGCCAAATATGATAATGCTAGAGTTCAGGTAAGTTGAGTTTATTTTAAATATATTATAATCGTCACTTAAAATTAATTTAAATTAAAATTTTGCGTAAAGGGGACGCTTTTGTGTTACCGCGGATAAACTATGTTTTTAATATAATTATTTGTTATGTTACTTTTATGTTGAAATTGTTCTGACTTAAGGCAAATCCACATGACTGAAAATATCAAATATAGGTAGTTTTCCCTTAGTAAAATTTTTAAACTACTGCTTATTATTGTACTTAAAAGTTCTGAGAAAATATTTTAAGAAGATAACTTAGTTACCTTAATTCACATTCAACATTACTTTATGGAAATTTGTGTTTTGTTTTAGATTTTATGGTATTTATTTTAAAAATGAGGTCTTAAGGCTTAATTATTGTCTACATTTAATTATCTACAGATACGTTTACTTTACGAACATACTTATAAAGCCGTTAATTGTCTACGAAAACTTTTTATTACTTTACGTTTAGGCCTGGTTTATGCATTACGCAAAGCAAAGTAATGAGAATTGTTTTTGTTTCCATGTATTTCTGACGAAAGTTATTGCCACTTTCTATTGTTTAGATTATTTTCGTAATATAAAACAGCACCCCGTTTTTGTAACTTTCGAAGCGAAAAATGTTTGTCAAAAAACATGAAAAATACAACCTTGTTTTGCTTTACATAGGGTTAGTCATAATAGGTTTTTTGTTAAAATTCTGCCTATCTGAAGGCTCTAGCTTTTCTAAAACGTCGGGTTTTAATGAGATATTTAGCAAGATCGAAATAATAGTATCAACCTAGCTAATATGTTTGATTTGCTTTATTTTTGCAAATATACGGAGGTTGAAAGCTTGTTATAAATTAAAAATAACATAAAAATAATCTTGATGTATATATATAAAAAAAAAAACTAATAAAACCAGAACAAATTTTAATTTCGAAAATATTTGTTTTGTCTAGAAAACAAATTCATTTCAATATAAAAAAAATATTTTCTACTTAGAATTATCCACTTATGGAAATGTATGTTAAATTGTAATTATTAGACAGATTTGGTATTGGATCACGGCCATAATAAAATTTAAATTAAACTGTCGATATACGAACATATATTTTCTTTTTATCTTTTTAGTTTTATCACAATGATGTAGCCATGGAATATTTATTAAATGTTCTTGACATTTATTCCAAAGAACCTTTAACTCTACACAACTCTTTGGGTGATACAGTGGTGGATGTTTTAATTAAAATGATACGAGTTGTTGCAAATATGAGTGTAAATTCTGAAGTAGGTTTTGGTTTGGGTAATACAAGATCATTAGGCAACATTTTAATGGACTTATTAAAAGCCTCTCAACAAATGAAATCAATTAAAATGGTAAGTAAAATTGATATTTATCATAAAGATAATCATAAATTTATATATTAATTTTATTTTAGAAACAAGAGCTCCAAGAACTAACTCATGCCACATTGGGAGCTTTACATAATCTATGTTTCTATCAAGACAAAATTACTACAGCACCAGCTCAAGTTATTGAATCTAAGGGTAGCTTACAAACCATGTTACCCAATTTAGCTTCTCAATTGTGTGGTATACTGAAAACAAATCGTGAAGAGTTAACTCAAACTGAAATTACTAGAGTATTAGGCAATTTAACCCGAAATGAAAAAGCTAGAAAATATTTTTGTAAATCCAAAGGTTTACAGTTGATAGTTCAAATATTAAACAATGCTGCAACGAGCCAACTGTACGACCTTAAAGCCTGCACCATTGGAATATTGGTAAATTTATTGGGTGATATGGAAAATCGTTTACCTTTAATACAATTGAAAGGTCCAGAAATATTATTAGAATTGTTACGAGATGCTCTACAACAACATGAAGATTGGTTTATGGCTACTATAATATGTCAAGCATTATGGAATTTATTCATAGATACACCCCATATAGAAGATGTTTGTTCTGAGGCCATATTAGATGAAATAAGCGTTATTTTGGCCGAATATTTGGACGAAGAAAAAATAACAAAAAATTATAACCCTGGTGAAATACCGCAAATGTGGGAAGACTTTGCTATTGTATCAACAGATTTATTGGAACGTCTACAATCAAATTATGATCAACAAAATGATGGTATATTTTCTTTGGATACAAGTGATGTAGAAAATGATGAAGATGATGTTTATATAGAAGGCATGTAAACTTATTACGAAAGTATCTAATAAAACAAAATACCAAATGGTTTAAGTATATTTAATTCTTTAATTCTTCTATTATTATTTATATATATATATATATCAAAATGATGTCAACCTTACGTTTACTAATAATAAATATTTTTAAATGGGTGTTAAGGTATACTACCACCGTCACCGTCACCATCACCAGCACCTTTTAAATCAATATAACAATAATGGCAATATAAACTTGTTCCGTTTCTCTTTTTTGTTGTATACGAATTTGAATGAAATATTTTTTATTATTATTCGTTTGTTGAATATTAATTAATATGCGTTAAAATAGTTTGAATAGTCTGCTTTGCATCTCTCATGAGAGTTATAATTATTTACTTAAGCTCAATGATTCATTGTAATTGATGTTTAGCCAACAAATTACCTACATACATATGTAATACATACATACATATTTGTTTATGTCTAACGAGATAAATAGCAAGTGAATGTAAGAGCAAATCGTTATTTATATTAATTAGGTCAACGAGGGCAAAGGTAAAAAAAAACATTTTTGATTTAATAAAAGGACACTATTTCTACAATACACATATTTACGAGTACTATTAAATAAAAGAATTAGCTGGTTTTAAATTCCCAACAGTTTTTTTAAATGTTTGATTTATACGTATGAGTTATATGTACCCGAGTAAAAACGAAATCATGCATTATTTTATATAATCATATATCGCACTTGATCAACAAGAGGGTATTAACTCAAAATTTTAAAATTTTCAGTAGAGTCAAAAAACTGTTTATGGCCACATTTTAACAGAATTTAAAAATTCAAACATATCATAATAAGCAAATTCCATTTGAAAATATATATACATTGTTTTTGTTTTAAATTTTACCACTCATTGCAAAAAAAATCAATTTTTTGAGTTAATACGATTTTTTTGAAATTTTATCGATTTAAATTTATAGAATAAAACTAATTTTATCAACAAAACAGTATCAACTCAAAATACAACCAAATATAAATAAAACAGTTTGATTATTTTTAACATAAATAAAGGCTCAAATCAAAATAACACCTTTTTTATGAAAATATACGATTCATTTCTATTTGAACTTTTGTATTAACTCGAAATAATACCTTTTTGTTGAAATAAAGGTAATCACTACATTATCATGAAAATGGTCTCAAAAGTGGTTTTCGAGATGAAAGAGTAATCGTAATACGTTGAAATTTTTACAATAGATAGATATTGATGTTGTTAGTTGATTTCTTGAAAAAAAGTGATATTTTAAAAATTTTGAGTTAATACCCTCTTGTTGATCAAGTGCGATATGTTATTGCATGCTATTATATGTAAATACATATCGCTCATTTACTTCAATAACGTCATAATCCAAAAATTTTTATTTTGTAGGAAACGAGTTTAAAGTTTTCAATTTCCTCCCACCTTAAAGAAAAAAAATAATAATAATAATTTTTTTAGAAAAATATTACTTAATGAGTAATCTTGTACTCAGTTGTAATTATTAAATAAAGGTTAAAAAAAAAAAAAAAAAAAAAAAAAATAAGTTCTCTTAAGAGGTGATAATACAAGATATCAATACGAATAATTCTGCGTCATTAACTCAAAAATCATATATTTTTTGAGTTGTGACGTTCTTGAAGTAAATGAGCGATATGTTTATATATACAAATTTTTTCCTCTATATTTTTTAATACGATGCAACATATAATTACATCTTATTACATATCGACCAATATATAATCGTATTATATATGGTTAATCAAACTATGTAAGAATACAAGTATAATTAGATATAACACAAATCAAAATTATAATAACATGTAGTGTAATATTAAAAAAAATGTATTTAATTTTGGATAACACGATATCTTGACCTTTTCATAGTTATATATCGTTCCATAACAGAAAAAAAATTAGATTTTCTTATGGGTAAAACTATATATTGCTACATTTATAGTCTGATGGCTGTATATTAGCCTGTCCCGAATTTAAGAATTGCGAATTTCGTCACGTATTTAAACGATAGTAAAGAATCGCTAAATCACTTAAAAGTACTTTTGGGAACGAATGAAATCAATATGGCATCGACAGCAAAGAATCTCGGTGTTATTTTTAATTCCAGACTTACATGGTCTGAGCAAATAAACATTGCAACAGGAAGAACTTATGGTATGCTACGGACACTGTGGTCAAATCAGTATTTTACACCACTTAAGATCAGAATGCTTTTAGCTAAAACTTATTTAATACCAACACTTTTGTATGGCTGTGAACTATATGCTGGTTGTGACTCGACTGATAAGCGTAAGCTGAATGTTATCTACAACAACATTACTAGATACATTTTTGGATTAAAAAAGTATGATAGTGTCATCTTTTTCTGGAAAAATCTTTAATGTTATCATTCGACAATCTTCTTAACTGCAGAAGTCTCATATTTTTGGATAAAATTGTTTATACGGGACAACCAAGTTACTTACTTCAAAAACTAAAATTTGCACGATCTCCAAGAGGTAAAATAATTATTCAAATACGTCATCGATACCTGATCTCTGACCATCAATTTTTTATCTACACTATTCGTCTCTGGAATGAACTTCCCCATAATATACAAACCACTAGCAACGCAACACAGTTTAAAAAAAAATATTTTTAATCACTTTAAACAACGATAAGTTCAACATTGTTTCTCTTTTAATTTTGCTCAACAATTAATTGCTTTTTTTATTTTTTCCCATAATCAACAGCTCAAACGATGAGTATTTACTTTATTTAAATTTATTTTCATCGGGATAAACATTAATTGCATTTATAGTAATTAAATGTGCTAAAATCCCAAAACTTATTTAACAAATTGTGAAAAGCAATCTGATGTAGGCGTGTCCCTATCCGGATTTCATTCCTGCCTAAGGAAATCTTCAGGGGACTTTGTTATTAGAATTTCTAGAGATATTTGTTATGTTAAATCACAAACTCAATGAGAATTTCTTGTCCTCGTCTAGGAGCGAGATTCAAAATTAAAAATAGTATTTACGTTTGAGCACTATTGCGTAAAATTGTACACTTTCGGGACACCCTAATGTGCATTTAAATATTTTTTAAGATTTATGCCGTACTTTTTTTGAAAACCGCAAAAAAGTAATATATTTCTTAACATTTTGTTATGGACTTAACGGATATGATAGCATGATGATCATATATTTGTATGAAATTGTGTATATTTAATTTAATTTTATTTAATTTATTTATTCATTTCAATAACCTAGCCTGAAGGCCATAATCGGTTATTTTCATACAATGTAACATTTCGTAAAATTTTACCACACTAAAATTCGGATCTAATTATATTTAGATGTATCAGTTTACATAAAATCATATACAATTACTATATCAGGTCACAACCTGGATACAATAATATCTGGTTTTTATATAACTAACGGAGTTCGTCAGAAAAGTATAGTTTCTTTGTTTTTGGGATATCATCAGTTTTTAAAATGTTTTGGCATCAATCAAAAACTGGCTTTATTTTTTTTTAAATTCCTACTCCTTTAACTGGTGCGCGGTGGCCAAAAACGTTGATATAGTCCTTTCCTGCAGAGCAAAAAGAGCTGTGTTTATATGAAATTTGAATTCACCTTTAGATTCTACACCAAAAATTACTAAAAAAAAACACTTCTTCCCTGTTTTTAAAGTGCACTATTTGAGAAATAGTGTGGTCGGAAAAACATTTTTTTTTTTCAAAAAACTTACAACCCAGTAAAAATTTTTCGTGTTTTAGAAGCAGGATAAAACAAATGCACTGATGTAAGTGCTTACTTTTACATAATACTGAGAAGCAGCAAAAGAAACGAATTACTTTCCTATAAAAATAAACAAACAAATTTTGAGCTTACTGCTTTCCCTAACAAGGATGCAGTTTGTAAGCAGCTTACCCTAATCCCTTATAAGGATGCAGGTTGTAATGCAGAAAGTTTCATATCATGTATTATAAACGATCTGCACCAATTTTCCCGAGTGATTTCCGATTGTGTTTGTTGTTTTCGAGTATGTAATAAAAAATAATTAGTCATTTAACTGTTTCTGAAGAGCTAGCAAGTAGTGGAGCGGTAAAAAAAATTAAATTAATGTTTGCATATTTATGTTATTACTTTTAATCGTAAAAATGTAGACATGAAATATGACTTTACTACAAGCCATGAAATCACATCTTTTTATTAAGCGCTAAAATCAGCGCTTATTTTGCCCAATAGTAATGCTTCCAATTGGGAATTTGCCATATAAAAATCATGGCATATGTAAGCAGGTTTGTAAGGGATTCTTTTTGGCTTACTCCCTTACAAACCTGCTTGCATGTAAGCAGCGTTTTTACTGGGAAAGCTCTTTTTTATTGTATTTTTAGCCGAAAAATGGTGCAACAAATTTCACTTCTTGGTAACAAAGTTAAAAGTTATTCACCCCTATCGTGAATATTTTTTCACTCGAATTGTTTTCCTTTTTCAATTCTAATCGTGAATTAAAGTTCCCTAGAAATTTGTTCCCTTTGTTTAATCATTCACTCGAGAATAACATAATACAATTTCAGGGAAAATTCACGATACCAATTCTCACTTGAGGGGGAATGAAAATTACATGGGAACAAACATTTCCCTTTTTATTCACGATAGGGGTGATTATGTTTTCAAAATGTTGTCTTTACTAAAATGCAATATATGATTGATTAACAACTTTTTAACAGGTCGCGATATATCGAAAATGTTTAAGAAATTTTTCTCAGTTAAAAAAAATTTTTCATTGTTTGCTAAAAAAAAATATATTTATTATTTTTTACAAAATTGATACCTTAATAACTTTTTAGCGGTTCAGGATATGTCAAAAAATTTTGTACCATTATACTCAGTTGGTAATACATTTTTATTGTGTGTGATTAAAAAAAATTTTTTTAAAGTTTTTGAAAAAAAACAGAGTTTTCCGTCCACTCTATTGACTAAACGGTGCACTTTACAAACCGGAGAAAAATTTTTTTTTAAATAATTTTCGAATGTCAGGTTTAAGTTTCATATAAATTATACCCTTTTTGCTATGTTGTAAAATGAACCATAAATTAGCGTTTTTGGAAACCGCACGACAGTGAAAGGAGTTGAAATTAAAAAAAAAAAAAATAGAGCCATTTTTATTGATGCAAAATCAATGAAAAAGTGATGATATAATAAAATCTGATTTTTGTGACGAACTCTAATAATTATATCTATTTGTATCAGTTTAGATATAAACTGATACAATTAAATACGAAACTAATACAATTCTATCGGACCATTGTTCGGATAAAATTGAACTGGAGAAGTTTGATATAATTTTTATTAAAAATAAAAATATGTTTTTTCGACCTTTAATTGTGCAATGAAAATGAAAATTATTCCAGTTCAAGGCCATACTTTATATTTCTTTATTAGGATATTGTCCTAACAAATAATCTATAGTTTTTGTTTTCAAATTTATTAATTGACCACTTCAGGAATGTGTTGATAGATCTATTTCGGGAATTTTAAGGTTCCCATCATCAGAACACGTTTGGGAATATTTGATGTTTTGCATTTTTCGGATCGACTATATGAGAATAGATCGCATGGGATACCATGAAATCAGCTTATGTATGCCATTTTTCGGATCAGATAAGATGTGATGTTTAGTTATTTGTGATACGATATACAGTTGAACCTCGATTATCCGTGCCTCTATTAACCGGGTACATCTGTTAACCGGCATGATGGTGGTTTGATTTATACCTCTATTAACCGTGTTTACCTCTGTTATTCGTGCTATTATTTTTGTCCTCTATTAACCGTGCTTCACCTATATTACCCGTGCATCACACACATTTCACCTACATCCCAGCAAAATAAAGTGTAAGTAGTGCTTTAAGAACCTCTTTAACTTGACTTCCAAAGCATTAGCATACGCACATTTTTCACTTTAATAGAAGTTATTGTTAACAACTGCCAAAAATGTTAAATTAAAGTTATTTTCAACAGCATTTGCATCACCATATAAATTAATTGGTATCAAATTAATAACATCATAAGAAGTACTTTTTTATAAGTTCATATATATTTTTTTTTATATGGAGGTTGAGGTGGTAAGTGGTTGGATTTGCAATCAGAAGGTTGCGAGTTCAATTCCGGGCCGGGGAGATAATTTTTTTTTTTATTTTTTTTTTAATTCTAATTAATTTTTTTAGTATTTTTTATTTAATTTGGTTTTTCTGAGTATTTTAAGAGAATTAAGTAATTTAAAAACGACCAAATAATTAACATCTTGACTTTAATCATAAAGAATTAAATTAGAAAATTGATATTCAGAGTGGACAAATAAGTAATTGATAAAAATCTATTTTTTGTCTTTGCGATGGAACTTTTTGTAAAACTTATTTAAAAAAAAACCTAAGGTTTAATATTTTTTATTGTTATGTTGATAAGAAAATGCAAAGATGTATTTCACTGCTAAAAATTATTTTATGGAATTTTTCATATTTGTTTCAAGATATACTTTTCAGGTGTGCCTCAATTGAAACGTGTGCAATATTCAAAAAAAAATTAGGTAAAAAAATTTAATTTTGGCTTCAAAAATCTAGATGAGTTTTTAATTCTATTGTTTCGGATCGCAAAAAATTAGCAAAACCAAAAAATATCGAAGCCAAATTTTGAAAGCTAGTTTATTAATAATAATAATTAATTAGTAAATTAATTAATTAAAACCTTTTACTTAATTTAAATATATCACTTTAATTTACCTATAGAGTTTTTACCGACCTCTCTTCAAATCTTTAGAAAAAAATACGGGAAACATTAAAAGATCTTACGTTCCAAGGCACAATCGTTTCATTGCAGGCCACTTTTTCCGATCTGTAGTTAAACTACTTCTCCAATATTTTTTTCTCATTGTCATTATCTTATTAAAGACACTTCTCGTCAAATTAATTATTAAAAAAATATTTTAAAATTTGCAATGAATTCAAAATTGTTAAATGAGCATTTTTATTATTTCTTAATATTTTTTTTAACCTCATCAAAACTTAAAAATATTTTAAAAATAATTTATAATAAAAATATTTTAAAAATCATTATTTTATCTTTTTTATTATATATTTGTGTAGCATATTTTTCTTGTTTTCATAAAAATATATCAATATTTTCAACTTAAGTTCGTTTTAAGTTTGTTGTACTGCATAAGTAACTTTGGTGCAAATGGTAGCGCGGTCTACTTTAATACAGCAGATCGTAACTCAGATTCGTGTGTTCAATACTCGCTGGCACCAAAAGATTTTTTTTTTTAATATTTAAAGTTACGTCCCTAAAGTATGCTGCACATTTTTATTAAATAAAAATGTTAATATATATTTGAAAAATACCTTCCATGAACTATTGAAAAATAGCATCCATTCACTGTTTAAAATGCTATTAAAGAAGTTATATATTCACTCCATCCGCCCAATGACACGACAATGTTAAAATCATTAATGATTCACCTAAATTTGCACCACATCCGACTCAGTAGATGTGGTGTTTTTACTACTTCTTCCTCAGCTCTTATTTTGCTGGGATACAAAGAGTTAAAATTCGGGAAAAAGAAATAACTTCTATTAACCGTGTTTTCTATTATCCGTGCTGAGCCCGGTCCCGTGCAACCCGGATAATCGAGGTTCAACTGTATAATCATATATGATTATATCGGAACTTTTTTCGTCGGGTATGTAAAAATATGTACATATATGGACATATATGGTTGCGTATGTGGTCAAAATTTCTTAGTAATAATGGCAAAGAATTCCATAGCTACCCTGTATTGAGAAGATCGTTGAAGAGTTGATGTATTATGAAGAGGATACATCCACTGAGTTTTTCTTAAAAATATTGATAATGAAATTATAAAAATGTAATAACAGTCGCATGTAAATAAAACTTTTAAAATTGCATCCGGGAAAGTCTACTACATAATTCTAAACAAGATCACGATATTTAAGGTAGTACACAAATCGAATAATTCGATCGAAAAGAAGATTGAATCGCACATAACCCGATCCTTGACACCTGACATTTAATACATTCTACAACTCAATTTTAACACCATTTACCATGATATCAAAATTTACGTCAGAGCTAGGAGATTTAAAAATCATTGCCTTAGTTTTCAAAGAATTAATGCAAAAAATACAGTTAGACATCCAATCTGAGATATCTAACATTAAAAAATGTATCACTCTCTCCATAACATTAGAAAACTGACGCTCACCTGAAAAAGGAAGCTGAATATCATCCGCAAAAATAAAAACCTCACAAGAAACCCTTTTAACAATATTCATGATATCATTCATGTACAGTAAAAAAAAACACTTATTACTGTCGACCAATCAGAAACAGACTCCTTGCAATGAACATATTGACGTCTTTCTGTCAAATAAGAAAAAATCAGCATACAAGCAAATCACTTTTACAGATATTCCAATATCAAAGAATGTCACTTTTTACTGAAGGTTTTACAAATTTTGTAATCACCGGCATTTTTCAACACAAATATTATTTTTTTTCAATACATATCTACAAAAACAAGTGCAACACGCATATTTTACTTTTCTTGGAATAGCGGTAAATTAAAAAAAAATAAAAAATTTTAACTTTTTTTGGTAAGAATATAGTACTAGAGAAATTTTAGTAAATTTTAACGTCTTTAGGGAGGAGCGAAAAAATGTAAACTTTTTTATTAACAAAAAATGGAGCTAAAATGAAAGGAAATCACGAAAATATTTTAAAATAACGTGCATTTAGGATAATATGAGACATATTATTAAAACTAATTCAAATGTCTTGGTGTGCTTGTATTCACTTTCACTCTTTTTTCGGGAATTGAATTCGTCAAAGTTCTAGGGGTCGAAATTATCGTAATTAGTATGTACTTTTTGTTATTAAATATAAGTTGTTTGAAGAAGAAAAAAACACTTGGTTCATACAATTTAGAATTATTATTATTGATGTCAAGCAAATATTTAAAGTTTTAACATTTTTCAGTAATAAAAAAGATGTTTTAGAAAACATACTGTTTTTTTTAATTACATATGAATTTCTGACAGTTATTTAAAATGAAAATTTAAATTTGTATATTTAATGTAAATATTTATGTTGCCTACTGGTCTCTATAAAGCCATATTTGGCGCTGAGGCAAAAAAAACCAAGAGGTTGTAAAAGCTAAAATATTTTTTTTTTTTTTACAAAAACTTTGAAAACAATAAAACGTAAGATTTCAAGAACACTGATTTTCCAATTCTACGAATTTGAAAAATTTTACGTTTTCAATTTTCTACTAATTCCAGAACATAGACGATTATAATTTTTAAAATTTGTGTGTTGCATTGTCTTAAAAAATATGAAAAGCGCCGGAGTAATTTTTTTTTTATTTTTCTAATTGCGCGATTTTTTAAACCAAATTTTTAATTTTTTTGGAATCTAAAAGTACTTTATATTACATTTATTTTTATTTTCGGCCCAACCTTAAGGATCTAAAATTTACTTAAATGGCTCTATTACTGTAATTTAAACTATTATTGTAATTTCCCTTCATTTAAGCAACGTTTTTACATATAAAAAATGTTTACAGTTTTTCGTCCACCCTAAAAGGTCTAAAATTTACTAAAATGTCTCTAGTTAGGGCCACGCTTAATAGACCTGAAGATTTATTTTAAATCTTGGGGAAATTTCCTTTCATATGAGTACGCACACTTGTATGTAAATACGCGTATCCGTTTTTTGGACCTAGAGGGAGTATGGCGCCACAAATTTTTAATTTCGGGTTTTTTCTTTTTTTATTCCAGAGGAGGTGGTGATGTTTTTTGATTTTAAATTGCTGTTTGCCCGCTAAAGTGCAATTTAGAAAATGAAAATATCGAGTTACATGCAGTAAATGAATAAAATTTAAAAGCATAACCTTAATCTCTGAACGAAAAATTAATTCGTAACATATTTAATAATTTATTAAAAATATATTTTTTCTCAGATAAATTATTAAATGTAGAAGTTATGTATGCAAAATAAATTATTAATATTTTTACTACAATATACATGCAAAATAGCAGACAATTTGTAATGACAAAGAAAAACGCAAGAAAAACTATTATTGTTACTAATAACGAAAAGAAATCATTATAAATAATTCCCATGGCTAAAACAAACTAAAAAAAGTCCACCAAAAATAAAACAAATATGAGAGAAATAAAAAAAAATTGCAAGAAAAAAGTATAAACGTCAGCCAGCTAACCAGCCAGCCAGCTCTACATAGTACATAGTGGTGGTGGTGATGATGATGATGATGACACATCGTAACAAACCCCACATTATAACTACGAGTAGAGCTGGCTGGCAGTTAACTAAAATACAATTTGAGTTGTGTATTAACCAAATAATATAAAAAAAAACAACAAAGATATCTTTTTTTGGGAAAGGTAAAAAATACGAATTAACGTATTTAAAGAAATACAAAATATAATAAAAGTTGGTTAAAAAGGTATTTTTGGGGTTAGAATTTGTGCATGGGGGTTATCAAAGAGGGTCTGCTATAATACATATTTATATTATACACCCACACATTTAGTCCCAACATATTTTAAATGCAATTGTTGTAAAACGTAAAGTGCAAGTTTAAGGCAGGCAAGAAACCAAGGAAATCGAGAAACAGGTCTTTTTCGTCGTCTTGCAATTGATGATTAATACATTTTTTTCTTTTTTCAAATACACAATTTCTTTTATAAAAACTACTGTGATGAAGGAAAATTTTCAATAATATTCTAACACTTACCATAGATTTTCTTTTTCGGCATTAGCAGCATCCTTTTTCTTGGCAGTAAAGGATGATGTCAGCGCATTGCTGCCGTTCACTTGTATACCCATGTCCAACGCCATCTTCACCAATTAAAGATGACGATGTTGGATGTTGAGTGATAGATTATGCAGCAAATTATCTACAAATGTTTGAAAGTTGGGTTTGTTTAATTGCCACTAAAGATTACTTAATTTTGTTTGCAATCTTTATGATTTATATCAAAGAATTTAAAAATAAATCAATTTTTAACACTCCCTTTAGTTTTTTTTAAAGAGGCTCTCTATTGTTCAGCAAGAAAATGTTTACACAATTTATGCAAAATTTTGTTTGACTTTGCAATATGTTTAAACAGTAGAAAAAGATGGTTAAAATATTTTTATTTTTAGCCGCTACGTTAGCTCCAATGGCTACAATCTTTAAATTTGCTTATATTACAGCTATTACTGGCTTTTTTTGTGTGTTGTTACTGATTTCTTTCCTTTCTTCTTTCTACGAACTGCCTCTTTCTAATTTTTCAAGTCCAATTGGGAGTATTCGATTCGTTTTTTTTCTTTTCTTTGTATTTTTTTCTTTTGTTAAATACAAAGGCTTTTTCTTCTTTATTTTTTAGTCAACTTCTTTGTTTATATAATTTTGTTGTAATTTCGTTGCTAGAAAGTTTGAAAATTGCTTTTTATATTGTTTTTTTATTAAAATTTGTTAAAAAATTTAATTAGATTTCACACACGATGACAAATTACGTTCTTCTTTTCGTACACAGATTATCTGTGTTTTTGTAGTTCGTTGGAAGAAGATGTGCAAAGAAAAATGAGGCAAATAATTTTTTTGTTGGAGAAAAATATTTCTTTAGCTATCCTGTTTACTCTAGTTGAATAAAAGCTTAACGCAAGTAAAGTGATCTCTTTTTGTTCGACAGCTGTTGTTTGAAATTTAGCGGCTCTGTTATTTAAGCTAAAGTGATACCAAGTTCAATTTGTCAAACAGTAGTTATGGAAAAATCTGTACAATTATCCAAAGAAAGTAATACTTATTTTTGAACGTAATGTGGGATTCGCATTCCTGTTAAACACCTCAAATCGTGTTTTGGCGTTAAATGTGTTTAAGTGAGATGTTTTGCACCACAAAATCAACGTGTTTAATTTTTAAAATAAATTTTAAAAAATAAACAAACTCATTAGCAACAGTAGAAGGGGACGGAATGTCTGTGACATTGGACAATACATCCGACCTCATCGAGGAAATAGTCACAAGGGAGAAGCTAGGATGGGCGGTCAATACCTTCGACCCATATAAATCACCGGGTCCGGACGGTATTTTTCCGGCTATGCTCTGCAACATCCCGGACGATGCACTATTTCTGCTGGTGAGCATATACAGGAAATGCCTTAGTGGCGGGCATCTGCCTAGGGGGTGGAGAGAGGTCAGGGTAATTTTTATACCCAAGGCTGGTAGGGCGGGCCACTCGAAACCGGGAGATTACAGACCTATCAGTCTGTCTTCATTTTTGCTGAAGACACTTGAGAGACTGATAGATCTGTATCTTAGAAGTAAAATTGATACCCATCTCATCAGCAACGCTCAAAACGCTTACCTGAAAGGTAAATCAGTTGAGAGTGCGCTTCACGAGGTGGTGGGCTACATTGAGCACGGCCTGAGATACAAGGAGTATACTCTTGCTGCGTTTCTGGATATAGAAGGGGCCTTTAACAACATTAGGATCGAGGCCATTAGGGATTCGCTGGTGGGGCTGGGTGTTAGGGGCTTTCTGGTTGAGTGGATAGTCCGTATGCTTAGCAGCAGGATCATCAACTCGAGCCTGGGGGATCATAACGTAAGGAGAAGGGTTACCAGAGGGACGCCTCAGGGGGGAGTTTTATCTCCTCTTCTGTGGCTGCTAGCGGTTAACGGAATTCTCAGGACATTTGACTCCAGGGGAGGGAAAGTCGTTGCCTACGCGGATGACATAGTACTGCTGGTCAGGGGGAAATTTTTGCCCACGATCAGCGAGATTATGCAGGTGAGGCTGGGCGAGCTCTCGGCATGGGCGAAAGATAGGGGACTGGGGGTAAACCCCAACAAGACTGAACTGGTGCTTTTTACCAGGAAATATAAAATAGAGGAGTTTAGGAGGCCAGTGTTAGATGGTGTCGAGTTGCCTCTATCGGACTGTGCGAAGTATTTGGGGTGCTTCCTAGACAGCAAATTGTCTTGGAAGAGAAATACTCAGGAAAGGATGAAGAGAGGCCTCAATGCCTACTACACATGCAGAAACTCCATCGGTAAGAATTGGGGACTAAGACCGGATATGGTAAACTGGATTTACACGTCGGTAGTTAGACCTATTCTCACTTATGGATGTACTGTCTGGTGGGATGCATTGAGAGTGGATAGCTGTAGGAAGTCGCTCAACAAGGCCCAAAGGAGTGCCTCTCTTGGTATCACAGGTGCGAGGAGAAGTACTCCACAGGCAGCGTTGGATATCATACTGCATCTATCCCCAATTGAACATTATGTGAGGAGTGTGGCTGCTAGGAACTTATTTAGGCTCTACGAGTCTGCGCTGGTAAGACCTAGGAGGGATGACCACACAAAAATATTGTACGAAGTAGGACTGCTTGATCATGGTAGTAGTCTCGAGGGAATATCGGATCATATGATATTGACCTTAGACTTCGGTGGAACACCTCCCGTGGACTTCCCGATTAGGGAGGTCTGGCGTGGATCCAATGTGCTGTTTGAGGGGTGGGCAGTATTCACGGACGGATCCAAAATGGACACGGGCACGGGTGCCGGTGTTTATATTGCTGGCACTGACGTGAAAAGATCATACAGACTCCCAGATGAGTGCAGTGTCTTCCAAGCGGAGATCCTGGCGATCTGGAGGGCGACGGAAGTGATACTGGGACACATCGTTGGGGGATCTAGGGTGACAATCTATGTCGACAGTCAGGCGGCACTCAAAGCACTGACAAACTACACGGTGCGCTCGCGCCTGGTCGCACGGTGTAGGTGTGCTCTGAGGGAGCTCATGGAGGCATTCACGGTGAGGCTGTGTTGGGTACCCGGACACTGCAAGGTGGATGGCAATGAGTTGGCGGACGAACTTGCGAGGGAGGGTTCAAATCTGGACTTGGCGGTAAGAGACGGGGGGGTAAAGCCCCCTTTATGTTACTACTTTGAGGTTATACGGAAGGGATTCCGCGAAACCGTTAACCAATCATGGAGGAACAGAATGGACTGCAGGGTGTCTAGGGCGTTATGGCCCGCTTTGGACGCAGGGGCAACCAAGGTTCTTCTGGGACTGGACAGGGAAGGTCTCAGGACCCTTACGGGGTTCCTGACCGGTCATTGTGCTGTCAGGGCTTTCACAAGCAGATGGGACAGGGACATACCGGATTTTGCAGGCTGTGCGAGGACGTTGAGGAACTGGAGACGGTTGAGCATATAATGTGCCACTGTCCTAGGTTACAGGGTCTCAGACAGAAATGGCTAGGAGATAGATTTCACGACGAACTCGGGTGTGTCGCTGGATACAATCCAGTTGATTTGCTGAGATTTGTCAGGGAGATAGAACGGCTGTTTCTAGTAAGGGGACGTTAGGATCCGGTTTCTGGGGAGTAAATATATACTTTCTACCTTTCTTTATTTTTATCTTTCAAGCTATGTTTTCTGTCTATTTCTACTCTTTCTCACCGTTTTTTCTCTGAAGGGATTCACAATGGACCGTATTGGTCTCCGAGTGGAGTTGTGCCCTTGGGTACATAACCCTTCCTAACCTAACCTAACCTAACCTAACAGTAGAAGTCCTTATTTATCCGCATGGAAACGGATGCAACCCATATTGTTTTCGAAAATCTCACTAAAAGATTCGTTAATGTTCCGTTTACGTACATGCTTTGACAGATAAGTGTTTACGGACCGTTAACTTGCCGTTAAAGATGAATTCATGATTCCGTAAGTGTCGGAGGGTCCGTAAAAATGTTGCTTGGGAATGTTATCAACTATATGTGAATCGAAGTCGAAACAAAAGAATACGTCAACAAAAAACATGAAAAAATTAATAATGGAATAAAATATACGAAATGGAAGTGAAACCCAGTTAAAACGTGATTTTTTCTACTTAAATTTTGCTTCCGAAAAAGACAAATGCAGGGACATTCCTTATATTATCCCTTTCTTGCTTTCGACCTGGGCGAACATTGTTAAAAATTTAAAAAATAAAAACATATAATTTAATCAAAATCTGAAAGAAGTCATTCTGCATATATAATAGTGGGAATTTTTTGTCAAAAGTGAAAACATTTACCCTGTATGGATCAAATTGCATGAAATAATTGTTTGTATCAAGTTGAAAGTTTTTTTTTTTGTTTTTAGCAATTTTAAAGCTCTACACTCTTGATAAATTATTTTTTATGGGCCTTTTTTGTACCCAGGCCACTAACGGCTAGAGATTTTTCAAATAATTATAGTGTAATCAAATTTGAGTCATATTTTTTTAAATCAATTGTGGCACGAGCTGTGTGACATGTTGCGCCGTCTTGTTGAAACCACAGCTCCTGCACATAATGGTTGTTCAATTGATAAACGGAAAATTCAGTAATCATGGCTCTATAGCGGTCACCATTGACTGTAACGTTCTGACTAGCATTGTTTTTAGAAGTACGGACCAATGATTCCACCAGCCCATAAATCACACCAAACAGTCAGTTTTTCTGGATATAACGGTGTCTCAACATACACTTTAGGATTATCATCACTCCAAATACGGAAGTTTTGTTTATTGACGTATCCATTTAACCAAAAGTGAGCCTCATCGCTAAATAAAATTCGTACGAAATACGTATTTCAAACAGTACCATGATTTTCAAAATAAATGTGCACAATTTGACAAAATGGCCGTCAACTTAAAGTTATATACCTGTATAAAAACACCATTTATATTCAAAAAATAAAAATTTGATAAAAATATAAAAACTAATAAAATTAAACATTATAACGTAGTACGTACCCAAATCCCAATTTTCAAACACACATGAAACATTATATTTACAAAACACATTCATTTATTTAATATTTAAATTAGCAATTAATTAAATTTTTTATATTTTTATATATAGTTCTTTTCACTATTACAGATGATCACTTATATAAAAAATAAAGTAATGGCAGTAATAAAAATTAAAATTTACAAAGATAAAACCGAAGAAAATTACATAAATTTATTCAAAAAGAATTAATAAACACACACTTAACTATCCACTATAATTCACTGAGTTTAATTAATAATTCTCAATTTTTTCGTAAAAACGCATTTAACATAATTTTATCAACTTCTCCAAGTTTTACATTAATGGCTCTCACACGCTAACACGAGTATTTACGCCACAAGACTAAAAGCACGCCAAATTATTTTCTACAGCTGTTGTACAAAAATTCACATCAATTTGAATAACATAATTGTTGATTTAACAATAAAATTTGTCAAAAGTTAACAAACGTTGTATGTTGGTTTCAATTGTAATTTTTTTTTATATAAAATTGATATAAATTACATAAGTCAAGTATAAACAACAGCAGGGCAAGTATAAATTACATATATCATTTATTTTGTAATATTACAAAGTTCCCTTTGATAATGATAAACACTATTTTACTTTAAAATATTTCACTTTGTCCGTTCTTCAATTTATACGATTTTGTAGCTTACTTAAGAAGTCTTTTGGAACTGTCAGCCGTATAGCCAGCCTCCTGTAGCATTATTACACTTGCTCGATTCATACGGTTGGTTTTTGGGAAATGTTCTGTAAGTTCCTTTACTTTATTATATTTACATATTTAATATTTTAAACAAAAAGCATTAATAAACGCATATTATTAAAAAAATAAGTTCTTTCATGCAAAGGGATTAAGAAAATAATATTTAAAAATTGATAAAATTAACAAAATGAAATTGGTTGATTTAATAAAGTGTACTACTTTAATGCAATGCAATTTCACAAACAACCAATGCATGCAAAATTTACAAAGTTTTTGAAGTATAAATTTCAGTAGTTTTATATTGAAACTTTTTGCCGATGCTGTATTCTATACAACAAACTTATGTAACTTATACGCTATTTTTGGGTGATTTTACACTTTTTATTTTTTGCGTATTATTCTTAAAGATTTTATATATTAACCATAAAATAAATAAATGTAAAATGCAGGAGAAGAAGTCCGTATTTTACGACACGAAAACGGAATAAAAATGTATTGTTTTCGAAAATCAGATTATACGTTCCGTTTGCGTACATGCTTTGATTGATACATGATATACGGACCGTTAACGAGCCACAAAAGACAGATTTATGATTCCCTACGTGAGAGTAAGTAAGAATATTTTTTAAATTAGTTATTTTAAAATATTTTAATTTTAACTGAGTTTTTCTTTAACTGAGCTACTGGTAAATTTTTTTCGGTGATACACGAACTAGATTTCAAACTGGATTTCGAGCACATGTAAATGCAGCGTATCATTAAATGCTGCCACATCTAGTTAACTTAAGAGCTTGGCAGCACTATTCATACTATTGTGAGTTCAGTGCAAAATAAAAATATTATCAGTCATATGACAGGTCGATAAAGAAAAACAAATAGAGAAAAGAAATACTTCATCCTTTTTCAATCAGCAAATTAGGTGAACATTATTTTTTAATTCCTCAAAGAAAAATAACTTTAATACCACCATTTATTTATAAAATAACAGCTTTATAGCCGTTTTATAGAAATTTGTACAAAACGTTTATAAAACTAAAGAATTAAAAAACAAAATGACTGGCTCTGGTTTTATGTTCAACATTGATGGTGGTTACTTGGAGGGTTTGTGCCGTGGATTCAAGTGTGGTATTTTAAAACAATCTGACTACTTGAATTTGGTACAATGTGAAACATTAGAAGGTAAGTAAACCTAAACAGACCAGAAGAGCTGGCTAATAGGCTGGGAAGGAATTCGTTTTTGTGAAAAATTACAAGGGCAAGTCATGTGACACATACACTGTGTGTATATATGAGTTGGTATGTATGAGTGTGTGCCTGTGGGTATGGCTTTGTATAAGAAGAAAAGAGATAAAATTTGGAAAATATTAAATTGCAAAGTGAAGTGAATACTATTGCATTAACAATTTACTGTCTTGTGATTTGTTTTAATTTTGGCAAAAGTGCAGTTTACGGGGTTTTGGAAATCAAAAAAAAAAAATACATGACCCCCTCCAGAATAAAAAAAAAAAAAAAACCGAAATTATTTTTGGGAGGGGCTCGGCCCCGGGAGGCCCGTGGGAGGCAAAAAACAGGGGGCCATAGTAACAGGGTCGTATGGGTACTCAAATTAAAGGAAATTGTCTCACGATTTCAAAAATGATATTTTTTTTCGGATCCATAACACCTATTCCAAATTAGAGCCATTATTCGACCAATAGTAATATACGAAAAAAAGTCAAAAATAAAATTAAACAAAAACGGTACTCAAATAAAAAGAAATTGTCTCACGATTTCAAAAATGATTTTTATTTTTGAACCGATAACACCAATTCCGGGCTTAGGGGTTTTTTTACTCCCATCAGTCCAATTCTCGGCTTCGCTGAGGCTTCGCCCCGGGATGCGTAGGAAGTGGCTTTGCTTAGCAAAGTTTTTCTGCGTAACCGGCCTACGGCCGGGCTTAGGGGTTTTTTTACTCCCATCAGTCCAATTCTCGGCTTCGCTGAGGCTTCGCCCCGGGATGCGTAGGAAGTGGCTTTACTAAGCAAAGTTTTTCTGCGTAACCGGCCTTCGGCCGGGCTTAGGGGTTTTTTTACTCCCATCAGTCCAATTCTCGGCTTCGCTGAGGCTTCGCCCCGGTATGCGTAGGAAGTGCCTTGCTAAGCAAAGTTTTCCAAAAAACCCGTTTCCGTTTTTTTAACCCAGGGGGGCCAGGCGCCATAAAACGATTGTAGAGGGCGCTTCGTATCATGGATCCAAAAAAAAATCATTTTTGAAATCCAGATGAAATTTCCTTTCATTAGAGTACCCCCACTTATATGTTACTACGAATACCGGTTTTTTGGCCCTAGAGGGCCCCAGGGGCGTCAGCCCCCTTAACCGAAGATAGAAAAAAATTTTCTTTTTTCATTCTGGAGAGGACCATGTATTTTTTTTTTTTGATTTCCAAAACCCCGTAAACTGCACTTTAGCCTTAATTTTTTGTTGTTGTTCGTTTATAAATACAACAATTTATTTTCTTGCAGATTTGAAATTGCATTTGCAAGGTACCGATTATGGTAGTTTCTTGGCCAATGAACCCTCCCCCTTGTCAGTGTCGGTTATCGACGATAAGTTGCGTGAAAAATTGGTGATTGAATTCCAACATATGCGTAACCATGCTGTCGAGCCCTTGGCCAGTTTCTTGGACTTTATCACCTATGGTTATATGATTGACAACATTATTTTGTTGATAACGGGTACATTACATCAACGTCCCATTTCTGAACTTATTCCCAAGTGTCATCCCTTGGGTAGTTTCGAACAAATGGAGGCTATTCATGTTGCAGCAACACCAGCTGAATTGTACAATGCCGTATTGGTCGATACCCCATTGGCTCCATTCTTTGTCGATTGTATTTCCGAACAAGATTTGGATGAAATGAACATTGAAATTATACGTAATACTTTGTACAAAGCTTACTTGGAAGCTTTCTATGATTTCTGCCAAAATATGGGTGGATCTACTGCTGATGTTATGTGCGAAATTTTGGCTGTATGTATTGTATACACAAATTAATTTTAATTTTTATTTAAGTATAAACTTTTTATTTTATCCCTTAGTTCGAAGCTGATCGTCGTGCCATTATTATAACCATCAATTCTTTCGGCACCGAGTTGTCCAAGGATGATCGTGCTAAATTGTATCCTCGTTGTGGTAAAATGAATCCAGATGGTTTAGCAGCTTTGGCTCGTGCTGATGATTATGAACAAGTTAAGACCGTGGCTGAATATTATGCTGAATATGCTGCTCTATTCGATGGTTCCGGCAATAATCCTGGTGACAAAACTTTAGAAGATAAATTCTTTGAACATGAAGTAAAATTGAATGTTTATGCTTTCTTGCAACAATATCACTTTGGAGTCTTCTATGCTTATCTTAAATTAAAAGAACAAGAGTGTCGTAATATCGTCTGGATTGCTGAATGTGTTGCCCAAAAGCATCGTGCGAAAATTGATAATTATATTCCAATTTTCTAAATTCATTAAAAAAATAACATTGTTTAAAGAAAAAAGGTGTTATTTTCAAATCTACAAAATATTCGTTTACAAAACCCTTATAAATCTTTATTTGATTAAGTATTTTTTTGTTGTTGTTCTTGTATAAGTTTGATGGAGGATGGTATCAGTGTGTAAGTTCAGTACGTTTTCGTTGTCGGTAAATTAATATTTTACAATCTACCATTTTACAAATTATAACATATTACTAATATAAATATATAAATTGTATGCATATATTGTTAGCAAATTGTATTGTAATTATTGTAAAAAAAAAAACTAAACTAAAAATATTGTGCAAATAATATATAAAATATATAAATCAGTTTCCAACATTCCTTTACAAAGCTAATTGTTTCTTTACTTTGATTTGTTGTAAAAAATATATGTGAACTTTTGACAAAAGCATTTATTTTGAAAACTTGATTTGGTATTTGTGTGATTTAAATTTGGATAGCTACTCGTATTGTTCTAAACTCCGCCAGAAATTTTGTGGATTTAAAATGGAAAAAACTAAACATACAAGGCAGGTATCGCAACCCGTTCCTCCAGACTTTCATAATTTTGGATATTTTTTTAGATAGAAGAAAAGAAGAGAGATATATTTTTAATAGCGACCCAATCTCAAGATTAAGGGTTAACAAGTATGAAAACTAGAGTGCCTCATGTTGATGAAAAAAGATTAACGTAATTTATAATGACTTAAAATATTTCGGCTCCATCGATAACATTCCGTGAGCTAAACCATTTTTAAAAAGCTTCGAAGAAGTATTTTCTGTAAATTAAAAGTTAGGTGCTGCACCTCTTGTCAAAAATTTGTTCAAATATTAGAAATACATAACACAGCGGCCAAAACTACGTGGGGGTAACCGCGTAACTCGATTCGAAAACCCTCTGAATTACATATTTTTTAATATGTACGCTGAATCCAAACCTGACAAAAAAAAATTTCTTTTTTAAATTTTTGAAATAACGCGGTTTTTACATTTTCATTACACAACTCACTTTTTCGTATAATTTGTTCCAGTTTTCGGAATAGGACCAACAAAATTAAGGTTTAGTAATATAAATCTACATAAAATTGTGTAAATCTACATAAAAAATTGAGATAATATTGCTTGTGTGGAAAAATAAAAGTTTTATTCCGATTCATTCTCCATTAGCTTGCTTTATTTATAGCTACTTTTATTAATATATACGTGTACACAATTGTATGAAAACCGACTTTTGGGTTTCATCTCTTAAAATATGTGCAATTACTACACTCATAAAAAAAGTTAGTACCAAAGTCTGTTTAAACGGGTTCTAATTCAGTTGAACTAATTTTTTCTGTTGCATAAGTTTAAAGCAGTTGTTTAGCTAAAGTCATTAGTTATCTTATTTCGCCTCGATAACAAATTTCATTCGTATTTGAACTAATTTTTCAATATTTTGGTAATTCGTGATTCTTAAATTTAAAAATTTGCCAGTTAATTTAAATCGAAATGGTTTTCAAAACAATATTTGTTTGTATCTTCGCTATTAGTCTCACTTGTAGATGGCGTTATTTTCTCATAATTTTTTTACAAAAACAAGAAATTCAAATTAATTTTATATTGATGAAGACCGTAGTGGGTCAGAAAATGCATTCCATTCATGCTAGTGTCTAATAACTTTTTCTGTGTTTTTTTCTAATAGTCAAAGTAAATTATCATATAAAAATTATAATTTTTCTGTTAATTTAGAGAAAAATTTGTCATGATCTAAAACCGAACAAATAAAATCTCACACATAAATTTATAGATCAACGATAAAAAATTCACTATTAAACCACTCACCAGGTACAGTGTAAAAATCGTTTAATGTATATGCTCGACATATGTGTTAATGAAAAATCTTTAATGTTTGTTGATATGCTTTGCTAATGTAGAAGGATAGTATATGATGACATTAGAGAAAAGAACTGCCATTTAAAGTTTTAACTGAAAGTTAAACTGGCAACTATGATAATGACTAGAGAAAAAACAAACACACTATAAATAGAAATCGTTCGTGGTAAATTTCATTCTAACTCAACACACAGAGTAATGTGGGATTTAAAGTTACCCAATTTCTTTAACATGTGAGTTAAATAGATGATATTTACGATTAACACTAAATGGCACGAAGAATGTTGATGAAGACCGTAGTGGGTCAGAAAATGCATTCCATTCATGCTAGTGTCTAATAACTTTTTCTGTGTTTTTTTTCTAATAGTCAAAGTAAATTATCATATAAAAATTATAATTTTTCTGTTAATTTAGAGAAAAATTTGTCATGATCTAAAACCGAACAAATAAAATCTCACACATAAATTTATAGATCAATGATAAAAAATTCACTATTAAAATAAATATAATAATAAATAATAAATTTGAAAACAAAAAACTCTATAGATTATTTGTTAGGACAATATCCTAATAAAGAAATATAGAGCATGGCCTCGAACTTGAATAATTTTCATTTTCAGACAAAGCACAGTCTAGTTTACTCCCCCTGTTTTTCTTAATAAACGAGACAAAAAATAAAAAGGAGGAAAAAACAAAAAACGCGTATTGAATATCCACCAAAGGTGGACCTTGCACATTACAAACAAGTTTTCAATTTAATTTTTGATAATCTTTAACTTCGAGCTCATATATTAGTTCTCATGTAGTGAGTAAACTAGTTTATATGAATGTTTGATGTTTGGCATGGGATTGTTACCTCTTTCAATAAGTGTTCTGATGATGGGAACCTAGAAAATTCCCGAAATAGATCTATCAACACATTCCTGAAAGAGTTAAATAATAAATTTGATAACAAAAAAAAATCTATAGATTATTTGTTAGGACAATATCCTAATAAAGAAATATAGAGTATGGCCTCGAACTTGAATAATTTTCATTGAAAATAAATAATGTAAAAATTTAATACATATAAAAAGCATCACTAATTAATTCCATTATTTTTTAATTCAAACTTTTAAATTTGTATAATGAATGTTTTGAATTCATCGATTCAATGCAGCGCTGACAACTTTGACGATTTGTCTCCATTTTGACGATTGAAGATTTCACAAAATTTATTGTATGGAAAATGACGATTTATAAAAATTTGCAATTTTTATAGAATTTTTAAATTTTTTAATTTATTTCTCTAAAATTTACTGATAAAATTTGATAAAATTTCAAGTGTCTTGGTTTTCTGAAACGGTACAAGACTTACTTCACTCCATCCGATCTCCTTACGATTTATACCAGCTATATCCGGCCGAAAATGGAATACAACTCTCATATATGGGCAGGGGCTTCAGTGTCTATTCTGAAGCTTCTGGACCGTGTTCAGGGGAGGGCGGCGAAGCTTATCAATGACAGTAGTGTATCCAACTCTATTGATTCATTGGAGCATCGTCGGAATGTGGGTTGTGTGACACTTTTCTTACCATGGGAGGTGCTCATCTGAGATAAGTGAACTTATTCCTCGAGCCCGAGTTTTAATTCGGAATACTCGCTTATCTAGTAGAGCACATCCGTTTGTAGTTGATTGTCCTGTGTTTCGCACAACGCATTACAGAGAAAATTCGTTTTTTAGTCGAACGATTCGTATGTGGAACATACTTCCCGCAGAAGTCTTCCCTGTTACTTACAATTTAGAAAAATTTAAATCAAATATCCACAAACACTACTCCCTCTTTCCTCCCTCCCATACCCTATTTTCCTGATCAATACAATGCACTGCATGAGTAGGGGGCATCCCCTGAGTATTGGTTAAAATTAAAAAAAAAAAAAAAATAAAGGGATTAAAACGTTGTGAGTAAAATTTATATTTTTTATTAAAATATAAGGAGTTTTCGGAATGACGATTTTTTGACGATTTCTCATTAGCAAAATGACGATTTTGAATTTTTTTCAACAAAATTTGACGATTTTTGAACAAATTGGGTTGGCAGCACTGATTCAATGGTTTTGCATTTGCATTTAAATTTCAATATTATCGTTAAAAATAATAATGTATTTAACGAATAAGCGTTTTTTTTAAAAACGAATACTCAGCTATCGGTTGTTTCGCCCCTCATGCATTTGAAAACCAGCGACTTGTCTTAGACAATATTTCGGATTACCTTTCATCTGGAAATTGTTTCATCAAAAACAATTTAAATAAGATAAATATAAATTAAAACATAATAAATTTTCGTATATTTTATATAAATTTTTTACATTTATTAGAAATACTTCAAAAGATATAAAAATGGAATTTCAAAGAACCTCTTTTGATTCAATTAAAAGGAAAGCTACTCAATGCGGTTTTTTTTGCTATATGGTGGTGGTATAGTTTTAAGAGATGAACAGTACAAACATTTTTTAATATTATAGACCTTTTGCCGTATTTTATCATCATGCAAGTTAGCAACGTTTAAATCTCAATACAATGTAAAGAATATTTTGAAAAGATTTGTAGAGATAATGCCACATATTTATGGACCTTCTTCACAAACAATAAATATTCATAATCTCATCCATATTGCCGACGATGTTCAAAATATCGGAGCTCTTATTTCGCATTTTTCGTCATGCGATTTCGAAAATAGTTTGGGTTATTTAAAATCTTTAGTAAAATGTCCGACTAATCCAATTTTTCAAATTCATAAAAAACTATTACTTTTTCATACAGATATTTCACACAAAATAAAATTCCCTTGGTATATCCGCTGAATAGATATGCAAAATATTCGCTTGGAAATGTCATTGAAGCATTTAAATCAAAAATTGTTTTTCTTGTGCTAATATTTATCATCGTGATAAATAATATAATGGTAATAAAATAAATTTTTAGTATGAAATAAAGGATTTTGGATAGTTACACTTACGTCGAAAAAAATAGGATTATACCTATAATGTTAGAAAGTTATATAAAAAAATACCGAAATAAATATACACATGGTTGATTTTAACCCTTTATAGCCTCATGTAACATTACTGTAACAAACCCCAAAACCCCCGAAATAATACATACTGAATTTATTTAGCTCGCTCAAATTTGTGTCACCCAACTGTGACATACCACTGATCAAATTAGTACCAAAAAAATATCATAGATGGCGTAATTTTTTTGACTTCCGTCAGTTTGAAGTTTGCGTAATACGAATAGTGACAAGTTTGAACACGTGTAAAATTAAAATTTTATAAAAAAAATACAAAAAGTGCAAAAAATTGGGTTGTTTTTATGAAAACCTGTGAATAATAGTTTTTACTTATTGTATACAATGCATATTTTTACATTTTTACATGAAAAAATTATATTTTTATGTTATGTAACAGTAATGTCACAATCCCTAAAATGTCAAATAAATAATAAATAAAGAATATTTTTTAATTTCTAAGTAATACGTTTTTTTTATTTACCTTAACCTTTCCCGTACCAAAAAAAATTTTAATTTTTAAGTTCATGGGCTACAAAGGGTTAAATGTATTCTTACGGAATTTCATTAAAAAAAAAACAATTGCTATATCCCTCTTACACAAATAATTGTATTAAATATGTTAAACTAAGCCAAATTAAATAAAATTAGTAATTAAAACAAAGTGAAAAAATTGTCGTAAATTTACAGAAAACAATATGTACTTGAGTAGTTCGTTTTTAGTGGTACTGGCATATCGAAAACAACAGTAATCTCCCATTACTACTTTTTTATTCCGTTGACAATTTCTACCTGGGTAACAATCTATTTGGAAATTATTTATTCATATAATATCCTTTGGAAGTTGTTTTGCAGCATTGTATAAACAGCTTCCTACCTATGAAAAGACAATATTAAATTTCACCAATGAAAAGTATGAAATTTTTTGCTGGGTTATGTAAAAAAGGAAAAATAAAAATGAATTTTTGGAAAACATATTTTTAACAGTTATATTAGTTTTTTGTTTTTATATACATCGAGATTATTTTTATGTTATTTTCAATTTATAACGAGCATTCAACCTCCGTATATTTACAAAAATAAAGCAAATCAAACATATTAGCTAGGTTGATACTAGTATTTCGATCTGGCTAAAGATCTCATCAGAACCCGAAGCTTTAGAAAAGTTAGAGCCTCCATAATAGGCAGAACTTTAACAAAAAATAAAAAATATTACTTGAGCCAGAGTACAAACTAAATTTTTTTTATATAAATAGAACATTTTTGGTCTTCAAAGTTTAGTAACGTCATGATGCTTGTTAGGAAAAGACCTAACCACGTGCTTGATTACTAAGAAGACAAGAATGGAGCAAAATTGATTATTAATAGGTTTTTTGTTAAAGTTCTGCCTATTATGGAGGCTCTAACTTTTCTAAAGCTTCGGGTTCTGATGAGATCTTTAGCCAGATCGAAATACTAGTATTAACCTAGCTAATATGTTTGATTTGCTTTATTTTTGTAAATATACGGAGGTTGAATGCTCGTTATAAATTGAAAATTAATTATTGTAAGTTATAATTGTTTTAATTAATGGTTATTGTACTAATGTAATGTTTTATTAATTTAAATAGACGAAACCCCTAGAAAAAGTCAACAAAAAAATTGACGAAACGTCGGGTAAATAATGTAATTGACTTGTTTTATTTACATTGGAATAATTTAGGCCTGATTAGCTTATGGAAAATACCTTCAGAAATTAAAAAATCACACTTGGCCAAATCATAAAATAATTAACATATTTTTATTTTCAAATAATTTTCGAACAATTTTCCGTTAGAATCATTTGGTTATTAATTTTTGAATATAATTGTAATTAATTGTCGTCGAAAGTATGAGAATTGGAAAAAATTAAATTGACACAATTTTCTAAGCATATTTAGTTTATAAAAATATAAAAAATTTCGTAGGGATTTTTGAAGTGGAAAAAATTCGAGAATGTAGTTAGAAAAGGAACTTTTATAGCTTAGTGTAGGTATTTTTAAACAAATCCACTTGCAACACTGATACCGAAAAAATAACTATTAAAAAAAAGTAGTTTTTACAAATGTTTCCAGTTGTTTAAAAATTTTTGTAGTAAAAAACTTTCAGTTATTTTACGACATTATTAGTTTTTGTTTTACTACATTTGTTAGTTGTTTTTCAAGAGTTAAAAACAACAATTAACCTGGTAGCTTTTTTAACTGAATTTACGATTGTTTTAACTGTAATTTTCAGTAGATTTGAGTGTAAATCTTTTTTGAGTGTACTTTCTATTAAAAATAAAACTCTTTATAAATATTTTATTAAATTTTCATTTATTAGAATATATATCATTTTATTTGCATACAAATTTATTTAATTCACGTAACTCATACACATTTACTTACATATTTTTGTTTTTCGAATCATGTTAAAATATTTTTTATTTATATTTTTTTTTGATAAACGAACATTTTCAAAATTTTAATTGTGTTCTTATTCTTTTTTTATATTCAATTTCAATGTCAATTCAGCATAAGTAGTTTGTTTAAACAAATAAAGGTTTAATTAAGTAAAAAAGTTATTTTTTGAAAAATTTCAATTTGGAAAAATTGGACTTTAAAAAGATTAGTTTTTTATTTATTTTATTATTATTGATTACTTTTGGGGATTATATTTTGGATACAATAAATGGAATATTCGGGTGTGTTCTCAAAAAAACATATCAATATAAAATTATTCGTTTTTACTCAAAATTATATGTTGTTGTTGCAGAAAAACGAATATTTTTATGTGGATTCGTTGTGCGGAGAGCCCCCGATTGTTATGTTATTAAAAGGATAACTGATCAAAGGAGTGTTCTTTTTGAATTTAGCTTAAATATGTCTCTACAAATACATATCTACTGATGTACTATATCCGTAGAAATTAATAATTTAATTCCCTAAATTTGTTTTTGTGAAGTAAATTTTTATTTAACGGCAGTGAGAAAATGAAATTTGTGGCTATATTTGTTAAGACATTTCTTTTTTTTTAAATTTTGTTTGTTTTTATTAAAATGTAGTTTAAAAATTAGTTTATGTTAAGATTTGTTGCTAAAATATTTCATCATTTCATTGACTATTTTTTAACAAATCACATAATTATTTTTTTCTTTTTCAATATATTTTGGATTTTATTTTAGATTTTCTTTTTAAATTTCACATTTATATCGTTGTTTTTTTTTTTGTTTATAAATTGTTTCTTAAGGGTTTTTAGTATGAGTATTTAAGTGCAATATGACGAATATGACTTCAATTGAATTTTCAATATTATTACCAATATTTTGATTAATAAACCTTTTTTTTTTGTTTGTTTTTTAATTAAGAATTGTACTGTTTCTTCTTCTTTTTTTTGTTAAAGAAATCAAAAATATTTTTATTTTCATGTTTTTTTTTCGGTTCGAAATTGAATACGTCCCCTTTAAAGTTCATTTCTTATATAATTCATTCGTTGGGATATGCGTGCAGGTTTATTATGTATGTATGTGGGATACTATGAGGAAATTTCGTTATTGATTTTCAATAAAGTTTTAGCAAAATAGTTTGGTTTATAATTTGTTTGTTTTTCATATTAAACATAGTATATTTTAAAGTAATAAAACAAACAATTGTTTTTAATTTAATATGTAAAAAAAAGCCTACATAAATTTTTACTAAGCAACCCTGTAATTAATTTTAATCATTTTAATGCAAACATGTAAGAATTACTTACTTTCCTTCTAAGTCTTAAATTAGATTTTTAATTATTACAAAAAAAAAAAAAACTGAAAAAACTAAAAAAACTTATTAAAAAGAGGCAACAAAAATGAAAAGATTTACATGCAGTTTCCAGATCACGTTTGGCGTCAGGCGAATGTAATTACATTAACATATTACATGCAGTCACTCGTTCGCCTAACGATGAACGTCTTAAGGAAACCTCATATTAAATATACATTTTTTTATGTTTTTTTTATTATTAAAATTTATTTGTGTTCTTTTTTTATAACTTATACAATTATTATAATTAATAAATCAATTTGTTGGTTATATTTTTATATAATAATTAACAATTGATTTTAATTTTATATATAAAAAATAAAATAAAATAAAAATTATTAATTAAATGAAATTACACTATTGGACGTATTAAAAAATATCATAAGTTATTTAAAATTTAATTGATACACAAAACTATAAATACAATAGGAGATATAATGATACATAAACATTTTTAAAATCGCCCATTATCTTATTCATTTGCAGGATTAATTAAAAAAAAATTCATTACTTCCACATAAAAAAGTTTAAAAATTCATATTAAGGCCATGCTTTGGGGCTAGTTAAATCAAACTCCCAGCTTTCAACAATTTTGTTCAAAGTGTGCAAAATACCATCTGAACATCACATTCAATTTGCCAACCAAATGTTTGAAAACTTTTTTAATAAAAATATTCATTGCACAGAAAAAGGTATTGTCAATAAAATTTCAATTAAACTTTTGTTTGATTTCAAGCTCACTTTTAATTAAAATTTGAATAATAATGACAATGAAATTAATATTAAATTGACCATAATTAGCCCGTAAAAATAAAATCTAATAAATAAATATTGGTCATAAAACAAATTCAAAAAGAAAATTATTCAAGTTCGAGGCTATACTCTATATTTCTTTATTAGGATATTGTCCTAACAAATAATCTATAGAGTTTTTGTTTTCAAATTTATTAATTGACCATTTTCAGGAATGTGTTGATAGATCTATTTCGAGAATTTTCTAAGTTCACATCATCAGAACACGTTTTGAAAGAATTCAATTCCTGAAAGTGGTCAATTAATAATTTTGAAAACAAAAACTCTATATAATTAATAAAAGTGTTCGAACAATGCAAATCTTAAAATAAAATAAAAAATAAATAAAATAAGGAGTATTTCCTCGAACTTTAATAATTTTCATTTTTATTGCACAATTAAAGGTCGAAAAAAACATAATTTTTATTTTCAATAAGAATTATATCAAATTTTAATAATATCTTTTAAATGTTTAAATCAGGGGTGCCCAAGGCCTATGCGCTTGGTGCTCATTTGTTTTTGTAAAAACACTTAGCTATAGGCTGTGTGTTTTAATACACATATAGAGCGCTCAGCACTAGCAATACGAAATACACAAACAACTTTGTCTTATTAGTTTTTTTGTCGTTCTTCACTGTATACACGCAAGCGCAAAGCAACAACATTTGCGTATGCTTTGCTGGTAAACATTGAAATATTTTTTTCTTTTTTCTTTGTATGTATTGGTTTTTACAACAAAAAATATTGAATAAAAATTAGTTTTTCTTTAAATGTATTGGTGTTTGCTCTTCCATAAGGAACTTTTGGGCACTCCTGGTTTAAATGAAAATGATTTTGGTGCACATAAAATTTCCAGTTTTTATAATCCGTAATGACAACAAATTAAAAAAAAAATTTTTAAATCGCTTAAATATTACCAAAAACTAAAAAAAATTGTTTTCTTTTTTTCTAATAACGATTTTCAAGATTTTTTCCCATTTTTTTTTTTAAATATTTTCAATTTCAAAGTTTTTTTTAATTTTGGAGTTTGGCAATTTTTTTTACGATTTTTTCTATTTTGATGTTTTTTAAATTTGGACGATTTTTTTTTATCAAATTTTGTTGATTTTGTAGTATTTACTAAAAATTAATTTGAACTAGATATACTTTGATATTATTAGATAAAATTTGAAACAAACTAGAGATGGGCACGTTTGTGAATTTTGACTCACACTCACTAGAGAAAAAATTCAATTTAGCCATTTTCCGGCTAGATCTAGCCATTTAATTTTATTTTTATTTAATTCATTATTACAATACATTGGAAGCCTTAAAGGCCAATTATTGTTATTATTGTTTCATCTAGCCATGAAAAAACTGCTAGATTGTATCTAGCCGGAAGATTTAGCCATTAAATTTTTCCCTAGCCATTTTTTCCTACACGTTTTTCAGTTAATTTCATACAAAAGAGCTTACATTTTACGAAATTCAAAATTTTGTTACAAAATTTTTAATTTTCGACAAGTAAATTTTACATTTGATTTAAAATTATGTTTTTTTGTTAAAATTTACTAAAAATATCTTCTTTCTTTTAACTCAAATAACGTTGCGAGTCCGCTCGAGTAATTTAGGGTTAAGGCCGGTTTATCGAAACAATAGGAATAGTTAATTACCAGGGCAGCGACTTTCATCCATTAAAAAACTGAAAATATGCTTTAAATATGCACTAAAAAATCAAAAATATGCCCTTCAAATATGCACTTAAATATGCATTTAAAATCAACAACTAAAAATCCTAAAACATGCACTAAAATAAAACAAAAAATACGCACTTAAAATTTGTAGATTTTCAAAAATCGTTTCATAACTTGAGAACGTTGGTTTAAAAATGAAATCCAATATAAATGTTTAACAAATTACAACTAGTGATAAGTTAAGGGCTACAAATTTTAATTAAATCTTAATTTTAATTTTTACAAAATATGCAAATATATGCAATTAAGTCGAAATTATGCAAAACATGCTAAAATATGCTTTAAAAAATGGATTTATAGCAAAATATGCAAAAATATGGATTTATAGCTAAATATGCATGCAAAAATATGCATTTATAACAAAATATGCAAAAAATAAATCGATGATAGTTTGTTGATTCGGAAAAGCGTTTGCTAAAAATTAATTTTGGGCTACTGACTACAAACATGCATTTGCATGAATGTCGCTGCCCTATTAATTACTTTCATTCAAAATATATGGGAAACAAAAACAAATTTTCGTTATTTTGCTTTCGTTAAGACCATTTTCGTAATGTATAAACCAGAGCTTAACGTTAATATGGTAGTGTATAAAATGATACAGGAACTAGATTTCAAAATCTAGTTTGAACTGGATTTCGAGTATAATGTAAAAGCAACCTAAGGACAAAAATCTGCAAATGATGTAGATAACGGGGATCATTATCGATAACATGTTTCAAAAGTTTTAAAACAAATGAATTTTTATTAAAATAAGAGGTATTATAATAGGTAGAAACTTAGTTTATCTATGGAGTTGAATATTAAATTTATTTTCTTTTGATATTTTAAAGTATTTCAAGCACAAATTAATTTTTTTTTTAAGAAATTAGTATTAAATGATTTAATATTTTGTTTAATTTTCTAATTTCTCATTTTTATTACGCATACAAAATTATTTTTAATATTTTTATCTTTTAAATATTATAAAATGTATATTTTTGCACTATTTTATTATGTAGTTTTATATAAATATATCGTTAAAGCAAGTTATTTTTTTTTTTAATTTTCTTCAATTCATCATATTTTCCGTGATCTAATGGAAAATAATTTAAGAAAAAAAAAAAAAAAAGATTGAACACAACATACATATAAATTTTAGAGGTTTCTTAACTAAGAAAAAGAAAATTTATTTACTTTTTAAGAACATTTAAGTTGTATTACATATTTTTTTATGTATTTTATACAATATGTAAAAAATAAAATCTTTAAACTTCATTAATATTGGATTTATTATAATTTTTACACATTGGAAAAAAAGAAAGAAAAAACAAATTAGACATTGCAAATACATATTGAGATTCTTGTTTAAATAGTTTTAATAATTATGCACTTGGCCATTTACATTCAATGCAACTAATCGAAAGAAAAACATATCGCACACCTAGTTCAAAAGTGACTTAACTCAAAATTTTAGTTTTTCGGGTTTATATGCTTAAACTATGCACAATACAAATATCGGTGTATTTTATTGATGTTAACTGTTATTAAAACAGTTATATCTTTCTTTTTGTTTCAATTGGTATAAAGTTGCAAATATTTTTTTTTCAATTTCTGAAAAATGAAAAATTTTGAGTTGAGTCACTTTTGAACTAGGTGTGCGAAATGTTTACATCATCATCATAAATATTATTAAATCTAATTATTATTTTTTGTTTGTTTTAATCTTATATAAAATATACATATTAATATTTAATTTATTTTTGTTAAAGGCTTTTGAAAAGGTTTACTTACTAAAAATTTAGAATGTGAAAATTTGTTATACTCCAGAAAAAAGCAGCAAATTAATAAATTTGCTATAAAAATAATATAAAAACTAAATGTATTTTTTAAAGCATCTTTAAAAAAAGCATTTTTCAAACAAAAATTTGACATTATTTTTTTGAAAATTTTATTAAATTGCGCTTTGTTATGTAGGTTTTTTTTGTTTTTTTTTTTTGAATTAGGAATAATTTAAAATATTTAAACATAAGTTGCAACTGCAGCTGTTGTTGCATTGTTTGTATTGTTGGCTGTTGCATTGTTTTGTTGTGTGGGAGCTGAAGGCGCTGTTGGTGTATGCGAGGCTGGTGTATTATTAGCCGGCTGTGGACTAACAGGTGGTTGTAATTTTCCTGGTACATATTGTCCTATGAATGAGCCATCTTCAGTAAATTGACCTTTTGAGAAAACGAAAACATTAAATTATATTTTTATTGATTAGTTTATTAAATTTAGTAAATAATTAGTAATTTTAAATCAAAAACCAAACTGTCACCGAAATTAGTAATTTACATATTTTTAGTATACAGAGTGAAATTTTTAAGTAAGCATTGCACACTGGTCTGTATTGTATGGAGCTAGTGGCCAAAAATACTTCGAGTAGAGATAGCAAAGTGAAACTTTGGTCACGGCTTTATTATAATGTGAGAATTATTCAATGATAAAATGGGCGTAATTGATACCTAATTACCAGAAAAAAATGAAACCTAAACAAGAATTTTTAAAAATTCCATAAAATTTTCTATTTTTAAATAACTAACATAAACAAATGTTGCAAAAATGCAGTATTTTTTGTCAGTTGTTTTTCAAAATAACTGTCAAATTAATGTTTTGTAATTTTTCATAGAAAAACAACTGTAGTGGCTCTCCGACAGGAGGGTGCGTTATTTTGGTGGTCGAATAGTGACGCCATCGGACGTTTTTAACTGTTTACCTGGTAGGATAGTTGGCTTCGTAGGGAGACTAAACCTATAGGGTGTATTCGCTGGCAGCACAAAATACCAACTTCTGGTCGCGGTGCATAGTGCCACTCTAGTCTAATCTAACTGTAGTGGCAGTTATTATAAAGCAAAATACTAGAGTTGTGCTCAATAGTTCATATATGAACCAAAAAAAGGGTGAAATCTATTAAATCCCATGTTAAATTGATGAATGGGGTTTGATCACCATACACATAACAAAACATGTCAGTCATTTTAACAAATTTTTTATTAAATGTATTTTTCGACGTTTAAGTATTTGATGTAGTGTTATTTTGACGAAATATCGCCAAATGTATTAACAAAAATTTGTAATGTTAATAAATATATTAAATCAAATTGAATAATTATTTTGTTGTTTTAGCAATGCATTTTATTCAATTAACAATGCGTTTTATGTCGATTTATTATTAATTTTTAATTTTAAATTTCTTTATCTTTTATATTTTCTAAATTTAAATTTTTAATAATATACGTCTTTAGTTTGTATATTAAAAAAATTAGAATTTGATAAAATATAAAAATAATAAAATTAAAAGTTAGTACGTAGCCAGATCCAAATTTTTAAAACACATGAAACATTATTTATTTATTTAAAAATATATTCTATAAATTAATTTACAAAATATACAAAAGGCGCCGGGTGACTAGACCATATGCGCACGAATAAAGTTGACTTACAATTTAATTTTCAAAAACAAGTTAAAAATATGAGTTTTCTGAATTAAAAAGTATTGATTACGGAAAAGTAAATTTTCAATAATAGAATAAGATTACATTTTTATGAATAATGGACTAATTTATACATCTTGGATATTATGTTTCTGGAGACTTGTCTTAAAGTAAGCACAACTTTGTCAAAAGCTTTCTCTATGTCCTCAGATATGACTAAACTGTGTACGTGTTCTTCTTTAAATTATTTCGTAGTACCCTCCTCCATCTGATGACATATACTATGAACACCGTGCTTTGGTATAAATGCATGTTGTATTTTAGAAACATTATCTATAGAGTATTTCCAGAAGCGTTTTGCCAAAATTTTTTCCAAAATTTTGGAAAGCACTGGTAATAATGAGATGGGTCTATATCCGTCTAAACGGTTGGGTTCCCTTCCAGGTTTAGGAATCGGTGCCAAAAAGGATAGTTGGCTTCGTAGGGAGCCTGAACCTATAGGGTGTATTCGCTGGCAGCACAAAATACCAACTTCTGGTAGCGGTGCATAGTGCCACTCTAGTCTAATCTAATCTAACTGTAGTGGCAGTTATTATAAAGCAAAATACTAGAGTTGTGCTCAAATTTTTAGTAAATGTATTTTTCGACGTTTAAGAATTTGATGTAGTGTTATTTTGACGAAATATCGCCAAATGTATTAACGAAAATTTGTTAATTTAAATTTATTTTCATCGGGATAAACATTAATTGCATTTATAGTAATTAAATGTGCTAAAGTCCCAAAACTTATTTAACAAATTGTGAAAAACAATCTGCTGTAGGCGTGATTTCCTTGGGCAGGAATGAAATCCGGATAGGGACACGCCTACAGCAGATTGTTTTTCACAATTTGTTATGTTAATAAATATATTAAATCAAATTGAATAATTATTTTGTTGTTTTAGCAATGCATTTTATTCAATTAACAATGCGCTTTATATAAGCAATTCGTCTTTTGTCGATTTATTATTAATTTTTAATTTCTTTATCTTTATATTTTCTAAATTTAAATTTTTAATAATATACGTCTTTAGTTTGTATATTAAAAAAATAAGAATTTGATAAAATATAAAAAATAATAAAATTAAAAGGTAGTACGTAGCCAGATCCAAATTTTAAAACACATGAAACATTAATTTTACAAAACACATTAATTTATTCAATATTTAAATTAATAATTAATTACACTTTTTATATTTATAGAAATAGTTTTCGTAACTATTACAAATAGATTATCACTCACATAAAAAATAAAGCAACCCAGCATACCATTATCGGAGCGCTCTTATATATGAGCTCATATATGAGCGATTTTATGAGCTTCTGTGAGTGTTTCCTGCGTGCATATTTCTGGGCTCATAAACGATCGATTTTATGACTTTCTATGAGTGTTTCTTACGTGTAAATTTCTGAGCTCATAAACGGTAAATTTATGAGTTTTTTGTGCGTGGTTTCTGCGCGCATATTTCTGAGCTCATAAACGATAGATTTTATGTGCTTTTTATGAGTAATTTCTGCACGCTGACAGATAACGGTAAATTCCAGCTAAGCAGAAGAAAGAAGTTACACAAATTGATTCATTAGTGAATATTTTTGGAAGCGTAAAGACAAAATTGTGAGTTATTTTATAATAAATACAATAAATATACAATCGTCTTGTAGAACATAGCATTAACATACATAGTCGGCAAAAATACTTCAAAAAGATGAGTTGGTTTCGACTAAATACTCTGTGTATTATAAAAATATATTTTTATCGTCAAATGAGCCCGATAATTTTTACACAGTTGGATCAAAAGTTTTTGAAGTCAATTTTTTTTTTTTTTAACGAAAATAATAATGTTTTTATTAACTGCAATGAAGTTTTTCAAAAATGTTATTTTATGCACTGGAATAAGAGCTCAAAATGCGTTTTAAAAAAAAGAGTCATAAAATACTCTTTTATGCATAAAATTTAGAGCTCTTTCATGAGTGACCAGTTTAGTGGAAAAAGCCACTCAAAATGAGCGTTTTATGACTGTTTATGATTATTTTATGAACTCATTATGAGCGTCAGCGCTCCGACAAAAGAGTCTTTATGAGCCCATTTAGAGCGCATATGGTAAGCTGGGAAAATACTCTTTTATGCATAAAATTTAGAGCTCTTTCATGAGTGACCAGTTTAGTGGAAAAAGCCACTCAAATAAGAGCGTTTTATGACTGTTTATGATTATTTTATGAACTCATTATGAGCGTCAGCGTTCGACAAAAGAGTCTTTATGAGCTCATTTAGAGCGCATATGGTATGCTGGGAATGGCAGTAATAATCGGCCTGATTACGGTTGAAATGTTTAAAACGCACGCCTATAAGGATTAATTGAGACTAACTTTATTGTGAAATTCTTACCAATTATACATCAAATGTAACAGTAGTTGTTCTCACTAATATTGACAACAGTGTTGACAATAAGTATAAAAATATTTAATATTTTACGTTAATATATAACATTACTCCCCCTTAAAAATTCAACAGTTACATGAGGAGAAATGTTTACAATTAATGTTATTAATTCAATATTAAAATACGAAGTTTAATTTATAAAATGATTTAAATCTTTTAATTTTTTCTAAATATGTCAGGAGAATAACGAGATACTTCCTTCCGAGGCCTGGTACTTCTACGAGGTGTTGATACATCTTGGTTTGTAGTTGGGACAGCTTGACTTAAAGGCTCTTGAAATGGCGTTGGCATACTATTATCTCCATTTTCAACTTGTGGTGTTGTTGTATGTTGTTGCAATGATGTTGACAAATATGTGTAATCATTACCAGCATTACTTAAGTTGTTCTGTTGTACATTAGAAGAAGTTTTTAATGGATTTTGTTGAAGACAGCTTGTCTTTTAATAACTCCAGGAATCCATTTTCTCCCCCTTGCATAATTACGAATATATACCTGTTGATCAATGTTGTATTTTGGGTCAAGCGAAGTATTTTGTTGTGGTGTTTTTGAATTATGCAATAGTTGCGACCAAATTGTGCGAACAGGTCTACCACGCATCAGTTCTGCTGGAGATTTTCCTTCTGCATTTGGCATAAAACGATATGTAGAAAGGTATTTATGAACTGCATTTTTGACAGACATGTCATCATCAATATTTTTACGTACGGAGGTTTTAAATGTTCTTACGAAGCGTTCAGCTAAACCGTTAGAGGCTGGATGAAACGGGGCTGTTGTGATATGTTTAATTCCCAGTTTTTTACAAAAAATTTTAAATAGATCGGAGGTTAGCTGCGGTCCATTATCGCTAACAATTGTGTCTGGAATGCCTTCAATTGAAAAAATTGCGGATAAGGCATCGATTGTAGCTTCTGTTGTAGTTACAGACATCGATGAAACATACGGAAATTGCGAAAACGAATCAACACATATGAGCCACATTGAGTTAAAAATTGGCCCAGCAAAATCAATGTGTACACGTTCCCAAGGCCTGGTTGCTTTTGGCCAGCTTTGGTACACTTTCGAGGGAGATTGATTTTCTATTTTGCAAGTGTCACATTTTGAAGCTAACTCAGCAATATCGTTGTCTATATTATTCCACCAAATATGTTGTCTGGCAAGTTGTTTCATCTTTACAACCCCCCAATGACCATCATGCAAAAGTTTTAATGTTTGTTGTTTCAAGGCATCTGGTATAATAACACGAGCAAATTCGGTTTGTAAACAAATGAGGTCATTTTGTATAGTTAAGGCATTTTTTACGATTAAAAAACGGCTTTATGCACGAAAGTTGATTGTTTTAAGTATTCCGGCCAACCGTTTTCGATAAAGTGACGTACTTGGCAAAGTACTTTATCCTTTTGAGCATATTTATGAATTTGTTCAGCATTTAAAGGAAAATTTTCAAAATTTATGTTAAAACAAGCTTCGTGTTTATCGAAATTTTCGTCTGCTTTAAGTGGTAAACGCGATAATGCGTCAGCGTTGCCATGTTCAGCAGTCTTACGATATTTTATTTCATATTGATATGCCATGAGCGTTATAGCCCAGCGTTGAAGTCTGTGTGCTGTCATTGTTGGTAAATGTTTATTAGGACTGAATATGCTTACCAATGGTTTATGGTCCGTCAGTAGAATAAATTTACGGCCATACAGGTACTGATGGAAGCGTTTTACTCCAAATACAATTGAAAGACCTTCTTTCTCAATTTGGCTGTACTTAACTTGATGTTGATCCAAAGTTTTAGAAGCGAATGCAATTGGCCTTTCACTGCCATCAGGGTACAGATGTGATATAACTGCGCCTACTCCAAAAGGTGAAGCATCAGTAGCGAGAATTAACGGCAAATCATCTTGAAAGTGTGCTAATTGCGTTGCGTTTACGATGTGTGATTTAAGTGCATCAAATGCTTGTTGTTGTGATGATTCCCATTTAAAAGATACATTTTTTCTACGCAGCATATTGATTGGAGCTGCGAGACTTGAAAAGTTAGGCACGAAATTGTGATAATAATTTACTTTCCCCATGAAGGCTTCAAGTTCCTTAATATTTTTAGGATGTTTTAAATTTTTTACGGCATGAACACCTGATTCATCCGGCAATATACCTTTATCGCTGATTTGGCAGCCTAGATATGTTATTTTATCTTGTAAAAATTGGCACTTTTGTTGTTTGCATTAATACCGTTGGCTCTCAAAATCTGTAGAACTTTTTCCAGACGATTCATATGTTCTGGCAGCGTTGGTGCTGATATAATAATATCGTCAAGATAATTACCACAACCTTCTATACCAGTTAGAAGTTGTTCAATAAATTTTTGAAAAATAGCTGGAGCGCTAGAAATACCATACGGCAATCTTTGGTACTGAAATAGTCCAAGTGGAGTGTTGATCACCATTACATTCTTTGATTCATCATCTAATTCGATTTGTAGATACGCGTCTTTAAGATCAATTGTTGAAAAATATTTACCATTACGTATTGTATGAAGTAAATTTTCACGTGTTGGTAATGGGTATTGTTCTATGTCAATTTGCGTGTTGACAGCTAACTTAAAATCGCCACATATACGTATTTCATTGTTCGGTTTTTTAGCTAAAACGATGGGTGAAGCCCATTCACTGAATTTTACGGGTTTTAAAATGTTTTGATTCACAAGTCTTTCGATTTCTTTTTTAAATTGTGGTATTTGTGCAAATGGAATTGTCTACTCCTAAAAAATTTAGGTTGAGCTTCGGGTTTTAAACGAATATTAGCTTTAAAGTTTTTAACAGTACCGAGGACAGGTTCAAATATGTCTTTATATTTTGAGCAAAGTTCATTAATTTTAGTTTTACAATCACTTAAAATCGTATTTACTTGTTTAATTTCAAACCCGAATTTTTCAAAAAGGTCATGCCCGAAAAGGTTATCACCAATTTCATTCGAATTGACTACCACTATCACAACGTTTTCTTCACGATCACCGCACTTTACTAACGTATGTAATTCTCCCAGTATTTGTATTTTTCTAACTCCGTACGCGTATAGAAGTCTATTAGTTTTTACTAATTTTGGCTTATTTAACAGGTCATACGTTTTAAAATTAATTAACGAAACAGTTGCACCCGAATCCATTTGAAAAGTTACAATTTTATCGAAAATTTGTAATTTTATATAACTTTTTGTTTTGGTATTCGTCACAACACCGGTTACTTGATAAATGGTATCAATCACATCAATATTGTTTTGTTGGCAGTTTCTTTTCTTTTTATCTTTATAATTTTTGTTGTAATTGTTGTTATTGTTTGTTTTTGCAGACATACATACTGGCGCGATATGCCCATTTTTCCCGCACTTATTACACATTGCGTTCTTAAATTTACAATTTTCTCTTTTGTGAGAAATAAAACAACCCGAACAAGATTTGTATTTTTTCTTGTCTTTTGTCTTTATACGAGTTTTTATTGTTAACCGCGTTAACTTGCACTGTATTCTCACCAACACATTCTTTAATTGCTGCTACCGTTTTTGTTGTTGCTTCAAAAGATTCTGCTATGAGCAGAACATCTTCTAACGATGCTTGCTGCTTTTGTAGGGCGGCTGCTCTGACAGCATCATGTGGTGTATGAACAATGATATGATCACGTATCATGTCGTCGACGAAGCTAGCAGAACATGCGTTGGCATTGCAAACGAAATTGCACTGCCTTGTAAGACCGCGAAGGTCTGCAACCCAATCTTTGTACGATTGGTTGTGTTTCATTTTGTTTTTAAAAAAATCATACCGTGCAGCCACTAAATGATGACTCACTTTATAATGTTCCGTTAGCTTTTCCGTTATAATATCGAATGTTTGACTTTCCAAATTTGGTGTGCCAAACAGGTTTTTAAGTAACTCAAAAACTTCTATTCCTATCCAGGACAGAAAAAACGATTTTTTCTTTTGTGGTGTTTTGACAGCGTAAGCTAAAAAGTGCTGATTCAGCTGCTCCAAATATGAGTCCCAATTTTGACGATCCTTATTAAATGCAGGGAAGGCTGGAACCATTTGCTGGTCAGGCATTGTAGTTAGAGGAAGACGGTTGCTCTCCATAAACGACTGCATCCATTGTTGCTGCTGCACCAGAAGGTTTTTTGTAAACTCCTGTTGCTGCTTTAAAATTTGTTGAAATTCTGTCATTATTTATTGTTTTGATTGTCTATATATACATATATTTAGTTATTTTATTTTATTTTTTTTTTACAACCGCACTTTTGTTTTAATTTAAAGAAAAAAAAAAAATTTTTATTTTTTATTTTTTTTTTGCAACACAACCGCACTTCTTTTTATTATTTTAATAAAATCTTTTTCCCGTCGCCAAATGAAATGTTTAAAACGCACGCCTATAAGGATTAATTGAGACTAACTTTATTGTGAAATTCTTACCAATTATACATCAAATGTAACAGTAGTTGTTCTCACTAATATTGACAACAGTGTTGACAATAAGTATAAAAATATTTAATATTTTACGTTAATATATAACAACGGTTGTCGTAGTCGTAGTGAAAATTTATTGTTTTTAAAAAGCGGTATTACGTTTACTCTAGTTTTTTAGATAAAATGTGCTTTTTTTTCAAAAATTGGCCTATGTAAGTACTTAATAAGTTTATAAAAAAGGATAGCCGGATTTATAAGCTTTCTTTTGAGGTACAATATGACCACATATCTCTTGAAACAAAAAAAATATCAAAGGTTAAATTTAGACAATGTGGATTTTTTTAACCTTTAATCTCTTTTTTTTTTTAAAAGATATGATAGTCCATCATACCTTTAATAAAAGCTTGTGAAATTTTCTTTAATTTTTTGTACAGTTTTTATATGCTTATATATGCGATTTTTTTAATAAGGTGATCTTTTTACAAAAAATATAAGGACATTTTGAATTGGGCTGTAATGGGTTAAATTCTAGGGTCATATCGTACATCATTGAATAGATATTTTAATAAGCTTTGATATGACATGTATATTGTAATGATCGGTCGTGTACTTTTTGAGATAATTGTAAAAAACTTTTCCGAATTTAATGCCTCGTCGAGCCGCAAGGGGGCTCTGGCGACAAGATTTTTTTTGCTTCTTAAAATCAGCCCAAATAGTACTATGCGAGGTAAAAGTTTGGACGTGATCGGAGTTATTTTGATAAACAACACTTAGCCGTTTTCTTCGAATATCAGTCGTCTCAGCCATAGGCACTCATATTTTTCATCTGAAGTTAAAAAACATAAGTCGAAACTTAGCATTTTTTTATATTTTTGATAATTTAACAACAAAATTAAAAATTTTTTATTGCCGCCAATCAGCTGTTTTTGACAGATCGTCATAGAGTGCTTCATAATATTAATAAATTTAACAAATTTGCCAACACTGTTGATTTCAATCTATTACAAAAACCTTTTAGTCGTAAAATTTACGTAATACCGCAACAAATAAAAATCGACAACGACTTCGACTAGAGTCGAAATACGACTACGACAACCGTAATCAGGCCCAATAATTTAGAGTGTCCGACCGAACAGTTCGGCCAGAAAATGCATTTGGTCTGTATTCGGTATTTTAAAGCATTATGGACAAATTTGGCGGATGGAAAAATGTTTATTGGGCTGATTAGATGCTATATTGAGTGTCAAATTTGAAGAAAAGTCTGTAGTTAAGCAATGAATTCACTGTTCGGCCTCAGAATGTTCGGTCAAATTGAAAATAGTGCGGCGGCCGAACTTTTAACTTTATAGCTAAACTTCGGCTTTTCTCTTAAATTTTATACACAAAATCAACAAACATGTTTCCAATACCAAAATTTGTCATCATTGCCTCTAGATATAAAAAAACCGACAAAATATAGTTTTTTGGCCGAACTGTTCGGTCGGACACTAATAATTTACAAAAATAGTATAAAAATACATAAATTCATTTAAAAATTATTATTTATTTTTTTTATTATTAATTAATAATCATATAATTACAAATTATATACTATTACCCTAACCGAGCACTAGCTACTATGGCCTTCGGCGCGTTGTAGCGAAACAGACCAGTGCATCTGGTGGGAATCGAACCTACGATCTCCGCACTGATAAGACAGCACGCTACCAACTAGAATACCGGGGCGCACAAAAAAAAAAATTATTAAAAAGCACACACTTAACTATCCACTTAATTTATTAATCTTTCTAACTTTTACAAATGGCTCTAACACGCTTACACGAGTAGTGACTAGTGTTTCCAATTATTCGACCAGGGCGGTTAACCGGTTAGGGTATTATTCGAAAAAACGCTAAAATGAATTAACCGGTTATTCGGGTCGACAAAATTGGCGATTAATCGCTTTGGGTGTTTTTTTCTTTTTTAATAATAAAATCACACACAAAGCTTTATAAAACATCAGGGTTGGGCCTTTACAATTGGGCATGCGTTGTTTTTTAATTATTAGTAAAGTGAAATTAGTACAGCCAAAAAAAAAATTAGTGGAAAAATTAGTAAAACGATCATACCCTAATTTGTACTAATTTTTAGTACAAAATAATTTGTTATTAAACATTTTTCCTATTCCTTATTAACAAATTACAATTTTTCGAATTTTTGTTGCTGATTTAAACAAAATATTTCAATTGCTTTTTAAACCCAAATTACTAAAATTAGCAAAATTTTTACTAACTTTCAATTTCATAGTTAAGAGCAGTTTTTTTTCAAGTTGAAAATTTTTATAATCTTAAATACAATTAGAAAAAATATTACGAATTTTTAGTAATAATTACAGACACGTTTTGCTAAAATTAGCTAAACGGTCTGTTGGCCTAAAAATAATAAATTTTTCTGTAAAATCACAGATTTTTCTGTAATTTTTACAGAATTTTTTATTTGAGTAAAGAAAAAATTTTTAAAATTTTAGTAAATCCTTAATGGAAATAGATTTGCTAATAGCCAAGAACTAGACCTAAGAATAGAGTATTTTCTATAAAAGTTTGTTGTTCGCTGAATCCGAATCTGACCTCAGAATTTCTTCATTACAACAGGTTCTCCAAATGTCTGAAAATAATGTTTTCAAAAAGTTCTGTTTTTCGCTATATTCGAGACGTTATTTATATGATATATCATTGCGAATTAAGCTTTATTCAAAAAATTATTTATGTCAGAATTTGATCTGCTGTTTTTAATTCAGGTTTAATCTTTTTTTTAATTTTGGGGAAATAGTGCGCTTAAATTCATTGGTATGTTATTTTCACTATTACCATAAATACCAAATTATCATATATACCACACTAATAAATTTGAGCGAACGATTTCTCAGCGAAGTAATATGGCTCTATAGCGGTCTTGTTCCTGTGCACGATGACGGATAGACTGTTTGGGGTCTTCCTCTACGCTACGCTCTACAGCAGCAATAACTTCTTCTGTACGCACTGTACGACGTCTCTGTGGATGCATATTATCATTTAGAGTAAACGTAGTGAGAAAACGTTCCATAGTTAATAGAATTAATTGCTCTGATGGACGATTATGTTGACCGTAAAATGGACGTAGTGCGCGATACGTATTTCGAACAGAACCATGATTTTCAAAATAAGTTTGCACAATTTGGAAGCGTTGTTCAGGCGTCAGTCTATTCATGTTGAAATGCCAACCAAACTAAACATAAATCACTTGACAGATGAAAAAGTGTTGCCAACTTAAAGTGCTATAGCTGTATAAAAAACACCCTTTATATAATTAATGGTCCCTTTATATAGTTCTATGTCATTGCCGTGAACCTGAAAATTGTTTTTAAGGAAAACCCTATTTAAATTTGATTTTTTTATAATTTCACATTTTTCCAATATCTCGAAAAGTTCAAAAGATATACGCGTAATTAGATTCAAAAAACATTTTTTTTATTCGGAAATCTTGCACATATTATTTTTTTTCTTTTTTATGGTTAATAATGTTAGGCACTGCATATACAAATTTTGAAAAATAAGAGCGTTATTCATAAGTTAAAACGAGTGTCTTAACAGCGAACGCACAACTTTCCCTTATGGGAATTTAATGTAAAATAGTTATGCAATCGATGTTAGTCACTAGTTTTAACTAATGAATACAGTTTTAACTAATAAATACATATTTTAGATAAAGCTTTGCTTTTAGTACAAGATTTCCGAATTAGAAAACTTTTTTTTTGAATAGAATTACGAATTAACCCTTCACTATTTTTTATTCCTTTTTGAAATTGGTCAATAAGGGAATAGAACAAGTGCTCTTAAATGTATATCGTAGTTTATTTTTACTAATCATTTTGTTAAAAGTTTTATTTTTAATCACAACGTTAAAGTATTTGAAAAGATTTAAAGTATTGAAAAATTAAACATTAGTAAAGAATTAATAACAGAAAAAAAAATAAAATTAAAATAAATACAAATACAAATACCTTTAGTTAAATCATAATCATGCTGCATCAATTTTTAAACAACATTCAACTAAAAAATTAACTAAAAAAAACTATGGAAATTTCTGGGTTTTTACGATTTTTAATTATTTATTTTGTTTTTTTTTTTTTAATCTTTAATACGAAAAAAGAGGTACAAATTTAACTTAACTAAGTTAAATTTACATAAAAACATTACAAAATATTTTAGATTTTTTTAAAATAATATTTTCTTGCTTTTTTAATAACTAAAAAATTATGTTTAATGTTAAGCTGTATTACATAAAAACTATATATTTATTACATAAAAAAATATTTATATAAAATAAAAAATAAAAAAAAAGAGAGCGACATTACATAAAAATTAAAAGCGGATAAAAGGACAAACAAAAAGTAGTTCAACTAAATACTTATACAAAAATGACGGTACAAAAATAAAAAATGGAAATATAAAATTATTATTTTGTTAAAAACAAAATAACAAAAAAAAAAAAAAAAAAAATTAAGAAATAAACTAAAAAAAAAACTTAAAACTCTTTTACATACATCAATAATGTGTAAAAAAAAATAAACTGCTGACATTTAATAATATATCCAATGATTGATTATTCTTCATTCGTTTCTTGCATTAAATTTCGAGATTGCTTTTTTCTAAATAATAATTATAATTAAAAAAAAAATAAAAATAAGAAATTAAACAAATAGCTGCTGGCAGTAAGTAGTTTTAAATATTAATCATAATTTTTAAACTTCAGGGTGATGATTTTTGTATTCTATGTTTTTTTTTTTAAACATTTAATTTGGAATTTTTTTTTTGTTTCGTTTTCAATAAAATTATGTGTTGTAAAAGGATCGATCAGGTGGTTTTTTTACTTTTAGTTTTAATTTCTTATATGATTATTTTAAACTAAATCAAAGTCCTTTACGTCCATATTGACCTATAAAAGAACCATCTTCATTCATGCCTATAGAGTAAAATTGATGGTCCAAATACGAGAACAAACGATATAAAATAATTTGGAACATACAGTTGGAGTTTTTGGTTTGTTGAGAAAATAACGTTGCATATTTTGTTAAGGTGTTCAAACAAGTGTTGGTTTTTATTGGTTTTGGTATTACAGGTGGTGATGATGTTGTTGGTTGTTTGGTAATTGATTTTTTGTTACAGGTGATTTGTTTAAATTATAACACAGACATATAAATTCAAAATATAAAAACGAAAAATAAAAAAAAATAAGAAAAAACAAACAGAAATTAACAAATATTTAAGTAAAAAATAATATAAATAATAAGAAATAAAATTGCTTAAGCATTTTTGCATGATGATGAAAATGAGCTGGTTGATTAATTAATAAAATTGCAATTGTCAGGTGATGGATTCATGTTTAGAAAGCTTGGGTGTTATTTAAAATATTGAGAACAAATTTATGAAAATAACAAACAAATTAAAGCCAATGTCAGAACAAAACAAAATTTATATATATATATATATATATATATATATATATATATATATTTATTTTTTAATTATTTTTTTTAGTAATAAATTGACTTATTAGGAACTTTTTTATTAAAGCTAATGTAATATCACATATATTCTTTTGAAAGTAATTTACAATCTCTTAAATGATTTGAATTATGCGCTTTATCCACATTATCAGAATGCCCATTTAGCTCAAAAGTTTGACAGTAGAATCTACTGAAAATTACAGTTAAAATAACTGTAAATTCAGTTTAAAAGGCGACAAAAGTAATTACCGTTAAAATGACTAAAACATTATTTGGTTTTTAGTTAGATATTTACATGAAGAAGAAGAAGAAAACATTTTTATTGAAACATTTAACGGACACAATGGATATGTCAGACTGCCACAGTTTCGTCCCCTCCAAGGACTCGTCAGTGGTTAATTTATGTGTCAATTAAACAAAGTATTTTATATTGTTAAATTGCTCTATATGAAAAACTTTTGTTAACTTTGTGTCATAGTGAGTTTCAAACCCACAGCCATACATACATCAGACTATGACTCTTAGCATCATCTCTTAACAAGTTGAGCCACGGTCGACACAGTGCTGAGTGTGGCTAAGTGGGTTTTAACTGATGAAAAACGACTATGAAATGCAGTAAAAATAACCAACAACCCAGTAGAAAATGGTACTAGTTTTCAGACAAACAAACAAACTCGTTCTCATGACAGTCATTTTGAACCAGTTGTGTACTAGTTTACAAAATTCAGTTGAAAAGAATTATTCCAAGTTACGGGTTATTGAAATTCATATATTCAGACAAACAAACAAACTCGTTCTCATGACAGTAATTTTCAACCAGTTGTGTACTAGTTTACAAAATTCAGTTGAAAAGAATTATTCCAAGTTACGGGTTATTGAAATTCTGCATTTGCTTTCACAAACATAATCTGAGTTTACAAATAAACATTTAAATTTTTTATTGTGAATTGAGCTGAGGGGCAAATCATCTGGTACAGTACTGGTGCCAAAGAGTTACTCCAGAACTAGTTTGTGTGTTTATCTTTAGAATTAGATTCGTTTTCTATTTTGCTGCACAAAGGTAAGATGTGGCCAAAACTAAAAATATATCTTTTTGATTTTTTTTTTGTTGCAATTTTGATGTCAAACGAAAATTTATATTCCAAATATAAAGAATCAGACAGCTTTTTTATTGTGAGTTAGCCTTTTTTAAAATTTAATGTACTTCAAAGTTGAAACTTTTCTTATATCTTATTAAAAAATTTAATTTTGAAACTAGGAAAAAAAAGTAGCTTTTTCTAAAATTAGTTTTATATCAAAATAAGTTTTTTTCTTAATCATTACATGATAGTTTTAAATATTTCGACTACCTATTTCCATGAATTTTTGAATAGTAAAAATCCTTGGAACAAATTGCATTCAGACAACGCTGAGCATTAAATTCCAGACAAACATAGATAAGGGCATGATCAGATAATCCAGGATATTGCATTTGGCCAGAAGAAACGAATTTGGTTAAATCACTCAACATAAAATAATCAATTAGTGATGTAGAGTTCCATGTAGAGTAGGTTATGAATTGTGGACAATATTCAGTGAAAACCGATTACACAATGAGCGCATAAGCAACAACTTTCACGGGTCAAAAAGATTCGCCCATTGTAACTATATTAGTAAAACGTGTAAGAATATCATCTGCTAAGTCCATAAACGTTACCACATACCGGGGGTTATCATCAGATAAGTAAACAACACATACATAGGATAAGATGATAACCCCCATTATGTTGTAACGTTTGAGGATTTTGCAGATTATATTCTCACTCGCTTCTGGTTCCGTTCCATATCGTTTCTCATCTTTTGTGTTTAACTATCACTCATTTTCCGTTACATTTAGTTCCCGATATTAAGTGCTACAATTCATTTCATTCCCCGTTTTGATTTTAAAAAAATATTACATTCAATACATTTCATGATATCTTAAAAAAATTGTGTATTTTTAGTTTCCTGGCCAATTCATTTGTTTCATTTGTCAGGATTTTTCGGTAAACAAATGCTTCATTTTTAATTAGATTCTTCGATACATTAGTGTGATTTCATTACCATTAGTAATGTTTTCTCTAATGCAAAATATTTGATAAACATTAAATGGCAACGAAATTCTGTTCATTTACATTAGTATTAACTGTTTAAGGCGAACAGTTTTTTTTGTTTAATATTAAGAAAAAACTATTGATCTTGAATTCGGATTATTTTGCTCATGTCATAATTGCATAATAAATTTCAAAATTTGAATTTGAACATAAAATTTAACTGGTGTTTTTTAAAAAGTTAGTAAAAATCATTAACATAGTACATCATGCGAGAAATATCGTCAGATTTGCAAAGTTTTAAAACTACAAATTTTGTAATCTTTTAAACTAAAATTATTTTAAAAGATCGATTTCCTCTGAAAGTCAGTCAAGTAGGATAATATTTAATTGCTTCTTATTAAAAGGCGTGGCAAAACATATTTTTTTTTTGTTGAATGAATCATGCAAAATAAATTTTTAATTAAAACAAAATTTTACCTTAAAATTTGAACAAAATTGGAAATTAAATAAAAAAAAATTATGTAATTTATTTCTTAACACCATAAGTAGATGAAGCCTCATTTATATGTTCAGATAAAGTGGGTAAAGTTTGTAATACTTTACGTGACCCAGCTGAGCTCATTTTCAACATAAATGCAAATAAATGAGAATTTACACAAAAAATAAAAGTAAAATAAATTACAAATTGATAATAAAAAAAAATATAAAATAAACCATTAAGAGTTGACAAAAAGCTTACCTGTATCACCATCGCCATACTCGGCCATTGAATCGGTATCACTTTCCAATCCAGGTTTCGCCGAATTAACAGATTGGCGACCAGCGCTCTTATTGTCCAAACTAAAATAAAACAAGGATTATTAATGTTATTAAAAGATTTTTGTCTTAATATGATGCTAAAAAAAAAAATTTACGGTTGTGAATATTCATGGAAACCACCCTCCTCAGGGTAGTCGCGTCTGCCGTTTGCCAATTCACGATCATGTACATCATATTTGCCGCCACGATTGCGACGAATAATACAAATAATAATGAAAAGTATGATAATAATAGCTAAAGCCAACATCATGCCGATAAACCAGCCGGCATTTGCCAGATTCTCATTTGGAACTTTAATGGGACCATCAACACCATTCGTATCAACTTCTTGAGTATCACTTTCAGTCATAAAATGACCATCTACAGCCACAACACGGAATTCATAAACTGTTTCGGGATCTAAACCAGCTACTTCTTGAAAATCACGATTTTTCTCTTCGGGAGCCTTATTCCATTCATTTTCACCCTTTAGCCTACGAAAATATAAATGGATTTATTTTAGAAACTAATCAAACAAATTATAGAAGATGCATAAAAACGTGATAAATGAAGTTCCGTTTGGAATTTTGGCTTTGCAGTTTAAGTAAAAATAACTGTTAAAAAACAGTAGTTTTTTTTTACCCATTTTAACAGTTGTTTTAAAATTTTTGTAGTAAAAAATTGTCAGTTATTTTTACTGCATTTGCTAGTAGTTTTTTAACAGTTAAAAATAACTAAATTTTTTATTGACAGTTGTTTTAACTGTAATTTTCAATAGATTCCACTTTCAAACTTCTTTGGGTACGGTTTTTAATTGATACTTTACCTGTATTTTGTGAAAAAGTGTGTACCAGCATGTCCTTCTGTATTGGGTTTCCATTTAATACGAAACTTAGCCAAACCATTATCGGAAGGTTCCTGATGATAGTCGAAATATGGTAGAGCTGGTGCTTGTGAATCTTCGGACAAAGTACGTTTTTCAATAAAGTGCTCAGTTCCCTCTCCTACTTTAGTGGTGGCAGCAATAGAGATGCGATATTTAGTATTGGGTTTTAAACCAGCCATTTTCATGGTTGTTATATTAGGATCCGTAATATGAGGATCATATTCACGTCGTTCTCCCACATAACTACCCTTCACTTCTTCAAAGTAGATTTTGTAACCAGTTAGCTTGCCATTAGGATTTAAAGGTTTCTTCCATACCAACCAAAAGGCTGAGGAACCCAAAGGATATGCTTCTAACGATTCTACGGGGGACGGAACACCTTCGGGAGTATCAAAATCAATAACAGCACTAGCAGGACCGTTAAAACGTCCATTGTAGGCCAAGACACGTCCAAAATTCTTAGAATCAGGTTTGAATTGTGTAACTAAAGCTTGATTGGAATCTCCCTTAACGTGAATTTCCCGTAAACCTTCTTCACCTTCCTTTTCAGTCCATGTTTGGATTTTGTAACCCTTGAAATGACCACGTATAGATTCTAAACTAACTGGATTCCAGCCCAAGATGGCTGAAGTAGCACCGGTTACTTGGATCATGCTAAAGTTGGTAGGAGCTTCCAAAGGTCCTAAATTATTTCAAATTAAAAAAAGTTTTTATTAACAATTGTAATATCGATTTGTCAAAGATCTTTGGGAATCTTTAAAGTTGTATTTAAGTTTTTTTTTAATAAGCTACAAGTAACAGGTCCGAATCTTTTATATGTATCTTAGATTGGATAAATATTTTTAAAATTACACCATTTCTATTTGAAATTGAGACCTTTCCAAACGAATTTGGGAAAATTCTAAATGAAATTAGGATTTTTAATGTAAAACTGTGAAAATTTCAATTAACTTTTGTTTGATTTCAAACTCACTTTCAATTAAAAGTTTAATAGTATCTATTAAAAGTTTAATTGAAAGTGAATTTGATGGACACAAAAAATTTAAATTAAAAAAAATAAAAATTTCAAATTTAAAAAAATTGCCAAAATCTAAAAAAATTCGCAAAAATGAAAATGAAAATTATTCAAATTCGAGGCCATACTCTATACTTCTTTATTAGGATATTGTCCTAACAAATAATCTATAGAGTTTTTTGTTTTCAAATTTATTATTTGTCCCTTTCAGGAGTGTGTTGATATATCTATTTTGGGAATTTTCTAGGTTCCCATCATCAGAACACTTTTTGAAAGCGGTAACAATCCCATGCCAAACATCAAACATTCATATAAACTAGTTTACTCACTACATGAGAACTAATATGAGCTTGAAGTTAAAGATTATAACCATTAATCAAAAAATAATAAATTTGAAAACAAAAAAATCTATAGATTATTTGTTAGGACAATTTCCTAATAAAGAAATATAGAGTATGACCTCGAACTTGAATAATTTTCATTTTCATTGCACAATTAAAGGTCAAAAAAAAAAATAATTTTTATTTTTAATAAAAATTATATCGAACTAGTAAAATGTGCAAAATTTAAAATAAATCGTCAAATTGTATAAATTGGTAAAATTGAAAAAAAAAAAAGATAAAATATGTTATATGTTTTAAAATAGCGCAGAGAGAATGCTGGTTTAATCACTGAATGACCAAAATATACTGATATGCCTACCGTTTCAACACTGGGCCATTAAATTTGTTTAACTCTTTATCTTTTAAGACCATTTGTACGAAGAATTTATCAAAAACCAAACAGTGAATCTTCATTATCCCGTTCCACAAGAAACACCTATTCCTAGTTTCTGATTTTGCCTAAGGGGTTTTGGCAGCACGTTATACCTTCCCTTGTCCCTCCTCGAACAATTTTCAAAGCCCCAGTTCATGTGGATGCCTATATTCCAAATTTAAAGTTCATAACTTCAGCGATTTGGGCTGGTTGATAAATTAGGAGACTTTTTTCCTTTTTAGCCTCATTTACACCACGCTTTTATTGAAGTTTCCAAAAGTTACCTCTTTAATGGACCAGGGAACACATATCTAAATTTCTAACTTCAGCGGTTTAAGCAGGCCATTAATTTTCGTTTCTGACAACTCATACACATATTTAAAATTTTTTTTTTGAAAAGTGCAACCCTCCTCCCCCCCCCGCTCTTTTTTTCACACCTGTAGGAATTTCCAAAAATCCGGTCTAATCGAGCGCTAAAACATGATTAAATCTGGTGGTTGTGTGGAACAAAATTTTACATTATTTTAAACCTGACGTAAATCACTTAAGCCAATTATTTTTCAGCCTTAACATTTGGAAATAACGTCAAAACTAAAAAATTGCCAAAAATAAAAAAACCCCAATGCTGTCTAGCTTTTTTAGTTTTCGAGATATACCCATTTTAAATTTTATTTGGCGACTTTAATTTTCGCTATTTTTTTTTAATTTCGATGATTTTTTTTATTATTGGTGATTTTAAATTTTTTAATTTTGGCGGTTTTTTTGTTTAATTTTAGCGATTTTTTAAATTTTGAAGATATTTTTTGCAGTTTTTGGCGATTTTTTTCCAATATCAATAAAAGCTTTTATAGTATCTACTATCTGAATTTCAAATGGAAAATCTGAATTTAAATTGATGTTTTCTAAATTTCAAATGGAAATTCTGAAACTCAAATGATGTTTTCTGAATTTCAAATGGAATTTCTGAATTTCAATTGATATTTTCTGAATTACAATTGCAAAGGGTGTAGTCTAAGAATATTTTTTAAAGAAAACATTAATGTGAGATGTAGTTCGTTCGGTTCAACGTCTAAATAAATAGATTATATTTATAACTTATATTTCCTTTCATTAATAACTTTAAAATATTCAATTAAAGTACTTACGATCTTCTCCAGAATAACCAATAACTTCTTCGGCAGCCACATTAGCTTCACCCCGTTCATTAATTGCCACCACTTTGATAACATAACGTACAAATGTCGGTTGATCGGTTATAACTAAACTACTTTGTTTCCACTCATAAATATCTTTGTTTTCCCATGAAGCGGCTGGGATATCACGTTTCCATGATACACGATATTGGAAATTTGGAGCATTATGTTCAATTTCTGGCATAGGAGTCCACGTAATAACCAAATTATTGGGTTCAGTACCCTGGCCGGCAACATTATCGGGATTTTTAAATGGAACATCAGGTTGTGTCGTACAGGTTTCGCTATGACCCGAAGGTGGAGAAGCACCAATTTATTAAAGGCTATAACACGGAATGTATAATTGGCCCAGGGTGACATATCGACAGTAAATGAGAAATCTGTAGAAGGAACCTTTTCAAAGGCCACATCCCAGGAGGCAGGAGTAAAGGAGGTATTAAATTGGATGGTATAATGTAGAATAGGTGAACGATTATCACCCTGAGGTGACCAGTTAACTTCAGCATGACGTTCCATACATTTAACACCTGACAGTAAGGGAGCATTGGGAACATCTTGTACTATCAAATTAGCCCTAGCCGAAGCTTCATCCAATTCAGTACGTGCTATACAAGTATATTCTCCCGAATCCAATTCAATAGTCTTGGCTATGGTTAACGAGTTATCATTGGTCTTAACAAAACGAGCTTCGGCTTCAAAATCGATTTGTTGAGTATCCTTCCACCATTCAATTGTCAAATTTAAAGTATCATCGTGAGCTTCGTTACAGCGAAATGTGGCCGACTGACCAGCAGCAACTTCGTAATTTTGTGGTTCTTGGGTAATGCGTGTATGTTCTTTTACTATCAGCGAACCGTTGGCGGTTTTCTCACCAAATTTATTCTTGGCAAAGCAAGTGTATTGGCCGGCATCATTGAAACTGACTTGTTGAATTTGTAAATCTCCCGAGGGTAAAACAGTGTAACGACCACCAGTCAATTCGAGACCATTACGAATCCATTTAACTTGAGGCTTGGGAGCACCAAATACACGACAACGCATGGTCACATTTTTGCCATCGACAGTAGCTTCTTTGCGAGGAGGCTCCTCAATCTCTGGCGGCAAAGCCAAGACATTCAAGTAGACATCTTTGTAAACATAGCCCAAAGAGTTGGTGGCGTTACAACCGTAATTACCGGTATCGCCTTTAAGCAACTCACGCAAAATTATACGATTAGTTTCTACAATGCGACGGGGATTTGGAGGAGCTTGACTTATAGGTTTGCCATTATGAATCCATTGTATGGTGGGTTCGGGTGAACCGGCAGCTTCACAACGAAATTCGACCGTCTCATCTTCGGCAGCATTTTGCATTTCCGGTTCCACCGTAAAATAGGGTATGGCATTGATTTGTAAATTAATTGAATAAGATTGAGCATTACCCACACCATTGGAGACATCACAAGTATATGAGCCATTATCGTCGAAATTAACATGACGTATTACCAATGATTTGCCATAATGTCCCTGAGTTATTCTATCACTCCAGTCTATTGGTCCGCCATTCTTTTTCCATACCGTTTGTGGCAAAGGTGTACCACCAAATATGCAAAATAGTTCGGCACGTTTACCTCTCAGTGCTACTTCATTTTTACGTGTCACATATTGTCTCTTTGGGGGATATTTATTTTGGGAAGCACTAATGCCAGTCTGTTTAACATCCAATAGAACACGATTACCAATCTTATATTCACTACGAAAAACTGAGGTAGCCGAACAAGCATAATAGAAATCATCGGAGGCATCTTCACGGGTAACATTTGAAAACCACAATGTACCCTCAGGATCTAAAGTCATGCGTGAGCTGTTAATAGATTTAATATTGCCATCAATGGACTGTTGTATCAACCAATTTACAGTGGGCTTAGGCCAACCATCTGGTGCTTCACATTGCAGTGAAAAGGGTTCACCTTCATTTGCTTCTACAGTTTTGGCTGCCTCATCTTTGAAGGCATTCAATTCAGCCTTACGCACAAACACTGAATTGGAGGTGGCAATGCCAAATTCATTTTCAGCAAAACATTGATATTGACCCAAATCTTCATCCTTGGGTGAGGTAATGACAAGTGTACCACGTCCGGGTTGTTGCAACATACGATTATCGTATGCTTGCCAATCGAATTTTTTGCCGTTTTTTACCCATCGGTATCTGGAAAGTAACAAAAAAAAAACACAATTTTAAAAACTGAGGTAAACAAAATGTCGCTCATTTACTGCAGTAACGTCATAACTCAAAAATTTTGATTTTGTAGAAAATGAGTTTAAAGTTTTCAATTTACTCCCACCTTGAGGAAAAATTAACGACATAATTTTTTTCAAGAGGTGAGTATACAAGATATCAATACGACTTTTTTACACAATATGATACGTGATATAACGAATAATTGTGCGTCATTAAATCAAAAATCATATTTTATGAGTTGTGACGTTCTTGCAGTAAATGAGCGTATGTATGAGTTATAATTAATTTTAATTTGTTTAACTACCACTTGTTTTAATTTTATGTAAATTATTTCCTGTTTAACTTTTAGTAAGAACATTTAAACTTTTTCTTTTTTTGTTGTGCATAAATAAGGATTGTTATGCGCAATTTATGTCAAACATATTTGCACAATTAATTCTAAGAGTCTTTAGAAAATAAAATATTTTACAAGATTAAAGAAAAACAAGAAAAGAAAAGTTGCTTGTCTGTGGTTCTTAGAAAACCACTACAATGTGAACCAACCTGATCGTAAATAGCGAGGCGAATGATAAATATATAACATCCTATAACAATTTCAAATTACAGTGAATTATTTATTTCCGAAACTTTTTAACCATTTAATTATAAACTTGATAACAAATCATGAAGCACACTTTTCGCTTTAATACGCATGATCAATATTTGTTTTAATATAAATCATACGCCACAGTACAAATTTAATAGAAACAACTAAGAGTATTTTCACAATAAAAGCTAAAAATAAACAAAAAAAATGTTTTTACACTGCGTTGCATAACTATAATTACAAATGATTTTTGCTATTTTTTTTCTAATATTACAAACATTTGTTTAAAACTAATAACTGTTTTTAAGAGTGTGATATACTGATCTCTTATTGTGTAAAATTTAAGAGATTACTTAATTGATTTAAGAGTTAGTTTTTCATAACTAGAATTACACACAGAGAAATAAAGTGCCAACCGAATTGGAAAGTGTATCTTAATGGTGACAACTGATAAATTCAGTTAGTAAAACGATATTAACATTATATTTCTGAAAATGTTGGCTGTATCAACTAAAATTCAGTTGAATTAACCGAACTTTGTTGTGAAAACTAATGTTAAGTTGTATCAACCGACTGCAATTCATTATAACCGAGTTTGAGTCGTAGTAACCGAGTTTTAGTTGGCAAATTGCTACATATTTTTCTGCGAGTACATATAACGGTAAACAAAAAAGAATAGCAAATACAGAAAAATTAAAGAATTAATTTTGTCTTTTATGCAATTTTAATTAATTTGCAAGAAAATGTCGCGTGCTTTGTTCGTATCTAAGTGATTTAAAAAAAGCAAACATTTCAGTCTATTTAAAATTGTGGCTTAAATTTTCGGGAAATTGCTAGAAAAATAAAAAAATTTGCAAATAATCACAGTGCTTATGGTAAAAATAAAACAGGCGGCCCGAAAAAAAGCTTTCTGATCGGGACCGGCGTAAAATAATCAACTATGCCAGCAACAAAATGAAGAGTCTTAATCAGATAATCGATGAATGTTACGTAAAAGTGTCTAAATCCCAGAGAATTACTCGCCAAAAGCTAATGTCTGTGCCACGGTTATTACCCCGCCACAAAACTGCTCGACTTGAATTCGCTAAAAGGAATTTACAAACCAACTGGAGCAAGGTAAATCCAAAATCGCTGTTGTTGGTAGGACAGTTTAAACGTAAATTTGTTTTAAATGTGATTTTTTCTGATGAGAAAAAGTTCAACCTTGATGGTCCAGATGAACTAAACAGCTATTGGTGAGACCTACTTAAGGAACCACGATATTTCTCAAAAAAAAATTTCCTAGGCGGATCCTTAAGGGTTTGGTTGATTTCGCATTTCCAAGCACCAGAATAAATTCTTCCTAGTACATTAGAGTATTAGAAATGAAATAGGTGGCATTTATTGAAAATAGCAACGAAGAAGAATTAATTTTCCAACAACACAATGCATTATTAAAACTCCTGCTTAAAAATATTTTTCTTAAATTTTTGCAAGTTTTGATATTAAATTGAGTGTATTTATAGTTATGAAACACTAATTGATTTTGTTATTCCTTTTTAAATAGTATAATAAAAAATAAATTATGTTTTTTTTTGGTAAATATTATTAATTTTCCTTAGATTTTACATTTAGGCCTTCTACTTTTTTTTAACTTACGAAATTTAGTGAAATTAATGTGTAATTATAGTTTTACAGCGCAGTGTTTACTTTCTGTTTGATACTATAAATTCGCCATTCGTATACAAAATGTATGGAAAAATATTTTCGGCTTTTATGGCGAACACTACGTTTCTGGCTAGGTTTTCGAATACCGAATTCAGTAATATCGCAATTCGAGTAAATTTGTCAAAATCGAAATACCGATTTTAAGCCAATACCGATTTCGGTATTGCATACAAATTTTCTCTCTCTGTATTATTAAATGTGTAGCATATTTGGCATTGTTTGATGTCAATGGTAATTAAATTTGTTGGCATTACAATTGCTTAAAAACAATGCCAATGAAATGTTGTTTCAATTGGCATTGATTAATGCCAATGCCTTTAACAGACAATGATAACTGATTGTTATAATTGTTTATTACAATTGTCTACACAAAAATTTATTTGCAAAGTTAGATACAAATCCTATATTTGCGTACTTATATTATAAATATCCGATATTTTATCGAGTATAAATTATAAAAAGCTGATCCATAATGACTAATCTGTTACCACTGCAGACTGAATAGTGTATACATGATAAAACTTGAAAAAAAAATAACAAATAGATTTAAAGTTAGGACTTAAATTAAAAAATTTTATATTTTTCCCAAAACAAAACACTTTTTATAAACAATTATTTTTTCGTAAATTACAATTGATATTTTAGGCATTGCTGCCATTTTATTACCATTGGTCTAATCAATGCCAATTAAAAAAAAATTTCATTGGCATTGGAATGGTAATGAAATTTTATGACATTGACAGAAAGTAATGCCAATTAAATTTCAATGCCAGTGAAAAATTCCCAAGTATAATGTGCATAGAAGTTTAATCAGCGACTATCAACATTGTCATCAGATATTCAATTTTTATACATTGTCGAATATAAATCTGGTTATGGTAATTATCCCAAGTAGAAATAGCCAACCGTACTAAAAAAAAATGATACTGACAAACCACTGCTTTTTTTTGCCAAAGGTACAACTAATATTGTACTAGAAAAACACTATTTAACTTGTTTAGCATGCGTTTTGCCAGTACCACCCGCAAAATTATTTGACATAAATTGTTTTTACCAATATTACAACCAATTAGAAGCATTATATATATTTTTAATATACTTCACGCATTTAAATAATTGTATTGCTGATTTTTAAATTATACATATTTCTCAAAACTAATTAAATTTAAGGTACTCGTAGTTTAAAAGCACCAATTTTTTTAATTACCAACGTTGTGCCAACGGTGAAAAGTTCACTCAATCCAACGGTTGGCCACTGTTATCAATTTTGGAACACGACAATACTGTCAATATTGTTATTCCCACGTTCTGCCAACGCATAACCGACCGTCGCCGATGCTTTTCCAATACTGTACCAATTGTATTTTTCTGTCTGGGTATTTTTAAAAAATTTGGTTAAATTTTGTGTTCCTTAAAAAAATAAAAACTTGATAGTGTTCTCCAAAACAGGCACGCATATAAGATAGACATATAAAATGAAAACCCTGTAAATTTTATTAAACAAATCTAAAATGAAAATAAATTTAAAATAACAAATATGCAGGTGCTTGTGCAAATTTAAATGTAACTGAAACTAATAGAAAACATATGATTTTCTATTGTTGATTTACTTGAATAAACGTCACTACATTGCTAGGTCTGTCAAACAAACAGAGTAGTATTTGGAAGATGACAAAGTCAATTGTGACAATATTTTGTTGTTGTTTTTTCTTTGATATTTTAAATTTTGAATCTCTCTCCTAGACGAGGACAAGAAATTCTCATTGAGTTTGTGATTTAACATAACAAATATCTCTAGAAATTATAATAACAAAGTCCCCTGAAGATTTCCTTGGGCAGGAATGAAATCCGGATAGGGACACGCCTACATCAGATTGTTTTTCACAATTTGTTAAATAAGTTTTGGGACTTTAGCACATTTAATTACTATAAATGCAATTAACGTTAATCCCGATGAAAATAAATTTAAAATAAGGAATGTGTTTTTGTTTATTTGTTTGTTTGTACCTTATAGGAGACCACCCTTTGAACCGATCTTCCTGAAATTTTCACAGCATTTAACTGGGTCTCTGGCATGATTAATAGGCTACTTTTTTCGACCACGCCCAATTTTACGCCCACTTTTTTTGTAATTGCTTCCATATAGTTTTTAACACATTTACTTCAAATTGTATACACATTATATATTCCAGTCAAGGTAGATATAAACGTTTCATACGCCACGTCCCCTTTCACGCCCCATTTTGTTTAAAAGTTTTAATCTTTTTGTCCTCTGTACAAATTTATTCCTTTCAACGGATTGTTTTTTCAAATAATGTATATGGCAATTTAGTCCACTAATTAAGAACGGTTCTGATTGGCTGTCTTAAGAATAAATACTATTTAACCAAACGGGAGCTATGTTTGCAGCCATTAAAGTTTTAACTTTCATAGCGTCTTTTTGACTTATTAAACTGTGCTATTTTTAGAAAAGTTATTCGCCTTAAATAAAATTTTAGACAGGACAACGTCTGCTGGGTCAGCTAATTAATACAAATAAAATTTGAAGGCAAAACAACGTTTGCCGGGTCAGCTAGTAAAATATAAAGGTAAGATTTGGAATAGAAAATAAATTTATTATTTCTTTTCTGGCAACTATTTATTATTTGTATATAACAAAGTCAATGTGACGAAAAGAAATAAAAAAAAAAACGTGAAATGTGAATATTTAAAAGTGATATCTTATGTCAATATAGTTTTACAATAGTGTGCTTATTAAATAATAAAATCTGATTAAGAATATTTACAAAAAAGTTTTTTTTATTAATATTTTGTTAAATAATTGTAATGTTGTTTTAACTGTATTTGTAGTTGGTGTTACTACATTTGACAGTTAAATTTTAACAGTTAAAATATCTACACATTAAAGTTGATTTAAATGCAAATGTAGTGTACACTAGGTTGTCCCAAAAAAAATAAAAATTTGGATTTTCTCGGAAGATCTTTCCTAATTTGGATACTCATAAGGTAAAGTATTTTTGAGAATTTTATCAGATTTTTCAGAAGTGGTTTAGAGGTTGCGCAAACCGATTTTGTACCAAAAATCGAGCTTTTTGGGCTTTTGTTGAATTATTCTTGAAAATTGCTAAAAAATCGGTAATTTTTCAGCTTCTGAGTAAATATTCTTAAAGAAAATTTTCCGATCTTTAATTTTATGTGCATAAGTAATAAGTTTCGTCAGGGATTTTGCACATTTTGATACATTATATAACAGTTTTTGTAAATTTTCAACAAATATGAAAAAGAATGCTTTATAACTTTTAAAATTTGTATGAAGACTAAAAAAACTAATGACGCAGTTTAAAAGGTTATGAAGTTTTAAATAAATTAGCAGAAAAAACAATATAATTTTCTCTTACCGTTCTCGAGTTATACCCTTTTAAAGCTTTGCACCCATTGTATGAAATTTTTAGTACTATAAGATTTGGGTATCAGATTTGTTGTAAACTTTAGATTATGAGATTTGAAAATGTATTTATTGTATGTCAAAGCTTAGTTTTAAGTGTTGTCAAGTTGTAGACAGCAAAAAAAGTAGCCAAAAAGCCGTTATAACTAGGTGGCACTGATATGGCTCGAACTAAAATATACGATTTATTGGATTTGGGGGAACTACAACCCTATTTGTGGCAGATAGTCTATAGGTTTAGAGATAACAAGTCACAATACAATTAAAATTTTTGTAAACTGATAAGTGGAAGATACCAAAACTTTGCGTTTAATGCTTAGAAACCTACATTTTTTTTTTCTTCTTTATTTAAACAAATTAAGATAAGTTTTGCTTAACATTAACCTACAACTAGTCTCATTTAGTGACTAACTAGTAGTTCATTTATAGATATTTATAAACCTACATGAACCAAGTAATAACAACGAATTAGTGAAAGAAAATTTAACAGAAGACATGATTGAAAATAAACAAATTCTGTGTTTTATTACAAAAGCTAGCCTAACTTTTTTTGAAGCCTGCAACATTTCTACTGATTTTTTACAAACGGATCCAGAAAAATGGGAAAACAACAAATCATTTCAGGAAGCAAAACACAAAGTTCAACAATTTCAAGTTGTAAATGATGTCGCAGAACGTGGTGTGGCCTTGGCTAATAGTTATATCAATATCACAACTTCTGAAACAGACTTTCAGAGTTTACTGCAGGGGGTAGAGCAGCATCGCAAGAACTCTAATAAATGATTTATAACAAATCTATTTTTCTTTGTTTTTAATATAATTGTTATGTATGAGTGGTAAGTAACTATTATTTTATTTGTAAAAACATTTTCTAAATCCAATTATTTAAAGTTTAAACCAATGCAAATCTTGTTTACACCTTATAGTATTATACATTTCATACAATGTGTACAAAGCTTTAAAACGGTATAACTCGAGAACGGTGAGAGAAAATTCATTTTTTTTTCTGCTAATTAATTTAAAACTTAATAATCTATTAAACTGCATCATTAGTTTTTATAGTCTTTATACAAATTTTAAAAGCTATAAAGCATTCTTTTCCATATTTGTTGAAAATTTATGAAAAACTGTTATTAAATTGTCAAAATGTGCAAAATCATTGCCGAAACTTATTATTTATGCACATAAAATTAAAGATCGGAAAATTTTCTTTAAGAATATTGACTCAGAAGCTGAAGAAATATCGATTTTTTACCAATTTTCAAGCAAAATTCAAAAAAAGCCCAAAAAACTCGATTTTTGGTAAAAAATCGATTTGCGCGACCTCTAAACCACCTCCGAAAAATCTGAAAAAATTCTCAAAAATTCTTAGCCTTATGAGTATTCAAATTAAGAATGATCCCCAAAATTTTTTTTTGAATGGGACACCCTAGTGTACACCTATTTAACTACAAATGTAGTTATTTTAACTGCCATTTGCAGTTGCTTCTACCGACATAAATTTCTTAGTGTATAGTATAACAAGTTCCGTAATATCAACAAATCGAATGATCGATTAAACTCCCAATTTGTTAATCAAATGAGAAATAAATTCATGATGATTGAATTCAATGACCGATAAAATCGATTGCGAAAAATTGGTTGAATTGTCTGCAAATTGTCTGCTACTGTTTCATTCGATTTAAATGAATTAATTTAAATGGAATTTCTATTAGATTTTTAGGGAATTCATTTAAAATGGAATTCAATCTACGAATCTCTGACTGTAGGTTTGACATGACTGTGCTTATTCTCTTTTTGGTTTAGTCTTCTTTAATAATTCATAGTGTTTAATTGTGCAAAGTTTATGACTTGTGTCCACTAACTGCAGATGAAAAAATACTTGTAAAAAACAAAAATAATATAGCTCAATTTTAATAACACTGTGCTACAAAAAAAGAAAAAAATTGCAATCACTTTTCAAGTGAGCTAGTGTAGGTTGTAAGTCTAGCTGAGTATAAAAAAGGGTATTTTTGCGACTGGTGCATTTAAACATATGTAACTTAATAATTATTCTACCGATTTTTAATTTTAAACGGCATTTAAAAGAAAATTACCTGGCCTCTTTAAATATACAGTAGACTCGCAGAAACGTGAACATCCAGCAACATGAACGTCCCAGAAACATGAACACTTTTTTTTTTTTTTTTACATTGACTATTCCAAAACGTGAACAAAGTTCAATAGCTCTAAAACGTTAACACATTTTATTTTATAAGAAATGTTTCCTTTTCTTCAATATTTTAGTAATTTGGGGAATCCCCGAATAATAATTTCACCACGTTCTTATAGTAAACACCTTTTCTAAAATGAACAGAAAAATTCTTTAACTCTTTTCCTGTATCTCCGAATTTTAAAACGCATAGAATAAATTAGCAGTTATTTTTATAGTAAATGTATTAGAAATAAAGAACTGTTAAATATCAAAAACGTATTAAAATCAATAATTTTGGTATGCAAAAATTGTCTTAGATTTCGAATTTGGTCTATTTGAAAAAGTCCCAGAATCAGATAGGAAAAATTTCTTAAAATGTTAATGTTTTTCTATAGGCAAGTGTCTGAATATTAAAAAATTTTGTCTAAAAATGTATGTTTGAATTTAAGAATGAATCAGGAGAAAAATATTCAATATCTTTTCATATTTTATTTTTTTTGTTAAATAATCAAAATAAGTGGATCAATTCTGTAGTAAAATAGTTAAAAAAAAAAAATCCAATCACAAACGTGAACCAAATCAGAAACGCGAAATCCTCTTGCAAAAATTAGTTCACGTTTTTGAGAGTTCTGTGTTACTTATACTTTCATTACATTATTAATATACTAAATAGATAGATTTTTTTTAATGACGATTGAATTTTCATTTTTTTTTACTTTTTTAACTTCTACAAAAGTTTTTTGAATTTTCTTATAAACAACAATATTCTTAAAGCTAGTATTTTCCTGGGTAAAATGAGGACGTAAGTAACATATTTACATTTTTACAGAAGAAGCAAAAAACGTCCACAGAAATTTAAACAATATGGTTAATAAAAGTGATAGTTTTAATCATAAAACCAAACAGAAATGTAGTTCGATCTAGTGCTTCATAGTTATTAAACCCCACTTCCATATTTTACAGGGCAACCAAAAAATTTAGCGAAAACAAAAACATATATAAGATTCGAACTTTATTTATAAAACCGATATTTTTATCGTAGAAGTCTAGCCAAATGAATTTTACTCATTACGCCCTTTTGCATTTTAGGCGACGATAAACAGAGCGAATTTGGTTTTTTCTTATGCAAACTAATGCATTAGAACAAACTTTTTGTATATATATAAAAAGTACCATAACTTTTTAACCGATTTTAACAAATGCAATCTAATTTCGAAAAAAACCTCGTATAAGTTAATAGAGTTGTAAGAAAAACTGAAAATTTTAATTATTATATAAATAGGAAATGTACTATAACTTTGTTAATTTTTCTACCGATTTTAAAAAAATCATTTTACTCAGGAAAACAGAATTATTTTTCTAACAATTTCCCGAAAACTGAAGCCCTTTTTTAAATAGGCTGCAATTTGCCCTTTTTCAAAATTCCTTAGATATGAACCACCCGGCATTTTATTGCAAGTCGATTAAAATTGTATAAAAAACAAAAATCTTCAATTTTTCTTTATTTGATATTTTTATTAGTTTACCGTTACACATATAAATAAAGTGCCAATCGAATTGAAAAGTGTGTTTTAATGGTAACAACTGTTAATGGTAACATGCTGTTAGTACAATTTTCTAAATATTTTGGATGCTGCAAATATTTGGATGCTGCAAATAAAATTCTGTTGAAATAACCGAACTTTGTTTTTAAAACTAATGTTGAGTTGTACCAAACGACTGAAACTCGTGATAACCGAATTTGAGTAGCAATAACCGAATTTCAGTTGGTAAAATTAAGTAATCTCTTAAATTTTACACAATAAGAGATCAGTTATCACACTCTTAAAAACAGTTGTACGTTTTAAAAAATGTTTGATAATATTATAAAAAATAGCAAAAATCAAAAAAACCGGTTCTCAAACCGGTATTACAATACACTCAGCTAGACTTACAACCTGCACTAGGTTATTAGACGTGTGAATTTTCTGTGTAGCACAGTGTAATCATTTCACTACTTCTTTTTTTTATTATGAATTCTCTATGCCAAGACGAACATTTTTGCCCTCCTCTTTCTGAGCAGTAGTAAAACTAAAAGGTTCAGAAAGGTTAAATGTTTGAATTGCATTTTTTTTAGTTGAGTAATGAATAGATTTGTTCATGTAGACAAGATAATATTGCTCCACAATACCAAGCAGTCGAACATTACAAAATTATAAAAAGGCGAAATTTTAAAGAAAAAAAAAAAAAAATTAAAATTCATTTAAAACTTGATTGGGTAAAAAACTCGTTGTTTTATCATAATTAAGTTTAATCCATTTTTTTAAAAAGCTTTTGCTTCTTCGACTGTTAATTGAAAACTCCTCAATTATCAAATTTTATGCAAAATTTTAAAAAAGATTTACATGCAATGAGGCAAAATGTAATTTAATGCTTTAAACAAAAGCTGTTATGCATACACAACAAACATTTTCTACTCTTTTTAGTAGTTCTTGAACTCCATTTTCCCGGTCAGTGTGTAGTGCGATATTTTAAAAATATCCAATAATCTTATTCAATAGAACATAATGAAAGCAACAACAACAACAAAAAGAGCGTTTGTTGTTTGCCAAGGACCCCAATTTAGCCTTGAGCATTACAAATAATTTATGTACGTGTGTATGAACCATACATGGGACTAATTAATTGAATGGACTAATTAATTTCATTACAATTTCATGAATATCAATTGTAATGAAACTATTTTCATTAGCATTTTTTTAATTAATGATAACGATTTTAAATGACTTGATTTCATTGATTAATAGCAAAGATTTTCAATTTCATTACCATTAGTAATGCATCAATTAAGAGAAATAAATTACAATTGACCGAAAATATTTTCGAAAAACTTAATAATGGTGAAATTCGATATAATCAGGACTCCACAGGAGCATTAAGTAACCCTCATAATACAACTAGGCTAGGTTCGGTAAGGATTCCGAGAGATTATTTTTTATGAAACAGTCACAGGGTGTCTTAATTATTTGTTTATCCAAATACGAACGTAAAAATACAAATTTAATCACTCCGATAATAGAATGGAACATTGGTCCAAAATGGAACGATATGGAATGAAACGGTGAACGAGTAGAATCGGAACACTTAACACATTTGTATTATCGGAACGTAGGTTAAGTTTTGCAAACATTTTTTTCCTTTTTGCGATATCTCGCTCAGTTTTCGAGATACTAGCCCATTTTTTAATAGCCAGTATCTCCGAAACTGAGCGAGCAAAACGGACAAAGTTTTTGCTCACAGGAGTATTAATTAACCCTCATAATACAAATAGGCTATTAGGAAAGATTTCGAGTGATAAATTTTTATAAAACAGCCACAGGGTGATTTTTTTTTGTTTTACTTATTTACGTAATAATACAAACAAACATACTCGGATATTAGAAAGTTAGTTCCACGTTCCATTTCGTTTCTCATCTTTAGTGTTACAATTGCTATCGATTTCCATGAAATCATTATGTAAAGGAATTTTCACTCCACTTTTTTTTTTTGTAAATGCCTTTTTTTGCTTAATTGTAATTAGTTTTTTAGACATTATCCTTAGCAGGACAATTGCCAATGCCAACAATTTCATTACAATTAAATGGTAATGACATTTTTTTTTGGCATTATCATTACCCAGCAGAAAATAGGAAGCAGTAAAAACCGTTTACTTGACTGCTTCTCCTAATGTTTCGTAAGATGCATTGGATCTTAAAGGGCAGAAATGAGAGGACAAATTTCATTGATTGTTTACATCGCTTTTTGCTGTGGTTTCCAAAAAGGAATGAAATGAGCAATAAGTTTTAAACTCATTCTTGTTATTTCAATGAATTTTAACTAAATTTTGTTAAAACTTGGATTTAAAAATTTTGCTCGAACGAAAATTAAAATATATATATTTTTAATTTATTAAAAGTAAAATTTATCTAAAAAATAAAAAAAACTCGCAATTTGGCTTATTGAAGCGCTTCTTTTAAGCGCAATAATAACAGCAGAAAATGGGAAGCAGTAAAAACAATTACAGCTTCCTTACTGCTTCGTAGGATGTATATCATATTAAAAGCAGAAATGAAAGGTAAAATGTAATTGATTTTTTAGATCGCATTTTCTGTAAATTAAAAAAATTTATGAAATGAGCAATAAGTTTTCAACTCTTACTTATTATTTTAACGAATTTTGACTAAATTTTGTTAAAACTACAGTAAAAAAAAGTAAAATTTATCTAAAATATAAAAAAAACCCGAAATTTGGCTAATTGAAGCGCTTAATTAAGAGCAATAACAGCACAAAAACCGAAATTTGACTTATTGAAGCGCTTCTTTTAAGCGCAATAATAACACATTCCCAGCAGAAAATGGGAAGCAGTAAAAACGTTTACAGCTTCCTTCCTGCTTCGTAGGATGTCAATTTAATTGATCGCTTTTTGTTTTGATTTCCGAAAAGTAATGCAATTAGCAATAAGTTTTCAACACTTATCATTTTAGAGAATTTTGGTTTTGTTGGTTTTATGATCTTGGTATGATCTTCCGAGATGGAATGATTTGCCAACATTTTTTATGATAACAAGAAGCACTAAATAAAAGATTGGAAATCATGACATTTAGGTGCTCGAAACAAGTGCATGTATTGAAATATTTTTACTGCTCTATAATATGCTCTACCGATATGTCACGATTTGTCAAAACTTTTTATGATAAGCGAGGAATTCATGGCATTTAGGTGCTCGAAATCAGTGCTGCCAGGCGAGACATCTCGAACAAATATCATAACATTTGTCACCACTATTCAAAGTGAATCAGGCTTAAATCTCCCTTACGAAACTGTTTCCATGGAAGCAGTATTTTTTGCTGGGAAGTGAACTAATGCTAATGAAATTTCAATGCTAATGAAAAAGTCCCAAGTATGGTATGTACCTATATGAAATAAAGTATAGAGAAAATTGTACATTCAGACATTTGTAAATGAATCAAACATCGAAAATAAAACCCTATTGTGCTTTGGCTATTGCGTTTAATTCAAAGCTTTCAAACAAACATGGGTTTGAGTAAGTAGGTCAAGAGGTGGGGGGGATACAATGCCATATGGTTAGCAAGTAAATTCAACCGTGTATAAAAATACATAAAACAACATATGAATATATATGAACAAAATTTTTATTTAGAATTAAAAAAAAATAAGCTTTGCATTTTTTTTTTTGTGAGGTCTAAGTGAAGATTAGTCATTGATGTTTGAACAAATAATAAGTTAGTGCTAAAGGGTCCGCCATCTAACGCTTTTTTTTTCAACTAGTGCTTATTTCGTGAATGGTAACACTTAGCTCATGTCTGATTTGACAGATAATTAGTTTTATCCTTCCGCTGAACGAATATGGTCTGTATGTTCGTTATCTTGTGAAAAAAGTGAAAGAAACTGGCATCCTCATCGATAAACCAAAGCGTGAAAAGCCAAAAACAGTGCGTACACCCGAGAATATTGCTGCTGTGGCAGAAAGTGTGCGTGAAGCGCCATCAACATCAATTCACCGTCATTCTCAACAATTGAACATTTCGGAGACATCATTGAGACGAATTTTGCATAAAGACCTTGGTATGACGCCACACAAAGTCCAATTGGTTCAGGAGTTCAAAAAAAAAAAAGTTATTTGGCGAACCCTTTATTTTTATATGTATCTACTTGTTGCACGGTGGGTAAAATAAACAAAGGTGTTTAGAAATTTAGTAGTATCTTAATATTTTTATTTTTTGCCTTTGTTTTATATCTTCTATTAAAACGATTGGAAGAAATTGTATAAAATCGAATTGCATTAAGGGTTGAATTTAATAAACAAAATGCAGTCATTTCCTACTGTTAAAGTCAACTGAAAATGATGTTACTTAATCAGGAATTTAAAATAAGGATCTGAATGAAAATGTTCAGAAAAGTTACAATCAGAAAAGTTCTACAATTAATACATGCCAGTTATTTGTGTAGTAATGCGTTTGTCGTTATTTTAACTGCAATTTCAGTTGTTTTATTTAGAAAAGATTTTTAACGTTTTTGAGAATTGATTTTTTACGTCCATGTTCTGGAATTAGTCGTCAATTAAAAACGTAAAATTTTTCCAATTCGTAAAATTGTAAAATCGGTGTTCTTGAATTCGTTAGTTTTAGTGTTTTCAAAGTAATTGTTAAAAAAATATATTTTAACTCTAGATTTTTCGCACATATAAAATTTAAGTCGTTAAATTGAAAAAATAGTTGCGAGTTTAAGGAAAACTTGCGATTTAGTAGAAATATTTTTGTAAGATAGAATTAAGGCAAATTAATTGCAACTAATATAAAGAAAAATTAGCCATAATCTAATAAAAGTATATTTTTTAACCACCAGATATGTTATTATTTAAAAAAGGACAATTTAAATAACTGTCAGAAATTCATGTGTAATTTCCAAAAAAAAAATTATATATTTTAAATGTTTTCTAAAACCAATTTTTTTTTATGTTGAAAAACTTTAAATATTTGCTTGAAATTAATAAAAATAATTTTAAATTGTATGAACCAAGTGTTTTTTTTTCAAACAACTTATATTTAATAACAAAAAAGTACATATTAATTGCTTTCTCCTCTTAACATTTTGGCGAATTCAATCCCCGTAAAAAATAGTGAAAGTGAATTCAAGAACACCAAGATATTTGAATTAGTTTTATTTCTTGCGGAATGTGATACGAGAACAGAGACGACAGTTTTACAATAGTGTGTTTATTAAATAATAAAATCAGATTAAGAATATTTACAAAAAAGTTTTTTTTTATATTATTTTAATTTTTTTTTAATGCTGGTAATATTTTTTTAACTGCATTTGTAGTTGTTTTTACTACATTTGAAAGATAATTTTTAACAGTTAAAAATAACTACACATTTAATGTAAATGTAGTGTACACCTTTTCAATAGCAAATGTAGTTATTTTAACTGCTATTTGTAGTTGATTCTACTTGCATAATTTTTAGGTTTAATGAAATCCAATTTCAACTGAAATCAAAGTCTGTTGTTGGTATTTAACACTAGCTTTACCAAATTCTCAACATAATCGGTTGGATAATAAAGAACACTACACTCAAAAAAAAAAATTTGTAAATTCAGCAAAAAATTTTTGCTGAGTCAGCAAAATATTAGTCAGGAGGGTGCTAGCAAAAAAATTGCTAATGTCAGCAAAATATTTTGCTGAAAATCAGCGAGCTGATTTTTAGCAACCAAATTAGTAGATTCAGCAAAAGTTTTGCTAACACTTAGTGGATTAGAAATAAAAAAGCCTTGCTAAAAATTAATAAATTTTTTGCTGAATTTTAGTAGACTGAAAAAAAAACGCAAAAAAATTGTAATTTAGTTAATATATTTGCTAAAAATTATAAAACATATTTTTGTGATTCTTTTAAAAATAATTTACAATAATTACGAAATATAAAAATTTTAATTTTCCCACATTGACGACATGAATTAATTTAATATCTGAAAATATATATAAATAAATATATATAACATAACAAAAATTTTCTTTCAACTACTTACATCAATGGTTGTCTAAATGACAACCATTAAAGGACGCAGCTGCCGAAGATAATTATAGAAACGAAACGAAAAAATAAACAAAAACAAAGGAAACGAAAAAACAACCCTTTTTTTGCAATAAGAAAAAGGAACCATAAAAATCTACCTAAGATGTGTGTCTTTGTCTTTCGCTTTACTCTGTCTACATGTCTGTATATGTTTGTTTGCAATTTGACCACACTATTAATCTATAAACATTTAGTTTAGAAATACATATTAAATTTAAATATTTTATTTTGTCTTTTATTTAATTAAAAGACAATTATTTTCACAAGCCGGTGACAACGCAAAATTGAAGTTGTTTTAATCCTCAATTTTGTTTTATGTATGAAAAACAGATACAAAAGTCTTCCATGGTTGATTTTTTTATATGTCTTATTAGAGTAGTACTTTTTAGTATCATTTTCCTTATCTCTACTACATCTTGACATGCTGCGACATCTACTTCATTCTGCGTATATCTTTCAATCTGGTTGTCGTCCACACTATTAATGTGCTTATCAATTTTTACAATTTTTTTTAGCAAAATTAATTAGTAAAACAGTATAATATTAGTAAAGCATTAGTATAAAACAGTTAAGTGCTGAATAAGTATAAGAAAAATTTTAGCTGAAAACACGATTTTAGCAAAAAAATTTGTTAAAAAATAGTATACCTGATTTACAACACGTTTAACTAACTTTTGTACTATTTTATTTTTTTGAGTGTAGTTTTCATAGATGGAAAAATCAATATATACGTGAAACTAGAGACCATATCGCACACCTAGTTCAAAAGTGACAACTCAAAATTATTAATTTTTCAGAAATCGAAAAAAAAAAACATTTACAACTTTATACCAATTGAAACATAAAGAAAGATATAACTGTTTTTTAGCACCAGTTAACAACAACAAAATACACTGATATTTATTTTTATAGATAAAGAAACAAGTGTATTGTGCATAGTTTAAGCATATAAACCCAAAAATATAAATTTTGAGTTGAGTCACTTTTGAACTAGGTGTGCGATAAATACACTAAGAAAATTATGTAGGTAGAATCAACTGCAAATGGCTGTTAAAATAACTACAGTTGTAGTTGAAAAGGTATACACTACATTTTCATTTAAATCAACTGCAATGTGTAATTAATTTAAAAATAAAATTAATGTTAAAAATTAACTAGAATGTAGCATTTAAAAGATATTAATAAAAACACCTTTTTTGTAAATATTCATAATCTGATTTTATTATTTAATAAATTAATGATATATAAAATAATAAATTTGCATCATTTAGCTTTTTGACTTATGACTGTCTTTTAGTAAATGAGCGATATAAGTAACCAGTTACTTTACCCCCTACTAGGTAACGAGTCCACCCATTACTTTTAGGCTTATCGCCTGTGAACTAAGCTTTATTGTAATGAGTGTATTCGGCCCATGTCGATACATTACTTTATCCATTATTTGGTAATGTGTGGTTTTGCTGGGTACCTCTTTAAAAAAAAAAGAAAAACATTTGTACCATATACCACATGATTCATTCATTATCTATGCATACGTCATTTAATCCATGAACCATAAAGCCTGATTTATTTTACATTTTCATTGCAGCTCAAATCAACTTAAAAAAAATGTTAATCTAAAATATAAACCGATGAATTTAAATGCAAAAAAAAAAGTGTTGCCATTAAAAAAATTGAAAAAACCACATCCCCCATTACAAAAACTAACAATAGATCGACACAGACAAGGGCTATAGAAAATATAGACCATAATGTCGCGTGTCAATTTGTGTTTATGGAAATTTGTTCGTCTACATTGAAAATGAAATAAAAGAGTGACCATTATAATGGTCATTGTTAACATTAAAAGTATGTATGGATGTATGTAAATCATGATAAGGATAGAATATCGAATGTTGTATATTAAGTTACCATTAAATTTATATGTATTATTTACAATACATATTTAAAATGCAGTGTTGTATTTAAAAAAAAAAAAAACCTTTGTAAAAGTTATAACAAATTAAATTCTTTTATGCCGCAAAACTTAAACAAAACCAAAATGCCAGAAATTCTAGAAATATTCAAAATTTTATAACCCATAAAGTTGTTATAATTGTTGGCAAAATTTTTATTATTTTTTTAAGGACATTATACGCCCTCCACTGTAAGTTTTTTCTAGGTTTTACTAATGAACCACCATTAATGTGGTTTTTTTTATCTTATTTCAATACCAATAAACTTGGAAAGTTTCCACTAGAAAAACAGTTTTTGTGGTTAACATGCTTGGCGATATAAAGTTTTTTTTTTTTTTTTACTAGAAAAACATAAATTTCTACTTTTACATGTGAGGCATTTCATAGCTTATACGAGGGCGATCAAACAATTATCCAACCTAACAAAAAAAAAAACAAAACAACAAATTTGTTAAAAGTTGCTTTATTTCTCAACATAATCTCCTTTTATTTAACTCGATAGACTTTTCCAGGCGATATTCAATAGCTTCGATACCCTGTTTATAGTAAGAACTGTCTACCTCTTCACTGTTGGCAAATCTTTTAGCACCGATCCACTTTTTCCAAGTTGGAAATAGAAAATAATCCGAGGGATCTAAATAAGGAGCGTGATGAAGCAATTCGAACTTTAATTCAACGATTTTGGCCATAATCTTCACAACATCTTGACGAAGTTGTTTTTGTTCTATTGTGAGCAAACGCGGCACCCATCTTGAGTACAGCTTTCTCATCTCTAAATTTTCGGTCAATATGCGATATATAGTATCTTTTCAAATGCCTATAATTTCAGCAAGCTCACGCACCTTCAGCCGACGATCATCCAATAAGATTTTGTGGATTTTCTTAACAGTTTCTGCCGTGGACACATTGGTTGACCAATCGAGTATGACCTCGTTTATACTCTGCCACCCAATATTTTATTGTCGTAAACGAAGTAGCAGACTGCCCCAGAGAAAAATCTAGCTCGGCTATAATATTGATTGGACCTTTAAAATGAAAGTATTGAATTGAATGAGTTGAATTCAATGCCACAAAAAAAAAAAATATCGAACAATTTGGCGCCTTGAAACTTAAAACATATGTTTTATGAAGTTGCAACTTTTCGCAAAAGTAATTTTTTTTTTTTTTTTCAAAATACTGCCGCCCTCTATACTTCAGGTCGTCTAATTTTGGGATGGCCCTCGTAAGTTAACAGTCACTATTTTCTTTACAATATATCAAAATATAAAAATAATTTAAATTTACTATTAATTTAAATTTTATCATTTTGGGTGGTAGTACACAGAAAAACTTCAATCTAGTCTTATTAAAATATTTGCACATACAATTAAAAAGTTAATTGAAGTGGACCAAGTTATTTCAATTAAAATATTATGTATTTCCATTAAAAAACTTTATTGATATTTTCAAAAATGATGCTAAAAACAAAAATGTGAAAAACATTTCACAGAAAAACTAAAATCGAATTCAATTAAAATAGTTGTTAATACAATTAAAAATTAATTGAATTCGACCCTATTAATTAAATTGTAGTATTAATTAAAATAATTTGTAACTACTAATTTATTTACTTTTAATAAAAAATTTGAAACATACATATCTATTAAAATAAATTGAATTGAATATTGTTATTAATAAAAAAAAAAACAATTTAGTCGATAGTATTACAGTTAAAATTTAGAAAAAAATCGTCAAAATTAAAATTTTTTTAAAAAATTGCCTTATTCAAAAAATATGAAATCTTAATCTCTATTAAGATTTCTTATTTTTAAAAGATTATAAAATGTTATTAAAATCGGTGCGATATGTATCTTGCAAGCAGAGATGTCAATCGAAACGAGTATAGGCTACATGCTTCGTATCGTTATAACTTGTGTTTCTATTTCGGCTACGGTCTTTGAAATATACATTGGTGGTCTCCAACTTAGCCCCCCCCCCCCCCCCCCCCCCCCCAGCATGACATTTTCTTTGTCATATTTAGGAATCGGAAGTTAATGCATTTATATTCGTGTTTTATGTACATAAAATATGTATTTAAAATCGTAAAATATGTAGTGTCCGACTGAGTATTCGGCTTAGGAGTTCGGCCAAATTTTGGAAGAACTTGGCCGAACACCGAGTATTTGAAGAAATTGAGTACATTTTCAGATAAAATTCTTTAATTTCGAGTACAAACACAATAATTTGTATTAAATTCGTTATACATTTTAGAAAAAATAAAAAGTTCAAGCATTCCCATTTTTTCAAAATACGTCATTAAAATAATTGAACTCATTATTTCATAATTGTGAAAAATAAATCTAAATTAGTTTTTTTTGAGATTTTCTTAAGTTTAGTAACGGCTTCGCTCAAAAAAAGTGTGTTCGGTTGCACACTAAAAATATTTACTTAAAATTTTATAAATATACATTTATTAGTGATTTTTTCAATCTTATCCATATTTTTTCCCCCAATTTTGGTATTTCCTGTTTTAAAGTGTTTAAAAATTACGAATAAACATCGTAGGAAAATTAGTAATTGCATTTTTCCGTTATTTTTATTTTCGTGATAAAAAAAATTGTATGTATAAAAAAATTTTTTTTTTGTTAAAAAAATTTATAAATTGTGTAAAATTTAAAATTTTTCTAAAAACATTTTAATGCAAAATATGCATTTATAGCTAAATATTCAACGAAAATTATAAAATATGCATGTACAGCAAAATATGCATATATAGCAAAATATGCAAAAATATGTATTAACAAATCGATGTCATTTTGTTGGCAAAATTGTTGATTCGCAAATATATTTGGTTTCTCTACCAATATTTGGTCTACCAATATTAAAATCAATTCGGTCAGATACCGAATTAAATAAAATAATACATCTATATATTGGCTCATTCATTCCATAGTTAGTTCTATGGAAAGATGGCTCAAAAAAGTGATTTACCCTTAAAAGCCTGACTGGGACGTGAAATGGTAAAATGGATAACAACGAAGAGCAATCTATTTTACAATCCATTATATCCTTTATAAAAATAACGCTTTGGACCTTTCTACGAATCAATAGCGTTTGTAAGTTAAGAGATTTACATCTCTCCTTGTAGTTAGGCACATTATCAAAAGTATACTGCTTTCTAAGAGCAAATCTCGAAAAGCGTTTTTGGATTTTTCAATCCGATTAATATTCACGTCGTAAAAAGGATTCCAAATCACACTTAAATATTCTAAATGAGACCTTACCAAGGACTCAAAAAGTGCTTTAAGTGTGTTCACATTTGAAAAAAATCTTTGAATTTCTTTTCAAAAAACCAAATTGTGAGTTTTATTTAGAAATAATGTAATCAATATGATCCTTAAACGTTAATGTCGAATCAAAATAAATGCCCAAATCTTTTATAATATTATGACGCAAAAATGTAGTATTATTTTCACCTTCATAATTATAAATGATGGGAGAATGTTTACGAGTATAACTTATTACTTTACATTTAGAAAAATTAAGAAAGAGATGGTTGTTTTGACACCAACTCAGTAAAGGTGTTATGATACTTGCTATTTTTTGTATTTTTTCTATATTGGAGAACAGTGCAAATATATTTGCATAGGAAAACTGACTAAGTGTAAAGAGTATGATTATACCATAAAAAACTTGATATGTCAAACAAATATACGTGTGTTATCAATAAATAATCTTAGACTGTCAAAAAAATATAAAAATTTTTAGCTTAAAATTGAAATTTCCAGATTAAATGTTAGCACTGCTGCCAACTTTTTTAGTTTTTAATCGAAAGTAGCGGGTTTTAACTTTTTTTTTGCGATTTTTAGCTTTTTTTGACGGTTTTTGTTTGGGAACAAAACGTGGGCAATATTGTTTGTTTTGTTTACATTTTATTTTGAAATAACAAAAAAGTATTTCTTGTTTTTTCTCGCATTTGTTGTTTCTTTCAGTCAATCCTAAAAAAATCCAATACAAAAAATAGCAAGTATCATAACACCTTTAGCATTGTTCTCCAGCTAACGACAACAAGTATTTTTTTTTTTTTTTTTATAATTTAACCAATACTCAGGGGATGCCCCCTACTCATGCAGTGCATTGTATTGATCAGGAAAATAAGGTATGGGAAGGAGGAAAGAGGGAGTAGTGTTTGTGGATATTTGATTTAAATTTTTCTAAATTGTAAGTAACAGGGAAGACTTCTGCGGGAAGTTTGTTCCACATACGAATCGTTCGACTAAAAAACGAATTTTCTCTGTAATGCGTTGTGCGAAACACAGGACAATCAACTACAAACGGATGTGCTCTACTAGATAAGCGAGTATTACGAATAAAAACTCGGGCTCGTGGAAAAAGTTCACTTATCTCAGATGAGCATCTCCCATGGTAATATCGATAGAAAACTGTCACACAACCCACATTCCGATGATGCTCCAATGAATCAATAGAGTTGGATACACTACTGTCATTGATAAGCTTCACCGCCCTCCCCTGAACACGGTCCAGAAGCTTCAGAATAGACAATGGAGCCCCTGCCCATATATGAGAGTTGTATTCCATTTTTGGCCGGATATAGCTGGTATAAATAGTAAGGAGATCGGATGGAGTGAAGTAAGTCTTGCACCGTTTTAGAAAACCGAGACACTTGAATGCCTCTTTCGACACTTGAAATACGTGCTTATTCCAACGGACATCACACTGTATTCTCATGCCCAGAACATCAAGAGTATCCGATTCCTCAATACCTATACCATCCATAGTTACAGATGACAATGTCAATTCCACAGCCCGTCTGTGGGTTAACATACAACATTGGGTCTTGCGTGCATTAAAATCGACCTTATTCGCGCGACCCCACTCGGAGATTGTAAAAAGGTCTTGATTGAGTGTGTCATTCATGTTCTGCCGCATGCCCTCTATCTCCAAAGAGCTTGGCCTGTGATCGAATGAAAATGAATGACAAATGTTGCTGTCATCTGCAAAAGAGTAGATAGGGTTGATGGTCTGACCAAGAAGGTCATTAATAAAAATAAGAAAAAGGGTAGGAGAAAGAACAGAACCTTGCGGTACCCCTGAATTTAGCTGAAACTCGTTTGATGAGACCCCATCTAAAACAACACGTATAGTGCGGTCTCTGAGAAAACTCGTTATAAATCGAGAGAAGACATTACCGACACCAAAAGCAACTAGCTTAGTCACGAGTGCCCCGTGCCACACACGATCGAACGCCTTAGAAATATCTAGAGCAACCACTTTACTCTCACCAAAGCGGTGGATTGACCGGCTCCAACGTTCCGATAGAAACGCCAACAGGTCTCCCGTAGATCGACCACTACGGAAGCCATACTGTCGATCATTTAAAAGTGAATTGGTCTCTAAATATTTCACAAGATGGTGGTTAACCATGGTCTCCATCACTTTGGAGAGCGCAGAGCAAATTGCGATTGGGCGGTAATTTTCAGGGTTGTTCGCCGCACCCTTTTTAGGGATAGGCTGGACATTGGCCACCTTCCAGCAAGAGGGGAAAATTCCCGCACGGTACGAAGAGCTGAAAAGTTTTGCCAATGGACGCGCCAACGTTGAAGAGCACTGTTTCAGCACCAGTGCTGATATGCCATCCGGCCCCGGTGACTTATTTACGTTGAGATCCGCAAGAACCCTTTTGACTGCCCGGACCCGAAAGAAAATCAAAGGCATAGTATAGGATACCCTTTCGAGAACGGGCAGTGGTTGATCGCTTTCCGGCAAGAAAGAATTTCTTGCAAAAAGTTCAGCGAAAAGGTTGGCCTTATCAACCGGGTCAGTGAATGATTGATCGTCCTTTAAAAGAGTTGGAATAGAAGAACTAGCATTATCCCTTACTCTTTTAACAAACGACCAAAAGGTCTTACTGCCCCGAGGAGCAGAAAGAACTTTGGCACGTAGACGCTGTTCGTATAAAACCTTTTCGCGTCTAAGTACCTTGGCACACTCGGTTCTCGCCTTTTTGCGGTGCAGATCAGTAACGGCGTTCTTATTCGAACGCCAATTATTGAACGCTGCCTCTCTGGATCTGACTGCATTTTTGCACGTCTGGTTAAACCAACACTTGTGTTTTGATTTAGCCGAAATATGCTTCGTTGAAATAAAAAGTTTCATTCCTAGCATAATAATATTGACTACCATTTCTGCAGCGGCATCGACGTTGTCGTCGAGAAAACAGATTTTCCAGTTAAAATGCCGAAAGAAATCGTTGAGCTCGGCCCAACGAGCTTTTTCATATAGGAAAATAGAGCGTTTTGGCGCTAAGTTGGAAACGCTACGAAGAGTAGAATATGAAAAAGATGCAGAAATAGTACTGTGATCCGAATTGCCGAGAGGTGCAAGTATTTTCACTTCATACTTTTCAGGGTGAGAAGTGAGGAAGAGGTCGAGAGTGCTCCGCGATTGCCCTTCAACACATACATTGTGTGTTGGCTCATTCACAAGTTGCGCAAGATCATTATGCGCGGCGAAAAGCTCAACGTATTGGCCCTCGGGAGTTGTATGACTCGAATGGCGAATCCAGGATGAGTTGTGGATATTAAAATCACCAGCAACTACGATTTCACTATTCGGACAACTCTCCAAGATTTTCGAAATTGAGTCGGAAAGGGCATCGAAGCCATCAAGGGATTTAGCCAATTCCGTGTTTGGACTTCTATATAGAAATCCGAAGTGCAATATGTGTGACCTGATCTGGAATTTAACCCAAAGAGAGCTAAATTCCTTATCATTACAGTGCAGCTGTTGCTGATACTGGTACACAACATCATCGTACAACATTTTCCGCCCTCCACATTTTTGTTGCCCCAACCATCCCTTACAAATTACCATCGAACATATTTACTCTATATTTTACCTGGACAATTATAAGTGACAAAAACGCTTGGGCAAGCATACTTGCCTGCTGTTGTCAAAGGGTTAAAAGTCAAATCAAAAATATTATGGCAATTAGCAGAAACATTGGAAACATTGTCTTTTATATATATTTCACCAATATAATTATGTTTTTGAAGATTTTAAATTGAGAATTAACTTTAACAAAAATTATGTGTGGTGGGTGTGCTAATTTGATGACCACCACTGTAACGGTATTTCAAAAAAATTTTATGAATTTTTGTCAATTTGGGTGAATACATTCACAGTATAAGTGTTAATGTGCTATCATTGGAAAATAGTAATATTTTTGATAGTCAGTCAGCTGTAAAACAAATTAAATTTTTACATTAATTTTTTAGAGTCGTTTTTTGTTATTTAAAATATAAATGTTTGTTTAATTTTTACTACCATGTGGCTCATTTTTACTACAATTGTTGTTCGTTTTTTGAACATTAAGAAACAAATGACAATGTTAGTTGAATTTACTGAAATGTAAGTCGTCTTTTCTTTAAGTGAAATTTCATTTGTTTTTAACTACATTTACAGTGGTATTTACCTACATAGTATTCTAAGTGTAGCTTTACCCATTATTAAAGAGTCCATATCTTGGAAAACGATTAATAAAAGTTTTAAAATTTCACTTATTGCTTCAAAAAGTTTTGATTTTATTTTGATATTACCATTTTTTATGAAAATTTTTCCAAAAATAGTAAATTTTCGAAAAAGTTTTATTAAAGTAAGTATGGTTAATAACCATATTTGTTATGGTTGTGGTTTTCGTACCGGTATAAATTTGGTCTTTATTTCGGTTACGGTAAATATTTTTTTCAAAATAACGGTTTTTAAATTGAAACCGCTATTTTAGTGGTTACGGTATCCATTCTTGATTGTAAGTTATTAGAATTTACTTTTATTTAATAACTAAATAAACAATTTTGTTAACTTCTATTTATTGTTTTTTATTTCTAAAATTGATCTGATCATGTTATTAAAATATATTTTGTATTTTTTTTTTGCATTTGCAAATAACTTAAGACTCATTCAGTATGCGTCCATTTGGTGTGGGAAAAAATCCTCATTCCTCATTATCAAATGCAAATATTGTTATTTTATTCTCCAACCAAATAAATTAAATAAAAAAAAAAATTATGGAAATGTATACAAATTACTCCAATAACATATTCTTAATATTCAGTGTATTTTTCAATTATACTCAGCTCAATCCTAATGCCAGTTGTTGGACGGGACCGTCCGTTTGCTTTTGTATATTTCGTCTGTAAGTTGTGATGGAATTTTGTTTATATTGTGGTAAAATTGTTGTCTGATGTGCATTGAATTATAAACATTGGAAATTTTAATCTACTGTTTTTTTATACTATACATACACCAGCGTGTCCCAAACTTTTTAGCTAGATGTTTAAACTCGTCAAAAAGGGAGGGATTTTTGATTTTCATGTAAAATATTTGTAATTTTTCTAAACTCGTTTGTACTGAAAAATTATCAAAATCGGTAAAGCGATTTAATAGTTATTAGTGAAACATGTATGTTCTGGAATTGGTGGGGAATTGATAACGCCAAAATTTTCAAATTCGTAAAATTAAAAATTGGTGTTTTTGAATTCGTTCGTTTTAGTGTTTTCAAAGTTTCTATTAAAAAAAATATTCCAGCTGTGAAAACCTCTAGATTTTTCACACATACAAAATATAAGTCAAAATTGCAAAATAAGATGAAAATTTTAATAAAATTTGTGATTTGTTAAAAATATTTTTTCAAGATAAAATTAAAGTTTAGTTTTTAACCACTAGAAAGGTTCTTAATAACTGTCGGAAATTCACGTGTAATTTCCCAAAAATGTACTATATTTTAGATGTTTTCTAAAACACTTTTATTGTTAAAAAATAGTAAAACTTTAAATATTTGCTTGAAATTAATAAAAACAATTCCAAATTGTATAAACCAAATGTTTTTTGATTCAAACAACTTATATTTCAGAAAAAAGTATATACTAATTACTTTCTCCTCCTAACACTTTGGCAAATACAATTCACGTAACAACTAGTAAAAGTGAATTCAATAACACTAAGACTTTTGAATTAATTTTTTTTTGCTGAATGGGATTCCAGAACAGGTACGAAAATGTTGATGTAAACACAAAATTCTAAATGACCACACAGAAAAATGTATTGTTAATAAAATTTCAATTAAACCTTTGTTTGATTTCAAACTCACTTTCAATTACAATTTTAATAATATCTATTAAATGTTTAATTGAAAATAAGTTTATATAGCCCTTAATGACAAAAAAGTGTAAAAATGCCAAAATTGCGTAAAAGTTTAAAAAAATGTTGACGGGTTTCCTTTTAATTTTGCCGATTTTATAAATTTTGATGATTATTTCAAAGTAGCCCAGCAAAAACAGGGCTTCAACTCATTACCAGACTATTTACTCGCAACATTACTTATGTTCGCTATGTCCCAAAAGTAATAGTTACCTATTACTAAATCGCTTACAAAAAGAGGTAAAATAATGGGTATCAATTACCTTCTCGCTTACATTTCGAACAAAAGTAATGTTGCAAGTAAATAACCTGGTAATGAGTTAAGGCCCTGATTTTACTGGGACCGTAGATGGGGGAGCATTCACCACTTTTTTTTAAACGCTGTAGTTACTCAACGAACAATTTTTTTGGAAAAATAATTTTTATGTAAAATTTTACACATTTAACTTTCATTTGGATGTTAAAAATATAAATTGTCTTTATTCCTTATATTTCTTTTTTTTTTTTTGAGATTTCCAAATTAACTCAAATCGGCGAAACTGCCCCACATGTGGACTAAATTCGCCAGGTAGATATGATGAACATTCTTAAGCTATACACTCAAATAAAAAAGTTAGTAAAGTCAGCAAAATTTTAGTCAGGAGGGTGCATGCAAAAAATTGCTAATGTCAGCAAAATCTTTTTTTGAAAATCAGCGAGCTGATTTTTACCAACAAAATTAGTAGATTCAGCAAAAGTTTGCTAACACTTAGTAGATTAGAAATTAACAAACCCTTGCTAAAAATTAATAAAATTTTTGCTGAATATTAGTAGACTGAAAAAAACTCAAAAAATTTGTAGAAAAATTATACTTTAGTTAATTTATTTGCTAAAAATCATAAAACATATTTTTTGTAATTATTTTTAAAATAATTTACAATACGTTATAAAATATATGGGAGTATGAACACCCAAATTGACGATATGAATGAATGTAATATCTAAAAACAATAGAAATAATTATATATAACATAAACGAAATTATCTTTGAACTACTTACATCAATTATTGTCTAAATGATGCTATCTTTTAAAGGAACGCAAATAAGAAAAAGGAAACTGTCTACCTATTGCATATAAAACAATTTTTGCAAGCTCTCAATACAAGATTCGGTCTCTCCGAATAAACTATTTTTTATTATTATCAGGGACCAGAAGTTCATACAAATGCATGTTTTTTTCTTAGGTCTGATGCCCGTAATTTCAAGCAATAGATACCTACCGGTGCTTAGATATCTACCCGTATACACGAACAAAATCGGGTAGGTATCTAAGCACCGGTAGGTAAATATTGCTTGAAATTACGGGCATGAGAGCAGGGTAAACAAAATATCTTTGCGAATCAAAGAGTTTGCGTTAAAATGGCATCGATTGTTAGTGCATATTTTTGGGACATTTTGCTATAAATGCATATTTGTTTTAAATGTATATTTTTTTTTGCATATTTTTACTTATTTTGCTTTAAATGCATATTTTTACTTTTTATTGCATTTTTCTTAGTTTTTAGTAAAAAAAACACTTTTAATATTATTTTATGTTTGACCAACGAACATATAGACTATAGAGTACCCAAGGTACTCAAACCATTTTAACATTTTAAGTGTTCTCTTAAATTTTATTTGCAAACTGGGATTAACTGATACAGGCTTTAGTTGCTTTTTATTGCGTAGTTTTTTTTTAATACAAATATTAAAGTATTGTGTTAAGCGTGCAAAATGTGTGCAGAGAATATATTAAATAACACAAATTGACTTTAAAATGTAATTAAAATTTTTTTTTTTTTTTTTAATAAAAAGAGAAGCAACAACCAAGAAATTCTTCCTATTAATTAACGTGTTGCTGAAAGGTGGTGAAAGATGAAGGGGTTCAAACATGGCAACACTGTAATTGCGCGAGATGATAAGTCTTAGAACATTTGTTTCTCGCCACCTGATGTAGAGTTGACGAATTTATTGAAGCTTTTTGTTTCATAGCCCTGATTTATTATTTTACTTCGGTGGGGTTAAGTGCTATGGGAACACCGAAGGTGGGCGCAGCAATACATATAAGTGATATAAAACTCATACATATTATTTTTCTAAATTGATGTTGTCGTCACCGGGAATCGAACCCTTGACCATCTTTGTAACAGTCCAACGCGCTAACCATTACACCACAACGCCCACATTGCTAAACAACACGAAAATAACTAATGTCAAAATAATGTAAGTGCATATTTTTTAATGCATATTTTAAGATTTGTCATGTATATTATAGGCGCCTAAAACAGTTTTTTAGTGCATGAAGTTCCTTTCCCTGATTATTACAAATTATGATATAGATACTTTTGTTATTATCGTATTAAAATATTTAATGAGGTGTGTCAGATTTCAATTAATATTGAGATATTGTTTGCTGGTGTTCCATTATTATGTAGATTTTTAATAGTAAAAGGATAATGTGATGGAATTTATGTAAACTATTAGTAATAATAATTGTATGATATAAAGATTATGACAAATGATTACTATCCCAGTGTAGAAAATCATTACCTTATAAGTGGTTAAAAAAGTACATATTTGGTAATGGCAATTACATACAATTGTCATTACAAATCTCATTACTTTTATATGGGGATGTCGCGCAAAAGAATGACATATCATTACTAAACACCTTACAAAAAATCGAAAAATATGGGGTTACCTATATGCTTACCAGTATCGACAAAAATAATGAGTCTTAAAATAAATTAAAAAAAAAAACTTAATTCAATAACAAAATAACAAATTTTTGATTTATACATGTTTAAAAGTTTTGAAGGAGAACAAATTCGAAAATGTATCTAAAATTTGCATTTGTATAAAAAATGCATTTTAATTTAATATTATTTTTTTATTGCATAAGTGTCATAAAAGACAATTATATAAATTGAATGCTTTTTGAATCAGAGAAATCTGATAACAACTTTCGATCATAGAGCTCTTCAAAATTACTTACTTCTGCGATTTTTTGAATAAAAATTAAAACCGTAAAAAAATCGGGAGTTTATGAAAATTTGAAAACCTGAATATTGGGCTCCGTGGAGTACGTGTGTATGAAACATTAATCCAATTTGAAGATCCTCGGCCAATTCCATTTGCGATGAATCATGGAACTCATGATATAAAACTTTTATGATGTTAACAGTACGTCTAGTTTGTCCTGTTGAAGTAATATTTTATGATGTAGTTCTTCTAGATAACACTAGTTTACAAAATGAAATTTTTTTCATGTACATTTGATGAAAAAATTACAATATCTCAAAAACTGTTCCATAAAAAAAATTTAACCTTGATTTTCGAATTCAGCGGGAGAAAATACATAAAGAAAATCACCTCTCATCAAATGTACATTTTCGGTGTAAACTAGTGTAATACTTTGAATAAAAACATATTTAAAGAATGGTTCACTTATAAAGTGGACTCACAAAGGCTTTGATAACTTTTTAAGAAAAAGTAGCACATAATATGCTATATAACATTGGTGAAAAATGGCAACCTTATAACACATATGTTTTAAGTTTAAAGGCGCCACGTTGTTTAGTATTAGTAAACACGGAAACAATTTGTCTCCGTTATGTAATTCAATACTTTTATTTGAAAGGTCTCAGTCCAACCAATATTAAAGCCGATCTACATTCTACTCTGGGGGAGTCTGCTCTTTCGTTTACGACTATAAATATTGGGTGGCAGAGGTTAAACGAGGCCGTACGTGCTGCCAAGACGAACACCATAGTGGTCGACCAATTGAGGTGCCCACGTCAGAAACTGTTAAGAAAATCCAGGCATTTCAAAAAGTGCTATAAATCGCATATTGGCCGAAGAATTCGAGATGAGAAAGCTGTGCGCAAGAAGGGTGCTGCATTTGCTCACAATAGAACAAAGACAGCGTCGTGAAGATGTTTCAATAGTGTGGGTCCACCACTTCACACCTGAGACAAAGGAACAGTCAAATCAGTGGACTGGAATGGGTAGGAGAATCGTGTCAAAAGAAGGCGAATATAGTTCCATCTTCATAGGATAATTTTTATTGATTATCTTCAAAAAGGAATGCAATCAACGGCGAGTATTGTGTTAACTTATTGCAGAGTTTAAGTGATAACATTAAGGAAAAGAGCCCGCATTTCGCGAAAAAGACAGTGTGTTTCATCAAGACAATGCACCAGTTCACACATCCACTATTGCAATGACCAAAATTAATGAATTAAAGTTCGAATTCAGATTATTTTCTATTTCCAAATTGAAAAAATGGCTCGGTGGTAAAAGATTTGACAACAATGAAGAGGTGTAGTCTGCGGTTGATATCTTTTTTTAAGGAGTTATATAGTTCTTAATATAAACAGGGTATCGACGCTAGCGAATATCGCGGGGAAAAGTGCATCGAGCCAAAAGGAGATAATGTTGAAAAATAAAGAATATTTGTTATTGTGTTTTCTACGTTAGGTCGTCAAATTTTGGGACCGCCCTCGTACATCTGGAGCGTTGTTATGTCTGTTTACTTATGTCCAGATTTTAAGTGGGCCATTCTTTAATGTAACCAATTTTAATATACATACTAAGTTATTATTTGTATAAAATGTCTCTTTATCAAATTAAATCTCAAAGGATTTGTGGTTTTAGATTTATACAATAAAGTTGAAATAATATTTAAACATATCTATACCAAAATAACTGTCAGAAATTTGTTCTCTTTAATATTTAATTTCATTTTATGAAAAGAAAAATAAAGTAGTATTATCATCATCATATTGTTTATCTTAAAAGTTCCAATTTTAACTGCCATTCATGTTTACATCCTTTAACACCCCTTTTCTCCAAATTTTTCTCTTTACTAGAAGAATGCAATTATTTGCCTACTTGAGAAGCACTTAAAAGGGGGGAAAATTATATAAAGTAGTGAGTAACATGTTGTTCCTTCAATTTTGACACGTTTATTATAATACAAGTCTAAACGACACGTGTCTGAACGTAGTTCAATATACGGATTCATATAAAAAGTAATAATAATAGAACTTTTGTTTATCTTCAAAGTATGCTAAATGGTAAATTGAACTTGTATATCAAATGTTAGTACAAAAAGAAAAACATTATCATAACAAAACACTTGAATTATTTATTTTACAAAGGAAGGAAGAAAAGCGGAAAATTATACTAATTTAAAATAAGAAAAATTAAGTATTTTTGATATTACTACACTCCACAAAGTTTGACAGTAGAATCCACTGAAAATGACAGTTAAAACAACTGTAAATTTAGTTGAAAAGACTACAAAGGTAATTACCGTTAAAATAATTAAAACATTCGTTTTCTTAACTAATGAAGAACAACTGAGAAATGCAGTAAAAACAATTAACAATGTCGTTAAAATAACTGACAATTTTTTACTACAAAAACTTTGAAACAACTGAAAAAATTGTTAAAAACTAAGGGATTAAGGGGTTAAAATAACTGACAATTTTTTACTACAAAAACTTTGAAACAACTGAAAAAATTGGTAAAAACTAAGGGAATGTTCCCTAAAGTGGACCCTTCGTTTTATACCTGTTGTTGCATAAATATGTCAAAACTGTCAATGGTCATCGAGTTTAATTTCCGCTATCACTATTTTAAAAAATTTTTGATGTTTAATTGTGGTTTTATATTGGTTGCAAAAAATACGCAATATAAAGTGTAATTTTTCGCAAACATAAAAAGTGAATAACAAACAAGTTGCAAAGAATTTTCCGAGCCGGGTTTTGTTAACGGTAAGAATTTTACACACAATTTTAATAAAATTAATTGATTAAAAAAAAATAAATAAAAAAAAAAAAATAACAAAATAAAATTTTCAGTTCCCGCTAAAGTGTTCCATTGAGATATTTTATAATTTTGTGGAGTTTTTCTCCAAGTTTTTCAACATGTTTGACAACAAAAAAATATCGTTTGTTTATCGCAATTAAAAAAGTTAGTATTACATATGGTAACGTCTAAAGCAGCTTTAAACGATAACGAAAAACGAAATAAACAATTAAATTTTAATTTAAACACAAATTTTTGATTTGACTTAATTTTCTAACAATTTTATATGCTCTAACTACTTAACTGCGTAGTGAAGATTAAAAAACCATTCGCTGGTTACGTCGAAATTAAAAACAAATGCGGCACTTATGTAGCTGGACGTATGTATTCGTCTTACGCAGCAGGATAGAGTTATGAAAAAAACGCACCGCACCGGAGAGGTTAATATAGTATTTTAATATAGTAGGCCACATTAGCGAACATTTCCTTACAAAAAGAAAAATATTATCATAACATAACACTTAAATTATTTATTTTAGAGCAAATGAATGAAGAAGGAAGAAACCCGGAAAATGTCACTAATTTAAAATAAACAATTAAGTATTTTTTATATTACTATACACAGAATAAAATTTTGCCATTTGCCAAGTAAAATTCGGTTAGCACGACTGAAATCGGTTGGTACAACTGATTGATGGTTTCCACAACAAAATTCGATTACTACAACTAAATTTTAGTTGCAACACCCAAAATATTCAGAAATCACATTTAAATATGATTGTACTAACAGAATTTTTTAGCTGTATACATAAAAATACACTTTTCAATACGGTTGACACTTTATTTTTCTCTGTGTAGTTTTGAAAAAGAAACATTAACGACGAAAGTATTCAATTGAATAAGTTTTTTGGAGGAAGTTTTCTTAAGGTAGGATAGATGTAAAAAAAAATTTAAAAGTTTTAATGAAACCATAATCGATTTTCGAAAATTTTTGAACAAAGTGTTCACGAAAAACATTTTTTATTCTCTCTTATCGAAAAAAAGTAATTTTTTATCATTTCGAGGTAGTTTCATGGAGTCCAACCGATTAATCGGCTTCGGCCGAAAAAAAGACAATCGGCCAAGACATTTCGTGTATCATTTTAATTAAACTCGAGTTGTATTTAAATTCTTTTAAAATAACAATTTACTCTGCTAAAATCGACATACATTTTTGCTAAGTATTTGTAGACAAGAACCAGAAAACATAAACTGTAATATCAACAAAATGTTTGCTATATTTACCTTAAACTTAGTACAAAGAAAATAACAATAAATTTTTCTAAAACCAACAGAACTATTTGCAAACAAATTATAGACTGCTGATTTCAGAAGGACAGATTTTTATTCGCAATAAAAAATTCAAAAAAAAATTTTTAGGAATTTCAAATTGTTTGTGTTTTTTTTTTTGTCTACTAATATTTAGCAAACTTTTTGCTTATTTTCACTAAAATTTAGCTCAAATATAACTTATTTTTTGTAGATTCAACAGATTTGCAAAAAAGCTAAATTCTTATCTTACTAAAATTTAGCAAAAAAAAAAAAAACTGGTAATTTAGTTTTTTTTTTTTTTTTTTGCAACGTAACTTTGAATTAATTTTTAGTAGTTTTGCCAAAAATATTTACTAATTTTTTTCTATTAGTATATGGAATTCAGTGAATTAAACATTTTTGTTAAAATAACTAGACCTTAATGGATTAATTTCAAAATAATCTAATTTAAAATCATTTTCTGTATTAATCTTTTGATTGACAGATGAACATTATCAAAACAGCAAATGAAAAAGAAACAGAATAGGTCAAAACTTGTAATTGTCATTGATGAATAGATTATAAATGTCTACACTAATAGAACAAATTTAGTAAACATTTGTGCCAAATCTACTGAAAATAAGTTAAAAATTATGTTGCAGAAAAAACTTTAATTTTTAGTTTTTTTTAGAATGCGAATAAAAATCTTCCCTTGCATAATCAGCAATCTACTAATTAAATTTGTTTTACCGTTATTTATGGTAAATATTTGATTTGTCATTTATTCGGGTTTTTATTTTGTTCGAATAAACGATCAAGCAATTTCGAACGAAGGATTAGACGATTAATCGAGCGAATAACGAATAACTATAATTTTAAAAATACATATACAGTGGAATACGCTTATAACGAAGAACTTTTTTTTATAAGGAACGATTTCACTAACTCATTTACTAATATATTTCATTCTAAATAATACTGTTACAACGTACATTGTTTATAGCGAACTTATCATATAACGTACTCAGTTTTTGGACCTCTTCAAGAATTTTCATACAAATTTTTACGCTTATAACGAATACATAAGAATATCAGGATTTTAAAATGAAAACTAAGTATACGGCAAATTTTAAAAACTTTAGCTTTTTACTTGAAAATTCACTAAAAAGATTAAAAAATGGTAAAAAGCGTAATTTATTAAAGGAATTGTTTCAAAATTACAAACAAAACTTTTCAAATTGAGTGAATTTAAGCAAAAATCCTGGCATGTTATTAATTTTTGAAAAATGTTTACAACGATTATAGCTAACTTCGCTAATAACGAACTAAATTATCCGGTCCCTACAGTTCGTTATAACCGTGCTCTACTGTATCATTAAAATATTATAAATTTTGGCATCAATTTGAGTGCTAAAACAATACAAATTCACAAACGCAATTATTTTAGCCTATAGACTCTTTCCATATAAAACTATCAAAAAATATCCAATTTTCGACCTCTCCCCCTTTAATATATAGATATAGATATGACATCGCACAAGTTTAAGGTCGTTAGCTCTTACGGTTGTGGAAATATCGCGTTTTAAAATATGAAAAACAATCGAAAAATTAACAAAAGTAGTCGTACTTAATCGTCCATGTCTTTTTAACGGTTAAAGCTATGTGATTCGCTGATACCTCATTTTAAAGCCACTGTTATCGTGCTTAAAATAAAATAAGCGAGGGATTTGGACACGGCATAGGGAACTAGTTGTTATTTAACATATATTTTTGACAAAATTTTAAAAAACCAGTTTTTTGAAAACCCGCTTTCTGAACCGCGGTTTTTGAAAACAATACATTTTGTCGTGAAAAAGTGAATAATATGTGTGCACTAGTAAAAGTACAATTTAAAACGAGGTATCCAATGGCTCTAATAGCTTAAGACGTTAAAAAGATATGGAACATATGAAAATTTTCGAATATTTTTCATATTTTGAAACGCGATAGATCCGCTGTCCTACATTTGCACGAAGTTATAAAGGGTGTCGCAAGAAGAACGCAATTTTTAAATCTGGCAACATTCGAAGTGTCATTGTTTGACATTTGAACAATTGTTATTGTTTGCTAGTAGAAGGTACGAGGTTAGTAAAAATGGAGCGCTACACGAATGAACAACGCATTCTCATTGTGAAATTGTTTTACCAAAATGGTGAAAGTTTTGCGGCTGATTTTGCCGATAAAATCATCTTCAGTGACGAGGCCCATTTTCATCTTGATGGTTTCCTCAATAGGCAGAATTGTCACATTTGGGGTGAGGAAAATCCTCGAGTGATTCACGAGAAGCAAATGCATCCTCAACGTGTCACTGTGTGGTGTGGTTTTTGGGCTGGAGGAATCATTGGACCTTTTTTTATTAAAATGAGGCAGGTCAAGCGCAAACAGTCAATGGTGTTCGGTATCGTGAAATGATAACCAGTTTTTTCTTGCCTAGAATTGAAAAAATGAATGTGGAGGGCATGTGGTTCCAACAAGACGGCGCCACATGTCATATAGCCAGAGAAACAATTCAATTGCTGCATCAGTCATTTCCCGGTCGTGTTATTTCGCGTTTTGGAGATCAGAATTGGCCGCCTAGATCGTGCGATTTAACTCCACTAGATTTTTTACTTTGGGGTTTTTTGAAGTCGATGGTTTACGCAAATAAGCCGACGACGACTCAAGCATTAATAGAGGAAATTGGACGCTGCATTAATGAAATACCGCAGCATTCATGCAAAACGGTCATTGAAAATTTCATTAAAAGATCGCGTGCATGCCAGCAAAGCCGCGGCGGCCATCTGCACGATATATTGTTCCATACATAACCTCATTCTGTCTACTTTACGATATAATAAAGTTTCACGATTTTTTTTTAAATATCTGTGTTTTATTTAAAATTTAAAAATTGCACTCTTCTTGGGACACCCTTTACTTATGTGATGTACATCTTCTATACCAATTTTAGTTGCAATCAGAAGGGGTGTTGGAAATCGAGTGGTTGATTTTATATGTTTTCAGTCTATAGTAACGTCAAAAGATTTCTTAATCATACGCAATTTGGCATTATCTCGTGATGAACAAGTCATTAAAAATTTTAATGAAATATATCGAGCGGTTAAAATCTTAAAAACTTATTTTAGTTACCGTAGGAATTATATAAAAGGAATTTACAGTTTAAGTGCTATCGTTGTAATATAGCAATATTTTTGATAGTTTCGGTTACCCAGCAAAAACATGGTAATGACTACTTATTACTTTATACATTATTTTGTAATGCGTACTTATTAAATTCTGCATTACTTTAACCAATAATATTTTGCAAAATCAGCCAATTTTAGTAGTTTTTTTCTGCAACGTTATTTTTAACTGATTTTTAGTATCTTTTTCTGCTAATTTTATAGTTTAATTTTTATGAGTGTACCAACAGAAAACCTTACATTTTGCACATGACGTTTTTTTTTACTAAAATAATTTTTATGGTTATTTTGTTAAATGTTTTCTAAAGTAAAAAAAAAATTGAAAACTTATTGTAAAATTTTAACCATTTTATATAAAACACAAGAAAAAACATGTCTGACTGTTAACTTCCTGTTTAGACAGTTTTTATATGTCTGAGACAGCAACCGCTAAGTAATGATTGCGCTTTTTTTATATAAAAGTTTGATCCCATATTTTTTTCTGTTGTTTGTGAAACATTGTATTATGTTCAGTTTTTGTCTTTGTTAAAACTCTTATATGTTGTATATAAAAAGGTCTATTGTTGTCATAAGTTTCAGTTTTTCTTTTACAACACACACCCACCCGCCCCACACTGTCTTCTAAGCCACCATCATTCACTTCTTTTTACTTGTTAACATATCATATATTTGTTTTATTTTTAATATCATTTTCTATATCATACAACAATGTCCTTTTTATTCTTTTTATATAAAAGTTACAATAAAAAGTTAACATCATACTGTGTGTGTGTGTGTGTGTGCGTGTGTTTGAAAATGTCGTTCGAATAGTTTTCAAACTGTATTTGTCGAATACTGAAATTTGTAACATATTCCATTATACGATACATGAAACTACGTCAATATGACGCATACTTTAACGTCGGCTAAACAATATGATTGTGGCTTATAATATTTATAAAAAAAAGGACTAAATAATCGTTTTTCTCAAAACTCCTTGTACATATTTTCTTTTCTTGTTTTTTCTTTAGACGTTGCTTATGCATTGTTATATGTTGGCCGGATTGTAATTTGAGCTGTTTCAGAGTTAACTATGAGTCATCATTTTAAATGTATCGAAACAGTGGTGGTTTTTATAGGAAAATTTAAATATAGTACATATCGGCTATTCCCTACGGACGGGATTATATTAATTATATTTAATGTTTTACCGCAGAGTTCGTTCAGAAAATATATTTGGTTAGTTTTTGGTATTTGAAGCATTATTGAAAAATGTTGCTTATGGGAAAATGTTTTATGGAACGATTGAAATTTGAATATCAAAATTGAGGAAAAGTCGAAGTCACTGTTCTGCCGAATTAAAAAAAGTTTGTCGGCCGAACAGTTGTATTTACAGCTAAACTTAAAATTGACAATCAAAATTTCGAAATGAAAACGGTCAACAAATAAAAATTATACAATTCCTAACATGTGTTTATCCATTTAATCCTTTCTTGACCAATAAGGTTCTTCAAAATGGACAACACTAACATATGTTCCAAATTTCAGCGAAATCGAATGACGTTTTAAGGTCGCTAAAAATTTCAATGTTTTCTAATTTATATAAAATTTGTAATGCCTTATAACTACGGAATTCAGGACGTCTCCGTGAAGTCTGAATCAAAATTTTACTACATTTAAGATTTTAGAACAAACCTTTGATAAATGCTATACGGTTTTCAAGATATTTGCTCTGATTTTGAAAAAAAAAAAATATATTACATATTTCGTTTTAAGAGCCAGTGTGCACGAAAAATAGCATATTCAATATATTAATTTAATCCTCTTCCATAAGGATTAAAATAAAAATTAATGGCATACCCCCATTACAGGAATGATAACCATACTACTGATTTTTAATAAAATATGAGTTATTTTATATTTTCCTTAACAACATTTTAGATAATAGACAAATTTTTGAATGTTAATTCGTTTTAGAAAATTGACTTCATATACATAATGTTTTTAAGACGACAAACTGCAAAAATTAAAAAAAAAATAAAAAATTTTAAAAACCACATTGTCGAAAAAACCGCAATTTTATTTAAAAATCTGACTTTATAATTGTAACTAAAGCCAAAATACTTTATAGATTTGATGTATCGTGTTCTATAGTATTAAATTTAATATTAATAATTTTTAAAAACTTAAATTTTTTTTAAAACTTTATCGCTATTTAGTAGTGTCCTAGTATGCTTCCTACATTATTTTCTCAGCATTCTGTTGAAGCTGGATTAAAAAGTTATACATGTCTTTTTTAAATGGTGCTGTGCATATGGGGTCATATGAGATATTTTTCGGATCAGCTAAGACATGATGTGATATGAAATTATATATAAATATATCGGAACTTTTTTCATCGGGATATTAAAATAAGCGTTTTTTAAATAATTTAACTAGAAAATTTAAAAAATATTGAACCTCTCACAATCTCAAAATATCAGATCTGCCAGGATTTAATCTTATCTGTTTAGTCTAGACTTGGGCAATCTAGTTCGTTTGAGTGAGCGCTCTTTCTAGGTCAATTGATCTGAATGAACTAGGTCGCTCTTCTAGTTCAATCGATCTTTGACAATTCCGTTCAATCGTGTTTTAGATCGTTTATTTGATCATTTTTAAAACGAATTATGCATATTAGACACTTCTTTTTAAGATTAAAAAATAATGAGCTGGCAACATACAAAAAACAAAATTTAACTCAAAAGCAACATAAAAAAAAGAAATATTACTCAAATCACAAAAAAGAACGAAAAGAGCGAAAGACCTAAAAAGAGCGAAAGACCCACGAACTACACAACTCTAGTTTAGTCCCACTTTTAACCCCTTAAACATAAGATTGGACAGACAAAAAATATATCAGTTTATTTGTTTGCTCCTCGACAACAATGTTTTTTCAAATCTGAGGGATCTGATCGGAATATATCCCTTGCACAATGGAAAATATCACAAAATTTTTGGAAATAATTCGGTGATTTCTTACTAAGTAGTCCGATTGCAATGAAATTTGGAACAGGCATATCTAGCTTAAGTTTTGATTTTTAACCTTGCAGACCTGCCGGGGACGGCAATATGACCACCCAAAATAGGAAACTTTCTGAATATACAATTTTGAGTGCACAACATTTTTTTGTTTCTTATCCGATTTTTAAAAGATTAACATATATGTAATCTGCTAGTAGAGACTAATGCTTACATGTGTGGATTATCTCTAATAGTTCCCGAGATATTCCCATTTGAAAATGTGAAATTCCAAATTTAGTCCAACTCAGGTCTAGCTTTTTGCTAATAGCGGGACGAAATCAGTGCCAATTTCCTTTTTGAAATATTGGTTATTTAACTAAATAAATTCTTTAGACAAATAAAAAAAAAAATATAATGCAATATCTTGTTGCACTCAAAAACTACATTCGTTTAAAATAGAAAGTTCCGAATTATTTCCAAAATTTTTGTGATATATCCTACTGTGTCTTGTTAGAAATATGCTGGTAGAAATGTCATCAGCAGGGCAACCAGAAATATGCTGCATCATGTTTTTTCTAGTGCGTCGTATAGAAAAATGGATAAGCCATTTATGAATCAGAACAATGGACGAATTCTAGCATCGATTTGTTGGAGCATATTTTTGCATATTTTGTTCTTAATAGCATATTTTTCAATACTTTTGTGTATTTTGATATTAAGAGCATATTTTTTAGAACAAAAAGGAATTTTTAGAGTTTTCTATTTTATCGAAAAATAATATTTAAAAAAAAAAAATTTAAAACGTTTTTTAAATTTTGTATTCTATATTTTCTGGGGTTTGCAACATCGTTTTTGGAAATTCAATAAATTTTTGCAAACTTGAGTTTCATTTTTGAAGACAATACCGATTTTGGTATAATTAATCTTTTATCTCTTTATTGTTAGCAACTGAAATAAATTTCAAAAAATTTACTTCAACTTTAATCAAAAATAAATGTTTAAATAAAAATCAGTTTTTAAGAGCATATTTTTTAAATTATAAGAGCACAGTTTCCATTTTCAGTACATTTTGTATGGGCATAAAAATGATTTTTTTTAGTGCATATTTCTGGTTGCCCTGGTTATCATAAACTATTCAGTGGCTTAGAAACTCGGTTGTTACAATAAATCTGTTTCTCCGTGTAAATTTATAAATGTAATCAAATATTTGTATAACAAATCATGTCATGTTAAAGAGTAATTTTGCAAAAGTTATTAAAACATTTTTTTTAAGTATCAATTTCTTAAGTAGAAAAGCGAACATTCAACTCGAAATGACAAATACAGAAAATTCATTTAGTATAATCAAATGACTATGACTCTATGTAGGTGTTCATGCTAAAAAGCCCAACCTAAACTTTGTGCTTTCCTTTTTTGAATTATAAACTATGAAAAAGGTTTTTAACCTTTATGAAAAATTCCCTTTTAATTAAGCCACCTAACTAAAGTAAATAATAAAAAAATGTCATTATTTTAAGGATTTATAAAGTAAAAATAATTTTCCGGTTGCGTGTCTTATATTTGTGTTGCTACACTCAGAAAAAAAAAAAGTTAGTAGAACAAATTTTCAATCGCAATTTACTACCTAACCACGTGCTTGATTACTGAGAAGACAAGAATGGAGCAAAATTGATGATTAATAGGTTTTTCGTTAAAGTTCTGCCTATTATGGAGGCTCTAGCTTTTCTAAAACTTCGGGTTCTGATGAGATCTTTAGCCAGATCGAAATACTAGTATCAACCTAGCTAATATGTTTGATTTGCTTTATTTTTGTAAATATACGGAGGTTGAAAGCTCGTTATAAATTGAAAATAACATAAAAATAATCTCGATGTATATAAAAACAAAAAACTAATATAACAGTACTATTTTTGTATTCATTTTTAGTACAACTTTTTATTTTAGGAACATTTGTTACTATTCTCAATTTACTGAATTTTGTACTAAATTTTGTTGCTGATTTTAGCAAAATACTATACAAAATTTTTAAAAATATTTTTGAAAACCAGTTGCTAAATTTAGCAAAATATTTTGCTAATCACAAAAAAATATATATATTTTAAACAAATAAAAAATTTTATTGTGAAAGGCGTGGTAGAGAAGAATGAGTGTATTTTCTAAAAATCATAACTACATTGTAAATTTTCAATTTTCTGAATCAGACTGCGCAGTTTCTGGTATTGAACCTTCGTCAGTGACCCTGTTTTTTTGAATAATGTAATATTTGTTATGTTTTAATTTGTTTGATTGCGTCTATATGAAATTTTCTGTGCAATCACTGACCGTGGTATATATAAACTGATTTCTAATGTCACATGCACTCGCACTACACGTTAGACAGAGCGCTTAAGCCAACTGATCTATCGTCAGGTCGACTTTTGTTGTGATTCAAACTAGTTTTATTCAATACACGATGTTTTTGTTCTTGCATACATAATTTCAGTACAGTACAACATAATTTCAGTTCAGTACAACTCCAACAACACAACAGTTATATTTTTATTACAGAGTTAAAATTAAAACATTGTTCATGTATTAGGAAAAATGTGTAAAGGATTGAAAAATAAGATCGTTTATTTTAATTTTTTAGTTTTTATTCTGTAAAGTTCTAGTGGATGTACTAAAATTTAGCAAATTTTTTTGCTGATTTTAGCAAATTTATTTTAAATTGTACTGAAATTTAACTAAAATTTAGTAGCGGCTACTAATTGTTTCTACTAATTTCATTTTACTACAGTTCAGCAGACATCTGTTTCTAAATTTAACAAAAAAATACCGCAAAACAGTTAAATTTCCCGTAATGACACCAACATTTTCAGTAGCCATTACAGATTTTTTTCCTTAAGTGTATAGTTTGTTAAAAAAAAAAAATCTAAATACTCAAGTCTCACGAATAACAAGTGAAGCGATATTTTTGCACGATAACAGCAGAAAAGGATGTGCTTTTGAGAATTGGGTGTAACATGAGACTGTTACAATTTTGTACTAAAAAAATTGAAAAATTAAACTAATGCAAAAGCGCTGTAGTATAAAATTTCTATACTACGTTCATACATACATCGTAAATAACCCAGTTTACTACGGTATTACGTTGTCGGTTTTACTACAAGGAAATGAAAATGAATGAATATATTTTTACTGTATCCCTCCCCTCATACTACATGTCACATCACTCTTCCCTTAACCTGAAAACAAAAGCACATGTTGGCGTGTCATTACCCTTCCGTTTTAGAGTGTGTTTATATGTTTTGCCAACATTTCCCCAGGTTGTCCCCCCCTTATGTTTATTTCTATAACATGTAAATGTTTGTTATATTCAAATTTAAATATGTATTTTATATTTTATGACAATGTTCAGTTTCCATGTATGCGTTCGTCCTTTCGTCTCTTTAAATGTTTATGACATTCCTTTGGTGTCGTTGTTCTATTTGCTATAAGGAAAATATTTTAGCAATTTTAAATATTTGTTAAAATTACCAACAAACAAGCACTTAAAAGTTTATTTTATTCCAAGTAAATTTTGGTTAGAAGATGATAATGATGAATATCATGGATAATTGTGTTTTCCGTAATGGCATTTTAATTTTATTGTAAATTACTTTTTAGACAGATTTAATGGTTAGTTCTTACACATTTTTATAAATAACTCGAATTAAACAATGTTAGAATATTAAAATTTGGTTACAACGACCTTTTAATAGTGTCCGACCAAACAGTTCGGCCAGAAAATGCATTTGGTCTGTATTCGGTATTTTAAAGCATTATGGACAAATTTGCCGGTTGGAAAAATGTTTATTTGGCTGATTAGATGCTATTTTGAGTGTCAAATTTGAAGAAAAGTCTTTAGTTAAGCAATGAATTCACTGTTCGGCCAAATTGAAAATATTTCGGCAGCCAAACTTTTAACTTTATAGCTAATCTTCGGCTTTTCTCTTAAATTTTATACACAAAATAGAATTAAATCGGCTCAACAAACATGTTTCCAATAACAAAATTTGTCATCATTGCATCAAAACCGACAAAATATAGTTTTTTGGCCGAACTGTTCGGTCGGACACTACTTTTTAATTTCATTGCACTCAGAAAAATAAGTTAGTAGAAAAGTTAGTAAAACGTCTTGTAAAGCAAGTATACTATATTTCAGCAAATTTTTTTGCTAAAATGATGTTTTCAGCTAAAATTTATGTTATACTTATTCAGTACTTAACTGATTGAAGTAATGTTTTACTATTATATTACTAATGTTTTACTAATATTTTACAAATGTTTTTACTAATATTTTACTAATGTTGTACTAATTTATTTTGCTAAATAAAATGGTGTTGATAAGCACTTTTGTATCTGTTTTTCATACATAAAACAAAATTGTGGATTAAAACAACTTAAATTTTGTGTTGTAACCGGCTTGTGAAAGTAATTGTCCATTAATTAAAATTAAAGACAAAATAAAGTATTTAAATTTAATAAAGATTAAATGTGTATTTGTAAACTAAATGTTTAAAATGATTATTAAATTTTTCCAAATGGGTCAGATCTGTAAAGACCTTTTTAGCAGACATTTTCAGTTGATTCAACTTAAAAATTATGTTGATTTAGCTAAATTCTATGTTCATTTAACTACAACTGTCAACTCAAATTTAGTTCTTCTAAAATTTAGGTCACCTAAACTTAACAGACTGTGATTCTCAACTTCATTGGAAATTCTGCTGGCACAAATTCATTTAATATTGTATATAGTCGTAGCTGAATTTTCAAATATTTGTACGGGATTTTTTTTATGAGTGCAAACCCGATTTATGGAATCAATTTTTATTCCATGGGGTTTTGCTCTTAAGCAAATTAGAAACCATATTTGGTAGAAATGGGTCCATATTATTTTTTTTTAATTTTTTATTTTTTGAACAATATTGATATAAAAAAAATTTAAATTTGACTTTTCATTCCAGCTTTTATAAAACCTTCACAATTCGGGAATTAATTTGTGAACAAACTTTCCTTTACACTCTTTATAAAGAGTACTAAACAGGTACGAAGTAAAGATTTCTGGTCCATATTGCTTTTTATGATTATAAAATAAAAAACGACACCTTTGTTTAGAAATGTTGGTTCAATAAACACGAATCCGCAGAAAAAATAGGAAATTTTCTAGAAGTTTAAGTTGGTCGTTAAAATATATCAATGTAAAATAGCTCGCATACACTTACGGGCTGCTTTCATTTTTATTTCAAAAATATTTGGAATTTTTCAATAAATTTTGAACAACAGCAATTAATTTAAAGAGTTCCTGCAATACTCTCGCCTCATTTTTGATGATGATTTTGAAAATAATATGACTATATAATATTCGGAAGCAAAATTTGTGGACCGCAATATACCATATTTTAAGCCAGACGAATATATTACTTTTTGTGAAACATAAAAATAAATGTAATATACGAATAGTAAAGACGATCTGATATCAAATAAATAAAAATCAGTTTTCAAAATTCCTATATTGATTCATATATTTCATTTAGGAAAAAGGACATTTTTCTAGTAAAAACTTTTACCAATAAGACATTAAATGAAAATTTTAACAAACTGAAATTTATGGTAAAAACTACCTAACGTCTTAAAAAACAAGATAAATAACAAATTTAAATCAAAATACCAAATTAATTCACCATATTTTGAGTTTTTTTTTACGATTCTGCCGACCTACTTTTATAGGTAAGGTCACCTAATAGCACTTTTTTTCTTCAAAGTTAAGGATATAAGTAAGTATTCGAAATTTTAAATTGTCAATAAAATTATGTTTTTTAATGCCAAAAATTTCTAATAAGTCTAATACAGTCAATAAGGTGTGCTATAATTTTGAGCAGTGCTTTATATTAATACAACCAGTTTTTGTTTATGCGTCTTTTTCAATTTTGTAACTATATTGTACTCTATGGAATAGTTTAGCTTACAAGGGAGGTATCCCGAACCGGACCGGCAGATCTTCATGAAAAATCAAAATTTAAGGGACCTGTGTTTTTTTTAGCTGCCCAATCTCATGTTTAGGCTGTACTAAGTGGGGAAAAAAATTACCCCATTTCACATTTTTTTCGGTTTATTTCGTTCTATTAGAAGTTACTACGAATATACAAATTGGGTATCAAATGAAAGATATTTTGAAGACACATTCACTGGTGTACAAATTATTCAAGACATTCAAGTATTTTTGTTATTTGAGAAAATGTGTTTTTTGTAACATTAAATCTGTAGTTTTATTAAGGAATTTTAGTTGTATTTTGCTAAAAATAATGCATATCAATGTCAATTCAATTTGAACGAGGGAGTGTCGGAGGTGTTTCCGATATTCGAAACCGTTCGGTTTTTATGCGAATTTTCCTTTATGATTTCAAATAATTCAAAATGTGGCAAATCTGGGTCCACTATATGGGTAACAACAATATGGGTAACAACATTTTTGTTTTCTTCAGTACTTTAACCCTGTTTTCGTAAATGAAATATAAGTTTTCATACAAAAACAAATTCATTTTTAACCTTACCCTTAAACATTAGATTTGGGCAGCTAAAAGCTTTTTTTTTCTCCTGTACAACATATCCAAAATTCATTAAAATCAGCTTGTTCGGGTGGGGATACCTCCCTTGTTAGATATAAAAACAAAACAAAAAAAAAAAACTCCACCATTAACTAAAGCTGTTCTTATTGCATATTTTACAATTTACAAGAAATTTATACATAATTAAGTAAATAAGAAATAACTCAATGAAACTTGCTTTACAAATTACTTTTTATCAGATTTTACTGGTCTGGGAATTGAAATAATATTGACTTTTGTATGCATTTTCATTTGTGTATCCATCAAATTGAAAATGTTAATAAGGCATTCATTTTTATACAATTACATTTTGTTTTATGCCTCAAATATCGAACAAAAGAGAATTAAAAATAAAATAATAAAAATATTCAGTATGTCTGCATGTTTATGGGGTAAAAACTAATAAAAAGAAAAAAAAGTAGAACCAGCATTTATTGGCAAATTAAAGAACTTACAAATTAATTTCATTTGGGTAATAATTAATGATGAAACATTGTAATTATGTTTAATAGAACTCAACAGACAGACAGCATCATTTCAATTTTGAAACGAATCTAACTGAACCAGCAGCAATTTAACTGTCGAAAGAGCATTTTAATAACTATTTAATTAAATTATAGAAATTAAGCATTAGTTTTAACAAATTGTAAGATTTCAAAACATTTAACTATGAAAAATTTTATTGGACTGTTATAAAATATAGAAATCATTTAATATTATAACATACTTTCAACATCCGTCGCACAGTGGCGCCTGTAAAACAAGTGAGGTTGCAAAAATCAAAAATTTCATGTGCCCCTAAAGAATATTGAATAAACCTATTTTACAGGAAATTTTAAAACGATTTCAAATATGCTACTCTTACTACAATCAGATTTTTGATTTAGAAGATATATGTAGCCCTTCTGATTTTCAGTGTTCAAAAAACAGACCATTTTTAGGTAATTTGGTCAGCTTTCAGATGCAGTATCTCGAAAACTAGTTAACGGATAGTCATTCTTTTTGATTCTATTGATAGATCTTTTTATTAAGTGAAGAATAAAAAAAAATATTGCACAGTTTGCTTTGTGTTTCCCCAGGTAAATCGATATTTACCAACTATCCATTTTTTCATTATTTCTCAACTTTGATGGAAAATAAAACAAACTATAAATTTCTATATTTGCCATATTTTCAAAATAAGTTTTTTGATTAATCTTTTACCTAATGCAAAAATTTCTAGCTGCCCGTCCTTGCCCCCATTTTTTTCTAGAGATAAAATTTTGAAAAAATGTGTTGCATGCATTTTTGGGCAATTTATGACATATAACCGCGAAAATGTGAGCAATATTTTTTTAAAAGAAACATAAAAAATCAAAAATTTTAAAAAATATTTTATTTTACTTCCCATAAAATTAATTTTTCCCCAAATTTCAACTTTGTTAACCCTTAAGTAGGCACCTAAAGGGCGTAGAACCCTTTTCAAACACTCATTTCATATGTTGAACAATTATCTATCATATGTAGAGATGGGATTTTACCCGGTATTTACCCAATGCATGGGTAAATACCGGGTAAATAAAAGATAATACCTTTTTTGGGAATTTATTTGGGTATTTATAAAAATTATTTGATATACAACATCTAGCAAGCTCTAGTTGTCAATCAGCCGAAACTTCATTTGAAATGAGTAATTTGATTTAATGTTTTCAATAGCACGTGTGTTGTTAAATATCAAAAGCGGATAAAATCGAATTAAAACTATATTAAAGTGGATTAAATTGACTTAAAATTGTGGAGAAGGTATGTATTTATTAGTGAAGCTAATATTAAAAAAAAAAAACACAAACACAGTTGTTTGCAGATATTGTGACACGGTTTATAAACAATGAAATGTTAATAAAATGACAAAACATTTAATGAAATATCTAAAATGTCCCGTTTTGGTGAAACGAGATATTGATCAAACGAATCCAGGTGAACTGACAACAATTTCAATGGAAAATTCGACTCAGTCCAGTGATGTTTTAAGCTCTTTGAATTCTCTCCAATCATCAAACTCATGCCAAATAATGTCTGATGAGTATAAAAAGGACCTTCATGAGAAACTGTTCAAGGCTATTAATGTATCTGGTGCTCCATTTTCAACGGTGGAACAGTACAGTTTTTTGAAGAATTGCAACCTTCATATAAATTGACAAACAGAAAGGCAATTTCCACTAAGTATTTAAACAAACTATATAATGAAACAGTAAACGATATTACTACGCAACTGAAGTCCGGAAGGTATTGGCATCTCCAGTGTGACGGGTGGAGCAACATTCGTAGTGAAGGTGTAATAAATTTTATTGTTTCTAAGCCAGATATATGGTTTTTTTCGTAGTTTGGAAACGGAAAGCAACAACATAGTTTATACCCACCTTTTGGTAAATGCCCGGGTATTTTCCAATTTTTACCCAATTTACCTATTTTACCGGGTATTTACCATTTGGGTATTTACCCTTTGCCCATCTCTAATCATATGCCTTTAACATTTTTTGATTATCTCATTTGGTTCATAAGTTATGAAAAAACTCAAATGACGCCACTGTGCGTCGGTTGAATATGTTTTCATTTGATTCGGTTTGTTTGTTTTTTTTTTTGTATCCTACAAACAAATATTACGCTCATTAATTTTCTTAAGTCACAATTTGTATGTATTTCGCTTACAAACAAAAAAAAAAAAAACTAAATTGTCATTTGGTTAATGCTTTCGGTGCCTTTTATAACGAAACACACAGCCACACACACACACTCACAAAATACAATAACCAGAAACGGAAGTTGTCATATTACTAAATAAGATATTACGAAATTCGTTCTTATTATTCAACTAACTACATTCGAAGTCTTACGCATTACGAATTTACAAGTGGCTTTAATAGGTTTTTAGAACTTGTCTTCTTCTTTTTACGCATTCCATACAAAAACACTTACCTGTAAAGAAAGAAAAGAAAAATCGATTAATTTTATGATTTCTGATATTGTTGTAGATATAAAATAAGTAAGGTAATGTAATATTGTATTAAACATAAAGTTAAGAAAGCTTAAAGTTAAATGGCTTTTACTGTATAATAAATATAATATACAAGGGTAGTTTTTCTCCCCCATATTTCAGGAGTATTTTAATCTGGATTGTTGTATTATTACAAGAGTGTGAAGTATAAATTGTTATAATTGAATAATTTGTAATTACAAGTTATAACTTCAAAAGGAATACTGGATGCTGGTGTTATAAAAGATTTATGTATCTTTATACCACCATATAATTAATAATATATCGTAAGATTTAAATCATCACCCAGAAAACAGTCTCAGTTGTGGCAATCGAATTCTGGCTGTTACGAAAACTATCTTCATATTAAATTATATTTAATATGTCTCATTCAATATTATATTCTACTTAAATATTATTACGTTCCACAAAATTTTATTGAAATTAAAAAACTTTTATTATTTTTCATGTGGGCTTCAGATTAATAGTCCCTTGTCCTACTCATTGAACCACAATTGCTTTTAATCTTCCTTTAAATTATTGGCTTATTATTTGGTATTTTATTTTAATAAAAAAAGAAAAAACTATTTGCGTTTGTCTTTTCCGGGATTTGAATTCGGAAACTCGGCCGATCAGAAAGTGAAAGTGTTGGAGATTATTGATGACATGGACTCGTTCCTTATAAAACCATCATACCTCTCATACCAAACTTCTTATAGAAGGTAAGTGTCATATAAGTATGACACAGTCCAAATTTTAGGTTGGTATCTGTTAAGGTTGTGGAAATATCGCGTTTTAAAATGTTAAAAAAAAATCGAAAATTTAACAAAAGTAGTCGTACATAATCGTCCATATCTCTTTAACGATGAAAGCTACGTGATTCATTGACACCTCATTTTAAAGCTACTGTTATCGTTTTTAAGTCAACTAATATTTTTTAAATAAAATTAGGAAAAAATAATTTTTTGAAAGTAAAATGTATTTTTTTCAAAATCTGCGGATCAAACCGCTGTATTTCAAATTTGAAAAAGATACTAAATGCAGTAGAAAAACAGATTAGCTTAAAATAAATATTTTATAAATGTAAAGTTTTCTTCGATCTTCTTTTATTTTATTCTTTTTAGTTTAAAAGAGCTTAAGATCTTTTATTTATTAATTATTTATTTCAAATATTTCGTCTACACATTGGGTGACTTCTTCAGGGAACAAATATTACAATTTGAAAAAACTAGTTTTAATAAAGAGCAATCGTGTGACAACTTCAAAGAATTGTTTGTTATCCTTGAATGAAACATAATTTGACATATATTTTTAACGGATTAAGCAACGAAAGTCATTGATACCTCATTTTGCAGCTGCTCAAATCATGGTTTCACTATTATAGAATTTTAGAATTTTCACTTTTTGATGGCAAAATGCATTTTTTTTTTTGCAAAATCCATGGTTCAAAACGCTATATTTCAAAAACCTGGTTTTCCAAAATTAAAAAAAAAAAAAAAATTTTAATTATAAATTATTCTATACCATTGCAAAATTCCTATATGGTACTCCAGCGGGTTCAAGATTTATTAGCCTTTTAACAATATTTTTTTACATTCATAACTTTTGATTCCGTACGAGCTCCATACAGCGGTTTGAACCGCAATGTTTTGTTAAAGAAATCATTTCACCTTCAAACAATTTTACCACGATAACAGTAGCTTTAAAATAAGGTATTAACGGACTAAACAGCTTTCACCGTTAAAAGGATATGGATGTTTGTGTACGTCATTTTTTGTGAAATTTTCGAATATTTTTCATATTTTGAAACGCGATATTTCAAGATACGCTGGGACTAGCTATCCTAAACTTGGGCGATGTTATAGATATATGTTTTAAATCTTTTATACCAAGTTTGGTTGAAATGGTAGTTGATTTTATATGTTTTTAGTCCATAGGCATTTCATATAACACCGAGGTTTCGACTTCAAATGATCAATGATAGAAAGCTATCCGCAAGATGGGTGACGCTTTGCTCTGAATTGGCCAAAAACGCAATCGTGTGACAACTTCAAAGAATTGTTTGTTATCCATGAATGAAATTATTGCTCAAACAAAAACCTTTTTCGAGAACCTCGAGAAATCCTATTTTTTTGGAAGGAATAAAACTTTGGACTAAGTGTATTAAGCTAAAATGATACCATGTTGAAAGATAAAACACTTTTTATACTAAATAAAACTGTGTTAAATTAAAAAAGTCACGGACTTATTGATCCACCCTCGAATATGGAGTACAATAATTTAAATTGTTCAAATAAGCATAAAAATAAAAAATTTTCTAAAGGAATTAAATAAATAAACATGTTAAAAAAAAAACACTTAACAACCAGCATGTTGCTGCATACAAAACCAAAAGATCTACCACTCTTTTGGCGGTATTGTTAAGGAATTTGATATAAAATGGAAAAAATAATAAATAGAAAAAGTATACACCCCCATCATTAAAAAAGAAAAAATCATAAATAAAAAGCGCCAGACTACGCATCAACATTACTTAACATGATTTGTCAATAAAACGACAAACACGAGGGTACAATATTTTGAAAAAACACAAAAAAAAATATATTAAAACAACGTCCTTGTCCTCTAAGGGGGTTACAAAGTAGAGATTTTTTTTATAAAAGATGACTCATTCGTATATATTTTTCCGTATTTCTATGTCTGCTTTTTTCCCTCATGTAAAATTTGTGTACCTAACCTTTCCTACAATTTGTTTTGCACCTTTTACTCTGTTTTATTCTTTTGCAATTGCATCCTTTTATGTATATTCTACACTGCGTACCATAACTATAAACCCATTTAATTTTTCGTCATATTTAAATTTTAAGAAATAATTAAATGAAACTTATTGCGGTTTCTTAAAGTGTTATACCGGAACTTTTGTTTTTGCAAATTGAAGCGATTAATTTTTAAAATTGACGTATATTCGCCAATTTTAAAAATTGTATTTCTTAGTGTTTCATAACTATATTTGAATCATTATTAAGTGTTCAAATCGAAGTTGCAAAATCAAATATAAAGCTTATTTTCTTAAAAGGTTTTCCTTATTAATTTTCAAACAAATTGTCATGCAGCCGAGTATTCGACCTCAGAGTTCGTCCAAATTTTGGCCGAAAACCGAAATTGAGTACATTTTCAGATTAAATTCTCTAATTTCGAGTACACTCACACACAAGAAGTGTTATTAAATTCGTTACATATTTTAGTAAAAATAAAAAATTTAAAGTTTTCCCATTTTTTTCAAAAGACGTCATTAAAATAATTGAATTCATTGTTTGATATTTTTGAAAAAAAAAATCCAAATTTTTTTGTTTGAAATTTACTCAAGTTTAAATATTTAAATAAATTTCGTTGTCAAAATCAACCCATATTCACGTTTTATTCAAATTGAAAAGTAAATTGAAAAAGTTAACTTGATTTGGGTCGAACAATTAAAATTTGGCTGAAGCTCTGCTACGGCTTCGGGGAAAAAATGAGTTCGGTCGGATCCTATAAATATCTAAATCAAGTAAAAAACTCCAAATTTCAGACTTTTTTGAAAATGGCTAAACTTTTGGTGAAAGTTGTAAGAAAAATTAAGCGACCGGAAAAATGTATGAGCATTTTTGGAATAAATCAAAGTTATCTCTACCTCCCGTGTAAAAAAGATCTGATCTGACCAGATCAAGTTTGATCTGTTTTACCAGATCTAAACATATCTCATAGCCTATATGATCAGATCTAATAAGATCTTAAAAAATGAGGACAAACTTGAGATCTAGTGAGATCCGGACATATCCGATCAAATCTGGGAAGATTCAATATTTTTAGATTTGAAAAGGTTTAATAATTTTTAAAATTTTCAAGTTAAGTGATTAAAAACGCTTATTTAAATGTTAATGCGTTTATTCAAAAGTTTAGGACAAATAAATGGATAACAAAGACAATGTGAAGCAAACCCAAATTTTTTTAATTGTTTAAATTTTATAGCTCATATCAAAATTAGCCATTTATTAAAGTGTTAATAAATTCAGCTTAATCCGACGTCTGATTCTTGTGATCAGATACGGACATCAACTGGCACGGAATATCAATTTATTATGTTTTTATTTTAGCTTCTTTCTATTTTACAAAAATCGTCATAGTTTTATATTCCAAGAACAATTTATAGTACATACAAAAAATTAATAAAAATTTTAGAAGTTTTCCTAAAGTTTTTAAATTTTTAAAAATAACGAACACAATAAAAACTTAAAATAAAATTAGAAAGTTCATGGCATAACAAAAAAATTTTATGTACAGTTTTTTTTGGTGCCTTTGACAACGGCTTAAAAGGCTTAGATCTGGTACTTTCCATTCTTTGTGGTACTTTTCTGGTAATTTTTGAAAGTACTAATACTTTTAGCTCTTTCACTACCCTCGTACACAACAGTGGACGCATATATAAAAAATTGGATATTAAAATTAAACTTTATATTTTTCAATGAAAATGAAAATTATTCAAGTTCGAGGTATATATATATATATTTCTATATATTTCTTTGTTAGGATATTTTCCTAACAAATAATCTATAGAGTTTTTGTTTTCAAATTTATTAATTGACCACTTTCAGGAATGTGTTGATTAGGGCGGGTCGATTTAAAAATCGCTCAACGTTCAAGGAAAATCGTATTCTAGGGATCAAAATAAGACACTTTGCCGAAGGAACCATACCTCTAAAACGAATTCTGATACGATTTTCCTTGAACGTTGAGCGATTTTTTTGCCTCCATACAAATCGGCCCGGCCTAGTGTTGATAGATCTATTTTGGGAATTTTCTAGGTTTCCATCATCAGAACACGTTTTGAAAGAAGTGACAATCCAAAGCAAAACGTCAAACATTCATATAAACTAAACTAATAAAGAAACATAGAGTATGACCTCAAACTTACATAATTATCATTTTCATTGCACAATTAAAGGTCGGAAAAACATAATTTTTATTTTTAATAAAAATTATATCAATATTATCAATCAATATTATTATATTTTTCTTTAGATCCATATGTTCATTAGGATATTGGTCATTGATTTTCTTTATATATTTACAAACTGTTCCTCAGGGCAATACAGTCTCGATTTTTGTTAACAAACTCCTACTCAAACTCAATCAGCCTTTATCTCCAAAGAAAGGGGCGTATGGTGTGTCTCCTAAACTAGCAAAACTACAATCTCGAAATTTGGCACATAGATTCATTTAACGGCCAGAACAAAATAAAACAAATCATTTTTGTTTATTCCAATGTTTTAGTGGTAAAAATGGGCTGAGAAATCCTAAAAATTCGCTTTTCGAACCCATTTTTAGTGGGTAGTAGGGAACCCTTTTCTTTCTAATTTAAGGGCCACTAACAAGAATCTAAAGTCAAAATAGAAATATATACACAAACAAAAAGTCGGTAGTGAAATGGTTCAATAATACGGCGAAAAATGTAGTGCGGTTATAGTTATGACACGCAGTGTATATTCTCTGGTAAAGTGGGGTGTTTGGAGTGATGGATGGATGGATAAGCCAACATTAAGCTTTTTATTTCTGTTTGTACTACAACATACGAATTTCAATGACCTCAGGATGCCTTCGTAAGAAGGTTTGCAAAAACTCAATCTGTATTTCAAATGCATATTCGTTCTCAAACATAAATCTTTTCGTTTTTAACATTTTCCACTTGAAATGGAGTTTTTTTTACCTCATCATTTTTTTGAAAACTGTGTAAGTATCGTACTTTACTGCAGTAACTCTGTATGAGAAAGTAAAGAATTGAGTAATGTTTGTATTTAACTTGTTGTTACTTCTGCCACTCTCTAAATACTTAAATAAGTTTATGTACACTAATCCCTCGATTAAGGCTCATTTGTAGGACAAGGAATTTCATACAACTAAAAGATAATAATAGGCGCTTATAAAATACAGCGAAAAACAAAAAATATGCTCTGCATTGCGCTTTGTGCAAAAATCGAACCTTAAAAACAAAAAAAACTAATTAATTTCCCGTCATTTCAAAAGGAACAGAACCTTGTTCGATTTTTTCGGTTCAGCAAAATTTCAAAATGTTATAATAATTTTGCTTAACCCTCAAACCGTCAAGCCCGCCTCCAGGCGGGGTATTTTAAATTGGACAAAAGTGACCCAAATGAGGTTTTTATGATAAGAATTTAAGCTATTTCGATATAAAACAAAATATAAAAAAAATTTTGTGAAGTATTTTTTTGTGCACGGTTTAGATGCAAAAAAACGTTAAAGCTAAAATTTCGTAAAATTAAAAAAATAAATATTTTGAAATAATACTTAACACAAAATAAGATTGACGCATACACTTTTCAAAAAAGTTCAAACTTTGGTACAAGGACATACAGGATTACAAAAGGACATCTGTAAAAGATATTGCCTTAACATAAAAACGTATGCATGGATTTTTATGAAATTTGGTAGAAAGTAGTATTAGCAACGCATACAAGTTTACTCAACTTACGTTGAAGTTTTAGTGCGTTTTCGTTCAATTTCGCGTTTTTCGAAAACCGAAAATCACCATATCTTCTTAAGTAAAGTCACATAAAGGGTAATTTTTAGACTGTAGTTATATTTTGACAAGAGGAATAATTTATGCCCAAACTTATTATTTTTAATGCATAAGTTTTCGAGATTCGCTCTTAATCTATATTGGTTCATATCGCCTGAAATAGGCAACAAACAATTTTTGGTAGAATAACATATTGATTACACAGGCCTACAAAAAAAAATTTTTTGTTTGGTGCCGCTAATTCTATGTTATAATTTGGTTAATTAGTCCGCAAGACGTCATGGTTAGCTGTCAAAATCGCGAAGCTACGTTCAGGTCTGTATCGATCGGTCATAACCTAAAAAATGTATTTTATTATACTTAATGTCATTATAGTCAATTAATTTCTTTGATTAAATGATAATATCGATATGCCGTCGTCGAGAAAGTGTTGTGTAAATAATCCAAATACATTTTGTTATATTTGAATATGTAGTAAAAAAGTTTAGAAAACCTATAACATATGCAGTGAAGAAGACATACTTTGATTACTTTAATATTCTTGCGAAATCTCGAAAACTACACGTAGCATTAAAAAAGTAAGTATCAATTTTTTATCAGGGTACCGAACGTACTTGAAATCTGTTTTATTTTTAGCGGCACCAAAATCATTGTAGGCCTGTGTTATTTTTCGTGCCGAACAAGTTCATTGCAAAAAAGCTTAGGCCGGTTTGAGGGTTAAATCAAATTATAAAAATGTATCCAAATTGAGTTGAAAAAAAATTATTAAAACAAATACTTAAAATAAATACAAAATATGTGCTAAAAAGGACAAAAAGTGCACTAAAAAGCACAAAATAAGTATAAAAAGTAAAATTATGCAAAAACATGCATTATTGTCAAAATATGCAACTACAAATCGATGCCATTTTGTTCTAAATTTAATGATTTGGATAATTATTAAGTCAATATCAGTTTTAGATTATTAAAAAAAAAAAAAACATGCATTTGCATGTAATTGTTTGATTCTCTTAACCCTAGAAAGTTAATCTAGGTCTATAAGACCTATATACGCTTTTTTAAATTTAACTTTTCTCTAGTTTCTTGCTATCAACTTGAAGTTGGTTTACTGTTTTTAAAAGGCAATTTTGCGCTTTAAAAAATGGCTTTAGTGTTTTTTGTTTTCTGTCGAGCTTTTGTGTAATTTTTTTGGCTCAGCAAAAGTTCTGAAAATAAGATTAATTTTCTAGGGTTAATACAGCATTTTTCTTTTTTCATTATAATTTATTATAGCTAGTTCGTTCCTCTAGTAGCAACATTTTTTTAATTGACAATCGAAAGGTCATGCATATGCATGTTTTTCTCTATAATCTAAAACGGATAAAGACTAAATATTAATCCGAATCATCAAATTTAGAACAATATGGCATAGACTGATATTTGCATATTTTGTAAAAGTTCATATTTTGACTTTTCATGCATATTTTGCGCTTTTTAATGCATATTTTCCATTTATTTTAAACATTTTTATCATTTGTAAAAAAAAAATAAAATTTGGATACATTTTTGTATTTTGATTTAAGCGAAATCATTTTTACATTTTTGCTAAACCCAAGAAAAGCTCAAGATTCTGATCCTATTGAAAAGATAGATGCTAATTTTATCTATATTTTTTATGTTTTTAAGCTTTGATTTTTACAAAGAGTGTTTTTCAAGTGCATGATTAGGTTTTCATGATTTAAGCCATATTTTTCACGATTTTAGTGCATATTTTTTTTTTAGCTGCATTCTAAAATCCTAGCGAAGATCCAGAAAAAGGGTTTGAGTTTTTGATTAATTTTCTAATCTACTGTAATTTATATTTTTGTAGTGAAAATTTTTATGTTGAGGGAGGAAATATGCGGGAGAAAATATGCCGGTATATGCGCATATTTTCCATTTTTAGTTTTTAGATCTTGGTCAAAATTTAAATAAGATGAGTTGAAATCGAATTAGTTAACAAACGAAAATGTTCAAATCTGCCGTTAATCGAGGTATTGGTGTGTGTATTTATTTGCTCGCTCGCTTGGTTGATTTGACCCTGCACTTAACCCTTTATTTAAGCATTTCGGATTATACATTTATTATGTCTAAAGGAGAGTACTTTTCTCAGTCTTCTAATTTAAAGGATAATATTGAATTATATCCTTACATTTTGTTATTTAAAGGTTATTTGTCACTTTAAAGATAAATTTAACTAACAATCACATCGTTGAAATTAATGGATTTTGTCCTTGTGTACGTACTTGTTAAATTGTTGGTGTTGGTTTTTCGTAATGACAATTAATTGAAATCTGTTGTCTTTTTCAAAATCTCTCTTACATAATTTAGATTTTATGTAAATTTCGTTATTAGCTTAAGGTTGTCTTAAGTTGTTAATGCATATGTATGTGTACACTTAAAAAAAAAAAAGAACTTAGTATAGCAAACAATTTTGCTGAGTCAGCAAAGTTTAAGTCAGGAGGGTGCTTGCAAAAAAATTTGCAAATTTCAGAATTAGTAGATTCAGCAAAACTTTTCTGTCACTTAGTTGATTAAAAAATCCTTGCTAAAAGTTAATAACATTTTTGCTGAATATAAGTACACTGAAAAAATACTCAAAAAATTTGTAGAAAAATTATATTTTAGTAAAATTATTTGCTGAAGATTTGAAAAATTGTTTGTGATTCTTTTAAAAATTATTTACATTACGTTGCAAAATATACGAATGTTTGTGCTTCTACATTGACGACACACTCATATAAGAAATTCGGTTGTCTCAACAGAATTTCATCCAACCGAATTGATTCGGTTGATGCCATCTCGTAAATTGTTGTAACCGAAATGGGGGTTGTGAGAACCAAATTCGGTTGTGACAACCGAATATACGAGGTTGCAGCAACCGAATCGATTCAGTTGAATGCCATTTTAAAATGTTTGTGGGAGTGCATGAATTAATGTAATATCTGAAAATATATAGAAATAATTATATACAACAGAAACAAAATTTTCTTTTAACTATTTACATCAATGGTTGTCTAAATATACAATCCTTATTTTGCAATAAGAAAACGGAAACATAAAAAATTACCAAAGATGTGTGTCCTTGTCTTTCGCTATAGTCTGTTTACCTGAACGTATATTTGTTTGCAATTTGACCACATTACACTAATAATTACTTTAAAAATTTAGTTTACAAATACACACTTAATGTTTATTAAATTTAAATATTTTATTTTATACAAGTTTGATATAATTTTTATTAAAAATAAAAATTATGTTTTTTCGACCTTTAATTGTGCAATGAAAATGAAAATTATTCAAGTCCGCAGCCATACTATTAGGATATTGTCCTAACAAATAATCTAGAGTTTTTGTTTTTAATTTCATTATTTTATTTTATCTTTAAGTTAATTAATAGACAATTACATTGACAAGCCGGTGACAACACAAAATTAAAATGAATCCACATATGTATTGTTATTGTTAGCGTCTTTTTGTATGAAACACAGATAAAAAAATCTTCCATAGTTGGTTTTTTTATATATCTTACAAAAGTTTTACTTTTCAGTATCATTTTACTTGTCTCTACTACATCTTGACATGCCGCGACATCTACATGATTCTGCGTATATCTTTCAATCTGGTTGTCGTCCACACTATTAATGTGCTTATCAGCTAAATTTTTTTTTAGCAAAATAAATTAGTAAAATATTAGTTCAAAGCAGTTAAGTGCTGAATAAGTATAACTAAAACTTTAGCTAAAAACTCAATTGGAGCAAAAAATTTGCTGAGAAATAGTATACTTGATTTACAAGACGTTTTACTAACTTTTCTACTAACTTATTTTTTTGGGTGTAGTGTAATGTTTTAATACTAAAGGACATTTTAAGTGCAAAATAAACAATGGTTTACAAAAAGTTTTTGTTCAGATTAACTTTTTCAAAAGGGTTAATTATAACAATAATAAAATGGTTTAGATATATGGTAGTTACACAATTAGTGTAACTTTACTATTGTACAATTGCACGCAAACAATCAAATAACACTGTGCAACAAATTTGGATTCACCGATTGTAACCTGAATAAGAATAATAGGGAATGAAAATATACTATCAGTAAATTTTAAAATTATTGCTTGGATTTTATTTCTTGGTCTCTTTTCAGGCTAATTTTAGATTTTTTAATGGATTGTAATGAAATGCAATCGTATATAATCATTAGGGAAATTTTTTTTATGACATTTGCCACAAAATACTACTTTTGACATTTGTTCAATTATTATGCAAAAATGCCATTTTTACTCCACCTTGCCATAAAATGCTATTTTCTGCTGTTTTAATACTTTTTTGAATTTTTAGCCATAAAATTTACTTTTTAAACCATTTCTACATTGAAATTAATGTTTTCTAATATGGCTATAACTTTTATTTTATAAAAATATTTTTTTTGTTGAATCTCGCTCAATACGCCATGCAAAATTGATATTTCAAAAACCTGAACTAAAATCTGACTTGGCTTATACACAAAAAAATAAAAACTCAATTCAATCCCGAAAACAGTCGATTCAATAATTTGTATTGCTGAAATTCTGCCAACAACAAAAAATACTCATTCAATCAACTCTTTTATTGGAATTATTTTCAATTAAATTTAAACACACATTTGACTATGATTTTTATTATATTTGTCTACACATTTGATTAAAAATAAATTGAATGGATTAAAAATTGTTCAAGATTGTATACCTTTTTTATTTCCTATATATATAAATTTGATTAAAAATAAATTGATTATTAGTGTCCGACCGAACAGTCCGGCCAAAAAACTATATTTTGTCGGTTTTTTGATATCTAGAGGCAATGATGACAAATTTTGGTATTGGAAACATGTTTGTTGAGCCGATTTAATTCGATTTTGTGTATAAAATTTAAGAGAAAAGCCGAAGTTTAGCTATAAAGTTAAAAGTTCGGCCGCCGACTTATTTTCAATTCGTCCGAACTTTCTGAGGCCGAACAGTGAATTCATTGCTTAACTAAAGACTTTTCTTCAAATTTGACACTCAAAATAGCATCTAATCAGCCCAATAAACATTTTTCCATTCAAATTTCCAAATTTGTCCATAATGCTTTAAAATACCGAATACAGACCAAATGCATTTTCTGGCCGAACTGTTCGGTCGGAGACTATTGATTATATTAAAAAGTGATTAATTTCGTATACATTAGCAAAAGACCTTGAAAAAGTGTTGTTGTCATACCAAATGTATTTGTTATAGCTTGAGTATTATAAAATTGATTTTAATGCTTATAATTCTTATTTAGTTAATAGAATTATTTAGATTTATGTGAACAAATTGCTCGTAGAAATCAGTTTTTTTTTCTTTCTATTGACACGTACACAGAAAAAAATATTTCCCTACATTTTTCAATTTAATCGGTTTGTTGAAAATTTTAAAAGCTGTTAATTAAAAATTAATTGAATCAATTAAAAATTAATTGAATCATTGAAAATTAAAATTATTGAAGTTCGAGGCTATACTCTATATATTGTCCATACTCGAGGCCATACTCTATATATTGTTCTGACAAATAATATTGTCCTAACAAATAATGGTACACAAAATTTGCTAAACCAAAATTTTTAAAATGCGTTTTTATACCAATCTCGTCATTGCGCAACATTTATAAATAAATTAAAAACTTTTTCGCCAAAATATACTTATATCAAAATCTTCAATCGTTTGCAGGGAGCTAACGATACTCTCCGAAATTTGGTTGACTATTTTTGCCGAATTCAGCTCATTAATCTGCATCGTTTGAGTGCTATTACTTCAATTATTTTACAAAAAAGCAATTTTTGGGACACTCTACTAGTACTCAATTTGAGTAGAATTGGCTGCTGTACTCATTGACATTTTGCTCGTCATATGGAGAGGATGGGCATCATAATTGATCCATGTGTGTATTATGTCTGGAGGATGATAGAACATATGACCGTTTTGAAAACGTTCATATACCCAACTTTCTGTTTGGAGATTGTGTCTGAAAGTTTTTGGACATAATCTAGACTTTCTGTTGGGAGATTGTTTCTGGAAATTTTCGGTCATAACCCCCAACATGAAAATGGGTATAATGTCCGTGGGGGTTAAGACCGGTTATAGCAGAAATATGACTATTTTGGAAAGTTTTTGTTTGGCGTTTTTTTGTAGTAATAAAAGAGCGTGTTTATAAAATTTTAGTAATCTGCAAAAGGAAACATCCAAGACAAGATTTGGACGAACTTTCATGGAATGGCCAATGAAAGTCTCTAAATTTATGTTTTTAATTAAATATTAAACTTTCGTGGGAATTGGATGGTGCCTTAAATATTTCATGCCAAAATGCTATAACGATAGAAATTTTTTTAATAGTTGGCATCTCTGCTTATATGACATTAAGGAGTGGAAGAAAAAAAATAGTGCATAAAAATAACAAAGTTGCAACACAGCTATTATAACTAAGGGCAACCAAAAATAAGCTAGAGCTTGTTTTTTTTTTTTTTTTTTTTGAAAGGATAGAACTATTAAGACTAAATACAAGTTCGGATCATGAAGTTATAAAAGTTTTAAGCAATGTTTGTTAGAGTCTTTTTTAAGCATATTTTTGGTATTTGCTTAGTTTAGCTTATTCTGTAAATGTTAGCTACTTTTTGACGTTTTTTCAAAACTTAAGCTTATTTTAGATTTTTTCTTTTAAAATGAGCTTTTTTACAATTTTTTTGAAATCGTTATTTTGAAGATTTTTTTTTTAAATTTTAAAAAATTAAAACAAAAAGTCTATTTGTTGATCTTTTATCATATTTTTTTTAAACTCATTTTTGACACAGTGTTCCTTTTTTGACCCAGCACATTTAAACGGATATAATTTTTTACTGGAAAAAGACAATTAAGTGATTTAAAAAATTAAAAATTACTTAACATCTTGATAACAATCGTGAATAAAAAAATTGCTATCCAGGATGGCCAAATAATTATATGAAAAAATCAATTTTTGACCTTTTTGATGGAACTTTTTTTAAAAATGATTTAAAAATATAAAAAAGCCAAATCGTTTATATTGTTGATTTTTTATGTTGTTGAAAAAATATGAAAATAAATATGCTAGAAATTAATTTATCGATTGTATATGATTTTTGAAAATCTGACCGATTGAACGATGAACTTTTGAAATACACTAACAAGGGAGGTATCCCGACCCGTACCGGCAGATCTTAAGGAACTTCGGATACATTAAAAGGTCTCCGTGTTTGTTTTAGCTACCCAATCTCATGTTTAGGCATTACTAAGTGGGATAAAAAATTAACCCATTTTACGTTTCATTCAAGTATTTTTGTTATTCAAAAAAAAATGTGTTTTAAGTAACATTTAATCTATCATTTTATTAATTAATTTTAGTTGTATTAAGCTTAAAATAATGCATAGCAATGACTAATCAATTTGAACGAGGGGATGTCAAAGGTTTTTCCGATATTCGAAACCGTTCGGTTTTTATGCGACTTTTTCCAAAGAGCCTTTTTCCCTTATATTTTAAATGATTCAAAAATGTTCCAACTCTGGGTCCACTATTAAGGCAATATGGCTATCAAAATTTTTGTTTTCTTGAGTACTTTAACCTTGCGTACAAATAAATCTAGTTTTCGTAAATTAAAGACAAGTTTTCGTACAAAAACAAATGAATTTTAAACCCTTAAACGAGAGATTGGGGAGCTAAAAGAAAATAGTCTCTTATTTTTTTGCTCCTTTACAAACATATCGTCAGGGTTGCCACATGTCAATTTAAAGAAATGGTCGAAAACCACGGTATTTTTCCAAAAAATTTAAAAAATCGGTTAACTTGAAATAAAAAATAATTATTCATATATTTTTGAATTAAGATTTGTTCACAAAATTTTACAAAATTAAAATGTTTAAAATATCTTTAAGATATTTAAAATATATTCCTAGACGGATTTATATGCTGTCAAAGTTTTAACTTTAGTTGACAATATTTTCACTAGAGGGCGCTTCTTAATGAAGCAAATTTAATATGTTTTTAGTTTATCTAAATTTATTTTTATAATCCAATTTGACCTTTTGAAGCTTAAGAAAACAATTTTTCTATTACACCTTTGTTTGACTGATGACGTTTTTACACAAATTTTAATTATAGTAAAGATTTTAATAAAAATATATGACATTTAACGGTTTATTTTTCAATTAAACAGCTTATTTTTTATATTTAAAAGGCTTATTCTAATGTTTTTGAGCTTAAAACATTGGTTTTAGAGCTGCTTTTTGGTTGCCCTAATTATAACCATTAAAGTATCAACGACAACTTTAACATAAGATATAAAATGAAACTAAAATTTCAACGAAGAAAATTTAAAAAGAACCGTTAGGGTTATATAGTATTTTATGTTAACAAAAAATGTGTAAATTGAAATTGCACACAGGTGTGTTTAGAGGAAAAGAAAAACGAAGAAGAAGGCCATAAGTTAAAAACCAACAATAAGAGACACTTTTACTAATAAAAAGTAAAAGATATTGTTTGAACTTAAAATTTTTATATACTATGTAAATAAAAAAAAGTTTTAAACAATAAAAGGGGGTAGACGGACATACCTGACAAGTACTGGTAAACATTATACGTACATGTTCGAGTTAGGTCAGTCACTTTGTAACATACTTTGTTTCACTAAAAATGTAGGGAATAAGTTTATTTAGCAAGTAAAATATATAAGGGATGGTTCGCTAATGTGAACCTTTATTTTTTTCGTGTTGTTGCATAAATATGTCAAAACTGGCAATATAATAAATAGAACAATTTTGGTCTTAAAAGTTTAGTAATGTCATAATGCTTGTTAGGAAAATACGCTAGCCACGTGTTTGATAACATTATACGTACATGTTCAAGTTAGGTCAGTCACTTTGTAACATATTTTGTTTCACTAAAACTAAAAATGTAGGGAATAAGATTATTTAGCAAGTAAAATATATAAGGGATGGTTCGCTAATGTGAACCTTTATTTTTTCGTGTTGTTGCATAAATATGTCAAAACTGGCAATATAATAAATAGAACAATTTTGGTCTTAAAAGTTTAGTAATGTCATGATGCTTGTTAGGAAAATACGCTAGCCACGTGTTTGATTGATTACTAAGAAGACAAGAATGGAGCAAAATTAATGATTAATAGGTTTTTTGTTAAGTTCTGCCTATTATGGAGGCTTAAGCTTTTCTAAAACTTCGAGTTCTGATAAGATCTTTAGACAGATAGAAATACTAATATCAACCTAGCTAATATGTTTGATTTGCTTTATTTTTGTAAATATACGGAGGCTGAAAGCTCGTTATAAATTAAAAATAACAAAAATAATCTCAATGTATATATAAACCAGGGGTGCCCACGGCCTATGCGCTTGGTACTCATTTGTTTTTGTAAAAACACTTAGCTATAGGCTGTGTGTTTTAATACACATATAGAGCGCTCAGCACTAGCAATACGAAATACACAAACAACTTTGTCTTATTAGTTTTTTTGTCGTTCTTCACTGTATACACGCAAGCGCAAAGCAACAACACTTTCGTACACTCAGGGAACTTCTGCTTTAAAAATATGTAGTTGTTTGGGTTGTAATACAGTTTCATTATTTTTAATGTAAATGTAAGTCATTTGTAGAACAAATAAAATTTTTAACTAACCTTGTAGTTCATTTAAAAAAACAACTCACATCAAATGACTGTTTTATGATTTTACATTCATTTTTTACAGTTGTTTTTTGTTATTTAAAAAAATGGAAATAAATAAATGTTTGTTTATTTTTTACTACCATGTGGTTAATTTTTACTACAATTGTTAGTCATTTTTTGAACATTAAAAAACAAATGACAATGTTAGTTGAATTTAATGAAATGTAATGTAAGTCGTCCTTTTTTTTAATGAAATTTCATTTGTTTTTGACTACAATTGCTGTCGTCTTTACCAACATAATTCCCTAAGTGTATGCTTTGCTGGTAAACATTGAAATATTTTTTCTTTTTTCTTTGTATGTATTGGTTTTTACAACAAAAAATATTGAATAAAAATTAGTTTTTCTTTAAATGTATTGGTGTTTGCTCTTCCATAAGGAACTTTTGGGCACTCCTGATATAAACAAAAAACTAATAAAACTGTAATCAAGTTTAATTTTGGTTATATTGTTTTGAAAAAAGTTTTCGCGTCAATGCATACTTTCTTTCATGGTTTTGTTGTGTCGTTGCAAAAATGCCCGACAACATAAAGTGTAATTTTTCTTCAACAGAAAAAGTGAATAACAAGTTTTAACAAATTTTCTTAGTCGGATTTTTGCAAACAGTAAGACTTTTACTCACAACAATAAAGCAGCTTTAAATCGTTTTAATAAACACAATTAAAAAAGAAATTAATTTATATAAGGAACTTCAAAAATTTATAACACATTTTAGGTAAAATATTTTGAAAATTTTTTTTTTGTATGACATGAATAACCTTATCTATCAACTTGGTATACCTCAAACTATTTGAAACTACATCATTTTCAAATACTGTTCTCAAAACTTAATTCCATTAAACGGTACAAAAACTATATGGAAAAAACGGCAAAAGTTTAAAAATTGGAAAATTTTGTTTTCACTAGTAAACCACCATACAGTGAATGTATCTCCCAAGTCTAGTGAGTCCATTTTGTATTGGTTTAGAACTGAAAGAAAAAAACTATGAACAAAAAAACTAAAATGAATAAAAAAAAAATCTTGTAAGTTTCATGTAATTTTTTTAATTTTTCGACTTTAAAATGGCCATCAATTCTTTTGGTGAAAACGTTTCAACGTGAAACTTTGCACGTCGTAGCTTTTAAGTATACTCAACCTAACCCTGTCCATCGTTCCTCTCAATTCATAAAACTTGGAGAAATAAGAGACATCTAAAGTCAGTCTTAATAGGTGCCGAAAATACAGATTTTTATTGATTTTACATAATTTTCTAACAATGCTTAAGAGCGTATTTCAATTTAGGTCCACTTTAGTGAACATGTTCGATAATGCGAACATTCCCTTATAGAAATAAATATTGATTTTTGTAATAAATATACGAACTCAAAAAAAAAATCAATTGACATGTTTGTTACGAGACAGGCAGGTGTTCATTGATACTTAAACACGTTTAGTTAGAATGCAAAAACAAAATAATAAAACAAACAAAAACAATATTAAAAAAATTATAGAATAATAGAAGACAACAAATAAGGAACATTACTACAACAACAACAAAATTAGGTTATATTGCATGGGGTGGGTGTTTTCTGTCTTTCCCCAAAAACGTGCTTTCATTTCCGAACGGATGTTATACATACAAATTGATTTGTCACTTGTGAATTTCAAATCGATTTTTATGTTCCAACCAACCAACCAACCATTGTACAAATTTCAAAACATATGAGTCATTGCAAAAACTTTAAGGCGTTTGAAATATTTCAAATCAAAACCAAATTATCATATACTATGTGTAAGTTAAAGTTATCCACCCTTAATGTCCACATAAGAAGTTTCCCCAAATTTAGAAGGCGTGCTTTTTTAAGAAATGAAAATTTTTGCTTATCATCATTAATAAAAAAAATTTTTTTTTTTTGCAAAGTTTTCCCCTTTTGATTGCATTTTAATATGAAATTAAGCTTTAGGCAAAAACTTCAGTCTGTTCTTATTTTTTTATTGTTCCATAAAGAAAGAGGGTGGCTGGTGTGTCTTAGCTACTAAAGAAGGAACCAAATGTATAAAATTTCTACATTTTTGGGTTAAACAAAATATATATTTTTAACCACTAATGCATACACGGAGGGAGTTTTAGCAGACAAAAAATATTTAAAAATTTTCAGGAAACTAATGGAATTTTTTTTTTTTTTTACAAAAGGAACGAAAATTTTCTTAACCCCTTTACTAACTTTCTACACTACAGTGTACACATTTAAAGAAAATATAAAAAAATATATGCTAGTACAGTGGAACCTCGATTATCCGGTTTGCACGGGACCGGACTCAGCACGGATAATGGAAAACACGGTTAATAGCAAAATAGTCGCGGTTTTTGTTAACAAACTCCTATTTTTATTTTAAATCAGCTTGTATCTTCGAAAAAAAGGCGTTTGGTGTAACCCGAGTAAATACGTTCATATACAATCATATTTTATTTAATAAAGGGTCCGCCATCTAACTTTTTTTTCAACTAGTGCTTATTTCGTGAATGGTAACACTTAGCTCATGTCTGATTTGACAGATAATTAGTTTTTTCTGTGTATACGCTTGAACAACGCTGGGAAATATTGCGACATTACTTTGAAAATCATGGTAACGTTGCAGAATGTGTGCGAAAATTTTCAGATGAAGCTCATTTTGATCTTGGCGGGTATGTAAACAAGCAAAATTGTCGCATTTGGGGCACAGAAAACCCGCACGCATACATTGAAAAGCCGATACACCCAAAACGAGTCACTGTTTGGTGCGGATTTTAGTCCAGATCTGGACTAAAATCCGCCTCGAGGCATAATTGGGCCATTTTTCTTCGAAAATGAGCAAGGAGTGGCCGTTACAGTCAATGGCGATCGTTATCGGGCCATGTTGAACGAATTTTTGTTCACAATAATTGAAAAGGAGGATATTGGCAACATTTGGTTTGAACAGGACGGCGCTACGTGCCACACAGCCGAAGCTACACTCGATGTTTTGCGCCCTGTTTTTGAAGATCGCATTATCAGCCGCAGAGCTGATGTCGTTTGGCCACCTCAAAGCTACGATTTGACACCGTTGGACTATTATTTGTGGGGTGCCGTCAAAGATAAGGGTTACGCCAACAAGCCAGAGACAATTGACGCTTTAAAGGACAATATTCGTGAAGTTATTGGTGAAATACAGCTGCACACAATCGATAATGTGCTTAAAAATTGAACCGATCGTGTAGGCTACTGCATGGCCAGCCGAGGCAGCCATTTGAATGAAATTATTTTCCATTATTAACCGGAAGGATTGTACTTTCAAATAAAAAAAGAAATTTGAGAAAATATTCAGTAGTTTTTTTTTATAGCATTTTCAAAAAAAAAAGTTATTTGGCGGACCCTTTATAAGACATGTTGAACATAACAAATCAAATTGTAGTTTGCAATCAATAATGTGGAAAACTTTTTAATGTAATTGAGTTAAACAAAATTTTAAAACGATATTTTCAATTGTAATTTTTCTATTTCAAATTTTAGCAGAAATCTTAATATATTAATCTAAAATGTATAGAATTACAAACATAATTGGAATTTGCATTAGAGCTTGCAAAACGTATAGATTAAATTGTAACTAATTATTTTAAATTGAGAAAATTTTAATTAAAATGTTTACTAGCACTAAATTTCTATTAGAGTAATTTGCACTATAATTTAATTATTTTATAACTGTCCATGTGAAAACTGATTCGTAAATGAACATATATGATCATATATGGGCTTGTATATGAACATATATGGGTATGGCTGGACATATATGTCCATATATAGTTCAATGTATAACCATATATGTTCTCATATATAACCATATGTTTCGATCCGAAATTTGAGGGTATATGGTCGTATATGATCATATATGATCATATATTGATCATATATGAGCATATACGACCATATATGAGACCATATATGGTCATATATTGCACTATATGGGCATATATGACTAGCTATAGCCATATATGATAATATACAACCCCATGTATGATCGTATATGTATGTTTCTATATGAATTAATTTTCACACGTGTGCTTTAATTACAAATCGAAATTTTCAATATCCTTTACAAATTTTCTGCATTTCAAATAGAACACTTAATAATTTATTTGAAATTTAATTGAGTGTTAAGTGTTATAATTTAATTAAGTGTTAAGAATTGTGAATCACTGCTTCTCGATGACAAATAAATTCGCCAACTCTACATCAGGTGGCGAGCAACAACTGTTCTAAGACTTATCTACTCGCGCAATTACAGTGTTGCCATGTTTGAAGCCCTTCATCTTTCACCACCTTTCATCTCTCCACTATCCCCTTTCCAAAGAAAGCAACACATTAATTAATAGGAAGAATTTCCTGAGTGTTGCTTCTCTTTAAAAAAAAAAAAAAAAATGAAGATTTTTTAAAAATTTAAAATAAATTTTGTAGGGATGAGTAGTAATTTTAGATACCGTAACGATTTAAAAAAAAAAATGATTAGGGAAGTTAGAGGACCCAAAAAACATGTTTTTTGCATTTTTAGGTTAGAATATCTCTAAAAACCTGATGTCTAAAACTTTCGGGAAAGTATAGTCTGATTCTTGGTTAGAAAAGTTCATCACATTTTGTCGGTCTGTGTTATTTGCAAAACCTAAGCCACTTTTTAAATATGATGAAATTTTCCCTTTTTAAAATCACGCGGCATTTTAGTTATTGCAAATTGATTAAACTTGCATAAAAAACAAAAATAATTCTTTAATTTTTATTTTATTTGCTATTCTTACCGTTATATGTAATTATAGCTATGAAACTCTAACAAAATATTATTACGCATTTTTTCTCTTAAATCATTTAAGTAATCTCTTTTACACAATAAGAGATTAATTATCACACTCTTAAAAACAGTTATTAGTTGTAAACCAATGTTTGTAATATAAGAAAAAAATAGCAAAAATCATTTGTAATTATAGTTATGCAACGCAGTGTATTGTCATATTAGATTTTATTTGTTGCTTTTCAAAATACAATTAATTTTTTCATTGATCTACAATGTGCATTGATATGTAATAATTGTTGCTTTTCAAATAGTTTTGAAAATTCTCATCAAGTTGTTGTCTCGCTTTGAGTTAAGCCAATTATCGTTTTATATTGCGAAGATTTGAAGATTTGAATGATGGCAACGAAACAATTGCATTGTCTATCATGACAATGATCAAACTTTTTGAAAAGCAACCAATAAAATCTAATATGACAATATCATATTAGTTTTTGGACTTGACGTAGAACAATATTCTAACTAAATATTTGAAAATATAGAAAGTCTGAAAAAACAATTTTGTGTTTTTAATTCAAAAATTAAAACATTTTTGATTTTCATTAATGTTAAGAAATCATTCGTTACATTTTTAAATTTCATTACTTTAATGAAATATTTAATTTCATAATTTTAATAAAACATGTCAATGTTTAAAATCACAATTTCTCAACATGTGTATATATCAATTAATTCAGAATTAAGCTCAAATCGAATTAATTCTTTCAAAGCTCTGATATATATATTAGGGTATTCAATCGGTTAACCGTTACTCGATTAATCGATGAAATGATGTCGAACAATTGTTCGAGTAATTCGAAGTGGCCAATTTCGAGTAAAGAATAACTCGAACAATTTTGGTCGATTAATCGAGTAACTCGAGTAATTTAAAAATATGAACTATTTTATATTTTTTTAATATTTTGTATAAAATAATGTTATAGTGAATATTTAAATGTTAAGTGTATTTTTATATTAAGTGAGCACTGTTAAAGAAATTATATTACGAAAAACGAAGAACTTAATGCGAAAAACTCCGATATCGAAGAAACTTGGATATTTTTTAAAGAAACAAGTTTTAAGACTGGGGTGTTTAAGATTATTGGTGCGGATTTGAGGGTTAAAAGTGGGATCAAACATTATTTTTTTTTTTAATTTAGTTGCCATTTGATCTAAAGAAACTACATATAAATACTATATTTTCAAAAAGGAATTTTTAAATGTCATTTACTAAAAACTTTTTGTTGGTCCCTTTTATGTGGTTGTAACAAGCCATTTTAGGTTTTTACATATAGAAGTAATGAAGTTTTCATTAATATGATGAAAATCTTCTTAAATATTCATGAAAGTTGTTTCAAAACTTCTTTATAATTTTTTTAGAAAAAATACATATCTCAAAATCCCAAAATGATAGGACAAAATGGACTATTTTTTCGTTTAGTACTAACACACTAATATAACAAAACTGTGTCAAGTCTGAGTGAAATTACAAAACGGATCACCTAACAAATATTTTCATAAAACATTTTAATACATATTTATGAAACAGTTATATTGAAAGAAAATCAATGAAGATTTCAACATATTGCTAAAGAATTTCATTGATATAATAACGCGTTTGCTTTGAGTGTACTGAGACAAAACTGTCGCAATAATAAATGATCTTAGCAAATGTTTTTCTCTTTTAGATATACTTATTACTAAATTTTTTAATTAATTTGTTAATTTTAATATATATAAGGTGGCGCAAAAATAACCTTCCGATGTTTTTTTTTTTATTATGTATTTATTATGTATAGCATTTTCTGATAGGAGGATTACTTTTGCGCCACCTTATATGTTATATTAGTACTAATAAAATATAAAAACTTACAAAAATGTGAGTTTTTGGAAAATAAAATTAAAGTATTAAAATTGTCCGAGTTACTCGAGTTATTCGAGCAATTTTAAAATCTTACTCGCCTACTCGAGTAAATTAAAAACCTCAAAATCGAGTTACTCGATTACTCGAACAAAAGCAAACCCGAGTAAATAGAATACCCTAATATATATATATAATATATTATTATGCATTTCCGCACGAATTCATTTTAAGATATTTTGCAAATTTTGCATATTATTTGTTTTGTTGAACATAAACGTCTAAACAATTTAATCAAAATCATTGTTCCTTGTTCATTTAATTTCATGGTAAATAGAAAAAAAAAAACCTAACCCTAACTTCAACCTTTCACCCACCCACATGCTATTAACGCATTTTATTACTATGTGTGCATGTTTCACTATCAAAATTGTATGCCATAAATTCAAAGTCATCCTGTTGGCGCCAGCCATCATAAATTTTGTTTAAGAACATGTAAAACAACAACAACAAATAAACACATCTAATAATGACTAACATATGGACGCTCAATATTTTATGGCTGCCAACACCAACACTATAACATTTTATATTTCACTGCTCACCAATACTTAAACATTCTGTCATAAAAGCTCCAACCTAAGGAACCTATAAACCTAGGTATATTATTACGGTAAAAGCAATCACTTTTTTTTTTGCCACTTTTATTGCACAAAATAGTCTACTTTAAGCACTAAAAGACTGTTACGAATAGTTTTATTAAAATATAAACAACAACAAAAAATCGTAGCACATCTTTAGGAGCTTTAACTTGGTATAATTTTTGGAAGTGTATTTCTTGAAACAGCTGTTTCAATATACATTTATTTCACATCCATAGACAATTTCGGTATACATATAAAAAAGAACAACAAAAAAAATCAATATCCTTGACAGCAAAAATACTAAAGTCCTTTAAAGTATCAGTAGCATAAATGTGTGTAAAGAATGTTTAATAAGATTTAACATTACTTTTTGTTCCTTAAATATGCATATTTAAAAGAAGCACTGTTTAAGAATAGGACCATTTAGGGAATTCTAGCTTAGATAGTTCAAAAGTTTTAATTGACACTTCATTTTTCAAAAAGGGACGAATATTTTAATAGACATGAAAACAACTTTAAGATCCACCACTTAAAACCAAGAATTCAAAATAAATTATTGGAAAAATGTTAACAATTTCTAAATTCGATGGAAATTAAACAAAATAAAGTGTGTTCAGTAAATTTTTTTGTTTATAGACAAATTAGGTATTATAAAATTATTTTTCCAAAAACATCAGTTTTGAAAATTTTAATATTTTTGCAATTTTTTTGAGTTTGTTCATAGATTGAAACATGAAATATAGTGGCATTATTTAGTTGCGTATGCTTAATATTATTTATTTCTGTATTACTCATACGCAAAAAACTAAAATTTGGTAAAATATTTGGGGAATATAAAATATTGCTTAAAATTATAAACGTAATTACTAGTGTCCGAACGTGTATTTGACTTCGGCTTAACACAGAGAAAATTTTTTTGTACAAGTTTTAATGAAATTTTTCACTAAATTAATGAAGATTTCTTTACAAAGTGAATGAATAATTTCTTAAAGCGCATGAAAAAGCTCCATTATTTGTATGAAACTTTTTTTAATAAACATTTTTCATTAGGCGAATGAAAATTGTAAAAAAAAAATAATTTTATTCATAACATGTCATGAAAAAGTCGAAAGTGCGGTACTCCCTCTAGCGCTGATCCTTACAAGATTTTTTTCATCCTCTCTGTTACTATTTGTAATAGTAACATTTAATTATGATCTCAAACCTGACAATTCAAAATTAAATGCAGTTTTAAAAGATCAACAATACATGCAAAATTCTCAAACCAAACATACAGGTAACTAGTATATGTTGTGTTTAAATATTAGTATACACGCCGGATTTCCAATTCGTTCCCAGTAATGGTAACATTAGCAGTTGGACTGGCAACCCTGCCAAATAAAAAGCTTTAAGATTTAAAACTGTTGGCTAAACTTGTAAGAAGAGGTTCTGTATTTTACTTATTTCGGTATCGGTATTTTAGCGGTAAATATATTTTCGTTTATTTCGGTAACGTTTTTTTAGAGCTAACGGTTCGGTATGTTAGCAGTATTGCCTATTGCAGAATCGCTGTTAATCGTTTTTTCTTCTACTTTTTTCGGTTATTGCGAATTCTATCGCTAAATAAGATTGAAGGTAACCTTTTTTTTCTTTGTTCACAAACTTTGAACGCGTTTATCTCGAAACCATGTTTTTCGTACTGGTTGCGGCACTAGCGGGTTCATTTTTTGACGAAATTTTTTTTGTATTTTTTTAAACTTGATTCACTATCGTATGGCACGAGCTTTTTTTAAATTTTTTTCGATTTTATATAAATTTTAAAAAGTCAATATTTTTTTTGAAAAAACACACTTTGGAACATCACCAAAAATTGAAAAAAAAAATTTAAAAAAAAGCTCGTGTCATACGATAACCAATTTTGTTAAGATTTAAAAAAGTCATTTTTTTTCCAGATCGGACAATTTTTGCGACTCCCAGCGCTGCAACCACGAGGCCCCGTTTTTTTCTCTGCCGCCAGTTCGGAGCTCTATAAAACCATGTAGGAGTGAAACATATATTTTTTGAATTTTTTTTCTTGTAATTTGTTCAATTCTCTACAATAATAAAAATTTTGGAAAAATGTTTGTTTTTGACTGAGTTATGAATTTTTAAAAAAAGGTCTGTTTTCTCTGCCGCGAATGTACTGTCCCCCCTTAAGAGGATTTATATTAGTAAAATAAAAGTTTTTTTATGCGAAAGATTGCTGATTTGTCAAAAATTGTATATAGCTTTCCAAGATGGGCCCATAGCTTTCCATTATAAGCCCAAGGTTCAAATTTTAGTATGATATGTAACGCATTTCAAAAGTATGTTTCCAAATTCCCAGCTAAAAATATTTATATTTGCAAAATTTTTCCTAACAAAAACCTTCATTTTGGTACATATTTGTCACAAAAGTAGGGTTTTTGTTAGAAACACTTTTTCAAATATAGGCCTGGGTTCTATATTCCACTACGAAGTGAAAGTGGAATCGTTTTTAATTCCACATTTTCAATTCCTCTGTGTTCTGAAAAACGAGTGAATCGTTTTTTTCACGACGATTTCATTTTCATTTTGTTCTTAGCAACAACATAAAAAAATGCGGGAAAAAAACCAAATTATCACTTTAAAGTGAATGAAATTGCAATAAAGAAGAGTTCATTTTTTAACAAAAATAAAAATTAAACAAAAAAAATACTTAATTTTAAAATAATATAAAATGAGTTTCGCAATTGTGATTTCCTGGTATTTAATTAAAAAAGAAAAACAAAGAACGGAAAATCTAAATAGAAAAAGGCTTCGTGACTGTTCAAATCCTTTGGAACTACCAGAAAAATCGTAAGACAATAATTAAAACTGAGTCGCAAGTGTTTAAAATTAATAAAAAAAAATAGTTTTATTGCGTATTTTAGATTAAATAAGTACATATGCATTTATGATGGTTTTAGAAGAATTATCACCAATGGCTAAAAAGACAAGCATTCCAATTATTTTGCAACAAATGATCGCAAGACTTCAATTTAGCAGTGGAAAGAAGTACAGCGTCAAAAATTTTAACAAATATGTGTAATGTTTTGAAAACTGTCATATGCCCAAAATGGATTAGATTTGAAAGAAGTCGCGAAGAAATTGAGAAATCAAAAAGGGAAATCATCGGTTGCGGTTCCTCATTTTCTATATTTTCAGTACCTTTGTCATTTTTATTTAATTTTTGTGAAATCACGTTTACTACATTGTCGGAACTGGTGCCATCTAAGTTTGACAATTCAGTTGATGAATTTGTGGTTGTTTACCCTTTGCTAGTCGTCCCGAATGATTTAGCAGCTGGAACACCTTCGACTGCTGTATAAAGGCCAGAAAGTTTGGCAACTGAATCTTCTTTGGATGATATGTGTTGGATATTATTGGGTCCTCCATCTGTTGCCGTTACCTCTGCTCTATTTTCGGCCAATTTTTTACGAATGGTAGCCTTCCAATCAGCCCAAGCCTTTTTCCAACACGTTGCACCGTCTTTCCTAAGCTGTTTAATGTGTTGCTAAGTCCTTCCACAACTGGTCTTCAACTGTTTTGTCGCCCCTCTAAAAACCTTTGGCCAAACCAGATTTTTTTCCATGAATGTTAAAAATGGGGCCTCTTGTTCCGGATTCATGTGTTTTCCCGTAAAAAATACAACACTTTTTCAGTTAAATAAACGTATATTAACAACATATCACATTTACTTACATTGTTTGATTTTTTTTTTACGTTTAATATTCAAAATAATTTTATTTTCTAAAAAGTTTGGTTTTTCACTCAGTTAACTAATACCGTTTTACAATTACTTTTTTTGTAGTGAAATTGTTTTATAGAACACATCAAATCACTTTAATTCCACTAGAAACAAAATGAAAATGAAATTTTTCTTTTCAAATCACTTATGTGGAATTGAGAACACAAATTGAGCGGAAGTTTCACTTTCACTTCATTTTCGGAATGTAGAACCCATGCGATAAACATTTTTGGCGGATTTTTAGCACATATACTTTTCAAATGTTTTCACATACTATACAAAAATTTGGACGATGGGTTTATTTCGGAAAGCTAAAATTTTTGACAAAAATAAAAATAATTGTTTTCTCGCTAAAAAACCTCTTCCTAAAAGGCTCTTTCTACTGCATGACCATTTGTTAAGGTCAATAGCTAGTTAAGCGATAAAATTTGCCTAAACCGTTAAAATTGGGAAAAATTTGAAAAACCGCTAAAAGGGTGGGTTTAATATACAGTTGTGCGCCCCGGTAGGCTAGTTGGTAGCGTGCTGGCTTATTAGTGCGGGGGTCGTGGGTTCGATTCCCACCAGAGGCACTGGTCTGTTTTCGCTATAACGCGCCGAAGGCCATAGTAGCTAGTGCTCGGTTAGGGTAATAGTATATAATTTATAATTATATGATTATTAATTAATAAAAAAAAAAAAATATATATATACAGTTTTGAGAATCAAATATGTACCTCAAATAAGAATACATTTCCAGAGAAAGAAAAATACATTTACATGCGCCAGACTTTAAAGTAATTTTGTGAAAAAACTGTATAATACATCGAAAAATAAAGATATATAAATATATATAATAGGTGGTCATAACATTAATAATTTATAAAATTTTCATGTTTTTTTAAAAAAGTGTCAATTTATTTTATGATGACAAAATTACTTAAAATAAAGAAAACACTACACAATAATGTATGTCATGATGTCAATAGAATGTTATTTCTAACAATGTTCATTTCACATTTAATTAAAATTCTAATTACAACAAAAAAAGCACAGACACTTACAATATTGTAGTATTTAATTATAAACATTTTATTATACAATTCTAACGCATAGTTATGCACATTTTATTTTCAATGACACTGTGCTACAAATAACCGTTTGAGAATGTTTTTTAAACTTTTTCAACTTCTACGATGGTTTCTTTTCAATTCTTCTCTTACAACAACAATATTCTTAAAGTTAGTGTTTCCCTGTGTAAATTGAGGTTTAAATTGTTAAAATCGGCAGAAAATGTAAATATGGTCAGGGACAGGAACTTCATGCACTAAAAAAGTGTGTTTAGGCGTTTATAATATGCATGAAAAATCTTAAAATATGCACTAAAAACTAGAAAAATATGCACTTATTATTATTTTGTAATGTTAATTTTCTTCGAAATTATTAGTTTTGATGAAAATTAACAAAACCAGTGAAACGAAAGGCACTTTAAATTAACTATTTTTCATGTTTTTAATTTAAAAATGTATTTGTATTGTTTTGTAATTTTAACTACATATGCAGAGAATAGCATATGTAGTTAAAATTACTTTAAAAAATAAAATGTAATTAAATTTAATGAATTTTTTACGAAAAGCTAAGAAAAATATAATGAAAATATGCATTTATAAGTGAAAATATGCTATACAAATATGCATTTAAAACAAAATATGCAAAAATATGCATTTATAGCCAAATATGCACTAACAACAAACCGATGCCATTTTAACTCAAACTCTTTGATTCGCAAAGATATTTTGTTTACCCTGTTCTCAGCCTTAAGGGGAAAAATATGCATTTACATTAACTTCCGGTCCACGGTTGTGGTACTTTTTCTATATATCGTCCATTCCATGATAGATCGGTCAAAATCTGACCGGTGATCATTTGAATTCCTTTATGTTTTACATGCACATTCTCTAGTATATCTTTTAGTCACTAACGCTTTCAGTTTCTGCAAATTTTGTAAAATCGTGTTTTTTCGCAGTTTTTTAAAAATCCAAACAGTTTTAAAAGTAGTGAACTTTAAAAAGTCATATTTCCTAAACTAGATGGGCCATTTCAAAGATTTAAAAAGCATATAAAGGCTTCAATTGTCTTGTTTACGATTTGATATTAAAATATAACAATATTATAACACAAATGAAATTTTTAAATGCATTTTGCACATTTTCCCCCTTGATTTTTGAAACGTTGTAATTTTTGATTGCATTTGCACTATGAATACGAAATTATTCTTTCTGTGTACATTCATAAACATAAATAGACATAGAAATAGTAGTCTGTATTTCACATTTTCGCAACAAAAAAAATCGTTTTTTATTTACAAATCGTAAAGACGACAATTGGTTGATCCATATGGCAAATATTGCTCTCCAAAGTTTACTGCTTTTAGAACTTTTTGATTTAGCTAAAAACGAGAATAAAAACGTGAGTTCACACAATTTTAAGAAACTGAAAACGGTACTGAGTTATAGATATCCTTGAGTTTACGAATGACAAATTTTAACAAAATCAAAGAGCTGGAAAGCAAAAAATTACCGTTTTTAAACGTTCTTTCATGGAATGAACAATATATACAGTGAATATTGTTTCTTGCTCCTTCGCACAAATTTGCACTATACAATAATAAAAAGAAAGTAAATATATTTGGAAAGACCTGGTCATTCTTTTAAATACCGTTTAAAAATTCAAAATCGATTAAAAAATTAGTGATTGTGAGCTACAAATGTTTAAATGCGCGAGTGGCAAAAAATACTGTTTTACAGTTAAATCGAAAATTTGAAGAGATATTAACTTCTCAAACCGGGTAGGTAATGAAATTGGATATGTGATAAAAAAAAAAATAAGGGACACGTATTTTTTAAGATGCCCAATCTCATGTTAAGGGGTTAAAAAAAGGTGGGGTAAATAATTATCCCAATTTTAGTTTTAGATATTTCCACCATAGGGGATATGAAATGAAATAGCTTTTTAATACGCATAAACTGGTATACGAAACTTGTCCGATAACATTCAAGTATTTTTTTTTTTTTTTTTTTTTTTTTTCAAAAAAATCAGTTTTACGTGATATTACTGGTGTTTTTTAAAAAATTAAAGTTGGATTAATCAAAACAAAATTTATATTAATGCCTATTAAATTTAATCAAGAGGGTGTCTGCGATTTTTCCAACATTTGTAATTGTTTGGCTTTTATGAGACTTTTTCCGAAAAGCTGTTTAACTTATATTTTAAATAACTTAAATAAATGGCAACCCTAACACACTACATAGGCCATATTGGTATCAAAATTTTTGCATTCTCAAGTACATTAAAGCCGTGTTCAATCAAAATTTCATAAGTTTCAGACATGTTTCCATACAAAAATGTATTAACTTTGACCCCACCTTTTAACCCTTAAAAATGAGATTAGGCCCCTAAAAAAATACGCGCTCCTTATTTTTTTCTATATCACATTTCCAAATTTCATTAAGATCGGAGAAAACCCATCGGGAGACTCAACTTGTCAGCTAGACTTACAACCTACTCTAGGTCACTTGCAAAGTGATATTGCAGTGTAGCACAGTGTTATTTTTCCAAGTTTATTTATTTTGTAGTTTTATTCTAAAAAATCACATACACAAAAAAGAGAAAAATTACAATAATAATAATATTAATAATTGTGTCATATATTATGCCGGCATTCACGGCTGAATAACGAAACAAATGATTTTCATATTTTAAATAAAACGGGTTTGTTGTCTGTCATTGTTGTTGTTGTTGACATAAGCGATATGTATTTATGATGAACACCGAGATTAATATTTTATCTCACAACAACCAATTTTAAGCGTGATGTTTTAATGTATCTCATGTAACATGTTTACTTAACACATCAACAAATTTGAAAAAATAGCAAATTTGGATTAGATTGTTAATTAGAATTCAGAATTAATTGGATCAGAATTAAAATTAATCGTTATTAGCATGATACAAATCCTAGCAAAGTTTTAATATCTAATCATAAGCTGATTAATGAGAATCTATTTGCTAGATTCGTTTAACCCAGTCTACAGTCTACTATATTTAAATAAGGGTACTCTAATTTGTGTTCATAACTACTAAAAGTCTATTTTCATTAAAGTTTAACAATTTTATAAAATCTTTAAAAAGTTGTTAACAAATTTAAAGCAATTTTATTTGAAGGATACCAAATTTTACTGCCTTTAATCAAATTTTGCAAAGTGTAAAACCATGTTGCCTCTATAAATAATGGAAAATCATAACAACAACAATGTTACAATGTTGAAAATACCAATTTGATGATAATATTTATTTACAAATTTACACACTGCTCGGCAGAATGTTGTTCATACATAAATATTTTCTACTACACTGAGGCAATTATCTGCGTGATATTAATGCAATTTTGCATGGAAGACATGAATTTGCACTTGGAATAGAGGTGTCGAAACCGGTTTCCCAATTAATGGATAAGCCGGGTATTTCTATTTTTTCTAAAAGGCCGGTTTTCGAGTTATTCGAGAAACCGGGTTATCGTCTCTAATTATTCGACATTTTCGAATATTTTGCAATATGAAATTTTTCTTTTTACCGACTTTGAGCTTAAAAAAATCTTTCTTCAAATTTCTGACATTTTAGTTGCTTTTGTGATTTAAAATGGATTTTATTTATAAAACATTAGCTTTATTTTAACTCTTTTTAAAAAAGTCGATTTTTTACAAGTTTTTTGCTTTTGTTTTTTTTTTTAACAATATTTCTTAGCTTTAAAAATCCCGTATCTCTTCTAAAAACCTGAACTGATTTTAAGAGAGTTTCGAAAAAAATGTGTTAATAGTGGTACTTTTAATCAATTAATTTTCATGCTTTTAAGTAATTTTAAATAAATTTTCAAGTTAATTTGTCTCGTTTAATGTATTCTCTGCATAAGTTTTGTATAATTAACACAAAATTTTGTTTGTGTATACTAAAAAGTATGCACTAAAAAACCTCTGTTGAGTACATTTGTTCTTCTTTAGACTTTATGTTCTTCGCTTTAAATACATTACATTAAGATTTTTTGTCTTCTCTGATAATAAGTGTGAAGGCTACATAAGATTTCGCTTCAAAAAGTTTCCTACCAGGTTACCCATAAATTTCAATCAATGGGATTGAGAATCTTTCGATTTCTTTAGTGACTTACAAGGGATGTATCCCTACCCAAACTCGCAGATTTTAAATGAACTTTGAATATGTTGTAGAGAAGCAAAAAAAAATACACTCATTTTTTTTAGCTAACCAAGTTTACGTTTAAGGGTTAAAAAGTCGGCTAAAAACTCATTTGTTTCTGAATGACAACTTGTTTTTAGTTTATGAAAACTATATTTATTTGTAAACAGGAATAAAGTACTCAAGAAAACAAAAAATTGTATACCCTTATTGCCTATGCAGAGTTGACACACTTTTGAATTATTTGAAATATAGGGTAAAAAGGCTCTTCGGGAAAAAACCCATTCAAAAACCAAACGATTTCGAATATCTTAAAAAGCTCCGACTCACCCTCGATTAAATTAAATAGGCATTACTGGTAATTATTTTTAGCTTAACACAACTACAATTCCTTAATGTTACCCAAAAGACTTTTTTTTTAATAACAAAAATACTTGAAGCATAATTTGAACACCAGTGAATAATGTGTCTTCAGAAACTCTTTCATTTGATACCAAATTTGACTATAGTTACTTTAAATAGAACGAAATAAACCGAAAAAAAAACGAAAATGGGATAATTTTTGAACACTCTAGTAACGCCTAAACATGGGATTGGGCAGGTAAAACATATTCAAAGTTCATTAAGATCTGCCGGTCCGGGTCCGGATACCTTTCTTGTTAGACAATTTTAATTTTACAATTGCACATTTAATCCACATCGGTGGGTGTCCCGGCAGACGATTCTACATGTTAGCCAAAATATACTTGTACTACACAGATATTATTTTCTTAGACGAGTGTAAATAAATTTGTTCACTCTAAACTAATGAATAGTGTCCGACCGAACGTTCGGCTTCGGCTTCGGAGTTCGGCCAAAAAGTGATGTTCGGCCAAGTTCGGTGTTCGGCCAAATTTTGGCCGAACTTGGCCGAATACCGTATATTTGAAGAAGAACAGTTCATTTTTGATTTATTTCACGTAAAAAACAAAATTTTCAAATTTATTTCACGTAAAATACAAAATTTTCAATTAAATTCGTCATATACTTTAGTTAAAATAATAAAGTTCAGGTATTTCCATATTTTTGTTGAAAACTTCAATAAAACAATTGAACTGACTTTATAATATTTTTGAAAAAATATTCTAAATTTGCTTTTTTACAAATTTATTGATGTTTGAATATTTTTTAATATACTTTAATGATGCTTTTGTAGTCAAAATCAACGAAAATTTAAATTTTATTCAAACTAAAAAAAAATTAAAAAGTTCGGCTTCGGCTACGGCTTCGGCCGAATATTAAAAATTTGGCCGAAGTTCGGCTACGGCTTCGGCCAAAAAAAGTGACTTCGGTCGGACACTACTAATGAAGCTTTCTTTACAAGGTGAATGAAAAATTTCTTAAGCTTATTTTTATAAAAAAAAGTAATGAAACTTTCCCATTAGGGGTAAGAAATTTTTAATAATTGTCGTAATTCATAAAAAGTATGAAGCTTTTCATTTATTTTAAGAAACTTTTCGTTTAATTTATGAAGGAAATTTTCATTAGTTTATTGAAAATGTTCATTATTTTTTGTCCACTATAATTCTTTCTGTGTACATTCATAAATATAAATAGACATAGAAATAGTAGTCTTTATTTTACAGAAAATTTCAAATCATCAGTTTGACTTTTGATTTATATAGTTTTTTGCTAATGCGAGTCAGCAGCATCATCATCCGTGTTTATTTATTTCTTTCTATAGAATTGTCGAATGTGTAGTATGATTTAGACATAAAAATACAGTAAAAACTTTTTGTAACGGAATTCAATTTAATTCGTTTTTTCTAGGACGCTCCAATGTTTAATTTCTAATTACATATTACATTATTATATTAGAAATGGGCACGTGAGCAGAATTTTGCGTTTCACGTGAAACACGCGGGATCACGTGTGAGTGAAATCTAATTTCGCTCACGTGAACGTGAGTGAGTGTGAGAAGGGAAAATTTCTTCGTGAGTGAGTGTGCGTGAGTAGAATTTCGCTAAAAATGTTTTTATTGATTTTAATAAAGATTTTCTTAATTTTTTTTAGCTTATTTTACATTTTTGGATTTTTTAAAATACAAAATAAATGGAAAAATATTCAGAGCAATTTTGATTTAAACATTCACAATTTATCTTCATTTTAATATTTAATTTGTTCCGGTAAGATTTCATTTCGTGAATTTGCGTGATTCATGTGAATTGCGCATGAGTGTGAGTGAAATCTGAATTTACTTACGTGAGCGTGATAAGAAACTAATTTTTCGTGATTAAAATTTTTCGCTCGTAAGCGTGAGTGAGTCAACTTACGTGCCCATCTTCATATTACATTTATTCAAAATATTTTGATCTGACAAGGGAAGTCGCTTGGGTGGCTCCTCCAGATTTCGATGAAACTCGAATATAAGATAGAGGACACGAAAGTAATAAATACATGTTAAGAATCATAAATGGCCATAAAACTCTTTACTATTTTTTGTATGCCAATGGAAAGATCATAGAAATTACCTTTCATTTGATACCAAATTTGTATACCCGATAAAAAAAAAAAACTGATATGAAGCTGCATATAGTTTTATCTAATTTAATATGATCCAAAACATAATTATATAAAATTTCATCCGAAACATGGCCCGATTAAATTAACTCTAATTGTATCATATTGGATTTATTTAGATACAATTAGATGTAATTGGATACAGTTTTATCCGAATTTTGTCCTCATCCTATTATATCAATTTATACTTTATACTAAAGCTTATGGGGAACTTCAAAAATTCTAGTCAATTTGAGGTGAAATAATTAAAATGCCGTTTTCCGTAAAATACCGTTACCGATATAATTAAAATATCAATACCCTAAAAATACCGTTACCGAAATAACTAAAATACCGTTATCGCTATAATACCGATACTGCAATAATTGAAGTTCCGTTAACATTAAAATACCGTTACCGAAATAATCTAACAAGATCTGCAAAAAAAATTGCTGTAAATAGATATAATTTTCTCAAAGTTTGTTCATAAACTAGCCAGTCATTAAAACTCGGGGATAATGGGACTAAAAATATCGGTGATCATTAAGATTACCTGAATAATTAAAATAACGTTACGTTTAAAATACCGTTACCGAAATAACTGAAAAATCGATTTCCCTAAAATAACGTTACCGAAATAACTTAAATACCGTTACCCCTAAAATACCGTTACCGAAATAAAAGTAAATAGCGTTATCCTTACCGCTACCCGCATTCGAATCGGTTACCATCCATGATAAAAACCAACAATTTTTTGGAAGGTACATACTTATATTAGCTATACGCGGATAAAGCTCCATTTCAATGTTTTTAATCGGGTATTTATTTTGTTCCTTCTTATCACATATTAAAAATGTATGGCAATCGGAATTAACTCATCAGCGGTCCTTTCTTGTGAGATCGTAAATTTCGTTAAATTATATTGTTATTTTGTGACCGATTGAACAGTTCGGCCAAAAAACTATATTGTGCCGGTTTTTTGATATCTAGAGGCAATGATGACAAATTTTGGTATTGAAAACATGTTTGTTGAGCCGATTTAATTCGATTTTGTGTATAAAATTTAAGAGAAAAGCCGAAGTTTAGCTATAAAGTTAAAAGTTCGGCCGCCGAACTATTTTCGATTTGGACGAACTTTCTGAGGCTAAACAGTGAATTAATTCATTGCTTAACTACAGACTTTTCTTCAGATTTGACACTCAAAATAGCATCTAATCAGTCCAATAAACATTTTTCCATCTGCCAAATTTGTCCATAATGCTTTAAAATACCGAATACAGACCAAATGCATTTTCTGGCCGAACTGTTCGGTCGAACACTATTGTTATTATTAAAAATCTGTTAAATTTGTTGTATATTTATAAGTTTTTAACTAAAAAATTGATAATTTCGACAGATTTTTGTTTCTGTTCAAATCGAAATTACAGGTTTAACAATCGAAATTATCTGGTTAGCGGTAACAGTAACGCTATTATCAATTGTTTCGGTAATGGTACTTTATTTCATTCGTGGTAACGCTACTTTAGGGTTACCAATAGTCCACTTCTACAATACTTTACAGTAAATAGTTTCAATGTGTTTTATTAGAACGTTGACCCAATTTTTCATTGTTATTGTGAGAAGATTTTCTTTATCTTTTCGATTTTACATGAAATCGTGCAAAAACAATTTTTATTTATTTAGAAAACATAAATATGCTTACCTTATGTTGAATAGAAAATATTAAAATAGAACAGGCAAACGAATTGAGTTAATATTTACATTAATAAGAAAATAAAAAAAAATCCTACTTTTTTTATTATAGACTTGAATAAATGCACTCACGCAAAAACTGAGATAAAGAAAAAATCATAGAGGAGAGGTATCCCGACAAGGATATTAAGCCGCTCAAGCAATTGTAGTTGGAAAAATTATTTTTTAAAATAATTTGCCTCAAAGTGTCGAAAATTTTTGATATTCCTCTTTTGGTTTAAGAATATAAAATTTCTTTTACAAGAAAACCATATTTTACTAAAATGCATTAAATTGTTAAAATTTTGTACAAAACATTTGCAGGAAAATAAAGTTAAAATGCTGTAGTTAACAAAGTTATACAATAGTTAAGAAATGCAAACTGTTTGTATATAAACAAAACTGACAAGTTTTATGTAAAAAGTTGTAAGAACAATGGAAAAAAAATAAAACTGAAATTCCCATTTCATAAAATAAATTCTGTTTTTCTCCTCCAGATTTCGTTTGTGGTGATGATGATGATGACGTGGAAGAGAAAGGTGAACGTTTTTAGTTTTTTTTTTTTTTTTTTTTTGATATTTACATGAAAGCAATATTGTGTATGATTGCAACAGACTCCCAAGAGCAATGTACTGCAATATAGTAGTAGTACAATTCCACTGACAGGGTAACAAAGATGTAACAGTGTTCAGTGCAGTTCATATTTTGTACTGGCAAGGAGAGTCTCCCGATGGTTTTCTCCGATCTTAATGAAACTAGGATATGTGATAAAGGAGAACAAAATAAGCGACAAACAATTTTTTTTAGCGACCCAATCTCACCTTCAAGGGTTAAAATGTGGGATCAAACTGATTTTTTTTTGTAAGGAAACATTTCTCAATTTCACGAAATTCGAATATGTTTGTACGCAGCGTTGATGTACTTAAAGAAACACAAATTTTGATACCCATATTGCCTACTTAGTAACTTATGGTTACCATTTATTTGTATAATAAATGTGAAAAAAGCTTTTTGGAAAAAGTCGCATTAAAGACGAACATTTACGAATATCGAGGAAAGTTCAGAGAATCCTTTGATTAAATTAAATAAGCATTATTATACATAATTTTTAGCTCAAACCAAATATAATTCCTTAGAAAAACTTCAGCTTTAATGTCACCTAAAACACATTTTTTTTAATAATTTGAAAGTTATCGGACATATTTCATTTACCAGTTAATGCGTCTTTTAAAACTTTTTCATTTATTAGAAAAAACGAAAAATGTGGTCAATTTTGACCCAAATTTTCAACCCCTAAATATGAGATTGGTCTGCTAAAAAAATATGTGTTCACTATTGTTTTTCTCCTTTATCATATATCCGAGTTTAATAAAGGTCGGAGAGAACCCATCGGCAGACTAACCTTGTGAGTTTCCATTTTGTGCAGTTACATCATTTTTTTTTCATTTCATATCTCACCCACAAAAGTGGGTGTATATTATGCGGTAAATCTATATTTTTTTTTATGCTGTAAAAATTGTATAAACTATAAAATGAGAATTGTTGAGATTTTAGGTGTAATTCAAGAGGGATTGTAATAGATAATAAATAGTCAGGCAATGTTTCAAGTTTCAAAAGGATTTTTTTTTTTGTTAAATTTTTATATTTTTAATAAAAATTACAATAAAAACATATCGCACTTGATCAACAAGAGGGTATTAACTCAAAATTTTTAAAATATCACTTTTTTCAAGAAATCAACTAACAACATCAATATCTATCTATTGTTAAAATTTCAACGTATTCCGATTACTCTTTCATCTCGAAACCACTTTTGAGACCATTTTCATGATAATGTAGTGATTACCTTTATTTCAACAAAAAGGTATTATTTCGAGTTAATACAAAAGTTCAAATAGAAATGAATCGTATATTTTCATAAAAAAGGTATTATTTTGATTTGAGCCTTTATTTATGTTAAAAATAATCAAACTGTTTTATTTATATTTGGTTGTATTTTGAGTTGATACTGTTTTGTTGATAAAATTTGTTTTATTCTATAAATTTAAATCGATAAAATTTCAAAAAAATGGTATTAACTCAAAAAATTGATTTTTTTTTGCAATGAGTGGTAAAATTTAAAACAAAAACAATGTATATATATTTTCAAATGGAATTTGCTTATTATGATATGTTTGAATTTTTAAATTCTGACTCTTACTGAAAATTTAAAAATTTTGAGTTAATACCCTCTTGTTGATCAAGTGCGATATGTATGTCTCGCTCGAATAAGGATACAAGTGAAAAACTTTACAGGAGAAGGAAAAAAACTCTTATAAAAACAAAACAGTTTTGATTGTTTTTGATCACAATTCGATAATACAGGCCTACTTGTATCCGTGTGGAAAATGTTATTCAAATATTGTTTATGAGGAATTTCAAAAATTTTTAACACTTTGAGGAAAATATTATCATTAAAATGTTTTTCTATGATATGATGTTCACAGAGAAAACAGATACATTGTGACAACTGAATATCTTGCCAACCGAATGATTTGGTTCCAACAACCGAAGTATTTGATTGTCACAATCAAATGTTTATCTTGATTAATTACAGTTTTATAACACAACCAAAATTTTGTTGTATTAACGAAATATTTTTTGCCACAAACAAAAATATCGATGGCTGCAACCGATCCAACAATGCGTTTTCCATAAATTTTCGCTTATGCCCCTATTCGACCAAGACATTTAATTGTAAATTAAAAAAAAAATGTATTGCACTTGGTTTAATAAAATTAAACTAAAATACATAAATATACAAAATTCGTAATCAATACAACAAAAAATCGAAAGGAAACAATAAAATTTAATGCAAACATCAAAAATATACAATTTTTTTGTAAATGTTTAAAATTAAATATTCTGTGTATTATAAATAAACAAACACATTTTACCGGCTTTTAAAGTAACAAACAAATCTGTATTGAATTATCTCATAAAATATGAGAACAAATGAAAACAAATGTTGAAAAAAAAAACTTGTTTTATTTAAAATAAAAGCGACACAATAATAATATGACAAATCTCAATCAATGACATCATCATTTTTGTTTAAAAATTATAAAAACAAAAATGATAGTAATAGCATAAAAATACGTATTTAAGTAGTTATAATCCGCTAAAAGTGTGAAATAAGTATACGAACAAAAATTAAATTATAAAATAATTATCTTTTTTATATCCATCAATTTATATTTTTCGAAATTTATTTTTTTGTTAGAGGACTTATGCCCTGATTCAGCATAAAGCAGAATTTCCATCTTGTATCGTCTGTCTGAATCAGGGGGTTATTTTTTTTTTTTAAATCAACGCCTCAATTTATACCTTGGCAACTAACAAAGTTTTTGCTTAGATTAATAGTTTAATAGTTTTAAAAATTGTAGGCGTTTTACGATTTAAACAAACGTGTTTTTTGTGTTTTCTACCTTTAAAAAAATATATTCTAATTTTTTATTAAACACGTATTTTAAAATTTAGATTTTTCTTTTAAAAATTAGTTTATTTTTCCATCTTTGTATTTTTTGTTTTGTATTATGATTTGTTTGACCTTCAATTTAAGTTTATATCCCAGCAAAAACTCAGGAATGGGCTCTCATTAGCAGTATCTTAATAATGAATTTGGGCAAACTGCATATGGTTAGCTAAAACGCAAGCGGCCCTTACTAACAAACAGTTCAAAATTGCTTTTTTGATTGATTCGGATGTATTGCATCAAAATACACGCCCACAAAAAAAATGCAGACCCCTCCGATCAAAAAAGAGATTTTATTAACAATATACAAAAGCCCTAACTACAGGAGCGTTTATATGTTAAACGCAATGAGCCCTAACTAACGTTTGTAAACACAACATTGTCTACACCACAGATACACTTTGCTGTTAAGGGGTTTACCATTTTTAGAATTTTTGTATTTATGGTTTTTTTAAATTTGACATTTGAACTTAGCGAAAAATTCGCGGAAATAAAAAAGTTACAGCATTGTAAACAATATACAGTGGAGCACGGTTATCACGAACACCGGTTATAACAAACTTTTTTTATAACGAACGATTTTTCTGGTCCCAACGCATTTACTAACATATTTCATACAAAATAATACGATTATAACAAACATCGTTTATAGCGAACTTTTTATATAACGAACTAATTTTTGTGGCCCTTTTTACGAATTTTCATACAAATTTTGACGCTTATAACGAATACATAAAAATATCAAGATTTTAAAATGAAAACTGCTCTGCAAAATTTAAAAACGGCAACTTTACTTCACTAAAAAGAATTCAAATTTATTTGGAACGTAATTTAATGGAAGAATTTTTTCAAAATTAAAAAGAAAAATTTGAAAACAAGGGGAATTAAAAAACCTATCATTTTATTTATTCTTGGAAAATGTTTACCACGCTGATAGCGATCTTCGCTTATAACGAATTAAATGGTCAGGTTCCTACTAGTTCGTTATAACCGTGCTCCACTGTACAGATTTTTAATATTCGAACATTTATGTTAGATTGTCGTGTATTTTTCTGCAACGAAAAGCGCTAACTGCAATGAAGATAGACTGCAATGTTATAAATGCACTGTTTAATAAATTTATTATTAAACAAATTTTTTATTTTGATTATAAATTTCAAACTAATTAGATAGATATTTTATTATTTTATTATTATAATATAATAAAAAATTATATTTCATTAATTTAGGAAAAAACGAAAACAAAATTTTAGAGCAAATTGTTTAATATTGAGATAAAGGGGGAAGTTAATTAAAAATAATATTAATTTTCAAAGCGAATGTTGTCATAAAAATTATGACCAGCAGATAGCAATATTTTAAAATCGTGAAAATTTTGAAAGTTTTTTATTTAAATTTTTAATCTGTGTTTATGTAGTTAGAAAGATGCAGTTCTTTGTCTTTAAAATATTTATTAGTTCTCATTTAGTGGGAAAACTAGGTTATATGAATGTTTGATGTTTTGCATGGGATTGTCACTTCTTTCAAAACGTGTTCTGAACCTAGAAAATTTCCGAATTAGATCCATCAACACATTCATGAAAGGGTCAATTAATAAATTTTTAAACAAAAAAAACTCTATAGATTATTTGTTAGGACAATATCCTAATAAAGAAATATAGAGTATGGCCTTGAACTTTAATAATTTTCATTTTCATTTTGTGATAGAATTAAGTTTTTTTTTAGAAATTATAATTTAAAATCCCGACAACCATGGAAACCCTGGCTACCATTATATTATGGAGCTTTTATTTAAAAAGTAAAAACCGGGTGGCATGTGCTCGTGGCTGCACCAATGAGCATATATGCTAAAGAGAATTCAATATGAAAATTTCTGTAAATTCATGCTCATGAAATTTGTATTCATACTCTGAGGCGTGCATTTATGATTTTATTAACATCTTTTTGTGTTAATTTCCTTTATCGAATCTCATTTATCGTTGAATTATGACAGATTATCTCATCTTCTTAAGGGAATTTTTGCAAGAAAACTACAGACTTTAAAAATCTGCAATTGAAAACACCCTGTTCTCACAAACAAAGCAATCTCGTGAGAATACAAAAATATGTTTATTAAAAGATAAATGAAATCTTTAGTTTACAAAGTATCCGGATTTTTAAATTTTTGATCTGCATAAAAATGGTACGAGGCTGAAATGAAAAAAACACTAACTAAAATCGATGTTTTATTCAAAATAAACTGACAAAAATTTAAAAATGTTTCTACATAGAGGACTATCTGGTCGTACATATTACTTTCTGGTCAACATAATCTGATAAAAAATCGTTCTTACAGTTTAAACTGCACAGTGTCGCATGTGCTTCAACATGTTGTTTCGAAGAAAAGCCACTTAAAGTTTAAAGATAAGTTTACTGCTAAAAAACGCAAACAATACTTTTATCATTTTAGAAGTAAAAATTAAAAATGAAATTGCGCTGAAAATTATAGTAGAATAGGCTCAGTTGTTTTTGATATATTTGCTTTAGGATTCGAACAAATAAAAAACTTCAATTTAGTTTTTAATAAAATTCGTTCATATTATTAAAAAACAAATAAAGAAAATTACAAAAGAAACCTAAAAAAATAAAAATAAATGTTAATTATACTTAAAATTAGTGAACAATTTGTAAAGAAGAATTACTGTACTAAAATTTTTTCTGAGTGTACTAAAGAAAAAGTATTAATAAAAATTATTAAAATAGCGAATTTTGACTCACACAAAATTACCGCGACTCACATTCATTTAAAAGTTGTTTTATATATTTTTTTTAAATGCAGTGGTATAACGAACTACACCTTTTACAACTGTAATTCAAAAAATATCAATTGAAATTCAAAATTTCCATTTGAAATTCAAAATTTCCATTTGAAATTCAAAATTTCCATTTGAAATTCAAAAAATATCAATTGAAATTCAAAAATTCCATTTGTAATTCAAAAAATATCAATTGAAATTCAAAATTTCCATTTGAAATTCAAAAAATATCAATTGAAATTCAAAAAATATCAATTGAAATTCAAAATACATCAATTGAAATTCAAAATACATCAATTGAAATTCAAAAATTTCTATTTGAAATTCAAAAGTTTCTATTTGAAATTCAAAAATTATTCCATTTGGAATTCAAAACATATCAATTGAAATTCAAAAATTTCCATTTGAAATTCAAAAGTTTCCATTTGAAATTCAAAAATTTCCATTTGAAATTCAAAAATTTCTATTTGAAATTCAAAAATTTCATTTTGAAATTCAAATGGAAATTTTTGAATTTCAAATAGAAACTTTTGAATTTCAAATGGAAATTTTTGAATTTCAAATGGAAACTTTTGAATTTCAAATAGAAACTTTTGAATTTCAATTGATATGTTTTGAATTTCAAATGGAATAATTTTTGAATTTCAAATAGAAACTTTTGAATTTCAAATAGAAATTTTTGAATTTCAATTGATGTATTTTGAATTTCAATTGATGTATTTTGAATTTCAATTGATATTTTTTGAATTTCAAATGGAAATTTTGAATTTCAATTGATATTTTTTGAATTTCAAATAGAAATTTTGAATTTCAATTGATGTTTTTTGAATTTCAAATGGAATTTTTGAATTTTAAATGGAGTTTTTGAATTTCAAATGGAAATTTTGAATTTCAATTGATATGTTTTGAATTACAATTGTAAAAGGTGTAGTAGTGACTTGACAATTTAGTTCGATATAAGTGAAGTTCGCTAAAAGCGTGGTCAACATATTTCAAAAATTAATAAAATGATAGGATTTTTTTTAATTCCCCTAGTTTTTCAATTTTTCTATGTAATTTAGAAACGTTTCATACAAATTTTAATTCTTTTTATTTTTTTTTATTTTATTACTTAATAATCATATAATTACAAATTATATACTATTACCCTAACCGAGCACTAGCTACTGTGGCTTTCGGCTCGTTGTAGCGAAAACAGACCAGTGCCTCTGGTGGGAATCGAACCCACGACCCTCGCCAGCACGCTACCAACTAGCCTACCGGGGCGCACTAAAAATTTTAATTCTTTTAGTCAAGTTTCAAGTAAAAAGCTGCCGTTGTTAGTATTTGCTGGGCTTTTTTATTTAAAAATCTGGATTTTTTTTAATGTTTTCGTTAAAACTGTAAAAACTTCTATGAAAATTCGTAAAAGGTTCCAAAAAAATTAGTTCGTTATATAAAAAGTGCGATGTTAGTGTTAACCGTATTATTTTGTATGAAATATGTTAGTAAATGCGCTGGGGCTCGGTGTTCGTTATAACCGTGTTCCACTGTACTTTGTTTTGCCAGAAAAAAACTTGTCTGTGTTTTTTTAATAGTATTGGAAAAATTTGCGATGAAAACAATAATATTTTTCATATAAATACATAATTTTTGCTTAAACTGTAAAATTAATAAAATAGGGCGGTTTGCGTTTCAGTCAACGATATAATTTGGAGTCAAAACTCATTATTTTTTATTTGACGAGTTCGTTTTTGTAAGTAGTTTTACATGTTTGCTTCATGAAAAAACGCACAAAACTTGTACACTCGCTTACCCGCTGCATTACAAAAAAATATAAAAAATATGTGGTTGCAAGTTTTTAAATAATAAGGCTTATACTTATACTTATCAGTAATTAAAAAATAAGTAGTTGACAATTTGGAGTTAAGCTTGACTGCTTATAAAAACTACTTCGTCAAAAAAAAATAACTAGTGCTGACGGCACATAATGTGTTAAGATATTAAATTTCATTTTATAACCACTTATTTTGTAATGAAATATTTTGTTGGGATGTAGAGAAAACTTTTATAGAATACATTTTTTAAATTGCAGGCTGTGTGTTTCTATATCGTACTTATTACACTGTGCAACAAGAAAAAAATATTAAAATATAGATTCCACCATGAAATAAAGGTACACTCATAAAAAAAGCCTGTACAAATAGTTGAAAATTGAGCTACGACAATAGAAAATAATACCTGAATTTGCACCAGCAGAATTTTTAATGATGTTGAGAATTACAGTCTGCTTAATTTAGGTGAACTAAATTTGTGTTGACAGATCTTGTTAAACTAACTAAGAATTAAGCTAAATCTGCTAAAAATGTCTTTTCGCATCTGACCAGAGCCAGGTCCATATGTATTACCGAGAATATAAGTAGTTAATATATATTACATAATAGATACGGAGTAACGATTTTTGGTCCATTTTGCTGTATCTCGGTTAGTTTCCGAGGTATAGCCAATTTTAAGATTATAAAACAAAAAAAAAAAAATTAGAAAATAGCACCATCTACACAAAAAAAATAATATTTTGAAAACAATTGTGGTTTAAATTAACTTGACAAATTTGTAAATTTTAGGCCGAAACATTAGGGATGAAATTTGTTCTTGAGGTAAACTAAGGTAATAATATTAGTGAAATAACAAACTTTTTTTTATGAGTGTAATTCAATTGTGGACCATAATCCCCAAAGAGTTTTTAAATAATAGCTTTTATTTAATGTTTATGCTTGGAATCATATGGGATGTCATCGATGACCCAAAAATTTGTTTGCACAGTGTTATTTAGTAATACTGTGCACACTGACCGTGGCGGGTTACCTCACGGGACACTGTGGCCTTAGGTATCAATTGTACAAGATGGGACGATCCTCTACGGATACGTGCAGTTGTTGTGAATTGGAACCCGAGACCTCAGGGCATGTTCTCTGCAAATGTCCGAGGCTCTCCGACAGGAGGGTGCGTTATTTTGTTGGTCGAATAGTGACGCCATCGGACGTTTGGAATTGTTTACCTTGTAGAATAGTTGGCTTCGTAGCGAGCCTGAACCTATAGGGTGTATTCGTTGTCAGCACAAAATACCAACTTCTGGTCGCGGTGCATAGTGCCACTCTAGTCTAATCTAAACACTGTGCAACAAGTGTTACTTCCAAGTCGGAAAACGGTAAGGATTTTTTTAAACTTAATAAATAAAATAAAAATGTGAAAAATTAAATATTCATTGTGTTTCCTAAAGTGGACCTTTGATATATTTTTGAATTTTAAATTTCATACAAATATGTGAACATTTTTAAAATAAAATTTGAAATATTTTGTAGACATTCACTGTAATGAGAGTGTTTGTTAAAATAACTTTCGCAAATATAAACTTCTTTGGCTGAATTTTGGTACACATAATTGTTTAAGCTATTTACATATTATACTAAAAGATGAACATATAGGTCGGCCTTTTTCCATATGCTGCCATATCAATTTTAGGCACATTTAGAGTTTTTTCATTAACTGCACTTTTTTCTTCTTTTTTACACGAAATATTTCTGCAGATTTGTCTTTTTGCTTATGCACAAAAATACTTTGATCGATTGCGAAATGTAATGATAAATTGTGCCATAATGGTAAATTCTCTTTCTTTCTCTTTTTAAAAGAGAAACAACTCTCAGGAAATTCTTCCTATTAATTAATGTGTTGCTTTCTTTGGAAAGGGGATAGGGGATAGTAAAAACCGATCAAAAGCGCGGATTTACTTTACTTATGATACCCGAATGTTAATGACGATCTTTTATGTATTTGTCATAAGAAAACTACACAGAAAAAACTAAAAACGGGTTTCAATTAAAAATTTTATTGAAACAATTAATATTTTAATTGATTTTGCACCTACGACTGAAATAATACTAAAAAAATTTGCAGACAGTTTATTAAAACTCTTTCAATTAAAATAATAATAATATCAATTAAAAGAGTTATTGTTTTTCTTTACAACCTCAATTAAAAAGTTACGGTAAATTGATTAAAACTTTAATTGAAACTTGAGAAGAAAACAATGGTAGTTTTAATTGAAAACTCGTATTTTTTTATTTTTGTTATATGTCCCCCATTAAATAAAAAAGAAATGTAGGTTTGTAAATTAAATTGCCATTTTATTTATAATAAAATTAAAGCTTTTTAATATAAAAATGTATTATAAGAAAACAAATAAAAGTAAAGACAAAATTTTTGTTTTGCTTGTCTTGTCTTGAACTTTTTCTTGTAATTAAATTGCTTTCTTAAAAAAATCACACAACTTTAAAATGATAGTTTAATGACACTTATACTTATTGAAGATGTAATTATTTACAAAAATAATAGTTTAATTGTCCTTTTTCGATAAGGTTTATTTAAATTCACATGTGCACTTTTATTACCACAGATAAAACATTTGCGATCTTTTTTCTTTTTATTAAACCTTTGTTTGATTATTTAATCTAAATAAAATAAAAAAAAAAAAATAGTTTGCCAAATTTTTAAAAATGTTGTTTACATGTTGTCAACACTGTATGGATATATTAGAAAATTCAATAAATTTTTTAATTGAATCAATTAAATAAATTGTTTAAATTGCCATTGATATTCAAACAATCGATTAATTAGATATTTTTGGCCCATAATTTTTTCTGTGTAAGATAAAATAGTTTGATATTTAAAATTTTATTTATAAAAAAACTGCGTTGAAATATGCAAAACTTTAATGCGAAAAATCTGTCCCATAAATGAAAAAAACTGGGCACGCCGAAATATTTAGGATCAATGGCCGGTACATTTGTTTTAGATTAAGAGTTGCGAAGTGTTTTAATGGTTCTAATACCAAAAATAGATTATTTTTACGATTTTTCAAAACGTGACGACGTTTTTGACGATTTTTTCAACGAATAGACCTGGCATCACTACTCCCAACCCCAACAATAGTCATAATTTTGTAAATGAGCTATTTTTAAATAATTATATTTTATTAAAAATCTATTTAATGCTTTATTTCACTTTAATAATAACAATTTCTATTATATACCATAAAATCGTTATCTTAACAATGACATTAATTTCAGCTTAATGTCAATTTAACAATACTCACTATTATTTAAAAAAGTTTTTGTATTTGTGTATTCAGTTTTTTTTTTTTTTTTTTTTCAAAAAATTTAATTGATGTCAAGTTTTCTTAATATAAAATGATTCATTATTAGAATATTTCCTTTAAAAAGATGTTTTTTTTGTTTTACAAAAAAACAAATACTCCAATGATTCATATTCAATTTTGTTTATAATAATTAATTTTTCATTGAGAATATAAATTATATTAAAAATAAATATTTAAGTATTGAAATTGTACAGAGACCATGTTAATAGACAACCTTGTTCTCGCTTTTTCTTTAACAATTAAAATAAAAAAAAAATAAAAACTATTTAAAGTAAATTTTACAGAAATCTAAGTTTTTTAATTAAGACTATCAAAACATTTTTATTATTTCGTTTAAAGAAAAAATAAGAGATAATGAAAATTATGGTTAAAAATATTTAAACATTTGGTAAATTGGTAAAATCGGCTTATATTGAATTTACACTTCCACGAAATTTGGTTTAAAATTGAGTTAAATCCAGTTACAAATTACCCACGTTTACATGATACAATTTGGTAGACAAACTGGATATCGGTTTGACAACAACGGCATTTTGCAAACAAAACATAATAAAAAATATGACCTCAAACTGAAAATTTTTCTAAAAAGTTATTACTTTACTGGCGGAATAAAAATTTGCCATTGTGAAAGAATCAATGTTAATTTTGCTGAAAACTTTTTTTTTTTTATAGGGGACGACATCTTCAAGATATCAATAGTGTCGACCGAGTATTCGGCTTTGGCTTCGGAGTTCGGCCAAAAAGTAATGTTCGGCCTAGTTCGGTATTCTTCCAAATTTTAGCCGAACTCCGTGTATTTGAAGAAATTGAGTACATTTTCAGAATAAATTCATTAATTTCGAGAGCACACACACGAATTTATATTAAACACGTTATATATATTACTAGCTGACCAGGCAAACGTTGTTTTGCCTTCAAATTTTAATTGTAATTAATTCTTTAAATCAAGAAATTTCTTTTACGCAAATAAATAATTAAAAAAATAAATTCACATTAGTAAATCATTTTAAAATTTGTAATTTCATGGGAAGCCCAACGCAGATTCATGTTTACTTCTTTACCTTTTTTATTTATTCTAGGACTATGAGGAACGCTAAAACAATTTTTGAACAACATTATTAAATAACCTTGCAAAAAGTCTTGAATGTGATAATTTATTTTAATGCTTATTTGTTTTTTGCTTTTGGTACCACGCCCATTTATCCCATTCCGCCCATTTTCAGTTCGACTACTAATATTTGTAATTGATGGACTCGTACAAAATTTGAAGGCTATATAGCTTATATAGAACCCTAGATATTTAATATTAATATTAATTTTGTATATGAGCTAAATAATCACTTTGTATGGGAGCTGCCACGCCCACTGGTATGATCCCGCCCAATTTTCCCATGACTATTCATAATATAATCAACGTGCACAATATCTAAGACTCTGGCTATTATAGAACTGTAGATATATGATATTAAATATTTACTTTGTATGGGAGCTGACACGCCCACTGGTCCGATCACGCCCATTTTTCCCATGACTATTTACATTAACAAATAATCAACGTGCACAAATTTCTAAGACTATGGCTATTTTAGTACTGTAGATATATGATATTAAATATTTACTTTGTATGGGAGCTGCCAGTCCCACTGGTCCGATCCCGCCCATTTTTTTTATGATTATTCAAATCAGTAACATATGTGATACTGCAATGTTTCAAAACTCTTGCTATCACAATAGTCAAGATATGTGATGTCATTCAATTTATGTGGGAGGTGCCACGCCCACTTGAAATATATATAGCCGAAACCCTAATTTGGACTATAACCTTTCAAATGAAACCGGTTTCGGTTGGATAGTTTTAGAGTCTATAGAGGACAAACATACAAACATTGTTTTTTATATATATAGACTATTTTTATGTTTCCGCTCATAACTTTAAAAAAAAAAAAATTTCGGAACGATATATAGCCTATGTCCATCCTGGAGGACCAAATTAAATATTGGTAAAAAAAAATTAGAAATCGTATGATTAGTTACGGAGATTACTTTCTACAAACAAACAAACAAACAAACAAACATACAAACATTACCTCTTTATAATATTATATTATATATATAATATAAGTATAAGTATTTAAGTATAGATTAAAAATAACAAAGTTCAAGAATTCCCATTTTTTTTCCAAAAGACAACATTAAAATAATTGAACTCATTAATTCATAATTTAAAAGAAAATTGTAAATTAGCTTTTTTGGGATTGATTCATGTTTAAATATTTTTTGTTTTACTCTAAACAAATTTCGTTGTCAAAATTAAACGCATTTCAAATTAAAAAGTAAATTTAGAAGTTCGACTTCGTTGTCAAAATTTTATTCCAATTAAAAATTTAATTTAAAAGTTCTGCTTCGTTGTCAAAATTAACCGCATTTAACGTTTTATTCAAATCAAAAAGTAAATTTAAAAGTTTGTCTTCGGCAGAACATTCAAAATCTGGCCAACAAAAGTGAGTTTGGTCGGACACTAAATATGAACGCTGTTTGCACAAATTGTTTTCGCCGGATACAAAAATAAGTAACTGGATGGTGAATTTAATTTTTTTCAATAAAAAATTACATTTTATTTGTCTTCAAATAAATTTGAAATTTTGCAAATTTCTTTCCTCAAATAGGGAAAACACAGGGTTGTATCTCTACAACCTAATTTTGAACGTAAGTTTAAACCAGATTGTCTGAAAATCTTGTAATAAATTTGTATGGGAAATCTGGTTTGAAAAAACATTTCATAACCAGATTGTCGCAAAAATCCGGTTTAAACCCGTTTTCGGATATAATGTTAATTCAATGTTAGATCATTTTTAAAAATTAAACCATATAATTTTCAAAAATTTGAAAAACAATCATTTAAAATGCATTGGAATGGTACACTCTTGTACTTTTATACTGCAGATTAATATTTTTTCCAACGTCAAAAATAATTGAATTTTTTATGCAATTTATTTTTAAAATGCATTTTTTCTAAAATTTGGCCACTCTCGATTTAAAAAAAAGGATGCATATTTGCAAAGTATGAAATTTTTACCAACAAGTTGCACATTCACTTTTTTGTGTCGCGAAGTTTAACTATTTTTAATGATTTTTTGAAAAAAGCTTGTAGCACGTTTACGTAGAAAAAACAACAATTTGTTATGTTTTTTTTTTTTTATTTAAAAGTGTAGTTTTAATGTGCCCTTTAAGCGTCTCCGTTTTAAAAATTATACCTTTAGTTTTTAAAATTTTTTCTGTACGTGAAACATAAATAAAATATTTTGGTTGAAAGGGTTCAATAATTTTAACTGCAAATACTTCAGTAGACACAGTTGTATGTCACATAAAGAAACACTATCCAAATTTGAATTATGCCCGTATTTCAAGCAATAGATACCTAACGGTGCTTAGATACCTACCGAATACACGAACAAAATCGGGTAGGTATCTAAGCACCGGTAGGTATCTGTTGCTTGAAATTACGGGCATTAATAGTCTTCAAGTCCGATACATTTAAAGAGACACCATTCTCAAATTTAATTAAAATAATTATACAAAATTTAATTGAAAGTGGAGTATAAGATGTATTTTTTAATTTATCTTTGTGTGATAAATAAATAAATATGTATTCTGAAATATTCTGCTGTTAAAAAGTACATTAACCCTTTTCATCTCATGGTTTTTCCAAAATAAATCTACTATTTCAGAGCAAACGTGGGCTTGAAAGGGTTAAACATTAAATTTTGAAACCTTATATTAAAGTAAATTCGTTTATCTTTGATGCAAAGAAAAAATCTTAAAAATGAAATGTATAGCATTTAAAGAGAGACATTTAAACGGCGCCTTAACTCTACATATTTAAATTTTTAAAACTAAAATAAAATAACAAATTGTTGTTGTTGGTATGAACAAATGATTGATTAATAAATAAATAAACCCCGGAATACAAAAAACTTAATTTTTTCAAATCAAGTTTCAAAATTCGAGAAAAATGCATTTAAAAATAAAATTGCATAAAAAATGCATTTCTTATATTTTTAAATACAATTCAAATGGTGATGCTCCAATGAATGCTATAGAAAATTAAAAAATTCAAACTTACAAAATTTTTGCATATTTTTTTAATTTTTCCAAAAAACTAAAACGCGCATAAAACTGTGGAATTTTCAAAATTTGAGAAACTAAAAACGCCAATCTTTAAGTGATTCTATAGAATTTCTAAATGCAAAAATTTAATTGAATAAGGTTAAAAAATGCCCTTTTTGGCCGGTCTTCGGTGGAATGGCCGTTACATATGTGTCGGAAATCGGATATATTTAGGTTACAGTTGACAGTTTTGTGTTGCGCGTAGTTTTAACTTTGTAATTATTACATTGCAAACGATTGGTAAATTATTTGCTATTTTTTTCAAAAAGAAGTCTACAGATTTGCAAAAGATGAAAAGAAGATAAATGGTTATTTAATTATAAATATAAATTACATTTCACTCCTCCAGTTTCTTTTTATTTGAGCCATTAACTTTTAATATTTCCATTAAAATCCGTTTTTTTTTGTCAATTGGTTGATGATACTGCATATATTATAATTAAAAGCTACATTTATGAGACAAATTAAACCAGCCTCCTCTGCTTTTTTTTTCTAAAAAAAAATACGGTAATTACAATCACAAATAATTTGAGTTCAAAAAACCAGTAAAAACATGATATTTATTAACAGGGCTGCGACCTCCAAGCACTACAAAATCGAAAATAGGCATTAAAAAAATCAAAAATATGCGCTTAAAACTGCATATAACCGACATATGTTTAAAAAACCAAAAAATATGCACGAAAATTCCAAAAATATGCTATAAAAATCAAAAACCAAATGTACTTAAAATTTGTGGTTTGTTTAAAATCGATTTATTACTCAAGAGCGTTGGTTTGAAAGTTAAATCTGATATAATGTCGAACAAAAGACAACTATATGCTATGTTAACCCTTTACTGCATGAAACTCCAGATCTTAATAATAAAAATTAACGATATTTTCACTTTTTACGATTTTATTAGCAAAGAACCAAAAAAAAGAGTCAAAATTTCGGATCACCCAATAACTAAAAATATAGCGAATATAAAAAAAAAAATATGTGTGTTTTAAAGCTTATCATTTTTACTTAATATCTAATAAGTTTATTTAATAACTTTTTAATTATTACTGCCCAGTGCACAATTGGAGTTCGAAGAAGCTCATTAGAGTATTGAGACCCTTTGAAATCGCAACAAAAAGAGGGTGTTTTTCTTTGCAGGTGAAGCCTCTTTCTGAGCATTCTTTTTTGACTGAGAAAAGACTCATCATTTTGAGCTGAAGAAGGGGAAATTTCCCTATTTACACGGATGGATTTTGGAGTATTTCAAGACTCAATTTTTAGAGTCCTCTCTGAGTCTTTTATGAGCCCTTTCTGAGTAGTTTTCGATCATAATTTAAACCATTTGTTAATGCTTTGTGGTACTAGTTTTAAGGTCTAAAATAATTTTATTCGTGCGCCCCTGTAGGTTAGTTGGTAGCGTGCTGGCTTATCAGTGCGGGGGTCGTGGGTTCGATTCCCACCAGAGGCACTGGTCTGTTTTCGCTACAACGCGCCGAAGGCCATAGTAGCTAGTGCTCGGTTAGGGTAATAGTTTATATTTTGTAATTATATGATTATTAATTAATAAAAAAAAAAAAAATACAAATTTTATATCGCAGCACATCTTTTTTATTCATCAAATACATAATAAAATACAAAACAAAACGACATTTAACAATATTAACACAGCACGAAGAATACACAAATTTAAATTTTATAAAATAAACTTTTTTCTTGATTTTTGGCACTCTGAAAGAAATAATACGGTATCTTGAATAAATCTCAAAGCTCCATTCTTTGTTAACTAGATTTTGTGTTGAAAAGGCACTCTAACTTAAGATATATACTAAATATACATTCGAATTCTTTTATTTCGCAAATTTAAAATAAAGAATGTAAATTTATTTGACTTGAAAATTAAAAAAAAAAAAAAAAATTAAACAAAATGACTTTAAAGGTTGGCGCATGTAAATGTAGTTTTTTACATATAACGTTTTAAAAATGCAATCAACCCGAATTGTTTCTGTTGAAAGATAAAGACAACCCCTTTATTTTTATTTGTGGCACACATTTGGTTCACAAAACTGGTTTTATATAACCGTGCATTAGTGGTTTTTCTTACTTTTTCAAATTTTTATGGTTTAAGCGAATTTTATCGCTAAACTAGAAATTGAGCTTAACAAATGGTCATGAGCCTATTAGGAAAAGGGGTTTCTTCAAGAAAACAGGTGGCTCATATGCATTTTTTTTTTGCAAATTCTTTGATTCAGAAAAGTATTGAGACCAAATCGATATTTGGCTATACTGACTAAAAACATGCATTTGCATAAAAGTCGCTGCCCTGTTTATTTGTTGTACTCGTATGTATCTATACAACATATCCGTTATTGTTGAAATATAAGAAAATCACAAGACTATATTAACTAATTTATGATACAGAAAAAAAAAAACATAAAAAATCATTAATCAGGAAATGGAGCTTAATAATTGCCATCATATTCCTTATGAATAAACGTGATTTTAAAAGTTTAAGTAAGAGTGAAAAGTGCGTTATGTTCGAATTTTATAAACCCTACTATATTTCTTAACACGTCACAGATCTGCTAGAGATTTGTCAACCAAACTCTCAGATAACTATTTAGTAAAATGCTAATTTTTGTAATTCTTTTTTGATATTTTACAAATTTTAACTTTATATAATTATTAGGACAAATCTTTATTCAAAAATATACTAAAATTTTGTTTTTAAATTTTAAAAAATATCGTGATTTTAACCATTTTTTGGTACGATCAGACAGATTGGTAACTCTGAATAACAAATACTAGTTTTTTAATGTTGAATTATTTTAGGGGTTTGAATCCACTTAATTACACCGAAAAAAATATTGTCAATAAAATTTCAATTAAATTTTTGTTTGATTTTAAACTCACTTTCATTCAAAAGTTTAATAATATCAAATAATGTTTAATAAAAAATTTATTTAGCGCACACTAAATTTCCAGTTTTTATAGCCCATAATGACAACTAGTGTCCGACCGAGTATTCGGCTTCGGCTTCGGAGTTCGGCCAAAAAGTGAAGTTCGGCCAAGTTCGGTGTTCGGCCAAATTTTGGCCGAATTTGGCCGAACTACCGAACTTTTTATGATTATTTATAAAAAGCACAAATAATTAGCAACTGTGGTTATATTTACTTTTCAGAATTTACAAAAAAACTACATAAAAAAATACAACGTTGATTATGATGGAATACCAAAAAAAAAAAAACGATATTTAAATATCAAAGTGTGTGAAAAAATTTCAATAAGCCAAAAAGAGTTTAAAAAAAATTTCCTGAAATATACCTACAAGACTTATAAGTAAATAATCAAATTTAGTGCGATATAATTTAAACAACCGTTTACTTTTATATTTTGCAATTAATTTCGAGTAGTAAGTAATCGTAAAAAGAGAATAACAGGTTCATCAATTTGGGATAGACATGATGCAGTACCAGACTTAGAAGTAGCAGAACCAAATGAAAATTTTATTGAAAAAGAAAATAAAATGTTTATTACGGAGCCTTTAAGTCCCGAAATATAAATATATTTGAGTATTGGAATTCAAGTCCATTTACAAATTTAAAAGCTGTAGCAATACAATATTTATCAGACCCACCAACTAGTGTAGCTAGCGAACAGCTTTTTAGCGCTGCCGGGCAGCTTTATTCTGATAGACAAAGCAAATCACATGGTGTGAATGCGGAAAAATTGCTTTTCTGTCATTACCATATCAAACTTTTCAATTTTAAATTTTAAATATTAAAGTTTAAGTTTGTTTTTCTATATCAACTTAAAAATCGACCAACTATTTTTCTTTGACTATAAAATATAGTACAAATACTTTATTCTTTTTTTGTACTTAAAATGGTACAACTATTTTCCAAATATGATTTCTTAAAAAAATATACCTATACGTTTTAATTTTTGTTTATGTTCAATAACTTTTTGGTTTAAATTTATTGATCTAAAAAAACAATTTAAATTTTTTTTTATTAAAACAAAAAGTTCGGCTTCGGTTTCGGCCGAACATTGATATTATGGCCGAAGTTCGGCCTCGGCTTCGGCTTCGGCCGAAAAAAATGAGTTCGGTCGGACACTAATGACAACAAATTGAAAAAAATCACAAAATACTAAAAAAAATCGCCAAATTTAAATAAAAAAAATATTCGATTATTATTTTTAGTTTACTGATTTAAAAAAATCGCTATTATTCGCAAAAATTACAAAAACGCTAAAATTTAAAAAAAAATCCTAAAATTAAAAAAAAATTGCTTAAATTAAAAAATAATCTTCAAAATTAAAAAAATTGCCAAAATTTAAAGCAAAATGGCAAAGTTGAAATAAATTGCTAAAATTGAAAATAACATCACTAGAAATAAAACAAAAAATTAACACAATTTAAAAAGTCAACAAAATTAAAACCGATTTTGAGTTTTTTTTGTTTTTAAGTTGTGAAGATTTTTTTTTATTTTACATTTTCCCCCAATTTCTCGATTTTTTTTGTTCCAATTTTTTGCAATTTTAATTAAACATAGCAAAAACTTTCATTACCACGTTAGTGCATAGGCAGAAAAATACAATGGGCACATTGTTGGTAAAGCGTTGGCGACGTTCGGTTAAGCGTTGGGAGAACGTGGGATTAGCAATCTTGACAGTATTGTCCAGTTACCCGATTGAATAACAGTGGACAACCGTTGGTTTGAGCGAACTTGCCACCGTTGGCATAACGGATACTTACAAAAACGACCTCGCCGAACATATATAATGAGTTTTGACGCCGAATTATATGCAGTTGCTTCGACTGCTTATTATTTAGATACTGGTAATGAGAGTCCAGTCCATTACTGAGATTTTGCTGTGAAGTTTTTATAGTATGTACTAAAAATATTTGAAATTAAAAACAATATTTTTAATAGATATGATTAAAATTAATCATATCTATCATACTAAGGCATGCTAATTTTTCTAAAATTAGTCATTGGCTTAACCATGGTTATAAATGTTTTATTTATATGGAAATTGGTTAAATTTAAACTCTGGTTATTCATAGAAAAGTTATTCATCCTTATTCCATTAAACAGTTTCAAATAATTTCAATTGATACAACAATTTCCTTAACAAATATTTCAACATGAGTTTTTTATTTCAATTCAAAACACAATTTTAGTTTTTCTGTGTAAATTTATTCAATAAAAACATTTAGCCGTTTAAATGCACTGAGTTGAAAACGGAACAATTGGTCCATAATGAATTAAAGAGTGGAAAATGCGTTATGGTCAAATTTTGTAGCCCCTACTGCATTTCAAAAGCGTACAAAAGTTTCTTGTATGTATTACAGCCGTACACAATTTAAATGAAACATATTTTAATCACCCTGTTAAAAATATATTGATTGCTTCTTGCATCCATATATGAACATGTATAAACTCATTCATGCTCATATATCAAGTGATTCGGGATCATACATGTCCATTTACCAACATATATAATTCTTATGTGTTCATAAGAGTTCATATGTGATCATTTTTATAAATATTACCTCAATTATCGTTAATGTACACATATGACCATGTGTGGAAATGTATAGACATGTATGAGTGTATATGTAAATATTACCTCAATTTTCGTTAATGCACACATATGAGCATTAGGGTGATAACTTTTTTTGGACAACATTCTCCCCAGGGGTTTTCTAATGGCAAATATTGTATTAATGATAAAAAAAACTATTTCAGTTCAATTTGGTAAAAAGAACCTTGCGCACCGACAGCGATTTCTAAAATGCCTTTAATATGTTTATTTTAAATTTTTTTTAATAACAATTTTTTTTAAATATGGTTTATACATATGTAAGTAAGCAAATTTGGAAGAAAACTATTCCATTGACTCGAAAACGGACTTTACTATTGATACCAGCATGCCTTAATTATATAGATGTGATAGTCAGACGTTGAGGCATCAAAAAAAAGTTTTTTTTTAACTTTGTTTGATTCAAAACTTTAACGCGTTTGGTGCGGAACCTTTTTTAACGATAGCGAAAAACTAAAAACGCAGTTCTTAATATTTGTCCATGCCCTACACGATTTTGTCTGGGGAGATTTGATATTTGCAAAAAATGCAAAAAGTTATTACCCTAATGAGCATATATGATTCCTCATATGAACATATAAGAATGGTTAATGAACACATGAATCATGTATGGATGCATGTGGACATGTATGAAGCATGTGGACATGTATGAAGCATGTGGACATGTATGAAGCATGTGTGTTCATGTATGGATCCATATATGTAGATTTTTAACAGCCCAGGTGAAAAAGCGCTCGTATATGAACATATATGATAAAATATGGGCTTTTATATGATCATATATGGGTATATCTGGTTTATAAATGCATCAATATATATTACCATACATGATCTTATATATTACCATATATGTTTGGATCCGAAATTTGAGGGTATATGATTATATATGTTCATATATGCTCATATGTGATCCATGTATGTTCATATATGATCATATACTACAATATACCCTCAAATTTCGGATCCGAACATATATGGGCATATTTGCGACCATATATTGTCATTATGAACTATATATGGCCAGCTATACCCATATACAAGCCCATATATGATCATATACAAGCCCATATATGATCATATACAAGCCCATATATGATCATATATGTTCATCTACGAATCAACTTTAACATGGGATGGTAATTTTTTTATTAAAACGAGTGTTTAAATTTTTATTATTTATTTATTCTCCTTTTTAATATTTCGACCTACGTCGTAGGTCATTTTCAAGAAATTTTTGAATAATAAATAACACAACATATAAAAAAAAATTAAACACTCGTTTTTAATTCTATTAAATGATCTTAAGCCGAATTAATAAAAATTAATTAACAATCAAAGGGTCAACTATAAAAAACTTATTACAAATAAAAAGCTTCATAGCTTTAATGAAAGTTTTCATTAATCGTATGATTTTTTTTTTTATATTGATATCATGCAGATAATTCTCTCAGTGTAAGAAAAAATAAATAATAAATTAAAATTCAGATCTTGTAAATTTCAAAAAAATTCTTATATTAACGCTGTGACCGAAAAATAGGTAAAATATTAACTTCACCAGATTTTTTACAAAATCTTGAACAACTTTTAAACGTTGTTTTAATTTTTCCCGCCAAATTTTGGCACAATTTATGCGACAAATGTCGTTGTCATTAATGGTTTATGGTTTGTATAGTTAGATCTTTTAATTGCCCAATTACTTTGTTAGTAATAAATACACTGATAGAAAAAACTTAATAATTTTTCGTTTAATGAAACGATTTGTTATATTTATAAAAGAATTGTATCTTGTGTATGAAAAATGTTATAAATAATAATAAAACATTTAATTAGCAGGAAATTAATAAAGCTCTTTATAAATATATTAAAGTTTTATTTTCCAATCACTAACAAAGTTTTGGTTGCCGGTATTGAATTTATTTTTTCTAGTGTAAACACTTTCAAGCAAAGAAAGTTGTCGATTTGTTTGTAATTGACTTTCCAAAGATTGATGTTTTTTCATGAAAAAGACAATCTTAAAGCATTTATAATGGTCCATTAGCATTTGACATTGAATAATGATATAAAAAATAATATGATATAAAAATGTTATTGATACGAAAACATTTTATGAAGAAAATTAAAAAATATGTTAAGAAAGTAAATGTAGGGGAAAAATGTGTTAAAGACAACAAAAAACGGATGTAAAATAAAAGCTTTATAAGAGGTCAAGTCGTCAAAGCAAAAAGGAAATAGGAAACTTATAAATAATGACTAAAAATAATAAAAAAAAAGATAATGACGATAATAACGAAAACAAATAAGTTGTACATATTTTGTAAGCACTGAAACCAGTGTTGCCAACTTTTTGAGAGCAAGAAGCGCAACAAAAATTGTAAAAAGTGTAAAAAAGTGTTATTTTTGTTTTTTATTAAAAAGGCGTAAAAACGCACCAGACAAAATTTGTGTTATTTGTTGATAAAGTAAAAGAAATGAACTCAAGTTTTATAATTGGATTTCGTGTTAAAATAAAGTAACCACATTTCTTTATCGACAATATCAGTGTTTAGTCCAGTATTTGGTTCGTTCTTTTGCGAAAATATCAGCCAAAATTTATACAAAAAAAGTTTTTTTTTGTATCAATTTAACAGACAAGGCCATTTAGATCAGTGTTTCTCAACGTGGGGCGCTTGCCCCACTGAGGGGTAATTTCAACATTTTAGGGGGCAATGAGCTAATTTTTGTAAGTTTTTAACTTTTCATGTATTTTTAATATATAAAAATGAAATTCTGCAGAATAAAAAAAATCTGTATTCTTATATACTTTCTTATATACCATTTCCATCGTCATATTTAGTAGAAACCGGATTTAGTGTCATTAGTGATTTGTTATTAAAAAACAGAAATCGCCTGGAAATCACAAATCACGGAGACTTACGATTAAAATTAACAAAATTAGAATCTGATTTAAAAACCCTTTGCAGCCTGCACCATGCTCAAGGATCTCATTAATTTTTAGAGCATTTATTATTAATTCTATCTTTATAACAAAAATATATGTACATACATCCATTGAATTAAACAAATTGTTAGGTGTGTTTTTTATTTAAAGTACTCTCTATTGTACAGAAAAAAATGAGGGGGGACATGGAAAATTTTGTAACCAAAAAGTGGGGCACGGCCCAAAAAGGTTGAGAAACGCTGATTTAGATAGTAAATAATTAACTTGATTGTAATTTCATTATATTTGTCAAAAATTGTAGTGTAAAAAATTTAAGTTGTCGACAGTTTTTAGTGCAGTTATAGCGAATTGGCCATAAAACTGTTTTAAAGTTGGGTTACGTGCTAAAAAAAAAGGAACCACATTTCTTCACCGCAAATTCGGTGTATAGTTTAGCATTTTGTTTGTATTTTTGCGAAAATATCTGTCAAACTCCATATAAACAAAAAACAGGTTTTTGTATCCAAGACCATTAAAATGTAGCGAAGAAGTTTACTTCGAGCTCATATAATATATATTAGTTCTCATTTAGTGAGAAAACTAGTTTATATGAATGTTTGATGTTTGGCATAGGATTGTTACCTCTTTCAAAACGTGTTCTGACGATGGGAACCTAGAAAATTCCCGAAATAGATCTATCAACACATTCCTGAAAGGGTAAAAGAATAAATTTAAAAAAAAAAAACGTTGTTAGGACAATATCCTAATAAAGAAATATAGAGTAAGGCCTCGAACTTCAATAATTTTCATTGCACAATTAAAGGTCGAAAAAACATAATTTTTATTTTTAATAAAAATTATATCAAACTTGAAAAAGTGACATTTGATTGTAATTTCCTTAAGACTGTAAAAAATTGAAGTTTTAGATAGTTTTTACTGTAGTTTTAAGGATTTTTGAACAAAGTACTGGTCTCTAAGACGACATTGGTTAAAAGCACCATGAGTAAAATTTTGGTGTATTGTTACAAACACCATAAATATTGTCAAAAGCACTAAATTAGCATCACTGACTGAAACACTAAATAGACAGTAAATCTAGCAGTTAAGCATACATAATTTCATGACAACAAACAAGACCAGACATTCGGTCCGGCAAAAATTATATTATATGTCTCCTGTTACCAGGGTTTGCCAGAACTCGGTTATCATAAATGGCTAAATTTGTGGAAAAATGGCTAAAAAATGGCTGAACATATAAAAACAAAAATTTTGGGGCTTTAAAAAAAACACTGAATATAGTGAAGCCTGCCAATAAAGCAAACTCCGATTAGCCTACAACTCTAACAACTCTAACGGACAACTTTTGAGCAGTTTGAAGAAATTTTCTTCTGAGGTATTTCTTTTTAACTGTGCAATCTCACGTTTAAGGATTAACAAGTGGGGTTCAAAATTAATTTGTTTTTGTATGAAAAGGTTGTCTTAAATTTACCAAAATTAGATGTCTTTAAATAAGCTTTCATTTGGTGCTTAATTTGTCTAAAAAATGTTTTAAACTAAACGAAAGAAATCAGAAAAAAAGAAATAAAAATGGGTTAATTTTAGGTCCCACACATAAATATAGGATTGGACCACTAAAAAAAAACTATGTCTCTTATTTTTGTGTCCTCTTTTAGTCCTCAGTTGAAGGGAACCCATCAAAAGAGATTTTTTGCAAGACAAAACAGAAATATCATTAAAATGAATATTTTAAAAAAAGTAACGCTTATTGAAAAAATTTCAAATAAATAATGTATTTTGATAGAAAATAAGGGGTCCGCCATCTAACGTTTTTTTTTTTTTCAACTAGTGCTTATTTCGTGAATAGTAACACTTAGCTCATGTCTGATTTGACAGATAATTAGTTTTATCCTTCCGCTGAACGAATAATGTTGCAAAATGTGTGCGAAAATTGCGTACGGATTTTGGAAGCGATCGTTATCGGGTCATGTTGAACGAATTTTTGTTCACAAAAATTGAAGAGCAGGATATTGCCAACATTTGTTTTCAACAGGACGGCGCTACGTGCCACACAGCCGAAGCTACATTCGATGTTTTGCGCCCTGTTTTTGAAGATCGCATTATCAGCCGCAGAGCTGATGTCGTTTGGCCACCTCGGAGCTGCGATCTGACACCGTTGGACTATTATTTGTGGGGTGCCGTCAAAGATAAGTGTTACGCCAACAAGCCAGAGACAATTGACACTTTAAAGGACAATATTCGTGAAGTCATTGGTGAAATACAGCTGCACACAATCGATAATGTGCTTAAAAATTGGACCGATCGTGTAGGCCACTGCATGGCCAGCCGAGGCAGCCATTTGAATGAAATTATTTTCCATTATTAACCGGAAGGATTGTACTTTCAAATAAAAAAAGAAATTTGAGAAAATATTCAGTAGTTTTTTTTATAACATTTTCAAAAAAAAAAAAAGTTATTTGGCGGACCCTTTATTTTTTTTTAATTCATGCGTAGAGAGTTAAGCTGAACGCAAAATTATAGTTTATTGTATGAACTCATTGATTTTTTTTGTTTCTCTGTTTATATCTTATAGATACACAGTAACAAATTTTTTATGTTTAATTCTTTTGAACTGTCATTTTACAACGAGAATTTATGGCATAATTTATTCAATTCTTTAAGTATTATTACGTAATATGTCTGACTTCATTTTTGCAAGTTTTATTTTTATTTCGTGTTTTTTCTCGCAATTTTTTGTGTCATTTTAATTTATTTTATTTTATTTGTAGCTGCGTGAAATGTACTCACTCGTCTTTCGTACTAAAAAAAATAAAATAAAATCTATAACAAATTTATTCATAAATTTATATCAACATGTTAGAAAAATGATGTATAATTTAAAAGATATAGCAAAAAAAAAAAAAAAATCAAATAAAAACGAGAAATCCAGTTTATCTAGTTTAAGTTTTTCAAACACTTGCACATGTTTGAAAAATCTAGTTTTTTTTTTTTTTTTTTTTCTTGGATTCAATGTTTTTTTACGTTACTTTTTTCATTATTATTAAAGAAAAAGAAGCACGATCATGACCATGAAACAACTTTACAATATTATTGAGAGATTATCTGGTTGAAATTGTTAAACAAAAATATACAAAAATTGTAGATTCATTAAAAAAAAGCATTGTTCATTTTAACACAAATTATTCTCACATATTTTTATTTTTTTTTATTTGCTTTAATTTGGAAAAATCATGAATAAAATAACTTAGCAAAAAAATGGAACATCATTTAAATGCATCACTTTTTTAATGACATCACCTTAAAGTCATTCTTTACGAAGTTTTTTTTTAACAACATCCAAAGGAGGAGTTCCTTTTTATGAGAAATACACTGCGTTGCACATCTATAATTACAAATGATTTTTGTTATTTTTTCGAATATTTTATATATTTATTCGAATATATATATTACAAAAATGTTTTTAAAACTTATTACTATTTTTAAGAGTGTGATAAATGATATCTTATTGTGTAAAATTTAAGAGATTAAGTGACTTAAGAGAAAAATTGTGTAATAATATTTTGTTGGCTTTTCATACACACAGAGAAAAATTTAGCTATTTGCCAACTTAAATTCTATTACTACGACTTAAATTCTGTTATTACGAATTTCAGTCGGTTGGAAAAACTGAACACTAGTATGCCCAACTAAGTTCGTTTAGTTCAATGCGTCTAGATCAGTGTCGGGCAAACACTTGTTGAAACAACGAAGACTAATCGTTTTTCACACACACACAACCCGAACGTAAATAAAAATAAAAAGAGAAACCGAAAAAAAACCAAAAAAAATTGGTTAGTTGCTTGCCAGCATTGGATGGAGTAGGTTTATGTCGCTTTGTTTAATAAAATAAGTACACAGGTAATATTTGAAAACAACCAATGATATTTTAATTAATAAAGCCAAGCGTACTATAATTTTTTTTTTAATGGAATTTTTTTTCATTCATTATGTGGGATTTTTTTGGGAAAACGCATTTTTATTTAGCTTGAATATATAAATATATCTTGATTTATTTATTCATTCATAACTTAATTTTAACACACAAAACCTAAAATATTAAAACAATCTATATGTTAAAAAATTTAAAAATCTCTGAAGTATAATTGTTTATATTAAAAACAATTACAACGCAGATATTTTGAATTTTGTTGCATTTTATAAGAATTAATATAAAATTTTTTTTTTGTTTTTTTAATTTATTAATCCATATTTATAACATTATTATATATATTTGTTTGCCCAGTACATTATTGGCAAAGAACTCATGTGCCTATTTTCTTAAAGAACATTTTTTTATTACCTATTAATTTCCTCTTATGTATATTTTTTTTATTATTCGCCTCATAGCTGAAATTTATCACGTAAGGACATAAATAGTAAAACAATACAACAACGTAAACAAAAAAAAAAAAAAAAAAAAAAAAAAACAAGTGATTTTGCTCAGTGCAATAGTACCAATACAATCTCATTTTTTTGTAAAATAACTAATACATTCTCAGTTCTCTTTGTGCCCAAGATTGGTCTAGATCAGTGGTGGCCAAAGAGAGAATTTCCTATCGAGCGTGGTTGATGAACAAAATTCTGCTAACGCAATTAAAACACACGTACACTATAAACACGAAGCCAGAGCTTCGTATGGTTAACGACTACAATAGTTCGGTTATTGGTTTGTTTACATTTTGACATAGTAAAACAAATTAGTTGCACTTTGGCACTTCATGAAGAAGGAGTATCGCTGATTTGCTTTTTAAAATACACTAATAAAAATGTTTGATGTAAAATATGAAAATGATTTTTTTTTATAGAAAATATGGATGGCGAAGCTCAATGCGTGATTTGTTATCGCGTTTTAACTTATACATCTAGGTTTTATTTAAAAACGCATTTCGACACTTGTCATGGAAATTTTAATGACCTAATTGGGGGTGAACGAAAATTTAAGCTTTTGCAATTAAGAGCAGAGGATTTTTTAAAATTTATGGTTGATGAAACTATCATTCATCACCGAAATATGGTTCATTTAATAAATGAAAATGGTTCATTGGCTTTGAAAAAGGCATCTTATATAGTTGCTTTGACTTTAGCAAAGCAATGTCGCCCATATGAGGATGGATTTTTTTTTTTTAAATTTAACATCAGATGTTTTAAATTGTTTTGGTGAAAAATGCCAAGAAGCTGTAAATCTCTGCCAAAATATCCCTTTGTCTCGACAGACAGTCACTCGTAGGACAGAAGAGATAAGCAAGTTTATCTAATCTGCAGCTAAAAATAGGCTTATAAATTGAAAATATTTTTCAGTTTCTCTTGACGAGAGTACTGACATTAATAATATTTGAAATATGTGCATAAAAAAGTTAAAATAAAATAACAAATCTATAAAAATAAAAAAAACAACAAAAATCTTTTATTTCCCACAATTGTAAAGTTTGTTCAGTGTATAACTGGTGAGAGTAAATTTTAATTTCGTTTCTTGCTGCAACACACACAAGCATATTGTGTGATAGGATGTGTGTTGGCCACCACTGGGATAGATCTATAACGGAAGAACTTCGAATACATCTTGTAGACAGTACACTCAAAATAGTTTGTAGTTTAAATTAACTGAAAATGTAATTTAACATATGTAAATGAAAAATCGCTTGAAATCCGGTCTACTTACTTTTCATTTAAATCAAATGTTTCTTGTTATTTATTTTTAAATATCGTTTAAATAACAGACAAATCCGTAAGAACAAAAGAATCGTTAAATAAAAATAAATGTTAAAATTTTAACTACAGAATAAATGTTATTATTGTCCGACTGAACTCGAACTTTTAAATTTACTTTTTTATGTGCGCCCCGGTAGGCTAGTTGGTAGCGTGCTGGCTTATCAGTGCGGGGGTCGTGGGTTCGATTCCCACCAGAGGTATTGGTCTGTTTTCGCTACAACGCGCCGAAGGCCATAGTAGATAGTGCTCGGTTAGGGTAATAGGATATAATTTGTAATTATATGATTATTAATTAATAAAATAAAAAAAAAATTACTTTTCAATTTGAATAAAAGTGAAATTCGGTTAATTTGACAACGAAATTTGTTTAAAGTTAAACAAAAAATATTTAAAAAAAAAAAAGCTAATTTAAAATTTTCTTTAAAAATAGAAATAATGAGTTCATTATTGTCTTTTGGAAAAACAAATTGGAATGCTTAAGGTTTGTTATAATATATATAACGAATTTAACACAAATTCTTGTGTTTGCACTTGAAATTAAAGAATTTATTCTAAAAATGTACTCAATTTCTTCAAATACACGGAGTAAGATGGGCAAAATTTGGCCGAAGTCCGAACTCCGAATACTCGGTCGGACAGTAAATGTTATATTCAGTTATTTAAAATTATTTTGTTTGTTATTTTTATCTTCAAAATGTAGGCACACAAACATTTGTGTAAACTTTTTAAATTTCTTGTAATTTGAATTGAAATAATTTTGTATATAAACAAACCATTTTAATAAAAAAACTAGACACGAATTTTTTGAATATTTTTTTTTGAAAAAAATAATTTAAATTTATAAAAATCTGTAACAGAAACAAATAATTTTAATGACACTTTAAATAAATGGAAATAAATAAATGAAACTAAAAAAATGTAAATGGCAGTAAATTATTTTGAAAAACTGTATAAAAAACGTTGCTCTTTTATTTTTAACTCAATTGAAAACTTTTTTATTAAACTAAAAACAGTAAACTACATAAAATTCTGAGTGTCTGTCTAATCGAATTTTCGAGTTGTTACTAAAACTGCTGCTTTAAAATATTTTATCTTAAGTTTTTGTAAATTTGAATATATTAAGTTAAGTGTATTTATAGTTATGAAACGCTAATTGATTTTGTTATTACTTTTTAAATAGTAAAATAAAACATAAATGAATTGTTGTTTTTTTTTTTTGTTAAATTTTACATTGGTTTTACATTTATGTCGGCTAAACTCTTCACGTTTTTTAAACTTTTTTTTTACCGACATTTAGTTACATTATTGTGTAATTATAGTTTTGCAACGCAGTGTATTTTGTATGGGGGTTCCATTGGAAGTAGCTGGCTTCACAATCAGAGCGTTGTGAGATCAAATCCTGGCAAGACAAAAAAAATTAATTTTTACCTTTATATATTTTATTAAATACCAAAATGGTAAACATTTTGTTTGTATTTAATTAAATTTTAATTTATCGAATTCCTAAAAATTATCTTATTCTAAAAACAAAATTTATAAATATGTTGTATATAAATATTTTTTTATTACAAGTGTACAGACATTATTTTATTGATAAACAAGACAGCTAGAAGTCAGTTATAGTGTATAACATAGCACCGGGGTTAGATCGTCAGCTTGAAATGCAAACAAGTCTGGGTTCAAACCTCACACGTGACTTTATATTTATTTAATTTTAAGTTAAAAGAAAAGAGTGTTTATAATGTACATCATATGTTATTAAAAAGCAGAAATTTCTTTCTATAACAATTCAATCTTAAATTCATCGATGAAAAAGCTGAAAAATTTAAACAACTTCTTTTTAAACATTTATAGTGTGTTAATTACTTTCCTTTTGTCACTTTTTTTGCTGGGCGCATTTATCCTAGGAATTATACCACTTTAAATTACTTTAAAATGTATCTTTAAGGAAAAACGTATGAATGTTTATGTATTGTTTTTCAACTGTCTGATGTGTCTATCGAAATGCCACTTGTTATACTTTTGCAGAGCAGACATGTCTTTTTCGTTCTTATTGCATTTGCAGTGGCTGGAAACTCTTGTGACTTAATCTCACAAATGTAATAAAATAATAATCAGTTAGCAAATGGTAGACAAGCTTGTTTCTTTAAGTAAAATGAAGAAGTAAATATACACTGGAAAAAAATCATAAGACTTGGAAGTTTTTAACCTACAATAGAAAATAATCTTAATTTACATTTAACTTTATTTATATGCCCAAATTTTAATGCCCACTTACCCCATCGGGCAGGCAACATACAGGTAGTATAGAATTATGTATTGAAAAAAAAAAATGCTCCACAGAAAGTGAGTATACACTAGGGTTGTCACTCTAATAAAACTTATTCGACTAATTGAACGATCAAAAATAAAATTCGAACAAACAATTTAAAAAACATGATTTTTAAATAACAAATAATTCGAACAAATTTTGACGCTTAATCGGTTAAAACGAATAATTAAAAAAAAAATACATGTTTTCACAAAAATTACCAATTTTAGAAAGCTTTTTTTAAAAAATTTCGTGTAGGACATAAAACAAATCGACTTAATTCCCACTTGGTATAGCCTCGAAATTAAAAAAAAAAAAAAAATGAAATATAATTTGAAGGAACTAATACTTCAAGTGCTAGCTAACATGCTATCATTTTAAAATAGCATGATTTTAAACCATCCAAACCCAATCCAATACTCGCAAAAAAAAACATCCTATCTAACTACGCCACTGCACAGTTTGAGTGATAACTGTGAGTCAAACTGTGAATTAATTTTGAGATTAAAATGAGTACGATCTCATTTTAATATCTCTGAGAGAATTATCTGCATAATATTAATGATTTTTGCATTAAATCAATGAAATTGCACTGGAATTCGTCCATTTCAACTATTCATTAAGTTAATGCAAGTTTTCATAAAATATTATTAAAAAATATCATTTTATTAATTAAAATTTAAAACACAGAATGAACTGTGTTTAAAGGAGGAGATCTAGAAATCAATTATTTGTGATTATGATGTCGCAGACATGAAATAAAAATAAAAATCAAATCGCTTCGGCAATAAATGAAAAATGTTCCGTTTTGAACCCATAACTTTTAAACTGTTTTATTTATTAAATTGTGCCACAATTGGTTAATTTTTACCTTGAAACATTAATAATGGCTAGTTTTTATTGAAATACTACTACACTTATGAACATATATATTTCGTCAACGTTTAAACTTCTGTTACTAATATATATATACACTAGAGGGAGCTTTAACAAAAAAAATTTAATTTTTCGGTGAAAAAAATTACTATGGCGGGTCCTAAACGGGTTAATAAGTTAGTGTTTAAAAATACGAAAAATCAGGCATTAAACAAACGACTATTTGTCAGGTTATTATAGGTTTGACCCACCGACCATTTTTTTAAAACTGAGTTGGGAATGAATTATATTTAATGTAAATATCCACTTTCTGATTCCGAAACACGTTTCACGATATCTCCTATCATATCTGTAATTTTCAGTATCTATTTTTTTATCTATGTACCTGCCAATTTTGAATAGAAGAATTAAAATGTGTATATCTTCTTTATCGTTTTTCTCGATAACAGATTTTTGGCGTATGGGTCAAACCAATAACAGGCAGTTTGAAATGTATGTATATTAAAGTAATTTTCTGTATCAAGAGTAGGGAATGCATCCCGGGATTCACTCGAAACTAAGCATTTTTTCTGTTCGCGCAATCCCGGGAATTTAATTCGGGAATCCCGGGAGTTTAACAATACAATTTTAAACAAATAAGGTGAATATGCAACACTTTTAATGGAGCAATTAATATTTTAAACAAATTTTTAAATGAAAAAATTATGTTAAATTCACCGCAACTGTTAACCTCACCGTTTATCTTAGACTTCGACCTTAAATTAGTAATTCTTGATCGCTACGCCTTTCCCTGAAAACGAAAAAGTGCTGGATTTTGCATTCCCTAATCTAGAGTAAAAATATTTTAATTGCAACATATCTTAGTGTTGTTTTCACCAAAAGTATGTATGTGTATTTGCACATACACATCGTTTCACACACATACATACTTTTTATTTCAAGTTCTGATAACAACAAAAACAACAACACTGTTAGTTACAATTTTTAGTTACTATTCAAGGTGCAATTTTAAGTTATATTTTTCGACTTCTATGGTCTACATATTAATTTTTTGTTGTACGAACTATGAACATAAGCTAAAATATTTATTACGCATAGCTATGCAATTTTAAGTTTTTATGCTTGTTGAATATGAAAATATTTTATATTTTCAGCAGTCATTATTTGAAAAAAAAAAACACTTTTGACTTAATTTTAAACTCTGGGAAAAATAACAAAATAAGGGTCGGGCAAAACTGCAGGATTGCTTGCCAAGCGAAATGAGAATCAAAGAGATGATCTAGGGATCGCAGATCACAAAAATCAAAACAAAATCCAAATCCAAATATCTTCGTCAGATTATGTATGGACGTAAAAAATTTATAAAAAATCGAATTCGAATAATTTTTAACTTTTCTATGCATAATATTTTTTATATATTTTTTTCAGTGTATATGAGAAAATTGGATATCTAGAAATGTAATATGTAATGTGATACAATTTCAACATCATTAAGCTAAGGAAATGTTGTAGTCATACACTTTACACAGGAACCGTACCGACAATCATAAAAAGAAAATTGCATCACAAAGTAGCAAGCTATACCAAAAAAATAGCAATAATGATGCAGCTGATGCTGCATTTTATACACATTACTAATAAACAGGTCAACCAAAAATATGGTCTAAAAATTCCATTTTATGCCCTAAAAATTCAAAAAATGTGTTCTTAAATTTGTCTTTAAAAATCCGTTTTTAAAATTTATTTTTTGCTAAGTTGGAGTCACTTTTGAAAATTAATTATAAGAAAATCGGTAGTCTTAAAAAAGAAAATTTAATTTTTCAAAAACGGATTCAATGTTCAAAAACGAAAAATTTAAAAAAAAAATAAAAGATTTTTTTTAAATTTTTCATTCACATTCACGTATCAAATTTGGTTAACATTACATCATTAACAAGGAAATCCGCGATTTTCTCAGTTTTTACTATATTTTACCATTTTTGCACAAATTATCATCCCATTTCGCAATCGATTAAAGCATTTTTTGTGCATAAGTCAAAAGACAAATCTGACCAATTATATCGTTTAAAAAAGAAAAATAATGGGAAAAATGCCCAACTTGACAACTATTTTCAATTAAATCGATTTGTCGATTTTGTCAATTACAAATTAATTGAATCAATTAAATAATGGCTCAAATTCGCAACTTGCTTCACATTTTTTATACCATCGCTTAAAAGCATTTACAAAAAAAAAAAAAACAAGATAACATCAACATATTGTTGAGGTTTTTTGTAATATGTATTTATGTATGTAGTTGTGCTTCTTATAAGTGTTTATGTATTAGTGATAAATACATATTTTAAATTAATTTTTAACATATTTTTTATAAATTCTCATTTGCTTTGTTGTTTATTAAATTAAATAATTTAATTTCAGTAGTTTAAATATGAATATTTATTTATTCTAAAACATTATCATAAAATCTATAATGGAATTTATAAAAGTTAAATTTTGTTTAATAAAATGTTACCATTTTTTTAAACAAAAAATGCTAAAAATAAATTAGAAATTATTTTAAAAAACTCGCGATTTTAAAAAGGTCTAATTTCTGCAAATAAAAAATCCAAATCTAAAAAAATTGCCATAGTCCCTACGCGTCAATGGGAAGAAAACAATAATTTCTGTATGAGTTTAAGTATAAATAAATCTACTAACTAAATGAGAATTACACGCAGGTTCAAATTCAATGTTATAAAATTCAAGATATAAAGAAACATTGGTATGAAAACAACACTTTATTCAATCTTTTTACTTTTTGAGAAGGTATAGGAGAAACCAAAGCAGGTCAGAAGAGGTACACCCCAGGGTGGTGCGATCCCGCCCGTTATATCCCGCTGTTATGGCTCTTTGTTACTAACTCAGTTCTTGTCACTCTGGACAATCAGGGTGTCAAGGTCGTTGCTTATGCCGACGATGTGGTGATATAAGTATCAGATATGTTTCTGGATGTGATTAGTGTTATCATAACCAACGCTCTAAATACTCTCAGCAACTGGGCCACTCGATTTGGCCTGGGAGTGAATCCAAGAAAAACGGAACTTGTACTGTTCATTACTAGGGTCAGCGCGAGTTTCAGACTACCGCGGCTGCAGGGCTGCGAACTCACCATCTCTGGACATGCTAAATCTCTTAGTATCATCTTGGACTCAAAACTATCCGGGAAACTTAACAACGAAAACAGGGTCAGGAAGGCAACGGTTGCGTTCTACTCTTGTAGGAGAATGTCTGGCTCAAGGTGGGGTTCGAGTGCAAAGATGGTGTTGTGGATGTACACGTCTATTGTGCATTTAATACTTACTTATGGCTCTATTGTATGGTGTACATCCAGGAGAGTAGTTACGGATCGGTTGTATAGGATGCCGTGCTCGGTGATACAGAGGCTATCAATACTATGCTTCATATTATGCCCATTAAATTATTTGTGATGGTGGTTTCTACTAGCAACAGGTTCTTAAAACGCTACAACCTATGAACAGCTAGGCTTCTTGGTCAACTCCAGCCACGAATAGGATTGAAGTCGGACTACACTACTTCTAGGATTGACTTCTGTAGACCTTTACGGCGTTAACACCAGGGTATATACCGACGGCTCAAAGATGGCTTGTGGTTCTTCTCTAGTGAATGCGACATATGGAGCTCTTTCAGTTCCATACTCTAGTGTTAGATCGGGGTTCGGGGAACCGTGGTATCTTCGTCGATAGCAAGGAGGCGCTTATGTCCCTTGGCTCATACATTACATCTTCCACCATCGTTGCTCAGTGTAGAGAAGAACTGTCCAGGCTAAGTTGTGTATCTCAAATTACTTTGGTATGGATCATCGGTCACAGTGACTTGAATGGAAATGAGCGATCAGACGAGTTGGCAAGAGCAGAATCTGCCTTCAATGTCTCCACAGATGTGTCAGTTCCGATACCGCTGGGGCAAATTAAGAGGGAGTTCTCTGGTCACTTCCTCCGTAGGTCAAGCGACAGATGCAGAGACTATCGTGGCCTGAATACGCTCTAGGGCATACTTACTCTATGCTCGGAAGGAGAAGGAGGGACGCCTCGACAATGACGGCAGTGCTGACCGGTCACTGGCTGATGGGTAGGCACGGTAAAAGACTCGGGCGAGGAGAAGGTGGATCATATATCCGACATAGGATTTTAGGCGATCATATACTGGACAAACAGTCGGTATTATCGGGAGTAGGATTAGGTGATCTCATCCGATATTTTAACCTTTCGGGTTGCGTCTAGTTCCCCTGTTGTCATCTCCGTACGGGTAGTGTGGTTTTTTAAAACGGAGTTGCTTTGGACTCTACTTGATGCCCCTGTGAGCATCAAGTACAAAATACGAATTTATCAATAAGACTCACAGGAAAACCCTGATAAAACATATTTCTGGTTGCCCTACTCATAAGAAATATTAATAACACTTGTATTACTTAAATTCGAAATAAATTTTACAAAAAAATAAAAATGTTTAGAAAAATATATTTCATTCTTGAAAAATTTATTAAAATTTCAACAAGAACATTATTTAAATAGACATCTGAAAATTTAATGAAAAACTAAAACTTGTTGTTGGAGTACGAGTATTATGAAAAATTATTATGCAAAATGATCTCATAAATACAATTTTCTTGGAAAAACGAATAATGGTTGTAAAACAGCAAACAAGATGTGCGTGACTCAAATAAAAAAAACGAGAAAATTTCAAATAAAATTTTCAAAAATATGACACAAGTTTGTAAAGCGCTTATAATTAATATGTAAAACAACATCATTATGAATTATCCAAAAGAAATAATATTAATTACAATATAAAATTTGTATTAAATTTAAATATGTGTTTTTTTAAAAAATATTTAAAAAAAATCTTTAAACATTTTTTAAAAGTTTTTTTTTTTAATTTTACAAAAAATCTATTTTTGTTTTAAAATGTTTGTGGCATAGAATTTAAAGCGCCACACACACATTTTTTATTTTGTCATGATTTATTTTTTAACCTAAATTAATGTGTTAGATTTTCATGAGATTTTCAATTTTTATTTTAGAAAGTACAACGTGATTTCCCTTAAGCTGGCTGGTTGCCTGACTGACTGGCTGACTGGCTGGCTGCTGCAGCCAAAAACAAAAGCAAACATTACCGTCTGCAATTTTATAGTTGGGGGAAATACCAACAAATTTAAAATAAATATTCAACGTGAATATTTTTTAATTTTTGGGTGAGAGAACACACAAATTAATTTGTTTTTAAACACTCATTCACAATGTGATGTCGTAAAATTAGATCACAGAAATGTTAATTGTGGAAATAGAAAAAACTTATAAATATAATTATATAAATAAATTTAGTAGTAAAAATGACTTACGTTGGATCAGGTTGTCCTTCAGCTTCACATTCGATGATGAAGGGTTTATCACTTTCTTTATTTTGTTGAGCAACTTTGAATAAAAGTTCATCTGTGGGCGGTTGTTTGATAATGCGAGGCGGTGAATTAACTGAAATCGAGAAATTATAAAATTAAGTTTAAACTATATAATCTTGGCAATAACTTAACTCTTTAACCCTGATAACCCCAGTTTAAATATGACGACCGAACTATATATGGATTCATACATGAACACACATGTTTCATACATGTGTACTAAAGCTAAATAATTAATGGGCTGGTGCTTCTTATAGCGTTAAGATTTTGTCTAAATTTTAAGTTTGTATTTGCTTTAAGTTACGCCTAATTCAAAAATAAACCACCCAGGCAGAAAATACAATCGGCACAGTGTTGGCAAAGCGTCGGCGACGGTCGGTTATGCGTTCTTGACAGCATTGTCCTGTTACCCTATTGATAACAGTGGACAACCGTTGGTTTAAACGAACTTGTCACCGTTGGCATAACGTTGGTAATTGAAAAAAAATGTGTGCTTTTAAAATAGCTTAAACTGAATTAAGCAGCAATACAGTTCGGTATTAGTCTTATACATCATATTTAAATGTGTGAAATATAATAAAATAAAAATGCTTCAAATTGGTTGTAATATTTTTATAACAATATTGGCAAAAAAAAAATTTGCGGGTGGTACTGGCAAAACACATGCTTTGCATAACAAAATAGTGTTTTCCTAGTACAATATTAGTTGTACCTTTGGTAATTTTTAACACGGTAGGTTTTAGAAAAATAGCAGTTGTTAGCCAGTACTATTTGTTTGTTACGGTTGGCAATTTCTACCTGGGCAGTTGTGGTTTAAATTAACTGGCAAATTTGTAAATTTGAGAATCAAAAATTACTAAATTTTAGTTAGAAAAACTAATTAAAAAACGGATGAAATTTGTTTTTGTGGTTCAATAAGGTAACTAAGAACTTTAGCTAAATAACTGATTTTAAAGTAAGCAACATAAAAAATTTGCTCAACTGCATTAGATTCCGTTTAACAGACTTCTGAACTTATTTTTTTTATGAATACATTAGCAAATTTGTTGATTCGAAAATATATTTGTTTACACACAGAAAACAGATTCATTGTAACTACCGAATTTTTCGTTAACACATTAATAAATTTGATTGCTGCAATAATAACGCCATAATAAAAAAAATCTTTAAAATTGGTTAGTTCGGTTAAAGATCATGAATATTTTTTCCATATTAACAGAAAAATTATAATTATAATTTATTTTAATTAACAGAAAAAAACTTAGAAAAAAAGTTATTTGACACCTGCATGAATGGAGTTAACTTTCTAGCCCGCAAAGGCCTTCATCAACATTCTTCGTGCCTTAAAGTGTTAAATGGTAAACATCATATATTTAACTCAACTATTTAAGTTAAAAACGTAACGTGACTTAGTTTGTTGAGTATGACGAAATTTACTGCGAACATATAAATCTATGTTTAGTTCTGTTAATTATTACCACAGTTGCCAGTTAAACTAATTAAGTTGAAAATTTGACTGGCAGTTATTTTCAAATGTCATCATATTTTATTCTTTACATTGTAAGTGAAAGAATATCAAACATTAAAGATTTTCTTCGTTTTTCAACATATGTCAAGCATATATATTAAGCGAATTTTAAAAATTTTAAAAATAGCAAAAATTAAAAAAAAAATCAAAAATTAAAAATTCTATTTAGGTGGTTTCCTAATTTTTTTGAGAATTTTTTTCAATTTCGGCAATTTTTTTAATGTTGATGCTTCTATTTAATTTTGGTGATTTTTTTAAGTTCTGTCATTTTTTAATGTTGACGATTTTTTTAATTCTGTCATTTAATTTCGGCGACTTTTTTTAATTTCAGCGATTTTGCCGATTTATTTCCTCTAATGTCAGGATATTTTTTAATTATTAATTTTAGCATTTGTTTTAACTTTTGGCGATTTTTTCAAATATTAGCGTTTTTTTCATTTCTTGAGATTAATTTTTTTTTTCAATAGCGATTATTTGAATTTTGATGAATTTTTTTTTCAATTTTTGACAATTTTTTCAATTTTGTTGTGCTTTTTTTGATATTTAATTTTTTTTTTTTTCAATTGTATCGATTTTGTCATAATCTAAGCGTTTTTTCCCCAATTTTTTACAATTAAACCGGTTTTTATTAACTATTCTAATAAACATTATAGAAAATTAAGCTCAATATACATACCATAGTAATAAAAATGATTAAGCTGTTCGGAATTGGTGTGTATACAACTTAAAAAATGATTAAAAACGCCATTTTTCGGGTTTTTATCGCGGTTATCTAAAAATTGTGACGTGAATGAAAAATTTTTAAAACCGATTTGGAAACAAAGACTAAAATTGTTAACAATAGCTTAACATTTTAGGCTATTGTTAACATATTATTATTTTTTTAACAATTTTGAGAAAACAAAAGTTATTGACAAAAGTCACAATAAAAGTTTGTATATTTATATTAAATTAAAAACAAATTTCACTATCATATGGTATATATTTCAAACTCTTTACATGCATTCATTATTAGTAGATTAGTATATTTGTAAGGGAATGTACCCAAATGTGGACCTATATATTGTATTTGTGTTATATAAAAGAAACTAAGTGGAATATTTCAAATCTAAATACATCAGCTTATAGGCCAACCCCTTGGTCATTTTTTGACCATACACTGCGTTGCATAACTATAATTACAAATGAATTTTACAAAATTTTTTAATATAACAAACATTTTTTAAAAACTTCTAACTATTTTTAAGAGCGTGATAACTGATTTACTTATTGTGTAAAATTTAAGAGATTACTTAATTGATTTAAGAGAAAAATTGGGTAAAAATATTTTGTTAGTGTTTCATAACTACGTATAATTACATATAACGGTAAACAAGGAAGAATAGCAAATAAAGAAAAATTAAAGAATTATTTTTGTTTATTATGAAATCTTAATCAATTTACAATAAAATGCCGAGTGGTTCATATCTAAGTGATTTTGAAAATGGGTAAATTTGAGCATATTTAAAAAGTGGCTTAAGTTTTTGGAAAATTGTTAGAAAAATAAACCGTTCACATGTGGTTGTCAAAAATTTTCCAAATAATCCGAGTGATTACGGTAAAAATATAACAATCGGCCCGAAAAATAATCAACTGTGCCAGCAACACAATGAAGAGTCTCAATCAGATAATTGATGAATGAAAGGTAAATGTATCCTAATCAGCCATATGTAGGCTCTTAAATAATTCCCGGAGAATTACTCGCCAAAAGCTGATATCTGTGTCAAGGTTATTACCGAGCCACAAAACTGCTCGACTTTAGTTCACTAAAAGGAATTTACAAACCTACCGGAGAAATGTAAGTCAATAATCGCTGTATTACTGTTTAAACATTAATTTAATTTTAATGGCCGAGATGGTTTAAAGAGCTATTGGAGAGGCTTACGTAAAGACCCACGAACCACGATATTTCTCAAAAGATTCCTAATGGTTTGGGGCGCTTTTTGTTTCGACGGTATAGTTGATTTGGCATTGCCAAACACCAGAATGAATTCTTCTGAGTACATTACAGTATTAGAAGAGAAATTGAATTGAGAATAGCATTAATTGAAAAAAGCAACGAAGAAGAATTCATTTTCCAACAACACAATGCCTCAGTACATGTAAGTCGTGAGACGATGGATGGCTATAATCAAAAAATATAAGAGTATTGGAATGGGCCGCATGTTCTTCGGATCAAAACCAAATTGATAATATTTGGGGAGTATTGACATGTCGAGTTTACGTGTTTTTCATCTAAAAGATGCAGTTATTGGTGCGTTGAGATCTATCTACGAAGAACTTTGAATATATCTTGTAGACAGTATGTCTACAAGCATTATTAAAACTGATGCTTTAACATATTTTTCTTAAATTTTTCTAAATTTTTATATAATAAATAAGTGTATTTATAGTTAGGAAACACTAATTGATTTTGTTATTCATTTTTAAATATTAAAACAAACAAAAAAAAGTGTTTTTGTTATATATTATTAATTTTCCATTAGTTTTACATAGTGTTTCCAATTATTCGACCTGGCTTTTAACCGGTTAAGGCATTATTCGTAAAATCGCTTAAATTAATTAACCGGTTATTTGGCTCGGTTAATCGACAAATTTGCCGGTTAATCAATTAATCGTTTAATGCAAAATAAATGTATCTCTTACATACTTTAACTATCAATAAAAACACCCAAAACTTTTTTTTAGTCAAGTCGACTGTCTTGGTATATTTGGGATGATTGTTTGGGATGACTAAAAGCATCCTGCGATTTTTTAAAGGAACATACCTTAGAAACTTAAAAATTTATTAAGGAAAAATTTAAGTCACTAAATCCTTAAGAGTTACTGAGTTTTTCGCTTAAAAAGCTCCAAGAGTCTGACAGTGTTTTAAAAATATGAGAGTTTTAAAGAACGGCTTGTAGAATAACTTATTTTTTAGTTCTAGTGTGGGTTTCTACACCGAAAATATTTTTCGAATTTTTTCAACGATTTTTGTTCTCCAAAGTAGAACACGTACTCTTTAAACTAGTTACTTATATTTTCCGTTTTCAGTTTCCTTGAGATCGGTTCTAGTGGAATGTGTTTAAGAGGTGTAGTTTGTAAAAATGTTTACAAAATTTTCTTTTTAGAAGAAGTAGTAGATTTCCTGCAGTTTCAACATGTAAATTGGAAGTTGAGTGACTTGATTTAAAACAAATGCAACCTTGCAAACTTCTTTTTAAGTAAAATAAAAAAAATAGTAACGAAAGTTATACATAATACCAACTAAAGTAAAACATTAGCAAATTTCATGCCAAAAACTAATTTGGGAGACTAAATTGTAAGTCTCTTGTGGACTTTTTGTTTGTGGATCTATTTCTATTTTAACTTCAGATTCTTGTTAGGGGTCCTTAAGTTAAAAAGAAAAAGGTAAACATACATTTATGCCCCCTCCTCCCTCTACCCATTTTTACCACTAACATATCCTAAAATGATTTATTCGATATTGTTCTGGCCACTAGATGAAACTGCAAGCAAAATTTCGAGATTCTAGTTTTCTCAGTTTACGAGATACACCCTTTTTTCGAGATAATGGTTCAGAAAGGGTTAAAACTGGCATGTAAACAAACTAGCATGCAAACAACTTTGCATTAATTTAAATTTTTAAAGAATTAAAACAAAAATTAAAAATTGTCTATCTTATTTTCTTAAAACGATATAGCTTTTGATTTGAGTTGCATAAAAAGTTATCTAAAAGTTTCAGAATCACTTTCCCTCGATTTAAAAAAAAAATTAAGTTTTTTTTTGGAAGTATTTCTATTTTTCTAAGCTTTTCTTGGCATATTTCAGTCAAAGTGAGAATATTAGCAAGTTTTGGCAAAAAATAAAGGAAAAAAGGAACCTGTTAATCTACGTATTTTAACCGATTATTCGAGTCGAATAATTATTTAAGTTTTAAATTATTTTTTTATTTTATTAATTAATAATCATATAATTACAAATTATATACTATTACCTTAACCGAGCACTAGCTACTATGGCCTTCGGCGCGTTGTAGCGAAAACAGACCAGTGCCTCTGGTGGGAATCGAACCCACGACCCCACACTGATAAGCCAGCCAACTAGCCTACCGGGGCGCACAGTTTTAAAATATTAGTTTCGACATTAACCAAAATAGAGGCGAATAATAGAGGAATCGGTTAATCGATTAACCTAATTGGAAACACTAGTTTTACAATTATGCAGTTAAACTCTTCGAAATTATTATTGTAACTTTCGAAAATTAGTGAAATTAATTTGTAATTATAGTTTTGCAACTAATTTAAAAAAGTTAAACTTATAACAAAATCAAAACAACTCAACAGGTTCACATTAGAGAACATGTACCCTAAAGTGGACCTCAATTGAAAAACTCTCTAAAAGCATATAAAATTGTTAGGAAATTAAGTAAAACCGACAAAAATTTGTATTTAAATTAAAATTTATTTTAATTTTGTTTGCCTAAACGTTTTGTGTATCTTTTTTATTATTATCGTTTAAAAACGGCTCAAGAGTTTTCCATATGTAATGGTAACTTTTTTATTTAAAATTTTTATTAGAAGTTTTCCTAATCGGGCAATCAAGGTCATGGTTTTCAAATGCAAATAAAAGACTATTTAATTTTTCAATCCGACGTTTCGATGGGATTATTCCAACATCTTCAGGGATTTGATTTTATTGAATATATATTTTTTTTTGTCAAGTTTACATTTAAATTACTTTAATAAAATTGGTAAAATACGTACGATATCAAACATAAAATTATAATTAAAAATAAATGTAAAATTAAATAAAATAAAATATTACAGATTGGAACTTTTCTTAAAGTATCACAGTTGAAACTTGGGTTTAGCGAACGATATTTTTTTTGTTGTGAAACAATTTGAAATACCTGGAAAAAATTTATAAAATATCTGAATGGTAAAATTTTACAAAATAGAGAAGAACAGCTCTAAAGTGATGCGTAAACCATTTAAAAAAGTCAAAAACTTAAGAGAAAAAACAATAAGAAAATGTATGAAAGGTGCACTTTAGGGAACATTATGCAAATTAAATTTTTCACAGTTTTGATTTGTTGTATTTTTTATATTTGGTTTTATTAAAATTGTGAATATAATTCTTACCGTTTACAAAAATCCGACTTAGAAAATTCATTAAAACTTGTTCGTATTCACTTTTTATATTTACGAAAAACTAGTCTTTATATTGCGACACAATGAAACCAAGAAAAACGTGACATACTCATGCAAGAACACGAAAAAAAGCAAAAGGTCCACTTTGTGGCACAGGCCACAATTGGGAACATTCCCTTACTCTAGATGCACTGAAAAGATTTGGCATTTAAACACAATATATAAACAATGCATAAAGAAGGTACATGAAATAGTATACAGTTGCGTGCAACAAAATAGCAGTACCCTCAAATCAATATTCAGTAAAGGGCACTGCTATTTTATTGCACGCAACTGTATTTATTCAATATCACAAGGTAAATAATATATACAATGTACAATAGACTAATTTTCTAAAGTGCATCACAATCTATATATCTAATGAGAAACTAACAATAAAAACAATACGAACAGGAAAGCGGATGGACGGACGGACGAATTGACTGGCAGACTGTTAGAAAAAAACTATTGCCAAAGATGAATAGATGATGATGTTGATGATGATTAGGTTTGAGATGTTAGCGGCAAACTTTAGCAGATGCCATGACTATAAATTCAATTTAGAAATTATGTTGCACAAGTCAGCGAGAAAAAAATTCAAAGCAAAAATTTGTCTGTAGGTTATCGTGCCCCTTAAATTACGAATTGTCGAATTTCAATGCTAGAACTAATCAGTTTTAGTTCATTTAGTGTAAAATGTACGAATTTGATATAAAGGGTCCGCCATCTAACTTTTTTTTTCAACTAGTGCTTATTTCGTGAATGGTAACACTTAGCTCATGTCTGATTTGATAGATAATTAGTTTTATCCTTCCGCTGAACGAATTTGGTTGTGTATACGCTTGAACAACGCTGGAAAATATTGCGACATTACTTTGAAAATCATGGTAATGAGCAAGGAGTGGCCGTTACAGTCAATGGCGATCGTTATCGGGCCATGTTGAACGAATTTTTGTTCACAAAAATTGAAGAGGAGGATATTGGCAACATTTGGTTTCAACAGGACGGCGCTACGTGCCACACAACCTAAGCTACACTCGATGTTTTGCGCCCTGTTTTTGAAGATCGCATTCTCAGCCGCAGAGCTGATGTCGTTTGGCCACCTCGGAGCTGCGATTTGACACCGTTGGACTATTATTTGTGAGGTGCCGTCAAAGATAAGTGTTACGCCAACAAGCCAGAGACAATTGACGCTTTAAAGGACAATATTCGTGAAGCCATTGGTGAAATACAGCTGCACACAATCGATAATGTGCTTAAAAATTGGACCGATCGTGTAGGCTACTGCATGGCCAGCCGAGGCAGCCATTTGAATGAAATTATTTTCCATTATTAACCGGAAGGATTGTACTTTCAAATAAAAAAAGAAATTTGAGAAAATATTCAGTAGTTTTTTTTTTATAGCATTTTCAAAAAAAAAAGTTATTTGGCGGACCCTTTAAAAAAAACGTTATTTTTGGAAGATTTTAGCCATTACAAAATAATGAAAAAAAGCATTAAATGACAACATTCTAAATTAGTTGGCAGGTGTGGCAGTGTGTCAAGCTTTCAAAGTTGAAAGTTTTAAACACGTGTATTTAAAACTATAAAGAGGATATACACTGCGTTGCATAACTATAATTACAAATTATTTTTGCTATTTTTTTCTAATATTACAAAAAAATTTTTAAAACTTATAACTGTTTTGAAGAGTGTGATAACTGATTTTTTATTGTGTACTTAATTGAATTAATAGAAAAATTGTGTAATAACATTTTGTTAGTGTTTCATAAATATAATTACATAGAACGGCAAGCAAAGAAGAATTGCAAACAAAGAAAAATTAAAGAATTATTTTTATTTGTTATGCAATTTTAATCAATTTGCAATAAAAAATTCTTGTACAATTTTAAAACAAAAATATTTTAGTGTGCACATGAGTTATTTATTCCAAACTATATTTTCTGATTACGTTTTGTAAATTCATAATTTTGTTTATTTGTTTTATGTCAAAATCGACTTGGGCAACCGAAATAAAACATTGATTTCTGAAGATTTAAGTGCTTTTCCAACCCCTAAACTGCGTTGTCACAGTACTGGGTATACAAAATTGCCAACATTGGTGAAACCAAAGGACAGGTAATCTTAAAATAGATTTTCCAAAAAAAGGTGGGGTCAAAAATTACCCAATTTTACGTTTTTTTTTTTAAATATATTTCTTATATAAGTTATTAAACTACGTTTAAATTGGGTATCAAATTAAAGGTATTTTCAAGACGCATCCACTGTTACATAAAACATGAACGAGCATGTTCGAACATTTCTGTTATTAAAAATAAAAAATTTCGGATACCACATTTGTATGGGAAGTTGTTGTTAGTTTGAGTTCAAATGAACATATAAAAATCCTTATTTAATTTTATGTCTCGGCTTTTTTAAATTTTCGTAATCGTTCGGCTTAACGCGACTTTTCCCGAAGATCTTTTATAATCCATATTTCAAATATTTCAAAGAAGCGGCAACCCTGTACCCACATCATAGGCAATATTTGTTTCCTCGAGTACTTTAATAGTGCTCACAAAAATTGGATTTCTTAAATTTTTAAGATGTTTTCATACAAAAATTTTGTAATATTTGACCCCTGTTTTTAACCCCTAAAAGTGCGATTGTGCACATAAAAAATACGTGTTTAATCTCAACAATAGATCCAAGTTTATCCTCAACAACATAACCAAGTTTCATAAAACTTTGAGGATTCACCACTGTGTAGTTTACTTTAAGTTTGGTAAATTTTGCAAAAATGATTGCCTTAAAAGCACATTTTACAAACGTTTGCAAAGCGTTCTAAAACAGAGTTTTGCCAGTGCTCAAAATTTTATTCCGAATGTAAATTTTATAATAAAGTACAGGAAAAGCACATTTTGCCAATATTAAGAAAGTGCTTTGCCAGTGCCATAGGAAATTTCTGATTGGGAACTTGGAAACCCTAAGGCCTATTTTAAAAATTTAAATACAAAAAAATAAACTAAAAAATAAAAACTTAAATTAATTTTTTTCAAATTTGTATATTTAATATTAAATAAAGAAAAAATGGAGGGGATCATATAAATTCGACAATTTGAAATTTAAGAGACACCTTAATGTAAGTATCACTGATGCTGCAGAATTTTGTTTATTAACTGGAGCGAAGGGAAAATGTGGTTGTGTATTTTTGGACGATCTAAATCTATTGACATGTGTAGGTTAAATGGAAACATTTTGAAGGTACGAGAGCGGTCCCAAAATTAGCCGACCTGACGAATATAAAAATGACAATCTTATAAAACATGTTTTAAGTTTCAAGGCGCCACCTTGTTTAGTATTTTTTTTTTTTTGAGATATAAAAAAAAACAATCTCAGTAAATTTGTAATCATGGAAAAAAATTTGTCACCGTTGTATAATTCCATACTTTCAATAGAAAGGTCTCAGTCCAGCCATATTAAAGCCAAGTTAGATTCTACTCTGGTGAAGTCTGCTGCTTCGATTACGACTATAAAATATTGGGTGACAGTGTATAAGCGATGCCATACGAGCTGCCAAGACGAACACCGTAGTGGTCGACCAATTGAGGTGTCCATGATCGGCGGCTGAAGGTGCGTGAGCTGGCTGAAATTATAGCCATTTTAAATAGTGCTATACATCGCTATAAGCAAGATGGGTTCCGAGTTTGCTCGCAATAGAACAAAAACAGCATCGTAAAGATGTTTCTATAGAGTGTTTGGCGTTGTTTCACCTCAATAAAGTGAAGTTTTGGCGTCGATTCGTAACCATGGATGAGACATGGGTCCACCACTGAGATAAAGGAACAGTCAAAGCAGTGGAGTGGAATGGGAGAATAGTGTTCAAAGACGGCGAAGACATTTCCATCTGCAGGCAAGGTCCTGGCGTCTTTTTTTTTGGTAGAGCGTGTAATAATTTTTATTGATTATCTTCAAAAAGGAAAAACTTAAACTTAACTTATTGCAGCGTTTAAGTGATGAAATTAAGGAAAAACGCCGCATTTGGAAAATGAAAGTGTTGTTTTATCAAGACAATACAATTAGTTCACACATCCACCATTGCGATGGCCAAAATCAATGAATTAAATTTGCCAGATTTACATCCCTTATTTTCTGTTTCCGAACTTTAAAAAATGGCTCGGTGGTAAAAGTTTTACCAACAATTAAGAGGTGGAGTCTGCTGATGGCCATTTTAAGGAGCTAGAAAGTTCTTGCTATAAACACAGTATAGAGGCTATTGAATATCGCTGGGAAAAGTGTATCGAGCTAAAAGGAGATTATGTTGAGAAAAAACAAAAATTTTCCCAAACATGTTGTGTTTTCTTTGTTAGGTCGGCTAATTTTGGGACCGCCCTCGTATGTATGTTAAAATGATTGTAGTAGGGGAAAATCAATAGATTCTTTTTTAGACAGGCACTATGATTTGAAAACAATCAGTCAGGAAAACAAAAGTTGCGAAACTTTTTTGTTTTATGAACACATTTAGTTGCTAGAAACATTAAAATTTTTTCGAAAACTTATACATATTTTTGTCCAGTATTCAACGAATTTTCATTAAAAATATTTCTATACTATGTGTTCTTTTCGATTAAAAATTATTTAATCTACGAAAACTGTTTTAATTTTAAGAAAATCCATGAATAAATTTTGAATTTATTGCAAATAATGTTCAACAACAGTAATATTTGCCAATAGAAACCACCAATTCTGTGTTACTCATACGTAAAATGTTGACTACTCTGAGTATGAGTAATAAATAATAACAATTAACAAAATTATTTCTAATAATATTTTTGTTGCACATTAAAAAAAATGTTTTGTACTTTATATGTTTATCAAATTTCAACAAACATTTCGAATATAAATTAGTGAAAGGTCCTTCCACACACAGTGCTCAAAAAAACCAAAGCATACAAACTGCAAATCCCTAATTTTCCTAGTTCGTAGTATTTAGATCTTTGAACATATTTTATTTCTTTTTTTCTTCATAGAACGAAATTTTCAAAGTATACAAATCAAAAATTTATCGAAAGATTGAAAGTCCATAAGTATAAATTGAATTCACCACAATCGCTAAAAAATAATACCATTTTCCTTCCCATTTGAATACGTTATACTTATTGAGAATTCCGCGTGGTCAAACTGGACTTGACTTTCATAAAGCTTTTAAATATGGATGTCTACTACATTAGTCAACGGTGTTTGATACTTGAATGCTGCTATTTATTTTAAAACCGAAATTTTTTTAATTGAAAATAAAAATTGTTAAAATATTATTGAGGCTCTCGGAGTCAAATAGTTAAAGTATTGTTAAAAATGTAAACTTTTTTCCCAAAATGGAACTGAGACTATATCTACAATTGCTACGTAAACCCTTGCATTAGGGTGTCCCAAAAAAAGACTGTCGAATTTTAGAGCTCCACGAGGCTGCCCGTGTTTCAATAGTGCTCAGTAATGCTAGGTCAAAATTTCAGCCAAATCGGTCATTATTTAGCGGTCGCTATAAATCAACGATTTTTCAAGGCTACAGAAATTACAGAAATTTTATGGATATAGAAAAGTTGTTGCTCAGTCGTATAATAAAACTTTAATTAAGTGCTTTGGCCGTCGAAACGCGAATGTGAAGCCATAACACCGAAATACAGGCTTAGTGTACTTAAAAAAAAATTGATTCAAAACTTGGGCCTTTTTTCAAAATATATCTGGATCTACTGAATGGATTTGCAAGTTTGATCCCTCGTTTTATTTATTGAAGTGCATATTATAAAAATGCTTTATAAACAAGCCCATTTTTTTTTTTACAAATCTGAATGTTGTAAATACAATTCCAAAAAATATAATTTTCGAGACCCCTCTGGTTTTCTAAAATACCACATTGCACATTTTCCGACATAATTTTACTGAAATTAGAGTTAAATTTATGCACGATTCAAATCCATAAAAAAATAAACCAGATTTTAAAGACATCTCCGCAATATTAACCAATAAACTATTTTTGCCCGAGTAAGAGGGTTAAAAAATGGTCCATAAAAAAACGGTGGAATGTTTTTGACTTCAGATTCGGATTTACGAGGCCAAACTAATTTTAAAAAGTTTGAACTCATAGGCAATAAGTACACCTGAATTAACTTTATTTTAACTTGTTATTATTCTTTTTAATACTGCCTTCAGATAACATAATATAGATAGGAATGGGTTTGAGTTCCCATGAATTTAGAGCTAGTTGAGATCATAAAAAAAGAGTTTGAATAGTATTAGCAATGACCAAATTATCCCAGTGTAGAAACGGTAATGACACGTCGTTACTTTTCTCATTACCAGTAATGACACATGCCTTACTTTAAAACATATATATAATGACATACTAATAATTACCATTATTTCAATACAAAAAATAATACGCTACCCATAAGTACTTATTTTTACCATTATTTTAAATATAAAGTAATGATCTAAAAATTTTTAACTCATTTTTTGACACTATTTCTAGACTCATTATTTTTTCACCTCCAATAAGTACATATATAACAAAATGCAAGCAATTCATTTATGTTTTTATCTATCAAGTATAATATGTCGAGATAGCCCAGATGGTGCAGCAGTTGCCTGACAACCTGGGGGCCTAATAAGTAAGTTTTGGACTCATTATTTTTCTCCATATTGGTAAGCATATAGGTAACCACATATTTTAATCATTACTAATATGTCATTGTCATGTGGACCGGACAATTTAGTTCGTTATAAGCGAAGTTTGCCATAAGCGACGTTAACATTTTCCAAAAAATTATTATTTATTTTAAATTTTTTGTTTGTAATACTAAAACAATTCTTCCATTCATAGAATTTAATTTTTTTTTTTTTTTTTTTGTAAATTTTCAAATAAAAAGCTAGTTTTTAAGATTTTTAACTGAATTTTCATTTTAGAATCTCGATTTTTTATCTGTTTGTTATAAGCGTAAAATTTTTTATGAAAACTCGTAAAAGTGTCCAAAAATATATTTTTTGTTATATAAAATGTTCGTTATAAACAATGTTCGTTACCAGAAAAATTTTTCATTATAAAAAGAGTTCTTTATAACCGGTGTTCGTTATAACCGAACTCCAATGTACTAGTAGTGCGATAAAGAAAATTTTTGTTATACTGGTATATTTTGATAAAAAGGAACAAAAGAAAGCTTGTGGAGAAAAAGTCGGAATATACTTTTATTTTTTTTTCCATATAAGCGTGAGCCAGTCTATTATGTTTATGTTTATGTAATAAATTAGTCGCTTATTATTAGTGTCCGACCGAAGTCTTCGGCCAGTAAATACTTTTTGTCGGTATTCGGTATTTTTAAGCATTATAGACAAATTTGACAAATGAAATTTTCCTTCATAGTATTAATGAATCGATTTGAAAAAAATAAAATAAAAAAAAAAAATAGCCGAAGTTAAACGCATAACATTACAAATGACATAAATTTTTTTTGTTAAACAGAAATAACTAAAACTTTGAAAAAAAAAAATGATTTGAGGCGACCTCATACTAGTTAGCGTATAGAGCGTTGACGTGAAATGACAACAAATTGTTTAAAACATTTTCTTAAGTGCTTTTGTAAAAAGTCAACAGATTTTTATTTTTGATTGAAAAACAAATTGCTTTTGGCTAATATCGCAACCTCTTAAAAGAGTGTTAAAAAAAAATTTTTTTATTTTTTTTGTAAGAAAAAGTAATGAAAATATTTCATGAAAACTATGAATTATATTCATTAACCATGTGAAACTTTTATAACGTTTATAATGAACAAAATTTCCTTTATAAAATTTTCATTGGGTCAATGAAACTATTTATTAAAATTGTTTTAATGAAACATGTTTCATTGATTCAATGAAACATTTCACCGACAATTTGCCAACACTGTGCCGTTTGTATTTTTCTGCCTATGCAGATTTGCAATAACAAAAAAACTACACTCACGTGATAGGTACTGGACCCATCACGTGATACAGACTTTTAAACTGGTCACGTGGTAGGTACTTAAGAAAGCGATCCTCTTTTCACCTATCACGTAATAGGTATCTTAGGAACCGATCCTGTTTTCATGTATCCTGTCATGCTTAAGCATTATGAAAGGATAAAATTTAAAATATACAAACATTTAAATTTAATATTATTTAACCACAAATTTGCAGAATTCACATTCTGAATATTTTACAGTTTTCATTGGAGAAAAGAAACCTTCCTAAAAAGAAAATGAAAAGAAAAACTACAAAGAATTTTTTTTTGATTTTTTTTAACTCAAAAATGAAACAAGACATTCACATTCATTAAATCTCTTGTAATAGAATAAAAACTTCAAACAAAATATTGTATTGTTGATGTTTATACTTATCCATTTGTAGTTTCATTATCAACCAACCGAAAGAAAATGGCCAAAAGGACTTTTGACATAAAAAGTGTTTTTTCTAAATGCTACCTTACAAAATCATGAAAGCTTCTGCAGCAGACTAAAACGTGATGTACATATTAAAATCTATAAGGAAATACATGTTAGGAAAAAAGTATATGGGACAAAAGTAGAAATTGCTGAAAAACTTTAGATGTGTTGTTTTCAACTTATTTTTGAGTAAGTTAAATGTTTTTCCAATATTGCTTCATAATTTGTTTTTTTTTTTTTGAACATTTTGTACAACATTTTTATTGGAAGATAGATTTTTGGAATAAATTTCGATTTAGACAAAAATATATCTGGGTACAAATGGGTGAAAATGCTTCAAATTGAAATATATTAAAGATTGCCATACAAAAAATCTTAAATGGTTTTTTATTTTATAAAATATTAGTACAGGAACTGGATAGTAACTTCATTGAATCGCAAAGCACTTAAATTCAGTTGTATTCACTCTCCTAAGGATTCAGTTGTATTCAGTCTACAAGGAGTCATAATTGATTAAGTTTTCTATAAATTGTCTTAAGGGGTTTACTAGATTTAGATTTTTTTTATAATTTTTTGTTTGTTTCATACTTCAATATTTTGAACTTTTTGCTATATGCTATGAAAATTTTGGAGAAAAATTGCTAAACAAACTAATTTTCCTTATATTTTACATAAGCAATATTTACTTAAATGCTTTTTCACAAAACAAGATATTGAAAATCGGGTGCCACTGTGAAGCCTTAACTATAAAAAGAAGTCCCTAACGTAGACATTTCAAAATGTTTGCCTTGTATTTTTTAAAAAAATGAAAAACAAAGTTTTTTGGGTGTTTTTTTTTTTAATTTTTGAGTTTCCCTCAAACCATTTTGAACCAAATCAAAAATTTTATTTCTTATTTTATTTCATTTTTTTATTTAATTTTTTTATTTATTTTATTAATTAATATTCATATAATTACAAATCATATACTTACTATTACCCTAACCGAGCACTATTATGGCTTTCGGCGCGTTGTAGCGAAAACAGACCAGTGCCTCTGGTGAGAATCGAACCCACGACCCCGCACTGGTAAGCCAGCACGCTACCAACTGGCCTGCCGGGGCGCACTGAAGAATTTATTAGAGTGAAAAAAAATTCAAATTTTTATTCTCAGAAGAGCACCCACCCAGGGCTCCACGATGGCACCCGATTTCGCTTTTAAAAAAAGGGTTTAGAAGGAAATGGTTACCAGGGTTGCCATATTAGTCGGAATTCTAATTTTAGAATAATATCTAATATTGTATTTTTCTATGGCAAAAAGAATTTTTTGATTAAACCATTTATTTTTATTTATAATTCCTTAAATATAGTCGTTTTTATTGATTTCTAAAGCTAGTAAACCCCTTAACTTGAGGGTTACACGATCAAGTTTTGCATATCAAGTTTTAATACACTCACACTTTTTTTACTATTGAAACGAACTTGCTTCAGATTTCTCTTTCAAGTGAAGTGTATCAATTTACGTTCAAGAAAACAGCTGATTACAATTCTGTTTTCGAAATTTTTAGTTAGTTTTAACTTTATGCCATTTTGTAGCATACAATTATTTCATAAGAAAGAATTTTTTTTCTTTCCTCCGTTGAGCACAAAAACTATAGAATGTTAAAAATAATGCATAAAAATAAGTTAGGCTTACTATAGAAACTATTTCATTTAAAGGTCACAGTTTGACCCATATTTGCACAAAAAATATTCGAAATAAACACTTGTACCATATATTTATTTCCATAACTGTAGTATAGAGAAAAAATGAAATACTTACTCGATGCAGTTGTGAAGCCTAAAACGGCAACCAACAGGACGACGGCCAGCGTACTAGACGACTGCCGCCCCATTTTGTTGAATGTGTGTGAAAGACGTTTGCTCCTTTATTGCAGTATTTAAAATGAAACCCCTTCTCTTTGAACGAGGGGGGACTAAAAAAAATTTGGAATGTCGTATTAAATGATTTCTTTTTTCACTTTTTATATTATTAAGTTAAAACTTTACACTTTAAACATAAATAGGAATTTTTGTTGAAAATCTAAAAAATGTAAAAGAGATTGTTGCGACGTTAATTTTATCTGTAAAGAGAAAGATTGAAAAAATTGATTAATAATTTGATTTAAGTTTATCTTTTTTATATAAATATATTTCTAAAGATTGTAATTACAATTTCTTATATGTAATTTGGTTGTATCTCAGGTGCTAAAAGTGGTCAAAGTAACCACGTTTAGTTTTTTTTTTTTGTTTGTGGATTACATCTGTAGTACTGCACTACTTACAAGTGTACTTTGCCTACTACAAGAATATGTAGATAATGCAGAGACGTAGCTAATAGAGGTCATAACACCGATGCACAGTGGGGCATTTGCAAAAAATTATGCTAATAAATATAAGAAGTGAGACAAAAAAAAATTCCGACACACTTCACTTATAACCTTTTTTTATGTTTAAAAGTAGACTTTTTTGTCAAGTTATCTTTCAAAAAGTCGCCAGATTGTGTGTACAAAATATTAGAGTAAGCGGATTTTTAGTTTCTTTACAAACAGACAAAAAGTGAGGTTAAAAAAAAGTAAAATTTTTACAAAAAAATTCATCAATGTTTCACAGTTAAAATTTGATTAATTGTCCAAAACTCAGAACATTTTAATGATATTAAAAATATTTTTATATTGTTGATGAAGCCTAGAAAACGAGTTCCCAATACTATCACATTTTGTTAGAAAATGGTTTTAGTCACTTTCGGTCCAGATTCCATTTGTAAGTGAGATAATGTGGCGATCGGTTAAACGTTTTGCATACATAGTCTGACAACCATTGTATATAAGCTGAGGTATTTCGATATGGTATTGGTTTTTTTTATATAGTCCAAATGCCACATAAAGGGTCACATAAGGATGTATTCCCTTATATTAAAGTATATTTAATTAAATCGAGCAGCCGTATCAACTTTTTCCGATATTCGTAACTGTGCGGCTTTTATGCGACTTTCCCGAAGAGCTTTTTAACCTATATTTCAAATAGTTCAATGAAATGGCAACATTTGTAACAAAATTTTTATTTTTTCGAGAACTTTAATGTTGCATGCACTTTAATCTGTATTTTGTCATAATTTTTGACCTTACTTTTTAACCTTCAAACTTGAGATTGGGCCGGTAAAAATAAATACACTCAGGGAACTTCTGCATTAAAAATATATAGTTGTTTGCGTTGTACATAATACATTTTCTTTATTTTTAATGTAAATGTCTGTCATTTGTAGAACAAATTAAATTTTTTACTAACCTTGTAGTTCATTTAAAAAAACAAACCACATTAAATGACTGTTTTATGATTTTACATTAATTTTTTACATTCGTTTCTTGTTATTTAAAAAAATAAAAAAAAATAATTGTTTGTTTATTTTTTTGCTAACAGGTGGTTCATTTTTGTTACAATTATGGTTCTTTTTTTGAACATTAAGAGACAAATGACAATATTAGTTGAATTTACTGAAATGTAAGTCGTCTTTCTTTTAAGTGAAATTTCATTTGTTTTTAAATACATTTGCAGTGTTTTTTACCTACATAGTATTCTAAGTGTATTCTAAGTGTACGTGCCCATTATTTTTTTCTTCTCTATTACATATTCGAATTTTAATAAGATGGGATAGAACCCATAGAGAAGCTGTCCTTCCAAGTCTAAAAATTATGAGGTGTGAATTTGAAGAAAATTGTACAAAAGTTAACGATTTTGAAAAAAAAATTAAATTCCCATAACAAAAAAAAAATATGTTGTGTAATACATTTTTTTTAACTAATAATCATGCTACATACTTTAAAATTTTTGAAATCGCACAGTTTTTGAGATATTGCGACTTGATTTTTGTTAAAAATGGCGCTTTTACTTCATTCCAGAAATGTTTTTTAAAATAACTACGGCTTTCGATTTTTATTAGATATTAGACCGCTAGGTCTTAAGATTTTGTGGTACAAATTTCAGACAAATAGGATAATGTTAACCCGTTGCGACTAAAATTTAGAACTTTGCTCAAATGAATAGTTTTTTAAATAGTTTTTAATGGAAAAACTCCTTATTTCCTTAAATAACTTTCCATGTGAGCAATACATAGTTTTTATTGAAGTTCAACTTTTTGCTTGAGTGGTTCAGATTCGACTTTGGATCCCGAAAAAATAATAAAGGCTCCGTCATGTTGCTGAAAATTAAAGCGTACTAAATATTTATTATTTTTTATAAAAAGCTGTTAAATTAATGGGCACGTTGAGCATCATTGTCTAAAAATAACTATTATTTTCTTGTATTGGTCATATGGAATCGTAAATTTTTTATAAATTTTCTTTTGAAATTTCAATTTCCAATACTGGTAAAATAGTACACTCAGGGAAAAAAGGTTCATCATATTTCTGAACGAAACATTGTCATATATGGGTTGAACCATCTCAACTCAACTTAAAATATGGCTGTTTTTTACATCACTGTTTCCAAATTTGCTGAATTTTGGCAGGAATAAAGTGTATCAGAGAACTAAGAAAAATTCAAAATTTAAGTTCGCTGACGCTTCTGTATCCGGAAATATGAGGTCTTGAAAATCGTAAAAAATGTCAAAATTTACAAAGTTGTACTTACTTAATTGTAATTTTCTTAAAAAGTATTTCAGGTAGCCAACTTATCAAGGTCGCATTTGAAAGGTTATTTAATTTGATATACAACATGATTTTTTTTTTTGAAAATGTCAAAGGTCACATTTTTGACCTATAATTCGGGCGGCTATATCTTTAAAAACGATATTTTTAAAAATCTGATAAAAATGTATGTTTAAGATTGGTTCCTTCTCTAAAGTTACGAAAAATTTCAGAGTGGAAGTATTCTTTGATCCAGAAATATTAAACATTATATTGTTTTAGTGCAGACGGGACTCAAACTCTGACACAGTGTAGACATTTCTTCTTTTTTTTACTAAAGGGCTCTTTATGCTACATAGTCTTAATTCCCTTGTAAAATATCTACCTTTACTATGTGATTAATATTTCTGGATCCAAGAATACCTCCACTCTGAAATTTTTCGTAACTTTAGGGAAGGAACCAGTCTTAAACATATATTTTTTTCAGATTTTTAAAAATATCTTTTTTAAAGATATAGCCTCCCGAATTATAGGTCAAAAGATGTGACCTTTGACCTTTCCAAAACAAAAATCATGTTGCATATCAAATTAAAGGTAATTTAATAAGCTTTCAAATGCGATCTTGATGAGTTGCCTACCTATAATAGTTTTTAAGAAAATTACAATTAAGTAAGTACAACTTTGTAAATTTTGACATTTTTTTACGAATTTCAAGACCACATATTTCCGGATCCAGAAGTGCCTGTGCATTCAAACTTTGCACTTATTTTAGTTCTGTAATAATCTGTCTTCCTACGAAAAATCATAAAATTTGGAGAAGGTAGTGTACACCCATTGGTTGATTTGACATGGAATTACCCATATTTAAAAGTTTACTCTTATCCCGTAGATATAATGGATAGGGAACCCATTTGCATCAAATCCTTAAAAATTATTTCTAAAAATACACTAAAAGTTATGTAAGTGTCACCAAACTGACTAAAATTTTTTAAAAAACAAGACTTTTTATATTCATTTTATTTTTTTTAACTTTTAAGGAAAGGTGACCATTAAAGTACTATTCGAATTAATTTTCGACATTTAAAGCAGGTGACAATTACAGTACTCTCAGTGCAATATAAAATAAAACATCTCCCTTTTCCCAAGTTTAAATACAATCTACGCCTGAGACTTTGAAATGCCTTCACATAATTGAAAATCAAATAAGAAAAAAAACTGAATAAAGAATAAGGTAACAATTAGAAATGTATACCGACAATTACTACTACCTCGGTTCACATACTCATGTGAATAAAAGAGAAAACGTCTGGAAAAACGAGTGAAAATAAAAAATGCAATAGAAGAAAGAACTACAAATAAAAAACAATTTCGAAAATAACAAACATGTTAATTCAATTAGAGACCGAAACTAGAAATTCGAATATGTAATGGCAAGAAAAAAAAGGGGTACGTACTCTCTGTGCATACTAAAATGTTCTTAGATACGTTACAGAACGGTAGTAGTAATACAATCGGTATAATTTTGGCATTGTTAATAATTTTAAATATACTAGTGCTAATTAAAAACCTAACAAAATCACATAAAATGAAATAAAATTTAATATAAAATAAATAGAATTAATAAAAAGAAACGAAAAAAAAAATGGATTTACGTAATATATGTTCAAAACTGGATATGGATGCAATACGAGGTTAGTAGTAGCAGTAGAAGTGACTGGAAAACGATTTAAATCAATATCCCAGAGAAACCTTTAAACAACCTTTTGCAATGTTAATTAATTAACTAATACGCATTTGTGCAATTTCAGCTAAAATTCCACCTTTACCTAATATGGTGACCCATATGAAATTACCAAAGTCAATGTCAAAATTAAAATCTCGTAAAATTTTCCGCAGTTCACGGGAAGATGTCAATTCGGTTGCACAACGTTCTTCGTCGAAACGTCAAACAGGTGCAAATTTACCACTACCGTTAGGCCCACCATATACCATACCACCATCGGAATTTATAAATCGTACTCCAACTAGAATATCAACGATATCATCTTTAATGAATCAAAGTGGCGGTGGTGCATCTTCAAAAACAAAATCACATAAGGAAGATGAAAATTTTTATCGTAGTGCTGGAGGTATAGACGATTATTATCCCTCTCCATTAAGTCAAAGATTTGAACAACGTTTATCGAGACCCATTAGTCCAGTTAAGCCACCAACTTCCATACAACAGGAATATCCATCACAATCTGAACAAAATATAAAAATGTCATTTTCTGAAAGAGTGCAAAAGGGTTATAAGGATGTATCTTCTTTTCGTTTAAAACATATTTTTGCCAAGAAAACAGTGGTGCGTAAGGATAATATTGAGGTTGTCAATTATTCTCGTCGCTATGATGAAGATCGCCAACGGGATGTTAAAGTACAGGAAAGAAGAGATCGGCATATAGCAGATAATTACAGATTTCAATTTAAGGAATCAAATCAAAATTCTGACGAATCTTTTGGTAATAGTCCTATAGATTCTCCAAGAAATCAAGTAATAACTAAGAAAATGCCCAAATTGTTAAGTGAACTAAGTGGTGATGAAAGTGGCATGGAATCTTCTCCACCCAAAAGGAAACCCGGCATTGCGGCTACTAGATTTTCTAAAGTACGTAGTCCACCGTTAAATATGTCTTTAGAAGAAGATGACGATGATAGTGATGGTATAAATTCAAATATTCATTTAGATGAAGAAGAAGAATTTGATAATCCAAAACCTAATACAAGTTCTCTTTACGTGTTACGTAAACAAAAATCTCCGGAAAAAACACAAGTTTCTAATCCAAGTCCCCAAAAGTCTAAGAGTTTTAAGGAACGCATAAGTCGATTGACCAAACAAAAATCGGATAGTGAAGAAACTAAAAGAGAAACGGAAAAGAAACGTCGAGCTCCTCTTAGTCCTCAACAATCTGAGGAACAAAATGAAACTGTTTCAAATCCCACACAGCCAGAAAAACCCTTTGATGTTATCAAGCATAATTTCAAACGTTTACAAAAGTCCATGAAACTACCGCAACAATCTGCAGTACAATCGGGAGTTGAATCCGAAAATGAAGATGCATCTAACCAGGAGACAAAACAGAAATTAACCAAAACTCAACAAATCACTGAGCGACTAAAACGATTCCGTTCGGTTGATAACGTCGACAAGAGTCAAGATGAAGATGAAAATAAAACTGTAGAGTCTCCTATACGAAAAATTAAACAAAAATTAATAGAATGGAAAAAGAGTATTAAGAAGAACCCTACTGAAAATCACAATACAGAAAATGATGACGAAGATGAACCCGGATCTCCACAAAAACGTGATAGGCCAGTAGAATCTTTAATGAAAAAACTAAAACATATTAGATCTCGTAAACACGCCAGTACAGATGATCCTGATGAGGATGAAGAGGGTGGGGATACGTATAAAGAAAGTTTAACGGCTCGAGCTAAGCTACAATTGGAAAAGGGTGTTGTAGCCGCTAGTCAAGTACCGCAAAGAACTATGAAAAAGATATCGGAAACTAAAAAATACTTTCGTAAAAATCGGGAACAAGGGGTTAAAAAGAAATCGGATAAAACTAAATCTGATGATGAAGAAGAGGACAATGAAGATGAACAAACCGATACAAATAAAAAATTCCAAGAACTTCCCGCAGCCAAAATTATTACAAGGCCGCCACCTCCAATACCCAGACCCTACTACAGAGATACTTCGGATGAAGACGATGATGAGGATGATGACGACGATGAAGAAGGCTATCACAAGAAGATTACCATTGAAACAAAACAAATTGTTGTACCAACTGCAGCCAAAACAGCGTGGACTACAAAACCAATTTTATCAGATGATACCACCGACTATGATGATGAAGTACCTAGGGTTCTTATCCACCAAGATAACTCGGATATTTTTGAATCCACATTAATTATAGCTGTAACTAGACCCAGATCTCATGTCTCAACTCCGATTATAACGGAATTGCCACCCGATTATATAGACGAGGATTCAACACCTGATACAAAACCGGATAATTGGATACCACATACAGATAAGATATCTTCGTTTTCGGAAATAACACCTCCATCTCAAAGAAAGAATTCCACTTCTTACACAAAGGGACATTCTCGTAAGCAATCCATAGACTCAAGTTCTGAAGATTCTTGGATCAAAGATGTACCCAGAGATGTATCAAATACTATTGGTTTAAATAGTGTACGCGAAAGTGAAGAGCCATGGAAGGTTCAAAGTGTTAAAGATGATGAAAAACTATATAAAACAAAAAGTATTGATATATTTGAATTTCATCATAAAAATGGAGGTGGAGCTTTGACGGCATTTGAAGATTTTGATGATGAACTTAAGAACACTCCAATAGTCAAAATAGATGAATCGAAATTAATAGAAATTCATTTAAATGGTGTCAGTTTCGAACGTGATAGTAGCGAGGAATTGGACAATGCAGATGACGATAATTCATCTAGAGTTACTAAAATATCGGTACATCCTCCTAAAGATACATTTAAAGAAGAAAAGGAAAATTGCAAATCTGAATTAAAATCTCAACCATATGGAAATAGTAGAGAAAGTCTGATGGGAAATATAGATGATAAGGATGTAATTGATGTTGGTGAAGAAGAAGATAATGAAGAAAGCGATAATGACGATGAAGACGACTACGATGATGATGAAGACGACGATGACGACGAGGACGAGGATTATAATCGTCCTCCATCAAAAGCTCCTTCACCACCACCATCAATATCACCACCTCCACCGCCTTTACCCCAAAGACAGCCATCTATAAGATTATCAAAACTTTCTCAGTCATCACTGGAAACTTCTTACCCATCTCTACCGCCACCACCATTACCTGCAACAAAACCACCTATTCCTCCCAATAGGCCTATAGTTCCACCACCACCTAAAATACCTGAACGTACTGCATCAACAGCACACATTTCAAAACCATTGGTAAAAACATCTTCACTACGTTTAGCCTACAGTGAACAAGTTAGTCCTCAAGATGTGGGTAAAGTTAATAAACTAATATCACGTTTTGAACCCAATGGTGGTCCGCAACATAGACCTCGATATATACCACGAAAACCTTATATGGCCAGCGAATCAGAAGAATATAGCGATAATGAAGAAGAAGAAGAAGAAGAGGAGGAGGAGGAGGAACAATTAAAAGAAATGGATTTGATACGACAGGAAAAACGAGATAGAACCCCAACTAATCAACCAAGAATGCAAAAATCATTTTCTATAGATTCTGCAGATGTACCAATAAATAACAACAAAAATACTAATTCACCAAACAGGGAAGTAATGACAAATTTGCCACGTAAAGCTACATCACAAATTATACTGGATAATTCAACAAGTGCTTTGTCAATACCAACTATTTCCATCTCTTCCAGTTGTCAAGATTTTAATTCAAATTTTAGTCAACCAAATTCCGTATATGGTTCACCTTTGACATATCCCTCCAGTTTAGTGGGTTCTACAGAAGTCACACCTTTAACTAGTCGTAGAGATTCTGAGTTTTTAGTAACACGACGTAGTCGTCGTAGTATGCAACGGGATGATGAAAATTTCTATTCTTTCGATAGTGATGAAGGTAAGGTCTCTTATTCTTTAAAACATCATTATAATTCTAAAAGTAAAAATTTGTTTTCTTTAAATTTTCAGAAAACAGTTACTATTCGATAAGTTCAACGAGCAGTAATCGTTATGTTGTGGAATTATAAAAAGCAAATAAAATTATAAAACGAATTATATAGATTTAAGTTTGAAATCAGTTAAGAAATGTATGAACATTTTAGAGAAAATGTAATATATTATTTCAAAGTTGAAGAAAATAATTTTAAGGTAGCTCTCCAATACTGGAGTACTCTACGCTACAGATTCGATTCAAGAAAAATAGAATTATACAACAAATATTGAAGTGCAAGAGAGAAAGGAACAAAATCCACTATGTAGCGTAGAGTATTCCAGTATTGTGAATCTACACAAGAGGGTTTTAAAAATCCTCAATGTATAAAAATTCTCTGGAAGCCTGTCAAAATCGTTGACAATCACGGGAGGTATTCCGATCCGAACTCGGGAAAAGTCGGATAAAAACCAAACGGTTTCGAATATCGGAAAAAGCTCAGTAACCCCCTCGATGAAATTAAATAGGCAGTGTTATGCATTATTTTTAAAAAGAAATTCAAAGTTATATACTGTCAACTCTAAGCACACTCATAATAATGCATGCTAAAAATACTAGAACTTTGTAAAACTAACTTGAAACTTGTGGAGTTGTCTAACTACTCAGAACTTCGATAATATTCCCCCATTTTTTCTGCGTGTAGTTGAATTAAGCTAAAAAAATGTATATATCATTGCCTATTATTTTTTTTTTTTTTTTTAACCAATACTCAAAGGATGCCCCCTACTCATGCAGTGCATTGTATTGATCAGGAAAATAGGGTATGGGAGGGAGGAAAAAGGGAGTAGTGTTTGTGGATATTTGATTTAAATATTTCTAAATTGTAAGTAACAGGGAAGACTTCTGCGGGAAGTTTGTTCCACATATGAATCGTTCGACTAAAAAACGAATTTTCTCTCTAATGCGTTGTGCGAAACGACTTTTTCTGAAGAGCTTTTTAGCCTATATTTTAGGCAATAAAATACACTACATATCCAACATTGGTATCAAAATTTAATTTTTCTCGAGTACATGAAAACTGCACTCAAAAAATCAGAATTTCACTAGTTTCAGACATGTTTCCACACAAAAATATATTTCCTTTGGCCAAACCTTTCAACTTTTAAAGATTAAGTTGGGCCTCTAAAAAAAATACGGGTCCTTTTTTTTATTACATATCCAAATTTCATTAAGATGGGAGAGAACCCATGGGGAGGCTACCCTTGTAAGTCACAATCTGCAACAGCTTTTAATTGAAAACGTTTGATTACTGATATTGAAATAGGACGAACAAAAGAAGAAAACTGTGTTTACAGATTTTAAAAATATTCCAACTGAAAAGTTAGGAAGTTTTTTGTCCCTTCTGCAAAAATGTAAAAAAATGGACTTCACACGTTTGCACACTAATCAAACAATGTTTGTTTAATTTTCAATTTATAACGTATATTTGCAAAAATAAAGGAAATAATTAGCTAGGTTGATACTAGTATTTCGATCTGGCTAAAGATTCTGTCAGAGCCCGAAGTTTTAGAAAAGCTAGAGTAACACTTTAACAAAAAACCTATTAATCATCAATTTTACTCCATTCTTGTCTTCTTAGTAATCAAGCACGTGGTTAGGGTATTTTCCTAACAAGCATCATGACGTTACTAAACTTTGAAGACCAAAAAAGTTCTAATTAATTAAAAAAAAAATTTAGTTTTCACTCTGGCTCAAGTAATATTTTTTTTTTACAGTTTTATTAGTTTAAGCAATTAATATTGAAGTTATGGTGCGTTTTCACTTAATTTTGCGTTTTTCGAAAAACAAAAATCGCCATATCTTCTTAAGTAACAGATATGGCGATTTTCTTGCTAAAATGATTAATTTATGCTTAAAACTATTTCTATTGCAAAAAAAAAAAATTAATAGAAGACCATATTGTTTAAATATTAAATCTAAACAAAAAATTCTCTTCTTGGTATTTATTTTAGAGCAACAAAATAAAATCTAACAGTAGTGGCTTTCATATTTTTCCAATTTATGTGTCATTATCTTGCCAATTTAAATTTTAGTGGCCAACCACTGACTGACTACCAAATATGTTTTGTAGCATAAACTTCAAACACTTAACTTGTCATTATATCAACAGTAAATATAATTTCCTTACATGCTGCCGCAATGTTATTGAAAATTGGCAACATGGCAAATATTTATGTATTTTGCATTAAAAATTCCCATAAAATACCAAAAATTCCATGTCAATTTTAGCAATTGCAATACTCGTACTCCACACTGCACTCTGTTGTCTTATGTCAGTTTGTTTGCATGATAAATATGTGTAAATACAGGGTACACTTTTGTGTATCTAGCCGTGGTTCATACCTACGAGTAAGATTGTTTTATGATATAAAAATAAATAAAAAAAAATGAAATAACAGAGAAAATCATTAAATGAATGACTGCAATCAGTGAATGGAACAGTGACTATAATGAGAAGAACACTCTTTATGTAGAGTAGACATATTTTAAGTTGAGTGAGTATTTACGTATCATATGTCCATTTGATTTTCCTTTCTTTCAACCCTTATGAAAAATGAGAAAAATAATATTATTTATATTGTGTTGTATGTAAATGGCACGAGTCATCATCATACAAACGTATTTTTATAAATTTGTGATGATATGAATATTTTTATGAAGCAGCTTTTACAAACCTAAATATTAATGGGGGGATTCATGTAATGACTTGTTTATAGTGTATAGTTTGTAAAGTAAATAGAGAACAGAAAAATCACACTTTTTTATTTCACGGGAGAGCGAGAATTTGTTGTCACAATTCCCGGGATCCCCCCTTAGATATTTTAATAATAACATATATTGCAGTTATTCTTAATTTAATTTTAACACAAATTGACCAAAGCTAGGGTACTTCTATCTAATACTTTAAATAAATACAAATTTAATGTATCCAATTTTAATATACACTCATAAGAATAAACATATTAAAAATAAAAGAAAAAGCTACTAAAGTCTCCACTTAGAATATTATGTAGGAAACTTGCACTGCAAATGTGGTTTAAAACAAATGAAATTTCACTTGAAACAACTTATTTCACGACTTATACTTCACTAAATTTAACTAACATTGTTATTTGTTTTTTACTGTTGATAAAATTAACCGCAAATGTAGTAAAAAATTGACAATAGTTTGTTTCTTAAGCTATGTACAGACGGTTGTCAGATCTTACAATATTGTAAGATCTGGCAATGTACTGACAATGAAACATGTTTAGCAAAAGGTAAATTGTCAGTTCAGACGATTGTAAGAAAACCTTTTAATTTCATTGTCAGACAATTGTCAAAAATATAATTTATCTGCCAACGAAAATTGTCAGTTCGCACGGTTGTCAGATTCTTGTATGGCAAAAATTGCCAGATCTGTTGTTAGACATTGCCAGAACTGTCAAAGCATTTAAAAGAAATTATTATTTGTCAATTGCGTGTTTAATTAAATTGAAAAAGTAATAATATTAATTATCATGGAACAAAAAAAGCAATTGTAACGATTTTAGCTGCATATGTATTAAAAAGTAGCGATGATGAAGACAAAATATTTTTGCAAATTGCAATTGAAAGAGGTGCGGAGATTTGCCCATTTCCCTTTGCAATCGTGCACACTTATCTGGATGGCATCTGCGACCTTTTGCCATAAAATATCTTTGGGAAGTTTATACTCAGCTCAACCAGCATCAAATAAACTTCGCCGTACCTCAAATTCCTCTATAAGTTTGATAATACGTTCGTGTGACCACACGGATTCCACCTTTTTGCGGTAGGGTCTTTGTTTGGGTGTTGGTTTTTCCCCGGATTTAGAGCCTGGCGACTGGGAGCCTCTTGGCGACTGGGTACGAAACATCAAGTCAGTTGGCTCATAGCTGCAATCTATGACGCAGGTTTCATTAATGGAAATGTCGCCATCTATTTTTTTTATTTAATTTGATTTCCTATTTTGTTTCACTTTTGATTTTTAATATTATTAATATGAACTTTTTTTTTATATTATTTATGGACAGTGCTGCCAATAGAAACATTTCTGTGACAATACTGCCATTGTCGGATGCATTAATTTAAACACATCTGCCAATAAAAAATAGGTTACAATGTCTTGCAATTACCTGACAATGGCAACGTAGGGTATTCACACGAATGTCAGGTGTCTGACAATATCATTGTCTTACAATGTACAGACAATGCTTTTTCTGACATTGTTGCACGACAGAAGTTGTAAGTTCATACTGTTGTTAGACATTTTCTGAACATTTTTCTGACAATATTGTAAGATCTGACAACCATCTGTACATAGATTTAGAAACTGATAAAATAAATGTAAATTCGTAGTACAGTAATTTGATGGTTTTTTTTTTAATGAACTACAAATGGAGTAAAAATTTAAATTTCTTTTACAAATGACTGCTACAAGTGTTTACAGCAAAAGTTCCCCAAGTGTAGTTAAAATTGAGCTTGCAGAAAAAGCTGCTAAATCTAGCAGATTTTGTTTGCTAAATATTAGTAAGATAAGTGCAGCGAAAATAAAACTGTTAAACTTACAAAATTTAAGTAATATATGATTTAATTTATTAGTTACTTGAATGAGTATATAAATTTACTCTGTTACATGCGCGAATCCAGGAGGGATGAGGATTATTTATGTTTCATATAGTTTTTATTTCTATTTAGTAAATTTGTAATTAAAAACCAGAAATTTTTAAGATTTGCAGCAGAATTTTTATTTTAGAAACTCTTTTTTTATGCGTTTGTTATAAGCGTGAAAATTTGTATGAGAACTCGTAAAGTTGTCCAAAAAATTATTTAGTTATATAAAAAGTTCGTTATAAACGGTGTTCGTTATAACTAGGGCTCGGAAGTCAGTGATGCAAAATGTGGCACAATAGTGCCATTTGTGGCACTTTGAATTCTTAATGGCCCTGTGGTACTTTCTTATCTACTTTGGCCCTTCCAGTTCAAAATTCAACTAACTACGTTAAACCGTTCAGTTTAGCTTCTCAGTTCGAGAAAATAATATTTTTATGGAATGTTGTGAATGACTTTTATCCGATTTTTATAAAAAATTAAACGTTGTTCATTTTATTACATCTTTGAAATAGTTCAGGAAATATTCAACGGCTTTGCAATTTTTATACAAGGTATTATTCGTCAAAGTGTCTAGTTTACTCGTTACGGTAAAAAACTCTAGACACTATAATTTTCGAGTTCTTTGAAGAATCTAGAAAACATTATTATTGAATCAAATGCATATCAAAACCTTCCCAAAGATGTATTCAAAATGAGAACGGGGATTTTTTTTTTTATAAAAATCGTATTAAAAATAGCATACAAATATTTTTATCTCGAACCGATAAACCGGGTTTAACATTTTTTTAATGCAGAACAATAGAATTTTTTAATATTTTTTTATATATGACCAAATTTTTCACAAGAAGTGTCGTAACTAATTTTTAATTCACAAACAATTGTGTTTTTGGAGGATTTTAAAAAATATATCACATGATGTTATCGTAATAATTGAGGAGTTTGCATAAAACATTTTGCTCTTTATTTCCAGAGGGGTTTATCTTGCATTTTTTATATGGCCTTCAGATGATGCACTCTAACGTACTATATTACTAATATTTTTATTAAAATAAAATGGAAATGATGAAATTTATTCCAACATTTTTTTTGGCCCTGTCAAAGATAGTTTGGCCCTTTCCAATTGTCAATTTGGCCCTAAACAAAAAAAACGGAAAATGCATCACTGTCGGAAGTTAATGCATTTATAATGTGGTTTTATGTAGATAAAATATGCTTTAAAAATCGCAAATTTTTTATGCACTTAAAATTTAAAAATATGCATTAATAATTGATTTTTTCGATGTTTCTATAATTGTTAACATAATTTAATTAATTTTTGTCTTCAAAAGTACTTACAAATTTTGAAATTTGAGTTAATCATCGCCAAAAAAAAAGTCTTCGTGTTAAAAAAAAAATGTATCAAAAATATATTTAAAAGTTTGAAGAAAAATAATTATGTATATAAACAAAAATTTTGCAAAAACGCATATTACTACAGTAAAATACTAATCAGTTTTCTTTGTTGCATATTTTGCTCTAAATGCTAAAAATGGTAAACTATGCATTTTTAACAAAAAATGTAAAAATATGTATTTATAGCAATATATGCAACAATATACAATAAGAACTCGATGACATTTATAGTAATTAAATGTGCTAAAGTCCCAAAACTTATTTAACAAATTGTGAAAAACAATCTGATGTAGGCGTGTCCCTATCCGGATTTCATTCCTGCCCAAGGAAATCTTCAGGGGACTTTGTTATTAGAATTTCTAGAGATATTTGTTATGTTAAATCACAAACTCAATGAGAATTTCTTGTCCTCGTCTAGGAGCGAGATTCAAAATTTAAAATATCAAAGAAAAAAACAAAAACAACAACAAAATATTGTCACAATTGCAAAATTTGTTGAACTATATAAACTATAAGTGACGTCATACAAAACATTTTCCTTAATCCCACACATATTTAGGTAAAGTACAGTATCAAATTAAGTTATCTGCAGGATAAGACTTTGTTACATATGGCTTCACATATAACCATATTAATTTTGTAACGAAATCATTTTCAATTGATTTCTTTTATATAAATTTCAAATAAAAAAATGGGTACATTTTTGAAACACTTAAAATGATTCTTTCTGGATAATTTCTAAACATTTCGTTATGTTTCATTTAAAAAAAGTTGGGTCTTTAAAACTGTAGAAATTTTAATTTTCAACTTAAATACTTTTAAGCATACCATCAAGTTAAAAAAGCATCCCTCCCATCAGCTAAAATCAGATATATATATATATCTTATTAGATACATATAACTTAATGTCCCGAATATGGACAAATCTCCGATAAAATTGTATCAAATTATATATAATTTTACATAATTGAACAGGCAGAAAAATACAATCGCCACAGAGTTGGCAAAGCGTCGGCGACAGTCGGTTATGTGTTTTGGCAGAACGTGGGATTAACAAATTTGACAGTATTGTTCTGTTACCCGATTGATAACAGTGGCCTGGCCAACCGTTGGCTTTAGCGAACTTGCCCCCGTTGGCAAAACGCTGGTAATTAAGAAAACGTTAGTGCTTTTAAAATAGCTTAAATTAAATTAATTTTGAGAAATATGTGAAAAAGCAGATATACAGTTAGGTCTTAATCTTATACATGTGCGAATTTCTACCTGTGTATATACATGTAGATGGAACACACGCAGAGAAAAGAGACTAATGTTATGATAGTAACGGTTGAAACATACTATGAGCCTAGATAATGAAAAAAATATTCTTTAGCGGTCATAATATGATCTGTCAGAATCATGGTTATGATTGGTAGGATCATAATATGATAATTTTCAATCATATTTTTTCTGCGTGCATTTTTCGGCCAATTTGTATGTGTTTGTATAAGGGAACTTATCAAATGAGATATAATAATATTAGATTCCATATTAAAATGTAGCTTAAAAATACAACTTAATTTTTGTAGATTCAACATATGTATTTAATTTATCTACATTAGAAAAAAATAAAAATTGTAATTTTACCCGTTTTTCATGCAACGCAATTTCGAACTAATTTTAAGTAGTTTCAGTAAACAATATTTGTTGAATTCGAATAATAAAGTAATTGGTATGCTTCTATGCAGCTTATTATTCGTATAATCGAAATGTAATGTAAAACGGCATTTAATTTGCATCGGTTTTATAACGGTATAGTTGGCCATCCTCACATTGAAGGGTTAAATATTGCAGTTTAGATAAATATAAATTGTATATTAATACCCCTATTTAAACAAATGCATTTTCAAAATTATTTCTAGTTAATTTAAATTAATTTAAGATATTTTCTTGTACACTCAAACAAAAACGTTAGAAGAATCACATGTTAAACGTTTTATATTCCACTTTACAGTTATTGTGCTAATTTTAAGTACAAATTAATTTTTTAGTAAAAATTCTTGATTTTCTCTAATTACAAATTACTAAATGTTGCACTTATTTTCGCAAAATATGAATTTTACTTTTTTTAGTAAAAATCTTGCTAATCTCTAATTATATAATGTTTTACTTACTTTCGTAAGATATTTTACTGAATTCTGTATTCTCTGGTTACTGGGAAAACTCTCCTGGTCAGCGCCAGGAGAGATTGATCTCCTTTTCTAGTAGGGGGTCGAGGCGACTCTTGTCGCTTGAAAGGGGGGTTTGAGGACCCTGGCGTCGTACTTAACTGGACACTGTAATCTCAGTTACCATCTGCACAAGAAGGGTCAATCGGACACGGATATGTGTAGGTTTTGTGAGATGGTGTCTGAGACCTCGGAGCATGTTCTCTGCGAATGTCCCAGTCTTTGTGATAGGAGACTTAGGTTTCTAGGTGATCGCTTCATTTCGCCTTCCGACATCGCGAACATTTTGCCTAATAGGATAATTGGCTTTATAGGTAGCTTGAATCTGTAGGTAACTTTAGGCAGCACAAAAGACCTACATTGGTCGCGGTGCATAGTGCCTTATGATCTAATCTCTAAAAAAAAGATATTTTACTAATTTTTTGCATCCGAGTTGCTGAAATTAGCAAAAAAAAATTAAATTTTTTTTCATAACTGAGAGCAATTTTTTTTAGATAAAAATTGTTATATAATCTAAAATATAAAAAAAAGTCAAAGGCTATTAGAAAAAAATCAGAAGATATTTAAAAAAAAGTCAAACAATATTAAAAAACTTAGTTAAATTTTAAAAATATATACTCTAACTATTTAGAAAAAACTTTACTAATTTTGTCGAATCGATCGCTAAACGGTCATGACTTGGTATTGTTACGTTTGTAATGTAAAAAGAAGCGTAGGTTTGATTCATACAGCCGCAGGTTGTTGAAAAATTTATCATATAAGTAGAGACACTCTGACAATTATAAGACACAAATAATAATACAATTTTAAATGGAAAATCACTGATGGCGCCTGTGCATAAAAATTCGGAAACTAGTCTAGTCTGTTTTAAAAATTAATAGTGTTTATAATTTTTTAGAGAAAAACGTTTATTTTTCTTCTTAACCTCAGCCTTTCTAGATTTTTATTTCTATTTTACAAATTTTTAATAAAAATTAGTAACGATTACTAAATTGTTAAACTATTGTCACTTAAAATTTGCTAAACGGTTTGCTGACCTTAAATTGGCCAACTTTTCTGTAAACATTACAGTTGTTTTTGTAACTTTTACACACTTTTTTATTTGAGTGTAGTTTTCCTTAATAATTAACCTGAAATGCATTTGGTTTCTGGTTTCTTTACCGCTACTTTTTCTTCGTCATCCATTAATTAATTAACATAATGAAACTATTAAAAATTATGGCCAACCATATACTCAACTCAACTGTTGTCTGTCTGTCTTACTGGCTGGCTGGATGGTTGTTGTTATTGCTACTTTTAATGCTACTCTCTATGGGGCCGTGAAATATAAACTAAATAAACAGCAGGCCATTTCCCATATTGCATGCCAAAACAGGATATATCATAGCACTTGGACGGGTATTATAAGAATATAGCATAGCATGTGTGATGTAATCGAATTTATAATAAAAATATTATTTAAAACAAAAAAAAAAAACACACCCTTGCATAGGGACATAAAAAGCGTGTGTGTCAGCTGGCACTTTTAGATTTTTAATTCTGCAGAAAGCCTTTACGTTTGCGTAGAAACAAACACCCCTGTGTATAGTTTTGTTACATTTTTATAGTAAAAAGCCATAATCAATCACTTAATCAGGCACCCAAGCCAATTGGTGACCGACCAACCAACAAAAGTGTTGAGGGGTTGATTTAAACAATTTTTATGTTTTGTTGTTTTTAAATAATTAAAACAACATTCATATATAAGTATATTCTATAAAGTTAAAAGTCTCTCTCATTTACAGCATAAATATAATTCATACACTAAACTGTTATAGTGAATATATTAAGAGTAAAAAGGGTGCTATATCCGTTTCCTAATGAAAAGGATAACAACGATTGATTTTTATCAAAACTTAAATAATACACACATGCATGCTATGGCATGGCATACTACTACAAGCATACCCAGCAAAAACATGGTAATGACAGGTAATTACCTTATAGATTACCAAGTAATGATAGGTTATGACGTCTTGCATTACTTTGAAATAGGATATAATGACTTTATGATAATGGGTTATAGAAGTACTTATATGTAATTGAAAAATAATGAGTTATTGGTAATTAGTTAGATAAGTACCGATTTCGTATTTTTTATTCTATATATTATATTCATTAATTTATTTTGAAAATTTTTACAAGTAAATTTTCCGAGTTAAAGTTTATTTTTAAAAGTTTAAACATTAAAAAAAATATACTTTTATGTAACGATTTATTTCGTTGCTCCTAGGTAACCGCTTATTCTATCATTATGATAAACCACTTATTCCTTATCTCAAAGTAACTACTTATTATTTCACTATGAGTAACTAATCAGGTCACTCATTCTTCTCACTTTTTTTGTTAGCGAGAGGGTAATGACCATCTATGCATTTTTGGACATCGCGAACAAAAGTAATTAAGCTTGTAAATAGCCTGGTAACTACACTCATATAAAAAAGTTAGTAAAGTCAGCAAAAAATTTTGCTGAGTCAGCAAAATTTTAGTCAGGAGGGTGCTTGCAAAAAAATTGCTAATGTCAGCAAAATCTTTTGCTGAAAGTCAGCAAGCTGATTTTTAGCAACAAAATTAGTAGATTCAGCAAAAATTTTGCTAACACTTAGTGGATTAGAAATTAAAAAACGCTTGCTAAAAGCTAATAAAATTTTTGGTGAATATTAGTAAACTGAAAAAAACTCAAAAAATTTGTAGAAAAATTATACTTTAGTTAATTTATTTGCTGAAAATCATAAACATTAGTTTTGTGATTCTTTTAAAATAATTTACAATACGTTACAAAACATAAAAATGTTCACACTCCCAAATTGACGACATGAATTAATGTAATATCGAAAAACAACAGAAATAGTTATATATAATATAAACAAAATTATCTTCCAACCACTTACATCAATGGTTGTCTAAATGATACTATCTTTTAACACTGCATTACTATCGTCTGGATGGAATCCATCCATAAGGCTAAATTTTTGTTTTTTCAAGAGAGATGTACATTAACAAAATATTATTTAAAATAAATTAATTGCCAAACTTATAAAATTAAGTTTTTTTTCTGTATTTTGGAGTTCATTATTGAAAAAAAGTATTATTTGCATAATTGAATTTAACTGATATGAATGACAGATACTAACAAGTAAGGATGGATTATTTTACTTAAATATTTTATTTTGTCTTTTATTTAATTAATAGGCAATTATTTTCAGAAGCCGGTGACAACGCAATATTTAAGTTGTTTTAATCCACAATTTTGTTTTATGTATGCAACACAGATACAAAAATCTTCCATGGTTGATTTTTTTTATATGTCTTATTAGAGTTGTACTTTATATTATCATTTTCCTCTTCTCTACTACATCTTGAAAAGCCCCGACATCTATTTCATTCTGCGTTTATCTTTCAATCTGGTTGTTGTAAACGCTATTAATGTGCTTAACGGCACAATTTTTTTTAGCAAAATAAATTAGTAAAACATTAGTATAATATTAGTAAAACATTAGTTAAAAACAGTTAAGTGCTGAATAAGTATAACAAGAATTTTAGCTTAAAACAGAATTTTAGCAAAAAATTTGCTAACAAATAGTATACCATTATTTACAAGTCGTTTCACTAACTTTTCTACTAACTTATTTTTTGAGTGTAGTTAAACCATTCATGCGCTACTTACACCGTTAATTAATTGGTAACGCCGGTTTCTGCTGGGATAACAAATTAAATCAACGCTCCTTTAAACAAGTTTTTTTTATTTTTAGGGCAAGGAAGTTCATGCAAATGCATGTTTTTTCTCGATAATCTAAAACTGATAGAGACTAAATATTTATCCGAATCTTCAAAATTAGAACAAAGTGGCATCGATTTGTAGTTTCATATTTCTCAGCAAAAGTGCATATTTTTGCATTATTGACTTTTTATCAATATTTTATGCTTTTAAAGGCATATTTTCAATATATTTTAAGTATTTTTTTTTCAATTTGGTAAAAAAAAAAATTGTATACATTTTTATATTTTGTTTTAAGAAAAATCATTTATTCATTTTAAAATCTTGCTGAATTGATAAAAAGCGTAAAATTCTATTCTTTAATTTCCTTTTTTAGTTGCATGTATTTCCTTGCCCTATTTATTCTGTTTGTAGTATGTATTATTTTTCCAAATGCTGGCTAATTTATTGTAAAACTGTCAAACTTTACAATGGCTAGAGATTTTTCTATTCCACCATCATTTCTATTTCATCACTTATGTTGGTAGGTGGGTCTTAGGATGTCGATTTTTAACACACGTGTTTTATGTGATTTAATGGCAAATTTTCATTTAAATGCTTGATTTTATGTCCCTCTATAATATTTTTCAATTTTAATTATATTTTATGGTTTTTAAAGGAATCAATTGATATTTGTGTGGTTTTTCTGTAAGTTGTTGAATTGTTTAAATCACGTAGTTTTTTCTACTTCTTCTTTCAAATAAGGAAGCCATTGCAATGTGTATTTGTGGTTTTATTGCGTTTTCCTAAGAATGGGAATTTTTATGTTTGTTTTATAATACAATATAATCGTGGTATTACGCAAACATTATGAAATAGGAAATATGTATCCAAAGATGTTTAGGTAGTAACATGTATTATTTAAAAAAAAAAAATGCGAATTCACAATGCAGTGGAGTTTGGTGATAAGGAACTTGCGGGGACCTAAAATGTTGGGGCCAAAAATTAATTTAAAATTGAAATCGTTATATTAGTGTTATGCTTTAAAATGTATTCTGGTTAACATTTTTAATTTGGTAAACAAAAATACATTTTATTTATACATCTTTTGAATGGTGAACTAATATCCGAAAAAATTGAAAATTGTTTAAATTATGCGAATTTTTGTTAATATGTTCAATTCGGGTTGAAGTTTTAAATGCATTTTGGGGGGTAGTTTTAAGCAATGCCTGAGCGTATTTATGATGTGTGATCATCTGAATTTTTAAATATATTTAAGAGACATGCCGGAAAAACACATAAAATCTTATCATCCTCCTCAATTTTATTAGATCCTTCTAAATTTCAACGCCATCAAATTAAATTTAAAGAATTCCGAAAACTGCAACACATACAAGTGGGCTATTACCTTGAATTGTGCGAACAAAACAGCCAGCTTTTTCACCTGTGTCCATTGTGAATCTATATATTCTGATTAACTATTATGATTAATTTTTTTCTACTTACGTATATACTCACTTACACTAACTTTTCCACAAAAATTCACATATGATGTGATGTCGAAAAACTGAGTAGCCCGAGTAAAAAAAATAATATGATCTCATGTATTATTATATCTCATTTCATGTAACGAGAGGTATATTATGATCCGAAAAACGGTGGATCAAATTATATCGGATATGATATATGGCCTACTTCAAAAATTTTCTACACCTGCTGAAACTGACTTTAGTTGCCTCTTATTTCTCCAGGTTTTATGAATTAAGAGGAACGATGGACAGGGACAATACTTAAAGGCTGACATGGAAAGTTTCACGTTGAAACGTTTTCACCAGAAGAATTTTGTATGAATTTAGTATTAATTGCAATTGTCTGAAAAAGACGTTAAAATTCAAACTAAAACAAAAATCAAACTTTGCTCGCTGGTAATTCTTCCCCAACTACGTAAGCGCCATCTATCGAATATACAAAAAATATATCATAGATGTGGACATTAGAGTGAGGTAAGTTTCTGAAAATAGAACTGTTGTGTTGTTGGAGTTGTACTTCTGAGATTATGTATGCAAGAACAAAAACACCGTGTATTGAATAAAACTAGTTTTAATCACAACAAAACTCGACCTGACGATAGATCAGTGGGCTAAAGCGCTCTGTCTAACGTGTAGTGCGAGTGCATGTGGCATTAGATATCAGTTTATCTATACCACGGTCAGTGATTGTGTCCGACCAAGTATTCGGCTTCGGAGTTCGGCCAAAAAGTGAGGTTCGGCCAAGTTCGGTGTTCGGCCAAGTTCGGTGTTCGGCCAAATTTTGGCCGAATTTGGGCGAACTACCGAACTTTTTATGATTATTTATAAAAAGCACAAATTATTAAAATTTTTAAAATTATCCATTAATTTTCGGGAAATATTCTTTGTCTTCTTTGAAAAGACGCAGGCTACGTAAAAATTTAAAAACAACACCTGGTATGAAGCGTCTGCCAAAACGAGGCGGTTTTCTGTTTAACCGATATCAATACGAAATGAAAATTGAAAAATTGCGATTTAATGAAAGACATGTATTTTGTATACTACCAATTTGTATATTGGATTTGATGTCGGTTTGGTAGGCAACTATTGATATTTTGAAACGGCTGTTCTTGTCAAAAGGGTTAGAATCGTTTTAATTAATACATTTTTTTTTTCAGTGCATTTTTTTATATTTTTATGGCGATATTCTATATACTAGTATGATAGTTTAGGATACAACGGCTAAAGGTTTTGGTTTTGTTGGGATGTCAAAATTGTCCTCTTCTCATGTTACAAATAATACGACTTTAAAACAATAAAGAACCACCACTAAGTGTATAAGTGTACATAATTATATACAAATGTGTAATTTAGTTACAAACAATAATCTTAAATTTGAGAGGAGTCAATTGACATAAGAGTACTTACTAGCAAGTGCCACAAAAAAAGGTCTGAGTATGTCCATATCTATCAACAGTCTCTTGAAATTATTTTCAACAACTCATCGTGCAACTCATCGTGCAATCTAAAATATGGTGACATTAGCGTTGTCATTTATTCGGGTTTTTATTTTGTTCGATTAAACGATCAAACACTTTATGATAGAAATTTCAAGCGTTTAATTTTTTTAAATTATTCGATTTATCGAACGAATAACGATTAAAAATATTTTTTAGAATACATACATAAATAAAGTATTTTACTCTGTCATCTCAAAATTTTATGAACTTTGACATCAATACCAATTCTCAAATGCCGTAATTTTTAGACTATATAGACGGCAAAAGATCATACACTCAAAATATTTCATGTTTAATCTAATTTTGTGCATTGCACTGAAATTTTGTGAATATTAATGAATTTTCGTAATTGTGATTTAAATTCGTATATTAAGAAAATTCATAAATATTACAAACACAATTTTGTAGATAAAGCACATATAATTTTTAGTAAATTATACAAAACTTTTGCGAATTTATGCTTGGTCTCTCAATTGTTTTCTATTTTTCTAAATATTTTTAATTTATTTCGAAAATAAAAAGCTTATTAAGATAACGAATTTTACATAAAAAGCCATGGTTGCCAACTCTTATATTAAAAATATGGTAAGATTGCGGAGAACAAATGGCTAAATTTGGAAAATTATGCTAAAACTCAATAATTTTAAAGTAAATTTTTACTAATAATAACTTTTAACACGAATTTCATGGCAGTACTCTCTAAATTTTAATGTATTTTCTAATTTCAGTCAAATTTCACAAAAAAACATAATTTTAAATTAAATGTAAAAATTACACATATTTTACTTTTAAATAAAAAAAAAAAAAAATAAAACTGACTTATGGCCCTAAGTCTATAGTCAGAAAGTGTTATTGTTTAATTACTAACACTAACAACACAGTGTGTTATGACTAGATATTCTAGCCTTTACACAAACAATGTTTATTAGTTACAAATATTATATTTTTTATTTGAATTCTTCGTGGTTTGTTTTTTTACTTCTCATCAAGTAAATAAAACAATATTACTTCAAAAATTATCATTTTGACTAAATATTTTACCCCTTCCACATTGGTCCTCTGAAGATTTACGGTGACGCAAAATGAAACATGTAAGGATCTGTCAGTAGATAAAGTCTGCATTAAATAAGCGTATCAACACATTTTGAATTAATAAATAAGTGTTGCACGGTTTTTTGTTTAACAAAAAACAAATGATCTTGAACTTGAATAATCTAGCTCACATTATAAGTAAAAATTACATTTAAAAATTATTTGTTGAAAATTTAAAATTTTGCAACAAAATTTTTAAAATCATAAAAATTCAAGCACTTTCGTATGAAAATTACTGGTGGTGGCAAAAAAGTTGCTAGGGTAAAATATAATGGTTAAATCTTCCGGCTATATACAATCTAGCCATTTTTTGTATGGCTGAATGAAAAACATAATGGCTAGATCTAGAGGGGAAATGGCTAAATTGGCAACCTTGTAAATAGTACAAAATGTTTGTAAATTATTTGCATTAATCTCTCACACTCTCAATGTTTGTAACAAAAAACACCAAAAAAAAAAAAACTTTTCCAATAAAATTTTCGTATTAAAACAAGAAATGTTTTTTTACAATGTTTTATCTATTAATTGGTAAAAAATTTAAAAATAATAATAATATACCAATTCAAGCGAGTGCATTTCATTAAATTGTAATTATTTAGCAATAATTTGTACAAACAGGAAAAATTTATTTTCAGAAAGTTTATGAAATTATTAAGGTATATGAAACATTTGTCATACATTGTTATGAAACTATTCATCATATTTATGAAAACTTCATATATATGATGAATAATTGATGACAAGCGATTTATGGAATCATTTCATCAATATGATGAAACTTTTTCCGTGAGTGTATTTTTAAGATTTCTGGGAAGAAAAATTATTTTGTTTTCGTAGAAAAACCAAAATTTTTTTAATGTTACGAAATATTTTGTTTCCTCAAATCAACGAAACATTTCGTAAATCTAGAAATTTTTTCGTTTATTAAACATATAAAATATTTTGTTTGTACAAAAAATATTTTGTAAAGAAACAAAAATATCGTGAATATTACAAAGAAAATATACTTAAAATTTACGAAATGACATAAGTTTAGTTTACGAAAGATTTTGTTTCGCCAAAACATCGAATATTTCCTTAATATATACGAGCATTTTTGTTCATTTTACCTATGAAATATTTTGAGTGTACTTCATTTGGCATGGCTATCTCGTGACGTAAAAATTACAGCTTTGTTGTTAAATTTTGCAATTACATAAAAAGAATTCACAGTTTAAGTGCTAACGTGCTATCATAGTATTATATCAATATTGTTTTAAAATTTTGTATCATGAAAATCATGTTTTATTTCAACGATGGCACTTTAACTGTGAATTCCTTCATAGTCAAATTATATATCTTTACCCATTATTAACCACTTAACTGTGTAATCAAAATAAAAAAAAAAAAACACCTGTTCCGTCGAAATTATAAAACACATGCAGAGTGGACGTATATATACGTCTTACGCAACAGAATAGAGTTTTGATAAAAATGTATATATACACTCAGGGAATTTCTGCTTTAAAAATATGCAGTTGTTTGGGTTGTAATTTTTCTTTATTTTTAATGTAAATGTCAGTCATTTGTAGAACAAATTAAAATATTTACTAACCTTGTAGTTCATTTAAAAAAAACCCCACATCAAATGACTGTTTTATGATTTTACATTCATTTTTTACAGTTGTTTTTTGTCATTTAAAGAAATTTTTACTACAATTCATTTAATTTTTACTACAATTGTTAGTCATTTTTTGAACATTAAAAAACAAATGACAATGTTAGTTGAATTTACTGTAATGTAAGTCATCCTTTCTTTAAGTGAAATTTCATTTGTTTTCAACTACAATTGCAGTGGTCTTTACCTACATAGTATTCTAAGTGTACGTTTTATGCAGTAGAGAGGCACAAGAGACCAAATCTTGGAAAACGCTTAAATATTTCAGTCATTTGTTAAAAAAAGTTTAAAATTGATTTTGCCCATTTCAATGTTTTATACAAATTTTCCTAAAAGTGGTCCATTTACGAAAAGGTTTAATTAAAAGAAGTATTTCGTTTTATTCGATTTATCGTCAAAAGTTGTTTTTTATTCGTTATTCTAAAATCGTGTTTTTTTTATTGTTCGTTCGAGTTTTCTGTTTGTTCGTTCGATTAATCGAATAATTTTTGAAAGAATAACAACTCTAGTTGACTTTAAAAAAAATAAAATGCTCTAATGATGGAATGTCAATGATGTGTAATAAATTTTTTCGTATGAGGGTCTCCATGATTCATTGCAAGAACAATAATTATTTTTATGAAATTAAGAATTGTTTTTAATTAGTAGCACAAAGAAATTAAATTATAAGGGTCAAAGTTATAAGAAATTACAAACACAAATAAAGAATAATTAAAAAAATATATAAAAAAAAAACTTTAGAAGAAATATTCTCATACTAATTTGTATGAGAATATTTAATATTAAAATCAATATTAAAATAACGACTTTCATTTTTATGGCAACAAAATGTCATTCATTGATTTGTTGATTGCAGCAGCAAAATCGGAGGAGAACAAAAGCTTCAGTGCTGCATTATATGGTCGATATGGTGGTTGAGTTTTGTCAGATGCCTACCAATATATAGGATGTACTTTAGCTTCATTTGTGTTTAAACAAAATTATGTGGTTTTTAAGTGTTTTTTTTTTATAGAACTATACTCGTATATCATACAAAAAAAAAAAAACAGAATCACTCGTGCCAAAACACAAAAGGTCAGACAATAGAGACTATGAAATACAGATTTTTCCAATGGATAATAAACCTTGTAATCAAGGGTACACTAATCACATGAGACATACATAATATTAGGTCAAGGCTTTTGTTTTATGCTTGAAAAAAAGGATAATTCTTTTTCAAAGTCAAGAACAAAGTATCTAGAGTTTTCTGTTCGTTTTTAAGCGAAACCTCAAAACCGAAACCGACAAAAATAAGTCGGTTTTTAATAAATAATTTCAAAAATTTAAACAATAAATTGTTCACTAATTTGAAGAAAAAATTTTGTTGCGAACCCTTTATAAAATTTATTTTAGAAATTACAAGGATTTTCAAAGCTTCAAATTGTTTCAAAACTTTGGTGAGAATAACCATTTCCTGTATAATCTATTCTTTTTAGTGTTCTAATTTATCAAAAAGTAGGCTTAATTGAACACCATCTAGAATTGTTTTATTGAACATTTTGCTCTTGGTTATGGTAGCTAATCTAGTCTTTAACCTTAACAAACGAATAAAATATGCCTGAAAATCATTGGAAATGGTGTAAAATGCGAAATTAAAGAGTTACGCTTTATAGTTTATAGATCATTTCGTTCATTTGCATTTGTTGAACTACATATTTTACAACTGTAATTCAGAAAATATCTATTGGAATTTGAAAAATATAAATTGAAATTCAGAAATACAATTGGAAATTTAGAAAACATCAATTGAATTTTAGAATTTAAATTTAAAATTTAGAACATTTAAATTGAAATTCAGATTTTCCATTTGAAATTCAGAAAATATTAATTGAAATTCAGAAAACATCATTTGAAATTCAGAAAATATCAATTGAAATTCAGAAAATATCATATGAAGTTCGGAAAATATCAATTGAAATTTAGAAACACATAAATTGAATTTCAGAATACATCAATTGAAATTCAGAATACATCAATTGATATTTGGAAAATATCAGATATTAAATTAAATTGATATTATGAAATGTTTTCTGAATTTCTATTGATGTATTCTGAATTTCAAGTGATATTTTCTGAATTTTAGTCGATATTTTCTGAATATCAATTGATATTTTCTAAATTATAATTGATGAGTTTCTGAATTTCAATTAATTTTTTCTGAATTTCAAATGATGTTTCCTATTTTTTTTTTTGTTTTAAGAAGCAACACTTAGGAAATTCTTCCTATTAAAAAAGTGCTTTCTTTGGAAATGGGGAAAGTGGAGAGATGAAAGGTGGTGAAAGATGGTGAAAGATGAAGGGCTTCAAACATGGCATCACTGTAATTGCGCGAGATCATAAGTCTCAAGTTCTAACAGTTGTTGCTCGCCACCTAATGTAGAGTTGGCGAATTTATTGAAGATTTTTGTTTCATATCGCTGATTCATTATTTTATTTCGGTGGGTTTAAGTGCTAGGGAAACACCAAAGGTGGGCTCTGCGATAAATATAAGTAATAGAAAACTCATTTCTAAATTGATGTCGTCGTCACCGGGAATCGAACCCGGGACCATCTGTGTAACATTAAAATGCGCTAACCATTACACCACAACGCCCAATTGCAGAAGGTGTAGGTAGTTCTTTTAGTTCATATGTCAGTGTTAAAATTTTTTCCAATTATTCATAAGATTCTATTGTTCTCACAATATGAGAAGACATCACAAAAGAGCGGTTAAAACTCAAATAGTTAAATTTTAAACGTTCATTTGTGACTTTCGCTCATACTGTGCGGATTTGACCGAATGGTAAATAATTGAAAACATTTGCCGAACAAATGAATGAACTAAAATATCGAACTAGTATAAGTATATTGAATATGGAAATGAACGAAATTAACTATGAACTATAATGACCAACTCTACAAATTAGATGACGTTTTTTTTCTTTTAAGCTCAAAATTCTTAATGTTCTTGGTAACCCAGCAAAACCACACATTACCAAATCATGGGTAAAGTAATGTATCGTCATAGGGCTTCACGCATTACATTACAAATTACTCCGCTGATGAATTTTACAGGCGATAATGGGTGGACTCATTACCTTGTAGGGGGTAGGGTAGAGTTACTTATATGGTTACATGTGGGAAAAGTAATGTGTCTATAAATAGATTTTCATAAAAAAAAATGCATAAAAAAAAATTTTTTTTTATTAAATATTTGAACCTGGGGTCTATGGTATTTAACAATTAGTTAGGCGAGAACTCTACCAACTGAGCTATCGATACATATAATATTTTATTGCTTAAAATGTAAATGAGTTGTCGTGCTTCGTGTTTTCGTTCGTGATATCAAAAATATACACCTTACCCTCATGCTTACAAAAAATCACAAAGTAATGTGTCTATAAATAGATTTTTAAAAATACATATTAATAATTACTTTACGTTTATAATTCATGCATTATGTAATTGATGATCCGTAAGTCATTATTTTATGTTTTGAAGTACTGTAAAATGTAATGAGGTATCATTACAAGGTAATCCATGAGAGTTCAATTATCGGTAACTCATTACTTCTTGTTGGAAAATAATGATACAGGTAAGGAGTACACATTACAAGGTAATGCATTATTTTATCGAACCCATTACCAAAGTTTTGCTGGGAATGTATGATATTTTTATAAGGGTGTTACTAGATCTCAATTAAAATGGATTTATTGACAAATTAGTTCATTTTAATGCATATTTAATTATTTTTAGAATTTATTTAATACATATTCAAAAAAAAAAAAAAAAAACGAAATATAACCGAAACCGCGGTTTTCAGAATTATCGGTTTTTAGCAAAACTCTAAAAGTTCGGACTTTTAATTAAGCTCCTGCATGTTTTTATTTATATGCGAAAGTTCTACCTGTTGAAGTTGGTTAAAGATGCGGTGGCCTGTTTGGCTTTTCTGACTGGGTAGTGTTATTATTTGAAATAAATCGAATCTTTTAAAGTCCTGTACATGGCCACTATTGTATTTTACATTCATCAATTTGTATACAAACAATTTACAATGCAAAATATGCCTACGTTTGTTTGTCAGCCAAGTACATCTTTCTCATCCACAGCTCTGTAACATCCAGATGGACGAGTGAGTATTGAATTGAGAAGGGTAGAAGGGGGAGCTTCCGTCAGTGGGGTACAAACACCAGAGATAAAGTAAAAAGCTTAAATGACAATTTGTTCAGTATTTGATGATGTTTTATACCTTAAAGTTCAAGGGGTTTAATGTACAAGTAGTCTCGGACAGACACATTTTTGTGTTTTTAGAGGGATTCAAAAAATTTCTATTCTTTGATAACTTTTCCAATTGGTGTATTAAAAAATATATCTTTTATATCTTCAATAAAAAAAAATCCGATGGGATTTTTGCAAGAAGTTTAGGAAAAGTGTTATAAAGTTATGGTTATGTTGGATTGGAGGTATGGTTATGTATGGCACCTGGGGTACATTCACCATCCTGCAGCCATAGCAGTTTCATTTTAAATATTACCCATGGGGTTGATTCACAGATGGTAAACGACTATACAGTGAATCCTACCAATAACGGACACTCCTACATTTCTCCTTAACGAACAATTTTGGTTCAGTTGAATTATCAAATCAAACTTGGATTAAAATGGCCTCTCATTTTCGCTGTCTTTTCTAAACTAATGTAGACTCATAACTACAACGCAATTAACATTAGTGTCCGACCGAACTCACGTTTTTTGGCCGAAGCCGTAGCCGAACTTAGGCCAAATTTTCCTTGTTCGGCCGAAAACTTAGCCGAAGCAAGACTTTTCAATTTTATTTTCAATTTGAATAAAACGTGAACTTCAGTCGATTTTTACAACGAAATCTTTTTAAAGTAAAACAAAAAATATTTAAACATGAGAAAATCTCAAAAGGGCTAATTTAGAAATTATTTTTCAAATATATGAAATAATGAATTCAATTATTATAATGACGTGTTTGAAATGCTTGTTAACTTGAAAAAACGGCGGTTAATTAAGTTGGCGTATCAAATACAGACAACTAAGAAAAAACTTTATGAAGAAAAATTTTCAAATAATTTTGGATGATGAAATATACTTTTTATTTGCTTGGAACAACGGAAGGATTAATTCTAGACTTTATTCCAATAACTTAAAAATACTAGTGTGTTCAGCCAATTCGGCAAAAGGTATATCACATCTTTACATCCAGGATTTAAAACCTTAACAGAAAAAAATATTGCCAAAAAAATTTCAATTAAACATTTGTTTGATTTCAAACTCACTTTCAATTAAAAGTTTAATAATATCTATTAAATGTTTAATTGAAACAGAATTTGGTGTACACAAAATTTCCAGTTTTCAAGCCAAGAAAAAAAAACAAAATCACCAAAATTAAAATCTATATATATAAAATACAATGTTTGTGTGTTTGTCCTCTATAGACTCTAAAACTATCCAACCGATTTGGCCCAAACCGGTTTCATTTGAAAGGTTATAGTCCAAATTAGGTTTTCGGCTATATATATTTCAAGTGGGCGTGGCCCCTCCCACATAAATTGAATAACATCATATATCTTGACTATTGTGATAGCAAGAGTTTTGAAACATTGCAGTGTTATATGTTACTGATTTGAATAATCAGGAAAAAAATGGGAGGGATCGGACCAGTGGGAGTGGCAGCTCCCATACAAAGTAAATATTTAATATCATATATCTACAGTTCTATAATAGCCAGAGTCTTAGAAATTTGTGCACGTTGATTATATTATGAATAGTCATGGGAAAATTGGGCGGGATCATACCAGTGGGCGTGGCAGCTCCCATACAAAGTGATTATTTAATATTAATATTAAATATCTAGGGTTCTATATTAGCTATATAGCCTTCAAATTGTGTACGAGTCCATCAATTACAAATATTAGTAGTCGAACTGAAAATGGGCGGAATGGGATAAATGGGTGTGGTACCAAAAGCAAAAAACAAATAAGCATTAAAATAAATTATCACATTCAAGACTTTTTGCAAGGTTATTTAATAATGTTGTTCAAAAATTGTTTTAGCGTTCCACATAGTCCTAGAATAAATAAAAAAGGTAAAGAAGTAAACATGAATCTGCGTTGGGCTTCCCATGAAATTACAAATTTTAAAATGATTTACTAATGTGAATTTATTTTTTTAATTATTTATTTGCGTAAAAGAAATTTCTTGATTTAAAGAATTAATTACAATTAAAATTTGAAGGCAAAACAACGTTTGAGTTGTCAGCTAGTATATATATATATAAATAGATTAAATTCAAAAATTTGCTGATATTTAAAAAATTCCAGTTTTTAATATTTTAGATTTTAGCATTTTTTAATTTTGACAATTGTTGTCTAATTTTTCCCAAATTTGGCATTTTTTTGCCAATTTTTTCAGTTTCGGCAATTTTGAGGTTTTTTAAGTTTGGCGGTTTTTCAAATTTTTGCGATTTTTTCCAACTTTGGCTTTTTTTTTTGTAAATTTTGATAACTTTTTTAAATTTTGGCGTTTTTTTTTTAATTAATGCGTTTTTTTGTGAAATTTTTAAATTTTGTAATTTTTTTGATTTTAGCTATTTTTTTCAAATTTTTAATTAAAGTTTTAATAGTATTAACAAAACATTTGTTTAAAAATGAAAACAATATTCAATTAAATTTTTAATAGATATGATTAAAACCTTAATTTAAAATGAAATAAATTAAATAGTAATAAATCATTTTAATTTATACTACAATTTCCTTAATAGGACAGAATTCAATTAAACTTTTAACTGAATCAACAAAAATATTTTAATTAAAAGTCTATTTTAGTTTTTTCTGTGTATGGCTATATACGTTTACATTAAAAATGTTTAGTAAAACTAGAAAAATTTATCAGAGATACCAACTCTAAATACGACATATTATTTTGGCCAGATATAGCAAGCTGTCATTATGCCAAAAAGACGTTGGCATAGCTTAATTCAAAAAAAATACCTTTTTTAGCGAAATACGGAAATCCTCCAAACGTCCCAAAAGCACGTCCAATTGAGGAATTTTGGGGTATTATATGACAAAAAGTGTATGAAAATGTTTGGGAAGACAAGCGCACTGAAGAATTGTAGAAAAAAATAAAAGCAGTGTACAAAAAATTGACATGAATGTTGTTCAAGGCATGATTGGAGGTATTAAGCATAAAAAACGCCAAATAGAAGATCGCGGTCAGTTGGCTCTCCACAAAAAGTTAATTAATAATTTATAGTCTATACTGTGGTATAAATAAAAATACTGTTTCAACAATATAATTATTTTTTCACTGCAGGCGTTTTAAAATTGTCCAACTACTAAATTGGCATAGGTTATATGCCAAACCCGCCTCAAAATGGACACTTTTAAAGATAACATAATTGTGAATTGTGCCACACGAAGTGGGGCAGTTTAGCCCTTTTAGGTAGCTCTGAACAACATTAAAAATATTATAAAAGTCATAGTAATAATGGGAATTTTATGAATTGAAATAAAAGCCAGAACGTGTAAATCTTAAGATTAAAAATTATTTTTGAAAACAATTTATTGGTTTGGCAGAGACAGCGTTTAAAACAAAAAAAAGTGGCGAATGGTCCCCAGTCTATCCTATTTCATGCGGTCGTTGGCTGTATTGTTGTTTTGTAAAAATTGCAGTAGTATGCAGTAATAATTATAACAAAAAAATATCACAGATTACCAAAATATAACAAATTGCTGACAAATGACTTTTTCAAAAAAAAAAAAAAACAATTCATGACGACCATACACAATTTAATACACCCACTTTTTACCAGTTCAACCTCTCTCAAATAAGCTAAAAGGTTGGGTATTATATTTCACCCCCCACAAAAAGGTTTTGGTTCAAATATTTCTTTTTGAAAACTTAATTTTTTTCACTTACTTTTTAATGCCACAAATTTTCAATTCATCTTTTAATCTACTTAACTTTGTACAAATAATTTTTGTTTTTCAAAGAAATTTTTCATCTCCTGCTGTTTTTAAATGGGTCATATCACCATAGTTGCAGGAATTAAGAAGCCACAAATTTGGATTTGTATCATTATTTCGAACGTTAAACAACATCAAGTGTTAAAAATTTGTCAACTAAGGGATAGACTGAGAGTAATGGGTGGGCTTTTATATTCTTAAAATCTTTAATAACATAAATAACATTTATTTGTATTCCTTACAAAAGAAATTGTTGAAAAATATATTTACGAGTATAACCCACTTGTAGAAATAAGTAGTTGGTAATTAGTAGGGCAAGGAATTTCATGCAAATGGAAGTTTTACTCGATATTCCAAAAAGGAATTGGACTAAAGTACACGGCTTAATATGAAAAAAAAAATATAAAAAGGTTCTGACTATCAAATTCTATACATTTCGGGCATGCCGATTTCAATGTCGTACTAAATTCTTCGATCTATGGTACATACAATTTTTCCTCAAAATGACTTGAACTAAATCTAATTTCTTTCTCTTGGACTCCAAGAACAAGACCAGTATTAATATTTATGGTACATATTTGATCCCCAATGCTTAAGCGCTTTTTTATATAATTTTTCAAATCAAATATTCAGTGGAAATAGTGATTTAAGAGGTGTTATATTAGTAAGAAAAAAGATATTTTATCAATGCGTTTTCTAAGCAAAATTCGCGATTTCATAAAAATGTTTCATGGCTCCATAGCTTTCCACTTTTCACTCAATTGTACGATATGATTCGTTCGCCAATATTCGATATTTTCGTTCAATCGTTCATTTCGTTATAAAGGGTCCGCCATCTAACGTTTTTTTTTTTTAACTAGTGCTTATTTCGTGAATGGTAACACTTAGCTCATGTCTGATTTGACAAATAATTAGTTTTATCCTTCCGCTGAACGAATATGGTTGTGTATACGCTTGAACAACGCTGGGAAATATTGCGACATTACTTTGAAAATCATGGTAATGTTGCAGAATGTGTGCCGATACACCCAAAACGAGTCACTGTTTGGTGTAGATTTTGGTCCAGAGGCATAATTGGGCCATTTTTGTTCGAAAATGAGCAAGGAGTGGCCGTTACAGTCAATGGCGATCGTTATCGGGCCATGTTGAACGAATTTTTGTTCACAAAAATTGAAGAGGAGGAAATACAGCTGCACACAATCGATAATGTGCTTAAAAATTGGACCGATCGTGTAGGCTACTGCATGACCAGCCGAGGATGCCATTTGAATGAAATTATTTTCCATTATTAACCGGAAGGATTGTACTTTCAAGTAAAAAAAGAAATTTGAGAAAATATTCAGTAGTTTTTTTTATAGCATTTTCAAAAAAAAAAAAGTTATTTGGCGGACCCTTTATTTATTCATATTCTCTATTCTATCAAATTGTTTGCAAGAGCAATTATTTTTTTTAGCAAATAGTAATAATAATGTTCCAAATTAGTAAAAACAATTAGTCATAAAAAGAAAATGTCATAAAATGCTTTTTACATAAAATAAATCGTTTTTTGTTAGAAAAGTTGCAATTTTATAACTCTTTTTGTCTATGTACAGTAAAATTTGTGAAGAATCTCCACAACAAGCAGTTCAGTCACAGGTCAAAACAAAAAAGAACGATTTGAAGGAACTAATTCAATGACTCGAATTGAACGACAATGACCGATTCAACAAAATGAACGATTAATCCCAACTCTACTTTCCACGATGAACACAAAATCCAGCTTATAGTATGATATGAAAATACATTTCAAAAGTATGATTCCAAATTTTCAGCTAAAAATATTTATATGTATTTGCAAAAGTTTTCCTAACAAAAACATTCGTTTTGGGGGGTTACATATTTGTCACAAAAGTGTGGGTTTTGTTAGAAAAACTTTTTCAAACATAAACTTTTTACTGGTTTTTTGCACATATGCATTTCAAAGGTATTTACTAGCGATGCCAAACAGAAAATCCCGCGATTTTCGGGATTTAATAAATTTTGAATACCGCGAATTTCTTTTTTAAATCCCGAGTTTTTCGGATTTTTTTCGGTGTTTTCGCGATTTGCTAAAAATATGTGTCTTTTTATATAAAATTAATATTCAATAAATAAAATAAAATAAACTTTAAATAAATACACGATATAGTGATATAGTTAGTGATTCGTTATTTTTAGGTAATTTTTAACTTTATATTTCGATACTACTACACTGCGTTACAGAACTATAATTACAAATGGTTTTTTCTATATTTTCTAATATTAAGAATGTGATAACTGATCTCTTATTGTGTAAAATTTAAGAGATTACTTAATTGATTTCAGAGAAAAATTGTGTATAATATTTTGTGTTTCATAACTATAATTACATATAACGGTAAACAAAGAAGAAAAGCAAATAAAGAAAAATTTAAGAATTAATTTTGTTTTTATGCAATTTTAATCAATTTGCAATAAAAAGCCGCCTACTTAAAAAATTTCTTAAGTTTTCGGGAAATTGCTAGAAAAATAAATCCGCTTATGGTAATCAACTGTGTCTAAATCAACCATAAGCATTATCTTAAAGGATTCCCAGAGAAGCTGATGTCTGTGCCAAGGTTATTATACCGCAACAAAACTGCTAGACTTGAATTCGCTAAAAGAAATTTACAAACCAACTGGAGAAAGGTACGTCAATAATCGCTGTTGTTGGTAGGACTGTTTAAACATAAATTTGTTTTAAAGGTGGTTACTTCTGATGAGAAAAAATTCAATCTTGATGATCCAGATGGTTTTAACAGCATTACAGTATTAGAAGAGAAATTGGTGCCATTTATTGAAAATAGCAACGAAGACGAATTAATTTTCCAACAAGACAATGCCTCAGTGCATGTAAGTCGTCAGACGATGGAATCAAAAAATATAAGAGTATTGGAATGGCCCTCATGTTCATCGGATCAAAACCCCATTGAGAATATGAGGGGAGTATTAGCTCTCGAAAGCGTTGTCCATATAAAAGAAGTAGTTATTGATGCATAGAGATATATAACGGAAGAACTTCGAATAAATCTGGTAGACATTATGTCTGATCGAATTTTCGAGTTGATTCAAAAAAACAGGAAAAAATGTATAAATATAGTTTTGCAACGTACACTGATAGAATTTTGTTCATTGTATTAATGAAATCCTTCATTAATACAATGAATTTTTCATTAAAAAGTCCCCAAAGAAAGTTTCATTGGCTCAATGAAATATTTTTCATTAATCAAATAATAATTGAAAAAAAATATTTTTTTTCTTGTTTCATATTTATTTTGTGTTAATTTTTTCTTTTTTATTATCTTATATTTATTTTTCCGTTTTTTTTATTTCCCTGAACACGACTTGAACCCGCAACCATCACCATACAAACAGCACCGCCTTTCCAATTGACCTAAATCACAAAACCATGAGGATGTGCTTATTTAGACTTTTGTTGGAAAATATTTTTTTTTCAATAGTTGAAGCGCCTCCAGTGGAAATTTTATGGAACTTATTGTTTGCTGTACAAAAAATATTTATGTAAAAATGATTGCATATTTTAAGGATCAAACAAATACAGTTAATGAAAATTTCATTCAGTCAATGAATTTTTCATTAATTTAATGAAAATGTTTCCATTAACCAATGAATCCAAGTTAATGAAAGACATTCATTAATAGTATGAAGGAAAATCCTATCAGTGTAGAGTATTGTCAGAAATTATGATGTCATTAGCGATATAATTTTCGATATCGATACCAGACTGGACTATTTGCAAAAATTTCGAATACCCGGATTTTTAAATATAAATCCTGATTGACATACCTAATATTCACATATCGTTCTAAAAGTTGGAATCTTGATTCATCACGGAAAGCTATGCTGCACTATAAAATATTTGACAAATCAGGCTTTTTGCAAATGAGGAAACATATTAAAATATTTCTTATCGGCTGAAACAGCTCTTAATAATAGGCTCTATCTACTGTAGCGATAAAATTCGTTTAAACCGTAATAATTAGGAAAAATAAGAAAAATCGCTAAATACAGTTTTGTGAATCAAATATTTACCTCAAATAAAAATACAAGGGTTGTTTTGATATTTCGACAGAAAGGAGTCAGATTGATTGCATTTTAAAAACGTTATATGTAAAAAACTGCAGTTGCATGAACCAAACTTTAAAGTAATTTTGTACCAGAGGTCGAAAAATAAAGTATACCATTGAAACCAGCGTATCTGATAAATGTAGAATTAATTGGTGGTCATAACGTTATTAAGTTTTTAAAGTTATGATTTGTCCTGCTGTGCTATTTTTCGAATCATTAAATTTAGAACCAAATATATTGAATATTCATGTTTTAGCATATTTTGACTTTTAACACTTATTTTTTATTATTTCTTAGTATTTTGTTTATTTGTTAATGTGGGCGTTGTGGTGTACTGTTTTACATGTTGGACTGTTATACAGATGTTCCCGGGTTCGATTCCCGTTGACGACAACGTCAATTTAGAAAATTAATATGTATGAGTTTTCTATCCCAAATATGTATCGCACAGCCCCCCTTCGGTGTTCACATAGCACTTAACTCCACCGAAGTAAAATAGTGAATATGTTCGCTAACTGCCCCAAGTGACGGAATTACAGTGTTGCCATGTTTTGAAGAAAGCAACACATTAATAAATAGGAAGAATTTCCTGAGGGCTGATTCTAAGAAAATAATGGTACATTTTTATATTTTAATTTAAGCAAAATCATTTTTAAAATTTGGCTGATTTGAAAAAATTCATTAGATTATGTTTCTATTGAAAAAATTACGGCTTAATACATACTTTTTTTTTATTATCCATGTTTTAAAGGTGGTGATTTTTGCAAAAAATGTTTAAAATGCATATATTTAATGTTTTTGGTGCATATTTCGCGTTTTTAACCGCATTTTAAAGCGCATATTTTCCTTTTGTAGTTGCATGAAATTCCTTGCCCTAGTAATTAGCATTCATTGTTTTGTAGTAAGTTAAAATATAAAATACTTGTAAGAGTACATACTTGTTCTACAATGGAAAAGAAAGGATTTCTTTTTTGTATAGAGACTGGGACTTATTTTAATTAGCTTAGAATGGGTTCTTTGACTTTTGGTGTAAAATTTATATTTTTCAAGCATAAAAGTTAAGAATGTTGTTAGTTTTAATATTAGGTCAAGCAATGTTTACTAGAATAAATTTGTATATTACTTACATTAAATACAATTGTAAGGGTTTCAAAAGTGCTTACCTAAAAACAAAAAGAGAAAAAAAATTATATTAATAAGATTTGCAGTTAAAAAAATACATAAAAATAGTACAATTTGTAAATGCTAATCAAATACTTGGGTTTAGCATAAGAATGCATTTCACTTACGGATAAGTAATATGGAATTAAAAAATAATAATATTATTAATACGCATGATAATACTGCACTCATAGAAATAAACCTGTAAAAATATCAGAAAAACCCACTAAAAATTAGTTAAAAATGACGTTGCAGAAAAAATAGATAAGCTGATTTTTTTTTTATGTTTGCTAAATATTAATAAAATAAGAATAGCAAAAAACAAACTCTTAACTTTTCAAAATTTTAGTTATATTCAAGCTGAATTTTAGTTCAATGAAAATAGCCATTCACTCTTCTAAAATTAGCAAAGACTTTAACTAAATATTTGTAGACTGCAAACAAAAAACTGTAATATCAACAAAATGTTTGCTATATTTACCTTTAATTGAGTAGAATGCAAATATCAAAATATTTTGTTAAAATCAACAGAAATTTAGGCTAAACAGTTGTAGATAGCTGATTTCAGAAACAAACACTTTAAAAATTTCACATTGTTTTATATTTTTTTTTCGGTTACTAATATTTTGCAAATTTTTTGCTGATTTTATGAGATTAAATTGTTGCTTTCAATTAACTAAAGTTTAGCTCACATACTCGTATAACTAAATCTTTGTAGATTCAACATATTTGTTTTTGATATCTTAACTTACTTATATTTAGCAAAAAAAGTGGCTAATTTTAGCAGTTTTTTTTTTGCAACGTAATTTGTAACTAATTTTTAGTAGTTTTAGCAAAAATTGTTACTAACTTTTTCAGCACCATTTAACTCAGCGTTTACTTTTCAGCGTTGAAATTTTTGGAGTAATTATATTTAGGGACCGTAATTGTTTTTTTTTTATGTTGGAGGAAAATATCGAAGAACTAATTCAAGTATACCGTATTGATCCTTTTTTTTTTTTTTTATAATTTAACCAATACTCAGGGGATGCCCCCTACTCATGCAGTGCATTGTATTGAACAGGAAAATAAGGTATGGGAAGGAGGAAAGAGGGAGTAGTGTTTGTGGATATTTGATTTAAATTTTTCTAAATTGTAAGTAACAGGGAAGTCTTTCATAAAATGCTTTACTTTTTAAATTTTTATATTTATTTTTTCGAGCAAATATTAAAATATTATTTTTCACTTTTATTTTTTCGAGCAAAAATAAAAGTTATTTTTTTACTTTTATTTTTTTAATCAAAAGAAAAGTTTTTTTTATTTTAATTTTTTGAACTAAAATAATAACTTATATTTCTGCTCAAAAAAATAAAAGTCAAAAATAACTTTTATTTTTGATTAATAAACATTTTTGGTATTCGCTTCTCCCGACATGGCGTGGATTGCTCCGGGATTTTTCTGATTAAAAAGTATTAATGTACAAAAGTACCGCAGTGCACCGCAACCAATTTAGTTCTATTTTAGCAAATAAAGTGAAATGGAAATTTTTATATTTTTAAACTTTTTATTCAGGAAGATTTAGAAAGTGTACATAAATAATTTTACAGATAGTACGAAGTTTTTTTTCAAGCAGCATAATTCAACAAAATTCTCAAAAATTTTTTATGTGTTAACATTGTCACCATTTGTAATTGCTAACTATTTTTGAAGTCTATTGTTTCTAGCGTTTATTTTATGTTGTTATTCATCTTATTTTTTTAACTTATAAATTCAACAGCCATAACTGATTGCTAATTCCAACAGTTTTTGGGTGGGTCTCTTCTCTCAATGAATGTTCGAATACAAACCAGCCAACACAACACTCACATACAAATATATTCCCACCCAGCAAACATTGTAATACAAAGAAAATTTTCAAACAAATCGCCTGGAAGAAAGCATATAATAGGCCGGGTCGATTTGTATGGAGGCAAAAAAATCGCTCAACGTTCAAGGAAATTCGTATTCTAGGGATCAAAATAAGAAACTTTGCCTAAGGAACCATACCTCTTAAACGAATTCTGATGTCCTGACTTTTGACCCGTAGGGTCAAATTTTGAAAAATTCCACTTTGACCCATTTAGAGTGCTCCAATCGAATCCAACCCCAATTGAATATAATTTATACATGCATCTGCTAGAGCGTCTTCAGGAGAAGAAATATAGACCCTAATCTTGGAAAGACTCCTCCTACTTTCTGAAATATCTCTATCCCGAGATTTGTACATTTTGCTATAAAAACACGGTTAAGAAGGCTCTCTTTCAACTTAAATTTTAACCGCTTAACGGTCACCTAGAATGATGATTTATGCATTAATCTGCTAGCGCGTCTCCCGGAGAAGAAGTAGCTCCCATAATCTTGGAGAGATTCCTCCTACTTTCTGAAATATCAAAGTGGGCTTTTTCAAAAGTTGACCCTACGGGTCAAAAGTCGGATCATCAGAATTCGTTTTAGAGGTATGGTTCCTTCGGCAAAGTTTCTTATATTGATCCCTAGAATACGATTTTCCTTGAACGTTGAGCGATTTTTAAATCGACCCGCCCTAATATATAACGACAATAATAATTTTCGTATTGCTGAATTATCTTCCATCGGGAATAACTGTTACCCGAAAGCAATACTTCTTGGCAATACGAAAGCAATACTTCTGGAAGATATATACACATTATTTTAAAACACTCATTATCGCCTGGAAAATAAACTGGCTATATCTACTTTAATATAATTTTGCTCGTCAAATTAATCCGTGAAATATCTTCCAGCTTATAAAAAATGGAAGCATTATAATTTTCGCGATAAAAAATAATTTCGAAGAAAAGACTTCGTCACAAAATATTTCGCTGAAAATATAGTTTGGCAAAATATGAGCATTTTTTAATCGATATATTTTTCAGCGTTTTTTTAATCGTAAATTGTCATTACTTATATAATGACGACATAATTTAAATAACTATGAATTAAAAGGTATGTATGTAGTAACCAATGCCAATTTAGTAGATGGACAATTTTAAAACGCTTGTAATTAAAAAACTTATTATTTTTTTTGAAAAATTATTTTTAGTTCTAACACAGTATAGAATATTAATTATTAATTCACTTTTTGTAGAGCGCCAACGGACCGCGATGCTCAATCATGCTTTGGACGACATCCATGTCGATTTTTTTTTACACTGCTTTTAATTTTTTCTTCAATTCTTCAGTGCATTTCGCTTCCCAAATATTTGCATACACTTGTTGGCATAAGAGACCCAAAAAGTATTCAATTGGACGTGCATTTGGGACGTTTAGAGGATTCGAGTATTTCGGTACAAAAGGTATGGTTTTTATATTAATGATATTTTGTAAAATATCATTAATATCATTAATGTAAATGCATCATTAATGTAAATAATGTATATTTGTATAATGACAACTTACTAAATCTGGCCAAAACAATGTGTCGTCTTTAGAGTGTCTATGTCTGATAAACTTTTATTAATGTAAACATTATTGTCGGGAGTTTTTTTTTTCAAGTCATTAGAATAAAATCTACAATAAATACTTCCGTTTATCGAAGCAAAAGAAAAATAATTTTCATCGTCCAAAATTACTTGAAATTTTTTTTTCATGAAGTTTTTTCTTAGTTGTCTGCATTTTGTTGGTATTTCTGCCAATTGCTTTTTACAATATTTTTGGGTACTGTCTTAATCAGGTAGTGTATCACGTTTATTTGAAGTAAGCGTTTGCAAATTGTTTCCTTGGAAACGCGAATTTTTCTGCGGTTTGATACCCCAATTTGATTAAGCGCCAATTTTTTCCATTTAACAAGCGTAGCTTTCTTTTTTATCCCGTTTGATGCCACTCTATTTTCAAACCGTTTGAATATGAAATATATTGTGCTACGTGGTACTTGTTCCTTAAGGAAATGATGTAACATTTCGTTTTCAGGATTCCGTCCAAGCATGTCAGACATTTTTTCTAAAACTGTTTTGTTTCACCACTTTCATTTTGAATTTTTTCTCTTTTGAACATTTACAATACTGCTTATAATATAAGACTTTATTGATATGCATGCCTACTTAGCAGTAATTTATTTTTGAGTTTTCTCTATTTACTTAGTTGGCATAGGTAATATAAAAAAATCCGTGGTGACTTTACATCTTCATTCATAACTTTCGAACCCGTCAAGCGATTTGGCTCATTTTCAATAGCAGACTGCTTTTAATATCAACAAACTATTTGATCAAAATCCAGCACTCCCGCTTCTATAGTGGCGGCATATTTCGCGTTTCAATAGTCAGACGGTCATCGATAAATCGTTTGCTATTTATGCTGATCAATATTATATATAGTGTATGAGGACCCAGAATATATATAAAGATATATATACAAAATACTACTATAATTATTTTTTTATGACGTTAAAAAAAGTTATTGCTGCAATACATTTTTGGAAAAATATCTTTCAAATGTTTGCAGGGTAAACTTCAAAGAAGACAGACTTAAAGTCTTGAACTTTGCTTCGAAATAACTAAAATGTCTGTAATACGATATATATAAATGTATGTGAGTATTTGTTGTTTGGAAAGAATTAAACTTTTATAAATGGAGAGACGGATGGAAGAATGTATCTATAAGATACAATTCAAAAAAAAAAAACTCTTAAAAGGTCAACAAGATATTATTGCTTTTTTATATTTCTGGTTCTGGTTATATTCATATTGAAGAGGTTTTATTAGAAATTTTGTTTATACAATTGTATGAGATAGTTTTTACAAGTAAACTAACGAGTACGAGTTATTTTATTCTTAATAAACATAAATTAAATTTACTGTTATATTTCGGAATCCCTACAATTATTTTGGAAGTGTTAACACGCATGCAACCAGACATTTTGCTACTGTTTTATTTTTTTGTTTTAAATTATAACCTGAGAAACAAACAGATGGTCAACAACCAAATAATTGTTTCTTAAAATTAACTTTACAACAATAATTTAACTTCCAAGATGTATTTAGTTTTTTAAAATAACATCTTGTTTAACAATATAACTAAAACGAGTTAATAAAATTAAATTTAGCTTACACTCTCATAAAAATTTGAAAATTTCATCCAACTGAATTGATTTGATTGCTGCAACCTCGAAAAATCGGTTCTCACAACTGAATTTGGTTGGCGCAATCGAATTAGGGGTTGCGGCAACCGAATTCGGTTGGGAAATCGAATTTAAAAAGGTTGCAGCAACCGAATCAATTCGGTTTGAAAAAAATCGGTTGGCACAATCGAATTTGTTATGTGAGTGTTTGCTTTTGTCCGCAGAACTATTAACCCTGTACAAATTGTGAGGCGAACATATTTGTCACATATTTATAAACAAATTAATACATAGAGGGAATTATCTGCATGACATCAATGAATTTTTGTATTAGACCTATGAAGTGTCACTGGAATTCAAATCCATTGAAAGTTTTCATTAAATTCATGCATTTTTTTCATAAAGATTTATAAAGTGTAGTTTAGCAACATAACTCCAATCACTTCAAAACTTTCAAAAAGAATAGTACTTTTTGACCTGATTTCAAGCAAAACAGTGTTTGTCGGCGACACCCCTTTACGGCTGGACAGGGCATTAAAGTAGGAAAAGTTTTTTCTATTATCTCAACAAGTACAAGTCCGATCATAACAATATGTATATCATATGAAAGCTCTTTGAAATATCTCATATCACATAGGAGAAAAGCCCTGAGCCCGTCCGGAGGCCGGTTACACGGAAAAACTTTACTTTATCCCCGGTCGAAGATCGGACTCACGGAGAGCTTGTTACACAGAAAAACTTTCCTCAGCGAAGCCGTACTTTGGATATATAAGAGGAGAAATCCCCTAAGGCCGGCCAAAGGCCGATTTCATAGAAAAATGTTGCTCGGCAAAACTACGGATTTGGTTATCCATAAAAATTTACATAGAAAAAGGCCTCTTACACAGAAAAACTTTCGTCAGGGAAGCCTTTGCTTTGGACATGCTAGAGGACTGCTAAGGCATGACAGCTTTGCTCAGAAAATGAAAGCTTTGCTATAAACAATTTACATAGAAAAAAGCTTGTTACATAGAAAAACTTTCCTCAGCGAAGCCGGGATTTGTACATACCAGAGGAGAAAACTGCGAAGGCCGATTACGTAGAAAAACTTTGCTCAGCTAAACCTTTAACTTATTCATTGATAACTTCACACATAAACCGTAAAAAAAAAATCGCAAAAAATTCACATTGTCCAACTTTAAACTTTAATAATTTACTTATTTGAAGAGATATGGAGTCATATTTCACCTTTAATGAAAGCTTGTAAATTTGGAGCTATCACTTTTTATACTGGGCCGTAATGGGTTAATTTTGCACCTCTCTGAAAAGATATTTCAAAGAGCTTTCATATGATATGCATATTGCTGTGATCGGACGTGTACTTTTTGATATAATTGAAAAAAACTATTCTAGCTTTAATGCCCTCCCTAACCGCAAGTGGGCGTCGACGACAAAAATAAAGTTTAAGGAATTTATCATTCACTTTGTGAAAAAAAACCTTCATTAGTTCAGTGAAAATTTTCATTAAAACTCGTCCAAGAAAATTCTCTATGTGTATTTTTAGAATAGATGTGATTTATTAATAAAAAAAAACCAATAAAAGTTCACCCAACTTTCAAGAAAACACCTTTTACAAATATATTATCCAGCGAATATATATTTACATCAAAAACAACAAAATTATCAAAGTTGCAAAAATTTATAAAAATAAAATACCTGCAATATGTATTTATTCTAACCGTTAAATATTATGAAAAACCACAAAACACCATAAAGTTTTCTTAACCAAACCAAAGCATACAAAACTAAAAGATTACATGTAAGAAAATTACAGTGACGCAATATTCAACTTTTTGACTCCAAACAAAAAAACACTTATCCCAGCCGAAAGTACTCGATGAGAGGAGAAAAGTAATTTCTGGATTTTGCTAGATTGGTTGCCGTTCGTTTTTTATGAGCCTCTATAGTTTTTTCGCCAAATTCGATTTTGAGCACTTTTTTGCAATTTTCTTCTATTTTTCGCATGGCCATAGCTCGAAAAATGCTGTGAATTTTTTTTTGCAGTCTTCAGCAAAGTTGTAGCTCTTGACTCGGCCAACAAAAATGCTGAATATATTAAGTCGGAAAAGTTTCTTTTTTTGCTGGAGTATGCTGGTGGTCTCAAAAGATATCACGATTCGAGCACGAGTTGACGGAGGATGATAAAGAAGGACATACAGAAGAAGATGTACCGTTATTCACTCCAAGCTCAGAATCAGACGACGAATCAAACGAATCAAGCGAACCAGATGCAAAGAAATCTCGGCCTTCCACTTCTGGAACGTCAACTGTCGACGATACTGATTAAAAAAAAAAAATACAAATTAATACCCGTTTGATGCCTTTTTTTATACTTTTTTTCATACTCTTTCACATATTTTCATGTTTTTCACTTTAATCAGAAAATTCAATACTAAATTGCAAAAAAAAAAAATACATGTGCCTTTTTTAAACTTTTGCTCAATAAAAACAATAAAATCAAAAAAAAAAAAAAATGAAAATTAATCACATTTGTATGGCAAAATCCGTATCAAGAAGTGGTCGTATGAAGTTAGTATGTACTGGAAAGTTGTTCATAATTTTATAGGCTACATTTATTCCCTTGATTGTTTGGTAAAATTTTCAATAGTTCATGAGCTGTAGTCGAAAAACGGAAAAAATCGGTGAAAAAAGTGGTAATTTTTTCCACATTTTTGGGGTTTTGAGCATGAAGATGAAATTTTTCCGACTTAATATATTCAGAATTTTTGTTGGCCTAGTCAAGAGCTGAAGACTGCAAAAAAAAATTCACAGTATTTTTCGAGCTATGGCCATGCGAAAAATATAAGAAAATTGCAAAAAAGTGCTCAAAATCGAATTTGGCGAAAAAACTATAGAGGCTCATAAAAAACGAACGGCAACCAATCTAGCAAAATCCAGAAATTACTTTTCTCCTCTCATCGAGTACTTTCGGCTGGGATAAGTGTTTTTTTATTTGGAATTTTTGTGTTGCACTGTGTTATAATCGGTCAAGACCGACCATAAGATACTCTACTCAATAAAGAAAAAAATTAACATACATTCCGATAATTCCTGAAATTAATCCTTTTTAAGCCATTTCTACATTTATTTTTCGACCAAAACAACATTTCATTTCAACTGAAATTAATCCGTTTAAGCCAAATTTTGAATTGACATTTCTACATTTATATTTCGACCAAAACAACATTTCATTTCAACTGTTCATCTAAGGAAGTTTTTTTCACAAAACGAATAGAAGTTGAGTCAATATAAAACCGACTTTAACCAAAATAAATTTTTAACTAAAATAATTTGAAATAACGATTGAAGATTAATTCTGAGTCGATTGGTACAAGTGTTAATACAAATGTGTAATACTATACTTTAGAACTATACTTGAAGAGCTGAAGATCGAGAAATAAAAAACAACTAAACACATTGATATTTATTTGTGTGTTTAAAGTTTAATCTAAAGAGGTTATTTATTTAAGTTTTTGTTGTTGTAATAAAACCAAGCCTTGATTCTTTTTTTCCAAAAGCTCGGTCATGTGCAGTGATCTGTAAGAAGTTCATAAAAAGTACAACAGAAAAATAATTTCTTGGCATACACATTTTTCGTTGCATACAATTGGATTGCACTCTATTAAAATAATCCTTTTAAAAAAAATATTGTGGTAAAAATTATAGTACTAACTGTTTTTTTCGAATTTATTTAAATTGGGCGTTTTACATTATGTGGTGAGAAAACTTCGAATAAAAACCGATATGGTAATTTTAGCCATGGTTTAATTATAAAAGGTTTGCTTTATTAATGTTTTTTTTTTTTCGGTTGCCCTAGACGATTTTGACATAAAACAAAACAATAATAATTACGAATTTACAGAACGCAATCAGAAAAAATATAGTTCGGCATAAATAACTCATGTACACACTAAGATATTTTTGTTTTAAAACTGTACAAGAGTTTTGAATATTTTGCTTTGTTATTGCAAGAATTTAAACTTTATTTGAATTTAAAAGCTAATATATGATGTTAAGTGAAATGCCAAAGGCATTTGGAAAGATTAAGTGAATCAAATGGTGTACTGAATATTAAGCTCAACTATGGTCGTGTTGCTCTATTTCGAAATATTATTGTTTTGAGTAACGTCACAAATAACAGTCCTTGATATTGGTCTAGGATTTCAGCTTGAAATCTACATTAACTATTTTGTTAACATCTTATACATTTACATAGGAACTAGGGTTTGGGAATTCCCGAATTTGTTCATTTCCCGGATTCCTGGGTAAAATTATAACATTCCCGGGAATTCTCGGGAAATTGATTTTTTTTAATTAAAGCCAGTAATTTGATCTTAAGGAATGTTTGTTTTTTGTTAAAATGAACGGATGTGTTAAATATATAGATACAATGGTTGCGCTTGCGTCTATGAAAGTGTGCATTTCTATAATAAAGGGTCCGCCAAATAATTTTTTTTTTTGAAAATGCTATAAAAAAAACTACTGAATATTTTCTCAAATTTCTTTTTTTATTTGAAAGTACAATCCTTCCGGTTAATAATGGAAAATAATTTCATTCAAATGGCTGCCTCGGCTGGCCATGCAGTAGCCTACACGATCGGTCCAATTTTTAAGCACATTATCGATTGTGTGCAGCTGTATTTCACCAATGGCTTTCTGTTCAGTCCTGTTGAAGCCAAATGTTGCCAATATCCTCCTCTTCAATTTTTGTGAACAAAAATTCGTTCAACATGGCCCGATAACGATCGCCATTGACTGTAACGGCCACTCCTTGCTCATTTTCAAAGAAAAATGGCAATTTTCGCACACATTCTGCAACATTACCATGATTTTCAAAGTAATGTCGCAATATTTCCCAGCGTTGTTCAAGCGTATACACAACCATATTCGTTCAGCGGAAGGATAAAACTAATTATGTGTCAAATCAGACATGAGCTAAGTGTTACCATTCACGAAATAAGCACTAGTTGAAAAAAAAAACGTCAGATGGCGGACCCTTTAAATGTTGATGGTGGTTGGTTTTTTCAATGTTGAATCGTTACATCTGCTTTTTACACAAAAACAACAACAATCGCTTGTTACGGAATTTGCAGACAAAAACAAGCTCAGTGTTATATTGAACGTGAAAGTATAAACAAGAAAAAATTTAACGTGGAATTATAAACAAGATAAAATTTGGCAGCTTTAAATTAATATAAAAATAAGGTTAGTTTAATAATATAAAATATATTTATGTGGTATATTATATAATTAAACATAGTTTTTTTCTCTTCTAATTTAACATTTTCAGCATTTCACTAATAAAGAAATAGTGAAACGAAACCAACGATAATACATGTATCATACACACAGAAAACAATGTTCCAGAAAAATTAAAATGAAATATTATATTGTTCCCCAAATGTAAATAAATATCAACAAGAATAAAATTAAATGAAAAATATTTATAATTTGTGTTTATTAAAAAAATAATTGTTAAAAGTAATAGTTACAAAAAGTTTACTAAAATTTAGTAGCGTTTACTAATTTGTTCTACTAATTTCATTGTACTAATATTATTAAAATTTAGTAATTATTTTTTCTGATTTAAGCAAAACGGTTTTAAATTGCATTTTACACTACTAATTTTTTCTACTAATTTCTTTGTACTAATTTCAATAAAATTTTGTATTATTTTTTGCTGATTTTAGCAAATCGGTTTTGAATTGCATACAAAAATTTTACTAAAATTTAGCAGTGGTTACTAATTATTTCTACTAATTTCATTGTACTACAGTTCAGCAGACATGTTTTGCTAAATTTATCAAAAAAAATATCGCAATTCTCAAAAGAATTAAATTTCCCGTTATAACAGCAAACTTTCCCGTAGCCATTAAAGACTTTTTTTCGTTTGAGTAATATCAATAAAATGTTTACTATATTTTACCTTTGCTATTCTTGTCTAGCTTATATTTAAAAAAAAATTCAAAAAAATTGTTCATAGTTATAGCAACATTTTTTACTAATTTCTAATTAGAATTTCTTTCTATTAGCCCTTTCACTACCGACTCTTTGATTGTGAATATATTTTTATTTTGACCTCAGGTTCTTGTGAGGTTCTTCAATTAAAAAAGAAAAACGCACTTCTCCTACCCACCAAATAATGGGTACAAAATCAGATATCAATTGATATAAATCGATATTTATTCTTATCCAAGTCTATCTAATAATATACAATTTAAGATCCCAAGGGGTTAATTTAGATCTACTTGGATCTAATTAGATCCAAAAATAAAACTAATTTTTGGTGGATTCAATCAGATATTTTGAGATTAAATTAGATTTACTTAAATTCCACGACATACATACATACATTATTTTTAATAAAATTAAAAAAAAATTTAAAGAAAAATAATTTAGACATCTGTGCATATTTAATTATGTATGGTGTTTTATATAACAATATACAAATATGTTTTATATGCATAAAAAATTTTAATGATGTTGGACCATATATAATCATTTCTCAAACTAAATTAATAATCTTGTGTCATATATGGAATATTACATAATTATAGCTTACATCATTTAATGTCATATATAATAATAAATTTGCATATATAATTATATATGGCACCATATATAAGCATATCTTATAGCACACACAAAAATATTTTTTTATAAGACAGCATATATTATATCTTCAATTATATAGCTTATGTGTCACCATATATGATTACATATTGTGTTATATATGAGAATGTATTAATTTATATGACAATAGATCTACCATATCCAATTATGTATAGCATATATGCTTAAATCTGATTTTATAAAGGTCAATATATAATAATTTTTTTTACTCCGGTAACTAAAAAGATACGCTTTTTAAAAACATCGGACTTTATTGTATGAATCAATTTTTCTAAACTTTAAAGGGGGTTACAAGTAAAGTAAATACCAGCAATTATAGAACTTTTTCTGTAAAAGAAAATAATTTATTTTGTTTTTAAAACAAATTCGTAATAGAAGTAGTTAGCTTTTAATTTTAATCAGAAAATTTTGAAAAAAGTGTTTTTTTTTCTTATTATAAACTTTAAATAAAATCATTTAATTTGCTATTTGTAATATAATATTGAGTTGAAAACGTGATTTTCTTAGAAATCTATTATCACAGTTTGTTAAATTAAATTTAACCAGTTATTAGTTAAATTTCTTATTTCATTGAAATGATTCATTTAAAAATCATAAAAAATTAACAAATGAGAAATTGCAAAAGTTATATGAATCAAATAATCAATACAAATGACATCAAATATCCCAAACCGTGACATCATAAGATCATTATAGAATTGGCAATATATTCATTCTTCAATTCGAATTTGTTTTCATTTGTTATTGGTACAAACGGAAATAAAAAAAACAAAAAAGTAAAACTCATATCGCGTAATTCTTTTAGTAATTGCAAAAAAAAAAACAAGATAAAGGTCTTAAAAATGGGCAAAAATAAAATTTACACTCAGGGAACTTCTGCTGTAAATGAAATGTACACTCAGGGAACTTCTGATGTAGTCAGTTTTGAATATATTTGTTGTTCATTAAAAAAACAAACCACATCAAATTACTGTACTATAAATTTACATTAATTTTTTATTAAAAAAAATTAAAAAAATAAACGTTAGCAAATGTTTTGCTACACTTGTGGCTCATTTTACCAACAGTAAAAAACTAATGACAATGTTAGTTGAATTAAATGGTATGTAAGTCGTCCTTTTTTCAAGTGGAATTTCATTTGTTTTTAACTACATTTGCAGTGTTCTTTAACTACATAATATTCTAAATGTATATGCTTAGAAATATTACGTTTTAGAAATGGTACGAGATATGGTTCGTATAACTAATATTCAATTTATATATAGTTCGCTTAGTGTGCAAACGTGCTAAGTCCATTTTTTTAAATTCTTCAAGATGGAGAAAAAACTTCCTGTTTTAATTTTGAATATTTCTTAAATTTGTAAACGCAATTTTCTTCTTCTGCTCGTCCTCTTTCAATATCAGCAGTCGTACTCTTTCAATGTAAAGCTGTTGCAGACTTATAGGCTATTTTATGACTTAGCACATTTGCTCTTTATGGTTTTGTCCATTTAATGTGGACTTGGAATATTTTCTTTCAACATGTTTTTAATGCAATTTTATTGTTAAAAGATTATTTAAATTTTTTTTTGTAATTTTTATTGTTTTGAAATAAATACTAACCCATTTCTGTTAACAAAAAAAAAACTTATTTATTTTTAACATGTTTGTAGTAATGTAAAATAATTAAAAATTAAAAACGAATCAATCGTGAGGTAAATCATTTTAATTTTTATGTTGGTCTTTAGTTAAAGTTGATTTTAAAAATTGCAAGTTATCATATTTTCTGTAAGTTATTTTGGGAAAGGTGTACTTTGTCGGGTGGTTCTCAAAAAAAAAGTATAAATTAGTTTCTATTGGGTTAAGAGGGCCAGGACCCCTGGCCCCAAAAACCGGCGCGAGTAGTACTATATTAGTGTGGGAACTCAAATGAAAGGAAATTTAAAAAAATTACTAAATGAATGATATTTTGATAAATTTAAAAATAAAATACACTTTGGTGATACTGTACAAAACAATATTTTGATAACTGGAGGATGCAGGCAAAAATAAAATATAAACTACGCTTTCGTCCGACTGTACAAAACAATAAATGTCAGTCTCAGGTAGTTGTTTTTATATGATAAAGGCTTTTTATGATATTTAGCGATATTTTAAAAATTTCTTTTTTCTATTTTAGAATTATCTTCATTTGAAAAATGTAACATTTCTTCATACGTACATATATACATACATCCATGTTAGTAAGTAATTGGGAATTATTATGTTTTGTTCTTAATGTTATTAATATAATATTTTGTTTATATCCAGATTTGTTATTTAATTACATAATGCGAAAACGATGTGGAAGTCTTAACATTTTTAAATATATTTAAAACAATCACAAAAAAAAAGATTTAAATTTCTGCAAAAGAAATTAACTACATTAAAAAATGTATACTAAATTTTTAAGTTATTTTCAATCTACTAAGCATCAGCAAAAAATGTTGTCGATTTTAATTTGCATTGAACTAAGAGTCGGCAAAAAAAATTGTTCACCTCACTGATGTTCAGCAAAACACTTTTGCAGATATTAGCAATTTTTCTGCAACGATCCTCCTAGCTAAAATGACTCAACTAACTTTTTTGCTAACTTTGCGGACTTTTTTTTTTGGGTGTATCTTTTAGTTTGTCTCTACTTCATCAAGACAAGCTGCTACATATACTCCTCGTCTTTTGATTTGTTCTCCGTACTATGAATGTGTTTATGAGCACAATTTTTTTTTTTTTTTTAAAGAGAAGCAACACTCAGGAAATTCTTCCTATTAATTAATGTGTTGCTTTCTTTGGAAAGGAGATAGTGGAGAGATGAAAGGAGGTGAAAGATAAAGGGCTTCAAACATGGCAACACTGTAATTGCGCGAGATGATAAGTCTTAGAACAGTTGTTGCTGGCCACCTGATGTAGAGTTGGCGAATTTATTGAAGATTTTTGTTTCATAGCCCTGATTCATTATGTTACTTCGGTGGGGTTAAGTGCTATGGGAACACCGAAGGTGAGCGCAGCGATACATATAAGTGATAGAAAACTCATACATATTATTTTTCTTAATTGATGTTGTCGTCAACCATCTGTGTAACAGTCCAACGCGCTAACCATTACACCACAACTCCCACAACAAAAATGAGTTTAAAATTAGTTTTTTTTGCTGAAAACACAAGTTTAGCAAAAAAATTTGCTGTGAGTTAGTTAAATATTCTAAATAGACGTTTAACAAAATTTTCAACTAACTTTTTTTGAGTGTATCTTTTGTGCTTAAAGTTAAATTAACTAAATATTTATTTAGTTAAATTTTAGTGCGGAATTAAAAACCGTATTCTATTATATTGAACACATTGATTGATAGGCACAATGTGTTATTTTCAAAGGGACTTAACACGTTTTTTTTTTTGTTGTTTTTAGACTTAGCACATTTTTTTGCCACTGCATAAAAGCAAATAAGAACGACGTAGCGGTAACTATAAGAACGACGTAGCGGTAACTTTTTTTTGGAAATGATGTATTTGGAGTTGGGCTATCTTACTGCATGAAAATTTCAATTTCCATAAAAAGTGGACTTGGCACGTTTGCACACTAAGCCAACGATATTGATCATTCGTTTGATATTATAAAAATCTAATTACAAATTTTTATATACCTTTAAATTCAACATCTGTCGGATGGACTATTCGCAAATTGCTGTTCATTTTATTCTGTTTAAAATTAATTTTCCCGACAGAATTTTTAGTGATATTACCTGTGAATTTTAACAATAATGTTCCAATTGTCTTAACAGACCTCAATTTTATTCAGTTCTTTATTGTATCATTTTTATAAACAAAAGCAAATGTTTAACTTTATACAAGTTTTCTTTTTTGCATAAAATAAAGTTGTTTGCATATGTGTATGTGAAGCAATTAACCTGATTTTTTATTTTTTATTTTCTAACTTATAAAGGTGTTTTTTTTTTTTGTCTTTTACATTAACTATTATCGTCGTCATCATCATCATCATATCGCACATTTAGATTTAGTCATATTTCCATGTTATTACAGCTACAACATGCATAAAAACATAAATTTTATGTACGTGTACTAGTCCATCCATATGTGCAAAAGTTTTATTTTTACCGCTCCCCGCGCACTTTCCAGTACATGGAGATAAATAATAATTTCCATTAAAAAATTGTTCCTCTCGGATAAAATTAGCCCAGTCAGAATCGACTTTTAGTCCTAAAAATGGAGTAAAATTAGTTCAAATCTTTGTTGCTAGTGGTTTAAGAGAAAAGTGCTATAAAAGCAATTTTAAACAAAATAAAATGACAAACATTTTTCTCATAAATAATTAAAATACCGTTATCCCTGAAATTCCTATACAAAACAAATTATCGAATTAATTCCATTAGGAATATGATTTCTTTGAAAAAAAATTTATTTCTAAACCTATAGAAAGGTAACATTATATTTAAGTTATAACTTTATTTAAATTATTTGGTTAACGGTATTTTAAGGCTAACGGTTTTTGATTACTTCGGTAACGGTATTTGAAGGGCAACGGTAGAAAATTTAAAGAGGTTCTAATCGATAACAGTATTTTAGTATTGTTGCCTTCAAGCCCTGTTACAAATTTACCAATTGTTATCGTTTTCTATTTTTTTCGATTAACCAGTAAAGTTTAATGTCCGAATAAATATTTAATCGGTTCAAATATCGAGAATGTTTGAAACAATCACACTTGATGTGCCTGAAGTAAAAAAAATGGAAGTTGGATTTTGGTAAGTGTGACATGGAATCAGGCACGGATCTAGAAAAAGCTTTTGGGGAGGGAATTTAGAGTATGTTTGATTAACGTTTCTTATCTCTTCATCATTTTTGTATTGACATATATTATTTTGAGGGAGGAAATTTCCAATTTTCCCTCCCCCTGGATCCATATATTTTTCAAATTTTATTGGATTATTAAAACTATTTGTTGTAGCATAAAATATGGCGAAACCTAAAGTGAAATAAATTTATAAATTAATATAAAGCATGCAGCCTTTGAACAAAAGCTATGACACAAATTTTGACTTTCACCGCTGACAACATCATTACGCGTCATTTATAGGTACAAAATGCTTATGAGTAAAAATAGTTGCCATTTTATTTTGTATAAAAATGCTTATATAGCACTTGTCTCTAAAACCAGTTTAAGAGTTATACTTCCAAAAAGATTTGAGCTAATTCTTGTCCATTTTTAGGGCTAAAAGTCGGCTCTAACTGGCCGGTTTCCATCCGAGAGGAAACATTTTTGCACGGAAATTATCTTGAATCGCTAATGTACCGGAAAATGCTCGGGGAGTGGTAAAAATACAACTTTTGCGCATTTCATATTTTACTTTATGCTCTAACTAGTGTACATAGAATGTAGTACATACTTACATTAAAGTGTAAATACATGTGTACAACAAAAAGTAAAACATAAAAAAATCAACCGAGGAAAAAATATTTCATAATAAAAGCCTAAAGCTTTAGCCAACTAAATAGATACTTTTTAGTGCAATAACCTCTGAAACGCAACAGCAACAAAAGTCTCAACAACCAGAAAACTTGTAAATAGCAACATTATGAATGAATAAAAAAAAAAACTAGTGCAAAAAAAATCTAAATGATAATGCACATAGAAAAACAAAAATTTTAAGGAAAAACCACCTGCAGTGGTAAAAATAAATTTAAAAAAAAATAACCCCCTGTTTTTATAAAGCGAACGGAATGGAATAATTTCACCAGTGGAATACACACATTCCTTTGGAAAAATGATAACGTTCGCTTTATAAAAGCAGGGGGTAAATGTAGGAAATCACTGAGAAATTAATACTAAAAACAATTAAACAATTTATTGTATATTAAGCAAGATGAAAAGATATTTCGATTTTCAATTGTCATAAATAGGGCTTCGAAGTTCATGCATTCAAAAATGTGTTTTGTGCAAAATGTGTTTTATAATAAAAAAACGTTGAAAATTTCACATTTTTTAGTGATTTATTTTGTGATTACAGCCAGACAACAGTCTTAGTTGTGGAAACCGAATTTGTTGCCAATCGAATTCTGGCGGTTACGACAACTATCGTAATGTCAAATTGTCGTGAAAGCTAATATTTAGTTGCCTAACCTAATATTACATTCCAAATAAATATTATTACGTTCCACAAAATTTTATTGATATTAAATTTTTTTTTGATTTTTCTTAAGAACAGTGGCTTTCAGACTAATAGTCATACTGATTGCACCACAGTCACTTTTAATTTCCATTGCCATATTTGCTATTTAAACATTTGAAAATTTTATTTTAATTTAAAAAAAACTTTTTGTAATTGTCTTTTCCGAGATTTGAACTCGGAAGTTCGGAGTACAAGGCAAACTCTTTACCCACTGCAGCACAAACACTTATAAATGTTAATTGTCGAATTTGAATTTAAATATTTTGTTAGGAAAACAAACATTGTCTCAAATTCGTTTAACGATACCAATCATTAGTTGCTTCTATAAACAATGCAATCCACAATTCGGTTGGTACTACTGAACATCTAATTTAGTTTCATATTTGATTTCGAATACCTTATTTGCAGTAACCACTTTGATTATCGACAAATTAAAAAAAAAAAAATATTGATAGATAGTACTAATTCTCTTGTATTATCACAAAATAAATGGTGGCTTCTACCGTACACAATTACTAACCGAATTTTATTTGAAAAGTTGATTGGAAATATCAATAATTGGATAAATGGATTGTTTTTTTTGGTTTCTTTTCCCTTTTTTTAATTTCCAGTACAATATTTTGCTTTATTAATAGATTATTGGTAGTTCCAAATAAAATAACGTCCTATAAAATAAATTTAAATGGTTTCGACCGAATTCCAAACAATCCTTTTTCTGGGTGTACTAATATAAAGCAAATTGCTTTGCTGCTTTTAGCAGATTAATTTTTTACTTTCAATTGGCTAAAATTTAGCTCAAACATAACAAAATTTTTGTAGATTCATTTTGCTATTATCTTACTACCAAAAAATCTGCTCTTATCTTACTACCAAAATAACTTCTAATTTTTATCCAAAGCAGAAAAAAAATATATGTCCTCTTTGCATATCCACTTCTAAGCGAAATCGATGGGAGAACCCCGGAAAAAGGTTCCGCTTCAAAGTTAATTCTTGATTATTGAATCTATTTAGGGATACATGGAAAGATGCACAAATAAGGTACATTGATATAAAAAATACTAGACATCCTGTTTCATAAATATTAAACATTGGTACAATTTATATCGATATGGAATGGAACGGGGAAAGTGTAGAATCGGAAAATTTAATACAGGGAACGAAATGGAACAGGGAAAGAAATTACATTATTGGAATTTGAAAACTTGTATTATAATGTGGCTGTTTTATAAAAAAAATGTATTTCTAAGCATATCTCTCGCGCTACTGTAGAACCATTTACTAACTTTCTTAACGATTTAATCGATTTCGTTAACTAACGATAACACTATTCCGCAAATTTTTGGAAGTAACTCCTCTTGCAACACATAATTTTTGCATAATTTTGGCACGCTAATCACAAATATTAAAAATATTAAAACCGCATTGTTAGTCTTCGAGATATTTCAACTTTTTGATTTTCATTGAAAACCCTGTATTTTAATACTTTTGTCTCAATACCAAGGAATTGATTAAAAAAAAACTGTTTTAAATATTAAAATCTACCAAAGTTTAGTTTTTATTTGAGTATAATAATTTGTTATAATGTTCACGGATGTTTTCAAGATTCTGTTAGGAATGGAAAATTACTCAATTTTCAGTTTATGACCTTTTTGTCAAAATTTCGATTTGTTTTGCAAATATTTCATTGAATGTTCAACGGTTTTGTGACTTTAATACAAAACATTGTTCGTTCCAGTGTCTAGATTTTGTAAAATAAATAAAATCCCAATTCCATAAGCTGTATTAAAAACTCGAGGCTTTTAACTAAAAAAAAAAAAATTTTTCTGAACCTTATAAAAATAGGAAAATATACTTGAACATTTAAAAAACACATTGGAGGATTCATAATACGCTTCTTATTTGGAGTATATGTATACAAAGCGTATTTGCAGGCACGGAAAATAAAAATTGTTGCCGCATTTTTAATATAATTTCGTTTCTTCGCAAATTCCGCGTTTATTTCTTTCAAAAAATATTCCTATGTATATGTATAAAATAGAATATTTTATTATAAACAATCAAAACAATTATTTTTTTCTAATTTTGTTTAAATGTTTGGAATATTCAAATAAAAATACAAAACAAAACTTTTCAGTTTAAAACATTTTAGATTCAATTCCATGATATTGGAGCAAAACTGCTTAAAAAACAGGGTGTGAAACAAATACGAAAAACCTTTAACCATCATCTAAGAATATGTACACACAGAGAAATAATGCGACAACCGAATTGAAAAGTATATATTAATGGTAACAACTTATGAATTCAGTTAATACAACGATATTTACATTAGATTTCTGAATATTTTGGGTGTTGCAACTAAACTTCAGTTGAATAAGTCGAACTTTGCTAATGTGAAGTTGTGCCAACCATCTGAAATTCGTAATAACCGAGTTTGAGTTGTATTAACCGAATTTCAGTTGGCAAATAGCAAAATATTTCTCTGTGTGTACCAAACTCTCTTTCTGTTTTCATTTCAAAATTAGAATTATTTCCGCATGTAATTATTTGCTTTCAGAAAATTTGCTTAGAAAACAAATATTTAAACAGACGTCTTCACAATAAAAATAATATAAATAAAACGGCAAAACAAACGTTAGCAGCCAAAAGTTAAATACCACAACCTACAAACATTTAAACACAAAAAAAGCTAAAAATTACAACACCCTCCTCAATACGAGTGAGTATGTTTGGCAAAAAAAAAAACAGACAAAAGAAAAGTGGCTTTTTCTTTCCTTAACCCAACACAAAACGTGGCTGACTATCAAACGATTGCCATTCAGCTTTTCATCATCATCATCACCATCATACTCTAGAGACAATGAACTAACCCAACCAACAAACTACTACTTCCATTAGTCTATTAGTGAAGAATACCCTTTTATAGAAATGAAAGTGAAAGAAAAAACAAACAAAAATATCATCAACTAAAAATAATGACACAAAACTTTATTAATTTTATTTTCCCTTTTTACTATAACAATGAATTAAAAAATATTAACTCAATATTAAAGGTCCATTTTCAAATTTAATTTTAACTATCCAAATTTTAAACGTGTTTACTTTTTTCTAACAACAATATTTTGTTTTTTCTTTGATATTTTAAATTTTGAATCTCGCTCCTAGACGAGGACAAGAAATTCTCATTGAGTTTGTGATTTAACATAACAAATATCTCTAGAAATTCTAATAACAAAGTCCCCTGAAGATTTCCTTAGGCAGGAATGAAATCCGGATAGGGACACGCTTTCATCAGATTGTTTTTCACAATTCGTTAAATAAGTTTTGGGACTTTAGCACATTTAATTACTATAAATGCAATTAATGTTTATCCCGATGAAAATAAATTTAAAATAACAAATATGCAGGTGCTTGTGAAAATTTAAATGTAACTGACACTAATAGAAAACATATGTTTTTCTATTGTTGATTTACTTGAATAAACGTCACTACATTGCTAGGTCTGTCAAAAAAACAGAGTAGTATTTGGAAGATGACAAAGCCAATTGTGACAATATTTTGTTGTTGTTTTTGTTTTTTCTTTGATATTTTAAATTTTGAATCTCGCTCCTAGACGAGCACAAGAAATTCTCATTGAGTTTGTGATTTAACATAACAAATATCTCTAGAAATTATAATAACAAAGTCCCCTGAAGATTTCCTTAGGCAGGAATGAAATCCGGATAGGGACACGCCTTCATCAGATTGTTTTTCACAATTTGTTAAATAAGTTTTGGGACTTTAGCACATTTAATTACTATAAAAAAAAATTTATTTAAATTTTTATTTTCAACAAATAATATGATTGACAAGCGAAACGATACGGTAATCAGTAACGGTAGTTCAATGATTACTGATTTCCGAAACGATTTTTTAACCAGAGTAACGGTATTCGTTTTTAACGTTAACATTATTATTGAAATTGTGTCCATTTTAGTTAATTCGGTTACTGTATTTTAAGGCTACCGCTATTTTTACACAGAAAAATACTGAAATCGAGAGTTTGTACAACTCAGAAAAAGTTTTACAGTTACTACATGACAGTTATTTGTGTAGTAATGCGTTTGTAGTTTATTTTACTGCAATTGCAATTGTGTCACTTACAGGGACAGTCCGTTCATGGGTTCCCGCCGATTGCGATAAAATTTGGATATTTTATAAACAGGGACAAGAATTTCATGCACTAAAAAGTGTGTTTTAGGCGTCTATAATATGCATGAAAAATCTGAAAATATACACTTAAAACTATAAAAATGTGTTCTTATAGTTTTTTTTAATGTTTATTTTCTTCAAAATTTTCTTCTAAAAGTCTTAACTGGGATTTTGATAGTTTCGAAGAACGAAAGCCGTGAAAAGAAAAACACTTTAAATTTATTATTTTTCATTGAATTTTAATTTAATTTGTATTGTTTAATATATTCTCTGCGTTTGTTGTTAAAATAAGTTTAAAAAAATTAAATAAAATGAAGTGACTTTTTTACGAAAAGTTAAGCACAAGCGAAAGCTATGCATTTTAAGCAAAAAAATTCAATAAAAATATGAATTTAATGCAAAATAAGTAAAATATGCTATAAAAATATACATTTAAAGCAAAATATGCATTTATAGATAAATATGCACCAACAAATTGACGCCATTTTAACACAAATTCTATAGAATCATATATGATCCGCAAAGATATTTTGTTTAGCCTGTTCTCAGACTTAAGGGTTAAAACATGCATTTGCATGAACTTCCGGTCCCTGGATATAAAGAATCAAAAATTAAGAGACCCATGTTTTTTTAGCTGTCCAATTTCACATTTAGTGGTTAAAAAGGAGCGTAAAATATTACGCCATTTTCTGTTTTTTTTTTGTTTTTTTTCATATTTTTTCCAAAGAAACTATATAAATTTGGTATCTACTGAAAAGTATTTGAAATGGGCATGAATGGTATAATGTAACATGTCCGAGCATGCTTAATTTTTTGTGGTATTCGATAAAACACATACATTTTGGGGGTTTTGTATAGTCGGTTCTGGTCCGAACTCACATATATTATATTCTATATAAGTGCGATTTTAGACGAAGTTTCCCGAAGGACTATATTTTGCCACAGGGTGGCAACTCTATGGCCAAAACATAGGCAATATGGGTATGAAACTTAATATTTTTAAAAATACATTACTCCTATGTAAAAATAATTTCGAATATCTCAGTTTTGAGACATGTTCCCGTACAAAGTTTTGTGAAAATAGTGTGGGAGTATGTCTCAAAACTGAGATATACGGAATTATTTTTACATATCAGTAATTTGCTTTTAAAAATATGAAGTTTCATACCCACATTGCCTATGTTTTGGCCATAGAGTTGCCAACTTGTGACAAAATATAGTGCTTCGGAAAACTTCGTCTAAAATCCAAACGCGCACAAATATAGAACACAGAAAGCGCAAAAAATTGGTGAAAAAAATAAATAAAGTACAAAAAAAAATCGTGAAAAATTAAAATCGCTAATATTTGAAAAAAAAAAATCCCAAAATTTAAAAAATATTAAAAAATATCGCTTAATTTAAAAAATGGCTAAAAATTAAAAAAAAAAAGAATCGACTAAGCAAAATTGAAAACGCACATATCTCGAAAATGGTGCACTTGTGCGGAAAGCTTTCTGTCTGTTATCCACTTGGGGATATCAAGAAGCGATTCCTTTGTCGAACTTCCCAAGCAGCTCACTACTTCCGGTCTTACACCAAGTATCCCCTGGGAATGCGGTTCAGGCGCCCGTCTGGCCGCAGCTAGAGTGGGAAGGCGCAGCTGAGTAACCTGATGGGCAAGCTAACACCGTCTCAGGTGATTAGGTGACAACTGTCGCTGAAACTCAACTGTTTTCATGCCGCTTTTTTTCGGTTAGCCTGCCTAGAGGTTGTTGGCAGCCACAACACTAGGATCGGACAAGGTGGCCCAATCAGTCGCTTTGTCCTAAACAACAATTATTACTGAAACCACAACTAATATCGATTATGTGGCCCTTTGTTCCTCTTAAGGAACCATAGGACATTATATATATATATATATATATATATATATATATATCTCGAAAACATTTTAGTTTTTAAAATTTTTTAAGTTTTGGTGATTTGTATTTCGCTTTTAGCAATTTGTTACAATTTTGGCGATTTGATTTGTTTTTTTATTAATTTTGGCGATTTTCAATTTAGACGATTTTATTATTTTTTGTTAATTTTAGAAATTTTTTTAATTTTGGCGACTTTTATTCTAAAATTTTTTATTTTTTTTCATCTTCAGATTTTTTTCCTTTTTGATGATTTTTTTAAATTTTGCCATTTTTTTACATTGTTATCAATATGGTTAATAATTTATTGTGCAACAAATTCATTAAACATTTAATACCCAGTGTAAAAACGGTAATGACAAGTCATTACTTTTCGGACTACCAGCAATGATACCAGCTTACTCTCTACATTACTTTAACGCAAATAATAAGGACTCATTAATAACAAGTTATTTTTCCCATTGTTTTAATATAAAAAATATTGCGTTACCTATAAGAACTTATTTTTATCATTGTTTTAAATATTAAGTAATGATCTCATCATTTTTTGAAAATATATTTTTAGACTCATTATTTTTCAATTCTAGTAAGTACATATATAACTACTTATTTTTGATTTTTTGTAAGCTAGAAAGTAATGATATTTTGTGCAAGCTTGTAACTTATGTTTTCATCTATCAAGTATATCATGTCGAGATAGCTCAGATGGTAGAACGCTTAAATGACAACCTGGAATACCAGGTTCGAGTCCCGTGTGCGTACACTACATTACTAAACACCTTACGAAAACTCATAAAATATACCTGGACAAAAATAATAAGTCCAAGAAAATTTTTTTTTTCGTTAGGTGTTTAGTAATGATGTGTCATTATTATGCGCGACATCCCCATATACAAGTATTGAGAATTGTAAGCACCATTACCAAATATATACTTATATAACCGCTTATATGTAAGATATTAATAAACTTTTTATTAAAAGGTAAAAGTGAGTTTGAAATCAAACAAATGTTTAACTAAAATTTTATAAACAATATTTTTTTTCTGTGTATGGTATTAAGTTTTTTCGGGAACTTATTTTAAGTATAGCGGTTTTTTAATTATATCGTTAACGGTATTTAAAGGGTAGCGTTATTTACGTTATATCGTTAATAGTAGTATTTAAATGGTAACGGTAGTCCATTTAAAAATGTTTTGAATTGATATGGATATTTAGATGGTTTTTTTGCCATCCCTGATTCAAAAGTGATGATGTTTTTATTAGTTGCTAACTAAAGATTATGAAATTGTCCCTTACAAAGTCATGCAATATTTATTAGAAACTTCCTAAAGTTCTTCAACATAAAAACCACGCAATTAAAGCCAAACAACAAATATATTATATTAAATTTTCCTCCAAAACAAAAAATGTTACACAGAGAGAATTTTTCTGGAGTAATGAAAATTTTCAATAAACTAATGAAACTTTTTTTTCCCCAGAATTAACGAAAAACTTTTTGAAATTAATGAAAATCATCATGGTTTTTACGAAATTAGTTTATTAATGAAACATCTTCAATGAGCGTATAATATTTTTAATAAATAAAACGACATTTATTATAAAATTTTATAAAAGTTTTTACCTCAATTGCTATAATGCAAAAATGAATTAATATCATAAAAACATTTCTCTCAGTGTAAGAAAATTATATGAATAACAATCCCCCCAATAAACAAAACAAAATTTCAGTTAATAAAAATACATTTTTTTGTAAAGGCTGATTTGGTTGGCAGAAAAATGACGTCAACTTCACAATTCCTAGAAATGTGTGTAGAAAATGTTATCGATTTTATGTGTCCTTTTTAATTCTGTTGCCGCTTTTTGAAGAGTTTACTGACTGACGCCTAAAGAAAATTACTTTTTGTTCAATTTTTCTACGTTAAGTTCATGTGTACTCGCTAAAAAAAAATTAAAGGATATTTAGAAATAGTGTAGTCATTAAACTCATGTCAAAAATATATGTAGTAGCATTGGTAAAGAACTGTTTCTTGTTGGTTTTTATCCAAAATGACATCATAACTACAATATTGTACACTGAATACACTCGCATAAAAATCGAACGAGTTCATCCAACCGAATTGATTCGGGTTGTGACAACCGAATTCCGTTGTGACAACTGAATTCGGTAAAGACAAGCGAATTTACGAGTTTGCTGCAAATTTGTAATGTGAGTGTACAAATGCAGATATTTAAATAAATATGGTGTGCTTAAATTCAATAATTTATGTTAATTGAATGAATCAAATAGATTTAAGGATCCGCAAATTTAATATAAACAATTTAGCAATAAGAATTTAAATTTTTGATGTCTATTTGTTTAATTTTTTTATTCATTACTTGAAAATTTGACATTTTTTTTTCAATTTTGTCGATTTACTTCAATTTCGGGATATTTTTAGTTGACGTTTTTTTTTAAAGTGGAGATTTTTTAAAATTTTAATTTTTTTTTTACATCTAAGCAATTTTGACCATATTTTTTCCAATTTTTTATATTTTGGCGATTTTTTTTAATTTTGTGGTCTTTTCAAATTCGAATTTTGTATTTTTTCATTTTCGTCGATTTTTTTAAATTTTGAATATTTTTTTTAATATAATAATTTTTTTATTTTTGGCGATTTATTTTAAATTTTAGCGCTTTTTTCGGTGTTTTCTAAATTTTTGACTTTTTTAATAGGGGTTGAGTACCTTGGTACCTCTTTTAGTCTATAAAATAGTTTAATCAATTATTATAGTCATATTTGAATTAACATTAGAGGGTCCGAAACTGTAACCGAAAACCGAATTTTTTTAAAAAGATGTTTTACTTGAAAAACTAAATATAAAATCTTGTTTTTATGTTCAAATACCAACATTTTACATTTTTAATCGCCCTTATTACCATTGTCATTTCCAAAATCGAGAGTTTCAAGTTGAAAATTCTATAATAGCAAAACGGTAAAAAAAAAATTATTGATGTTATAATTAATAGCAATCAAATTATAAAAAAAATGTATTTAAGAGTGAATTATCAGAATGTAATTTCTTTATAATTTCCCATGTATACAAATTGAATCACACACTAAGGATATTATGTAGGTAAAGGCGACAGCAATTGCAGTTAAAAACAAATGAAATTCCACTTGAAGAAAGGACATTAAACTCAACTAACATTTGCCATTCGTTTTTACTGTTCAAAAAATTACTAACAATTGTAGTAAAAATGAACCACATAGGTTGGTAAAAAAATAAACAAACATTTATTTTTTTAAATAACAAAAACCAACTGTAAAAAATCATAAAATAGTCATTTGATGTGGTTCGTTTTTTTAAATGAACTAAAAAATTAAATTTGACTGACATTTACATTAGAAATATAGAAACCCAAACAACTACATATTTTTAAAGGAGAAGTTTTTTGAGTGCACCGAATTCCGATTTCTGATTAGCGATTGTAGCGATTTACAAGATGGCTGAAGAGTTTCGAAAATATATTTTAAATAAAATTAACATAAATCTTCAAATTTATTATAAAAGCTGAAAAATTTGTGAACGTGAAAAATATTTTGTGAATTGAGTATATTAGTTTTTAACCCGAAAAGCTACAAAATACCATATATAAATAAAAAAAACCGAAACAGGTCTTAGCCGAATTTTTGATAAAAACCGTAACCGAAACTGGTTTTTTAAAAATCAGATTTTTCGAACTATCCGAAAACCAGTTTTCTGAATTCGTCGGTTTTTTGTACACTGTAATTAACATACTGTTTGTTTAAGTATGCATCTTATTCAAAATAATATGATTAAACACTAGGAGAATGCTCGGTATGATATTAATGAATTTTTACAAAAACCCAATGAAATTTAACTGGAACTCGTCCATTGAAACTTCTCATTATGGTAATGCAAGTTTTCATAAAATTGAATAAAAAATATAATTTTATTTATTTATTAAAGTTTCATTATAAAACTGGTTACAGAAAAAGTATGAATTAAATGTTGTAGCTGCTTGATTTTAAATTTATGTTTTCTGGGGACAATAATGAAAGTATTTGGCAAGCCTGTTTGTCTTATATACAATTAACTACAATTTATTCAACGACATCTTTAAAACTACTCTAGTGTCAAATTAAGATAATCATAGGATGGATGATTGACTCTTTAAAAGTCATCCAACAATCAAGTAAAAGATTTAGTAAAGATCGTGGAGTTGTAAAAGGCAGAAACAATTGCGGAAATCAAAAAAAAAATAAAATAAATACATTAATTGATGAAAATTTATCAATATACATTATCCATGGCAGAAAGGCCCTAACATGAATTTTTTAAATCTATGAAGAAGGAAAAATAAAATAAAAAACTATTTAAAAAAATTGTATATCCAAAGTTTTTTCAGGTTGTTTTTCTTTTTTATCTTTTCTCTAAAGCAGCGGTTCCCACCAACTTTTTCTTCACGGACCAGTTGGAACACTTCCACCGGTGCACGGACTTCCAAAAAATTGTTTTTTCATTTATTAAAAATATGCAAAAAAAAAAAATTATTAAAAACATCAAAATTAAATTTTTATTTTAAAAATTACAAATACCAAATAAAGTAAATCCGTTTAAGATGAACTCCGAGGGACCAAAAAAATTAATTTGTTATATACCAGGTTCGCGTTTACTATAGTAAATTTTCTTTGCAATTTTTTATTGTCCATAAAATATTAAAAAGTTGTATAAAATTTTTTAAATATTGTGAAATTCTTTAATTTTATTTCATTAATAAACATTTTTTGATACATTTAAGAAAAAATTTTAGTGTGTTCGGTTTAAAATTTTTTAAAATCATGGATGGTAACGATTATCGGTAAGGGTAACGCTATTTTCTTTCATTTCGTCAACGGTATTTTAGGGGTATCGATATTTCAGTTATTTTGGTAACGGTTTTTTAGCGTTACCGGTATTTTACTTATTTTGGTAAGGGTATTTTACTGAATCGATAACTGTATTTTAGCGGTATTGCCTGCCATCCCTGGTTAAAATTCAGAGTAATTTGGGAATTTCGTATAAAAAATGGAAAATATCTGAATTTTAAATTAGTTTGTAATAACCGAGGTTTCATCTTAAACCAGTTCGTATTAAACAAGTTTTACTGTATGAGACATCTAGAAAGAATTATCAAAAACGCAGAAGTGTGAGGAAAATTTGTATATTTTTTTTTTTAATAAAAATGTCAAAAAAGTTTTAATATTTATGACATCCCAAGTAAAAACGTTCATATACAATCATATCTTATTTAATATATAAAAATATTGGGCTTTATATAGTTAAATATGGATATGTTTGATGGCGCATATGGATAAATATGGATTTGTTTCGAAAATTTTTGATATGGTCCCATACATATTAATATTTAAATATATAACGATTGATATTGCCCTACATGTGCTACACGCAGAGAAAATTTTAGCTATTTGCCAAAATGAAATTTGGTTACTACGACTCAAATTCGGTTATTACGAATTTCAGACGATTGGTAAAACTGAACATTAGTTCTCACAACAAAGTTCGGTTAATTTAACTGAATGTTAGTTTCAACACCCAAAATATTCAGAAATCTAATGTAAATATCGTTGTACTAACTGAATTTATAAGTTGTTACCAATAAAATACACTTTTTAATTCGGTTGGCACTTTATTTCTCTGCGTGTACATATGGTATATGCTAATAAGCATAGTTTCATATATAATTTTATATGGGTTAATAGACTGTTACGTATAATAGTAGTATTATATTAAAATTTTGTTTTATCTACATCGAATCTAAAGAGTTTAATTTAAATTTTTATTTGTCAATTTTTAATTGGAACTTAAATTCCTCTTTGGGCATGTTAAATATTACAAATTAAACTGTCGTGTGTAAATAAAAACTTAAAAAATGTCTAATGTAATTGAGATCAATAAAATTTTAAATAACATTTTCATAATTTTCATTTTCATTGCACAATTAAAGGTCGAAAACACATAATTTTTATTTTTAATAAAAATTATATCAAACTTATAACTTTTATATAATTATTTTAAATTAAAAGTTTCAGCAGAAAACTGAAAATATTGAACTGAAATTTATAAAAACAAAACAAACATAATTGGAATTTAACATTCTAAATTGCAAAAATCTTAATTTTAAATTGAATATTCGCGCCATCATTTAAAAATTTAAAAGAAATCTTTAATTAATTTATAACTTCTTTCATTACAAATTAAAGATTTCAATATCAATTGTAAATGTTCTGCATTTCAAATAGAACACTTCATAATTTATTTGAATTTTTATTTGATTTCAGCTGAAATGGTATATAAATATAACAAACTCGTTTGTAGCTTGAAAACTATAAACAAATTTATGTTTAACATAGTTTTACCATATCTAAAGTTATATACAAGTTATATGAAAAGATTTTATATTAATTGTTTTTAAAATAATATATAGACCATATTATATCCTATTATATTAAATTAGATATAATCTTATAGTATAACGTATCATTTGATTAAATCGTAAGAGGACAAAATTTCGACAAAACTATATGAATTCACTTCTAATTGCATCTAAATTAATCTAATATGTTACAATTAGATGTAATTTGATACAATTTAATCGGAAACATTTTTCGGATGAAGTTTTATATAATTAATTATGGCGTCATATTAAATTAGATAAAAGCTTAATATCACTTTTTTTTTAATCGGGATAGAACTTATTTTAAGTTTTTTCTAAGAATTTTTGTATAAAAAAAATATTTTTTGATGAACTATTTCAAAAAAAAATTTATTTTTAGAAATATGACTTTATCCTATTTTTTGTAATTTCGTGCTAGCAGGTCTTTTATTAAATAAAAAAAAAACATTAATGTTTTAAATTTAAAAATAAATATAAATAACAAAAGCAGATTTTAAAATTGTCAATAGAATCAGTTATAAAAATAATCAGCGAGAGGTATTTATCAAATAATAAAAGGACCTACTTATTGTAAGTGAGAGACAATTTTAAGAGAGACATAATTTAATCTAACCAATGGAGTACAAAAAAAAATCTCCAATTTCACTCTATTAATAAAATTGCAAAAAAAATATAGCGAAATTTTTTCAAATTGGTTTTTTTAAACAATCATTTTGTCGGAACACTTAACAGACCCCCTGGAATACTTCTACGGACCCCTGGGGGCCCAGGACCCTCATTTGGGAACGGTTGCTCTAAAGGAATAAGAAATTGTGTTAGGTACAAAAAAAATCTCCAATTTCACTCCATTATTAAATTGCAAAAAAAATATAGAGCAATTCCATATGAAAACGATCAAAATTGGCAAATTTTTGGACGACCCCTCTCCGATTTTAAAATAAATAGTCTCAATCGATTGCCCAGCAAAAAATAATGTACCTACATATTTTTTTTTTTTTTTATAGTGACTGGTTTAGTGGTGGTGTGCACCACTGTCATGTGACAAAATTGAAGAATTCTTCATAAGGGACCTCATTGAAAGTTGTTTTAAAAAAAACTACTAAAGCGATCGCAACGAGTGATAGCTCGTTGGAAAGGTATTGAATCAGGCTTTAATTGAAAAATAAAATTTTCCTAATTTTTCTCAGAAATTTACCTTTTTTCCCATGAAAATTAAATTTTCCCATGAAAATTAAATTTTCCGATTTTCCATAGAAGCTCCTAAATTTTCCGGCTAATTTTATTTTTTTTGGATTCCTCATAATTTTTGCTTTAAAAATCAGCAATCAAAAAATGGGCCCCGACTCCTTGTTTGGACAGGAGAAGAGCATTTAAGAGACCACCTTGTTCTCATTGTTTTTATATTTTTTATAATTGAATTATTTTTAATTATTTAACAAGAAAAATTAGGAAAATTTTATTTTTCAATTAAAGCCTGATTCAATACCTTTGTAGTAGTTTTTTTTTAAAACAACTTTCAATGAGGTCCCTTATGAAGAATTCTTCAATTTTGTCACATGACAGTGGTGCACACCACCACTAAACCAGTCAATATAGAGCAATTCCATATGACATGTGACAAAATTGAAGAATTCTTCATAAGGGACCTCATTGAAAGTTGTTTTAAAAAAAACTATCACTCGTGGCGATCGCTTTAGTAGTTTTTTTTTTAAATAACTTTCAATGAGGTCCCTTATGAAGAATTCTTCAATTTTGTCACATGACACCACTAAACCAGTCACTATAAAAAAAAAAAAATATGTTGGTACATTATTTTTTGCTGGGCAATCGATTGAGACTATTTATTTTAAAATCGGAGAGGGGTCGTCCAAAAGGTGATCGCTTTCATATGGAATTGCTCTATAGCGTAATTTTTTCAAATTGGTTTTTTTTAACAATCATTTTATCGGAACACTTCTCACACCCCCTGGAATACTCCTATGGACCCCTGGGGGCTCAGGACCCTCATTTGGGAACCGTTGCTCTAAAGTAAGAGTATGTTTGCATACAAATTATACATACATTTTATGAAAAAATTTATTGTTAAAAAAAGATCTGATTATGTTTTCTAAAAGTCAAAACCTGTAAATATAACAAAAAAAAACGCATAAATTCTAGATGATTTTTTTATTTGTTATTACGACAAAACATGACGTAATCTTCAAAAAAAATAGTGTATGGAAAATGATACAACATCCAAAAAACAAAACAAAAAAACGATCGAGCAGAAACAGTCAAAATAACAACAAAAAAATAATAAAATTCCGTAAAAAACAAGCAAATAAGAATAAACTGAAAATATATAATAATAAATTCGTTATAAAGTATTAAAATTATAATACGAAAAATTAAAGCGCGCCGAATTTTAAAATTATTTGTACACAACATAAAATTAAAAAAAACAGAAACAGAAACTAGACAGAAACGAAATAAACATAAACTAAAAAAAGTATTTCGTTCAAAGCGGGTGGCTAGTAAAATAGTGGTCAACTTGGTAAAATCAACAAAAACGTCAGACAGAGTAAAAGAGAGGAGTGGTTAAACAATTATTGAAGATACAAAAAATTAACAAAAATCATTATTTTAATGAGTTTTTTTAACCCTTAATTGGCGAATTAATAAAAATGTTTGTTTTAGTAACACTCCTCTATAAGGCATTAGATGTTTTTATATTAAAAAATTCCTAGGACAAGTTTTAATGAACTTTTTTCGAAAAATTTCTTAAACTTTATGAAAAAGCTTCATAGTTTTAATTAAACTATTTTTAATGAATCATTTTCATTAGTCGTATACAATTTTTAATAAATTTTCATTTTGAACTGTCAGGATGGAGAACATAATTAAAATGTTACTATTATAAATAGAAAACCCTAATTGTTAATAAACGTAAGAGAAGGACGAAAAAAATCTTGTGTGCCGCACTGCATACCTATGCGACTAGGTCATCTTCAGCCTCGTTCTAATCCACCTAATGTGCGAATTAACTTATTTTTGAGGAAGTTATAACAAATACAAAATTAAACACATGAATACTTAAGTATTACCCGTATGAAACTCAAGTTGTTAGGGTGGTATATATCAACCAACTTACCGAAAAAGCAAATGTGTTTTCTTTTTTAGTTGATTACCCGAACAATATGAGTTATTTTTGTCTTTTCTTACAAGTTCAGCCAACAGATTTACATCGTAAAGCTTTTTAATTGTCAGGGTTGCCAGTCCAACTGGTAAGGTCGCCATTACTGGGAACGAGTTGGGAATCCGGCATGTATACAAATATTTAAACACAACATATCCTAGTTGATTGTTTTGATTATTATATAAATAATAAAATAAAATTTTATGAAAAACTGCATTAATTTAATGAAAAGCTTCAATTGACAAATTAAAGTGACAATTCAGAGAGATCTAATCAGTGTTACCATATTGCCAGTTTTAACTGTTTTTTCCAGTTTTTTAGGATGCGTAACAGTTTTCCAGTTTTTCATGAAAAAAAACAGTTTTTGTTCAATTTCAGCCTTTTTTTCAGTTTTTCCAGTTTTCAACAGTTTACCTGATCGATTTACTTTTTTTTACTTGAATTTATAAATTTAATACAAAAGTTGCGCAAAATGTTTCAACAAAAAATAATACTACGCATTGAGTGCAACTGTGTAGTAAGTTTTAACTCCCTTTTTAACATTTGTTTTTGTTGTCATTTTGTCATTTTGTCTCATGTCATTTTGTTTCTGTCTGTTTTCGTTTCTCTTGTGTTGTTTTTAGTTATTCTACAACAAAAAATATTTTTTTTCTGTGTATATAAAATGCTTTATGTTATGTGTTTAATGTTTTTGATGTTGTTTTATGTTTAAATAAAATGCAATTGAATTCAAAATGCACATATTAACTGCTTTTTCTACTGTTTTTTATTTAAAAAAAAAACAGTTTTTTCTTAAAAAAACAGTTTTTTTTACAGTTTTTTGAAAAAAATACATGGCAACACTGGATCTAATGCAAAAATCATTGATATCATGCAGATAATTCTCTCAATGTCGGGCAACATAAAATCAGTTCTTAAAACAATTAAAATTCAAGCAAAAAATAACGTTACAAATATTTAAAATATATAAAAGCACAAATTTGTATTTTTCCATAATAATAGCAAAAGGTAGCTCTGACCACAAAAAATAGCAAAAATTTGCACTAACTTATAGTATTTGTTTACGCAAGTTTACAATCGCATGTTATGTCAGGCATAACTTGCTCTTGTAGACCGGGTACAACACAATACTTGTGTTAACCCATACCAGTACTGGTGCTGCAAGGATCACGAGTACCCATGTATTTGATGTACTCTACATCCTTGCAGCACTAGTTTGGTTGGGTTCTTTCATTTTTTTGCTTAAAAAACTTTTTCTTTCCGATCGTGACAACAGCAGCAGCAACAACCCTCATCATAAAAGTTTTTTTTTATATAAAGTTAAATTTAATGAATTTAATCTTTTTATTCATTGGAAATTAAAATAAAAAAAATAATAAAAAATTTTATACAATAAACCCGACTAAACCAACAACATAAAGGCGACGTGTTTTTTTTCTTAGCCCTTGGAAGTTGAGATACTCCCGGTCACACCTGCTACTGGAGCACCCCTAATTGCGCACCCCAACAGTATTTAATAATATTTATTAATTTTTCATGAATAGAACTAATATTGATTGATTTTATGTTGCCCTATTAACTCATTAATGGCATGTCATAGATCAGCAGGAAATTTTTCAACCGAACTTTCTGGATAACCATGCTTCATTAAGAAATATTTATAATTTGTTTTGCCTTAAAGCGCGCCCACTAGTGGAAATAATAGCAACCACAGTTGAAAATTTGACAGCATATAAATCATAGACGGTATATGTTTAAAATTTAAATTTTGTATAATGATGTGAAAAATTCTTTATTCAAAAATATATGAAACACTTTTTTTAAGTTAACCGATTTTTAAACGTTTTTGGAAAAGGATCGTTGTTTTTGACCACTTTTTGCCAAATGGCAACCCTGGCCATATAATTTTTATAGGGTTAGTAATATTTCAATAAAACCTTCCATTATTTGTGTTTTGAGTGAAAACGGAATAAATTTTGGAATAGTTTAGATTTTGTGTATATAAAAAGTTCATAGTTCGATCGGTCACATATTCAAAAATTATATACATTCGACGAACAAATTTTTAGCAGAGAAATACATTTTCATATTTTTCATAAACATAACAATTAAAAATATAAATGATTAATTTTTTTTTTATTTTTAAATAACTTTTTAAAACAGTTCTATTAAAAAAGGTTAGAAATTAATTTTTTCAAATAATTATTTGGCAACTCTGGATAACAACTTTTTACAATTTTTTTATTCACGATTGTAGTCAAGATGTGGAATAATTTTAATGTTTTTAAATAGCTTAATTATCTTTATCCAATAAATAAAACAATATAGCCGTTTAAATGTACTGCGTCGAAAAAGGAACACTGTGTCAACAATGAGTTAACAACAGCTTTTTTTAATTTATGCAAAGCATTTATTGATTAAAAAATGTATAAACTAATTTTTTAAAGCGACAAAACAATTATGAATTAAAATTTTTTTCAAGAAAACTATCAGTTTTAAACATTTTTAAGCATCAATAATTAAAAAACTGACTTGGAAATAAGCAAATTTTAGCAAAAAAAAAAAATTGCAAAAAGAAGATCTTAAAACAAAATATAGCCCTAACAAATGTAGCTAAAAATTATTGATTTCTCATGAATCGAATAAATATTGAATTTCCACTTGTCTAGCATTTACTAAAAAGAGAATTGACATTGCAGATTTTATGTTGCCCTATTAGTTAAATTTTTGTAATGACTAGTAAGAGGACCTTTAGAAAAATACATGTTTTTGCATTAGACTGAGAAAAGCATTAATACATAATATAATATGATGCAATGAATTTCCAGTAATACGGCATAGATTTTTTAATTCAAATTTTTGATATTTCGCTCAAAATGCATAGTAGGCAATAAATGCTTATTTTGTGACATATTTTTCGTACAATTTGCGACAAATTCAAAATATGTCTTATTTGTCAGTTTTTTTCATATATGTAAATGTAAACATTTTTAAAAAGCTCTGACACAAATATTCGTTTTCTGTTGTTGTCATTTTAAACCAATTTGCCAGTTATAGGTTTAATGACACAAACTCAATTTGTTTATGTACAGACAAATTCAAATGGCTTTTCAGTAAATGCTGACAGTATTTCAGCACTCATTAATTGTTGCATTTAAACAAAAACAAATATAATTTTTATAAAAATTAGCTAATGAAGTACGAAAAAAATTTAATGGTTTTTATATTTAAAATTTTATTAAACATAATCAATAAAAGCACGTTCAGATTTTTTTTTTTTATTAAATAACTTAAAAATATTATTTGCACTTAATATGACATCATTGCTATTTTCTAATAAAAAAAAAAAAAATTTAATAAAAAAAAAAAAAAATTTAATAAAAATTTAAATCCTAAAATAAAAATCTGTCAGAACTTCTAAATTCCAATATAATTTCTGAAATCGAAAATAACATGAAATACAATACAATAGGCGAACTTATGCAAAGCTCGCTATGATCGTATACTGTGTGAAGTAAATTTTGTATGTAGGGGACTGTCGGGTACCTTGAAACTTAGCATTTATTTTAAGTTTTGTTGATTTTTGAATGCTTACTATTTCTTTTATAACGTTTATTATTTTATCTGATGGTCATTTTAAGATAAATAAGGTATCAGATCTGTAAACAGGGGCCCTTAACTTATTAAGGACATGTCATGAATATTTTTCGTCCAAAATATGTTGGTATTGCTCCATTAAGAAATTTTTGTAATTCTTTTACCATAAAGCGCCCTCTAGTGGAAATATTAACAGCCAAAGTTTAAACTTTTATAAAATATAAAAATCATGCAAAGCTCGCTAAGATCGTATACTGTGAAGTAAACTTTGTATGTAGGGGACTGTCGGGTACCTTGAAACTTAGCATTTAGCATTTAATTTTGTTGATGTTTGAATGCTTACTATTTGTTTTATAACGTTTTTTATTTTATCAGACGGTCATTTTAAGATAAATAAGGTATCAGATCGGTAAACAGGGGCCCTTAACTTATTAAGGACATGTCATGAATATTTTTCGTCCAAAATATGTTGGTATTGCTCCATTAAGTTTTATCTTTTATAAAATATAAAACCTTTACAGTTGAAAATACACATTTTTAGAAAAATTTTAATTTTGTAAATTTTTATGGACAAATACTTGTTTAAAAACATAATAAATTTTAATTTTTTGAGTTAACCGATTTTTATTTTTTTTAAATATGGTGGTTTGACCAAATTTTAAAAATGTAATATGGCAACCCGAATTTTTACTGGGGTAATAAATTTATGCCTTGATCGGTCAGACTTTTAAAAAGTATATAAGTGACGAACTAATTTTAAGAACGATATTACACACTGAGAGTTCTCTGCATAATTAACGAATTTTTGCATAGAAGCAATGAAGTTGCACTGGAATTCGTCCATTGAAATTTTCATTAAACCAATGCAAGATTTCATAAAATTTTATGAAAAATATAAATTTATTTATTAAAAATTTCAGTCACTGAAGAAGTTTCATTAAAATACTAGTTTCATAAAAAATACGAAGTTTTATTAAATTTTAAGAAATTCTTCGTGAAGAAAAGTTTCATTAGTTTACTGAATTGAGGTAATATTTGCATGTATGATGATCATACTTGTCCATAGATTTCCATAAGGGTCATATGGTAACATTAACGAAAATTTAGGTAATACTTACATGTATGATCACATATGATCATATATGAACACCTATGAGCATGCCATGCATATGGTATATGGAAATATACATATAAATTCGAATGGCTTTATATATGAGCATGAATAATTCATACATTTTTAACCAGGAAGTCCTTTTATTATTATTAAATTATTTTTGAAAGGGGGCAACTGTTTTTTAAACAAATATTGGACAATTCTGTATAAAAATTGTCTACAATTTCTTATTTACGAGTCCACTGAGTCCATTAAAATAAAAAGCCATTTTAAAGCAATGTGTGTCGATAACACTGTGCAACAAATTTAGGGTCAACGGTTGTATTCCGAACGATACCAACGGATAATGAAAGTAGACTATAAGTAGATAAAAACGCACAAAGGATTTTGCAAACGTAGCTAGGATTTCACTTTTATGCCCATTTGAAATTGGTCTTCCATAAGGGGCAAATGTTTTCAATTTTTTCTTACATATTTTATTAAAATAAACTACACTAAGGGAAAATGCTATCATACGTACATATATGATCACATATACGTACATATATGATCAGATATGAGCATATATGAATCATATATGAGGATATATAAACATATATAATTATATACAACCATATACCCTCAAGTTTCGGATTCGAGCATAGTTGGACATATATGAAACCATTTATGAACATCATGCAAATGCATGTTTTTTCTTAAGTCTGACAACAAGGTGAACAAAATATCTTTGCGAATCAAAGAGTTTGCGTTAAAATTGCATCAATTTGTTAGTGCATATTTTGCTATAAATGCATATTTTTTAATATTTCACTATAAATGACTATTTTTGTTGCATATTTTTACTTATTTCGCTTAAAACGCATATTTTTATTGCACATTTATTATTTATTTTTTCTTACTTTTTCATAAAAAAAAATCTCTTTTTGTATTACTTATATTTGACCAACGGACATACATATAGACTAAAGAGGGTCCAAGTTGATCAAGCCCCTTTAAGTGTTCTCTTAAATATTATATGCAAACTAGGATTAAGAGATATAAGTTTTATTGGTTTGTTGAATGCGTATTTTTCAATAAAAATAATAAATAATACACTGTGTTTTAATTGTTTATTTAATAAACAATAAAAACACAGTGTATTATGACTAGAGATTCTAGCCTATACACGAACAATGTTTATTATTCAAAAATGTTTTATTTTTGATTTGAATTAGTTCAATTCTTCCAATTTTGTTTTTTACTTCTCATAAATAAAACAATACGGGTAAAGCGTTGATCTTTTTCCTTCAAAATTTGGGTAAAATATTCTACCCTTCTACATTGGTACTCTGATGATTTTCGGTGACGCGAAATGAAACATGTAAGGAACTGTCAGTAGATAAAGTCTGCTAAAAGTTAGCGGGCAAAAATTTTTTTGAGTAATAAATAAACATTGCACGGTTTTTTGTTTAACAAAAAACAAATGATCTTGAACTTGAATAATCTTGCTCACATCATAATAAATATAATATTGTGTTAGTTGTGCAAAATTATTAGAGGGATTAATCATCATTCATTTTGGTGACTCGTTCAGTATCGTTCAATTCGAGTCAGTGCACTAGTTCGTTCAAATCGTTCAATCGTTCTTTTTTGCTTTGACTTGCGACTGATCTGCGTGTTGTGAACTGTGTGGTTCGTTTGACAATTCTTACTCACTATTCAGGTTTTAAGAGTTTTTTTTCACAACTTTTACTGTACATAGACAAAAAGTGTTATAAAATTGCAACTTTTCTAACAAAAATTTATTTATTTTGTGTAAAAAACATTTTATTTGCATGACTATAATAGCTTTTCCTAATTTGAAACAATATTACTACTATTCTCTAAAAAAAAAATAATTGCTCTTACAAGCAGTTTTAATTGAATAGAGATGCAATTGTTCTGTGAATAAAAAGAACGAAATGAACGACAAGATCGAATATTGCTGAACGAGTCAGATCGTTCAATTGAGTGAGTCGTTCAATTGAACTAGTTCGTTCATGAACGACACAACTCTAAAAATTATGCAGAGAATATGTTAAACAACACAAACTAACTTTAAAATTTAGTTAACATGGATTAAAAACATGAAAAGAATTGATTTCAAAAATGTGCATTTTTAAATTTTAGTGCATTTTACGATTTTTCATAGACGCCTCAAACACCACTATTTTTTAATGCATGAAGTTTCTGTCCCGGATGATCATATACTGAATTATATTATATAATATATACATATAATAATATTTGATTATATTGGAACTTTTTTCGTCGCGGTATTAATTTGTTAATTGTTTTCGTCTTGAGGCCATATAAATAAATCAATTAAAATTATTTTGATTGGTTTATTTATTTAAATAATTGTTACGATATTTTGTACAAGTAAACTGTGGAAAAACATAAATACAAAAATATCTACTGTATTAAAATTCAAAATTAGATCTTCACAAACTGCATATCGTTGGAAAGCTTGTAAAATTGTCATAAAGGTTGCTTTATTTTGGACGCCAGATTTGTCATAAAAAAATGATTTTATTAAAAAGGAGCAAATCTATCGTGAAAATAGAGATCTAGGTATAGTTGTGTAAATTGCATATGAGATTTTCTTTTTATTTAAAAAAAAAAATTACAGCCAAAAACTGTTATTATTGTATTTTTAACATAAAAATTATCCAATTAATTAATAAATAAAGCAAAAATCTATATAAAAAAAAATAAAATAAAAAAGAAACTTGAAAAAGAAATAAAATATTTAAAATAAAACTAAAGACCCCAAAAAAAATACATCCAAAACACTCACACATTTGTATAAATGCCAACTTTTTTTAGTTGGTTCATTTTTGTAGGCTGAATTTTTTTTTCTGTTACTTTTGAAAAGTTGACGTCATTATTTATGGCGATGATGAGAGAGTCTAGAGGCCAGCCAGCCATTAAACAAAAAAATTAATATACGATATTTATTCAAAAAACATCTAATTTACCAAAAAGTTTTTAAGTTTTTTTTTAAAAAATTTTGTAACACACACTAATAAAATAACAAAAATTTCGTTAAACTATACGAAACTTTTAAAATAATTGTGTAAAAAATATATATTTGGCGTTTTATATAAAATTTGTTTTTCATAAAAATATCAAGTTTTTAAAATTCTACCAGTTAATTTTTTTAAAACACCGAATAAATTTCAGATTAGCTTCAAACGCTTCATGTCATTTATTTTTATAAAAATTTGTTTGTAAATAGTTTTTAGACGAATTTGTATTTATTTTTGTATTTTTTTATTTTCTTACATTTGCGCTAATTTCGAAAAAATTTTAACGTGTATTTTTACTCATTTCCTAATGAAATTGAGTGAGCTTAAGAATTTTCCTCAACATCATTATGATGTTCTTATTTGAAGCTTGTTACTGTGAAAACCACGCTTATTTGCTTATTTTGCTAGATGATGATGGCTTTGAAATGCTCTTGTTAACGTTGGGGTTTAGATACTTTTTTTTTTTTGTTATTTAGTATTAGATATAAATGTTAACGTATGTGTAGTATTATATTTATATGTTGACTGCCTGCCCCACCTTGGATAAAATTGAGTGTAAATTATTAGAGTATATGTCTCTCTCTTAGGCTCTCTCAAAGTGTTTTCAAATTAAGACTCCACATTTTTTTTGTTACGTTATTAGAAGAAAACCTGTTTTTTTTTTATTTACTTTTTGAAATATATTCAACTTTTCGTTAATGCTGCTGTTTAAAAAGGAAGCTGTCTGTGGATTTGTTTAAGTGTATCTATGTGCAGATATTTTGTTTTTCTAAATATAAGTGAATGAAAAAGAAAAAGACCACTTAATAGACAACTTGATTTTATGGGAATTTTTACTTTGAATTCTCATACCACCTGTCAGAGTCTTATGTGCTAGTTTTCTTTTTGGCATGGAATAAATTGGGCAAAAAAAAGCGAGCTAGAGATGTCAAAAACATTCTGCCACTTTTCGGCATAGCTTTGTATTTATACAAATATGGGCTATTCTCAAAAATATTTAAAATTGGGGTTAAAATTTTTTTTTTAACTTTATAGTTCATAAATATAATAAACCACTATTTAGGGCCTTCAAATTTGCGTTTGCGTGAATCACTTTCAGCAAGGGGAGCGGTTGAAATTTTAAAATTTAAAAAAAAAATCTCTAAATTATATATTTTGATAAAATTTAAAAAAATGTATACCATTATTTAATATTTTTTAGCGTTTTCATTGAAATTTACTTGCCCGAAGAAAAAAGTTCCGATACTGTTATATGTATATAATCATATATCGTCATATACATAATGCATTCTCACATCATTTCATAGCTGATTTGAAAAATGGCCTACATAACCTTATCTCATGAGATCCCATGGGATCTCATCTAATATAATTTGATTAGAAAAATGGGTCTATCTGATTTGATCAAGTTATATATAATCTGACTAAATTTTATGTTACTTGACAAAATTCTATGGAAATCCGCTATTTTGTTTCTCATTCCAAATTATAATGAAAATATAAATATAAATCAATGCACAGGAAAATTAGGCGTGATTTAAATTTGACTAATATGTGATACCATATACAATTACATATGTATATGTAAAAGTGATATAATTTGTTTTCTTGTTTCTACTATATATGTATATATGGATATGTAATTATCAAAGAAGACAGATTAGCTTTTTAACCCTTTCACTTCCGACTTTTTTGTGGATATATTTATATTTTGACATCTGATTCTTGTTTGGGGCTCTTAAATTAGAAAGAAAGAGGTTTGCACATTTGTCCCCTTTTATATATGATAATAAATGGTTGATAAATTTGATTAAATTTTTATAAAATTAGATATAACCCAATATATAAAATTATATATAATGCAAACATCAAAAACGTCTTCTGTCATTTAAGACATACTTATATATAATAAGTTTCTTTGTAACTATATATAATTCCAAAAACGCAAAATATTTTACGAAAAGTTTTAACTGAAAGTTAAACTGGCAATTATGATAATGACTAGAGAAAAACAAACACACTATAAATAGAAATCGTTCGTGGTAAATTTCATTCTAACTCAACACACAGAGTAATGTGGGATTTAAAGTCACCCAATTCCTTTAACGTGTGAGTTAAATAGAAGATATTTACGATTAACACTAAATGGCACGAAGAATGTTGATGAAGACCGTAGTGGGTCAGAAAATGCATTCCATTCATGCTAGTGTCTAATAACTTTTTCTGTGTTTCTTTTCTAATAGTCAAAGTAAATTATCATATAAAAATTATAATTTTTCTGTTAATTTAGAGAAAAATTTGTCATGATCTCAAACCGAACAAATAAAATTTCACACATAAACTTATAGATCAACGATAATATTACACCGAAAATAGTTTACAATTTGCAAAATCGATTTAAATTACAAATAACAAGCCCTCCAGCTAAATTTTTTAGAACCAGCTTCTTTTACCACCGGTTACGTGGAAGCGTTTCTAAAACAGGTTCATGGTTTCAATAAAAACATTGTTTTTCCAAATTTATTGGTTAATGGATAATTGTGCAAAACCCTATATTTTTCCCCAAAAAAAAAAACCGATAAAATTGTTTTTACAGTGAAATGTTTTGCATAATAATTTGGTTGGTTTCTGATAACACAAACCAAAAAAAGTATGATGATGAAGATAATTTCTACACAAAGAAAATTTTAGTGGACGAATGTATCTTTTGTAAACGAATGTATCTTTTCTTCTTAGTGAATTAAAAATTTCCTTAAATTAACGAAACTAGTTTTTAATGGAATTTTTTTTTATTGAGTGATTGAAACTATTAATTTAAAAATATATTTTCCATAAACTTTTATGAAACTTCGATTAGGACGAGTTCAACTGCTTCTATGCAAAAATTCATTAATAACATGCAGAGGATTCGCTCAGTGTATTATAGGACCTAATAGTCTGGCCAAAAAATATACTTTATGGTTTTTTTGCATTTTCGATATTGCACTAAGAGAATTATTTGCATGATATTAAAGAATTTTTGCATTGAATCAATGAAACTGCACTGGAATTCGTCCATTGAAACTTTTTATTAAATTAAGGCACGTTTTCAAGAAATTGTACGAAGAAATATCATATTATTTATAAAAATTTTCTTTCATTCAATGAAAAGGTTTCATTAAGAAACTGCCCTGATAAAAAAAAATTAACTTTTCATAAATTTTCGTTTTTACTGAAAAATTTAATTATTTTTAATAAATTTAATTTATTTTTCGTCCAACAAATTTTCTCAGTGAGATTCTAAATGTCAAATTTAAGGAATGGCGCTTTTCCTATAAAACAAACTGGATTCGTATTTTGACTTAAATTTGGCTACTAAATGGTGAATTTCTTACTTAACCAGGGGGTTTTCAATTGTAGATTTTTTGAGTATTTTTTTCATTTTCCTTCACCTTTCTTTCTTGAAGGAATTTTAGTGCCCATACGAATTTCGTGAGCACGAATTTGCAGGAAAATCGTGATCGAGATCTCTTTACTATGCTCTTTGGCTAAACTTTGGACTTTTACTTAAATTTTAATTTCTAAATCCAATCCAATCGGCCTAACAAACATTTTTCATTAACAAAATTTATTTTTTTAAACATTTTCTTACCGAACTGTTTTGGCAGACACTAATAACACGGAATGATTTATGTACATATATTGAAATCTAAGGACAATACCAGTATTAATATTTTAATTTTTATTTTTTTTTTCGCGAATTCTATTGATAAATAATTAATCTAACTAATCAAATGTGCACACAGTGGAAAGAGTCATTTAAGAGGAGTTATATAACTAAGAAAAAAGTTATTTTATCAAAGCGTTTTTCATGCAAAATTCCCGATTTGTTTAAAATTTTACCTGCCGCCATAGCTTTCCATGATTGCCCCAAGATCCAGCTTTTAGTATGATATGTAAATAGCTTTCAAAAGTATGTTTCGAAATTTTCAGCTAAAAATTGTTATATTCGCAAAAGTTTTCCTAACAAAAACCTCCGTTTTGGTACATATTTGTCACAAAAGTAGTGTTTTCGTTTTCAAATATAAATGTTTTAAGCTAATTTTTTGCAGATATGCTTTCCAAATGTATTTACTTATTATACTAAAGATGGACTCTGGGTACATTTGGAAAGCTATGCTGCCATATACAATTTTTGACAAATCGCGCGTTTTGCATATGATGCGCTATATTGAAATAATTGTTTTCTTGCTGAAACAGCTCTTCCTAGTAGGTTTACTTTATTCTACAGTTTTGTGAATCAAAAATATATGAATACAGTAATTGTCTTTACATTTCAACAGAAAGAAGCCAGGTTGATTGCATTTTAAAAACGTTATATGTAAAAGACTTCATTTACATGCGCCAAATTTTAAAGTAATTTTGCGAAAAACTGTACCATAGATCGAAAAATTAATTACGCGATTAAAATCAGCGTCAATGCAATATATAGTATTGGTAACCATATTAATTTTTATAGTTAATTTTTCTTAAAAATCAACTTGTATTTTTTTCATTATTTTTTGAATGCGAAATGACAAAATTATTCGTTAGATAAACGTATGAGGTAGTTTAATACACATTTCAAATATTTTAATTTCTCGCTTTCCCGCGAATTTTGTTGTGGGCAAATCTTTTAAATTTTGAAATCTCTTTATTTTCTTTTATTTTCTCTTTTTTCCCCCTTTTCCTTCCCTTGTCCTTCCTTTTTAATTTCCTTCTTTTTTTGGGTTTTGGATTCGCACCGGCCAAGGTCACTTTTATGACCTAAAATTAAAAAATCAGAATTTTCCAAATTATGACATCAGAAAAAGACAGAAAAAAAAAATTTGTGAAAATGTCTTTAAAATATTTTTTGTTCACTTTAGAAAAAATATTAAAAAAACTAAAACAAAATCAGTTTTATATTTCTATTTCACGTAAAATTTCAACATACGATATGTAAATTTCATGATAGTGGAAGATGATATCATATGCAAGGTATTTTAAAGACCTATCTAACAAATTTCAGTTTACGTCCATACATTACCTGCAGGATAGAAGAAGTTTTAATTTGTACAATTCTGGGGTCGAATTACGGCATTCGTGATCGTAATGTTGCTATCGAAATTAATATTTTATTTCTGAAAATAAAACATTTAAACGAAATTTATTCGATCAGGAATGTTGTAATTCGGTCGTTGATTGAAAATGACTAAAAAAACTTGGTGTTTTAATTATTAGTATTTTCGTAGTTACTGATTAAAAAACGGGTTTCGATCGATTTCATTCCAAAATTACCATTAAACAGTTTGAGCCCCGAATAATTTAGTTGTGTTACCTCAAACTCTTGAGCAGTGATTTAACGGTTTTGTGAAAATATAATTTTTTGGATAAAATCCATTTAAAAAATATCCTGAGTCATAAGTATTCATATTCCGCTTTGAGAGTTGCAAAAATCCAAAAAAAAAAAGGTTTTTGGTAAAACGCCCTAATGACCATGTTGCTGGATTTTGAAATATTATTGTTCTCAGTAAAGTCGCTAATAACGGGCCTTGGTTAACATTTTTTTACTGCGGTATTCATAACTTTAAACAAGTGTCTAACATCGAGTGCACAACTTTCCCTAATGGGGAATTTGTGTGTAAAACCTTATTCACTCGTTTTAACTTACGAATACAGCTGTTAGAATAAAAATTTTCCTTAAATATTAACGGGGCTTTCATTAATTGGGCCTTATAATTTTTATTTTCATATGGAAAAATAATGTTTCGTGGTCTTTTTAAACCCCAGGGTATACCAATTGAAAACTACATAGAGAAAATTTTAGTGGATGGTAAAATATACTAAACATTTTCCGTAAACTATTGAAACTTTTCTTCAAAAATGGACTGAAAATTACCTAAAATTAATGATTAGTAGGGCAAGGAATTTCATGAAAATGCATGTTTTTAGTCAGTAGCTCAAAATCAATTTTGGCCAAATACTTTTCCGAATCAAAGAATTTGCAGCAAAATTTCACCGATTTTTGCATATTATGTAATAAATGCATATATTTGCATATTTTGCTATAAATACATATTATATGTCGATTTTTTATAATTTTTTCTTACATATTTTTCATATTTTTCAATTTAATTGCATATTTTTTAAAAATTAAAATTAAGTTTTAATTTAAAATAAAATAAAACATTTGTAACCCTGAATATAGCATCTAGTTTTCAATTGTTAGACATTTATATTGTATTTAATTTTTGAAACTAACGCTATCGAGTAATAAATCGATTTTTAAATATCCAAAAATTGTACGTGAATATTTTTTTGATTTTTAGTGCATATTTTTGGATTTTTAGTGCATATTATATTGTTTTTTGTGCATATTACGATTTAAATGCATATTTTAAGCGCATCTTTTGAATTATTTAGTACATACAATGAACTCGCGAAAACTTGAACTAAGTTTTACCAAGGGTTCACGTTATCAAATTTGTTCACGTTTTCGGTTGCGAAAATTTTAAAATAAAAAATCACAATTTAACCTCAGTAAAAAAACTTTAACAATCATACCAATAATCAGTACTTTTCAAAAACTTTGTATAAAAACTAAGTTTTTTTATCACTATTGTTCTAAACTTTTATTTAACCCTTTGACTACCCTTGTCACATTTAAAAAAAAAATATATAAAGAAAATGGTATAAAGTCGATTAACTTTATATTTTTGTTCAAATCAGAGGGCGAAGCCGAGCTAAACTTTTCTGCGGCGGCGGCTAAGCAAAAATAACTCGGCTAATGCAAGTAAAACTTACACGGCGGCGGCTCTGCGCCGACTTACAGCCGGTCAACTTCGCCCTCTGGTTCAAATATGTTCATTAGGATCAGTGTTGCCATGTATTTTTTTCAAAAAACTGTAAGAAAAAACTGTTTTTTTTTAATAAAAAACAGTAGAAAAAACAGTTAATATGTGCATTTTGAATTCAATTGCATTTTATTTAAACATAAAACAACATAAAAAACATTAAACACATAACATATTTATATACACAGAAAAAAAATATTTTTTTTTGTAGACTAACTTTTAATTACACTAACAAAAAAAAATATTTTCAAATTTATGTTATTACAGATCACAAGTTGTGCTCTGTTATAAAACTAAATTTTAATTAACAATAGGAATAATATGTTTTTTTTTCTGTGTACTTGTTTAAAGTAAAAAAAATATAATATAAAAAACATATTTATATTTATATAAATTATTTAACATATAGCAAAAAAATAGCTACAAAACCATAAAAAAAACAAAATACATTTTGAGATCTTACTTAATAACATAAAAATATCAGTTATACATTTTTTGATTAAATTTGATTTTCATTTCGTTTGATTCCACAAAATTTTAACACAAACAAATGCTAAAAAGGGAATTAAAACTTACTACACAGTTGCATTCAATGTGTAGTATTATTTTTTATTGAAACATTTTGTGCAACTTTTGTATTAAATTTATAAATTAAAGTAAAAGAAAGTAAATCGAGCAGGTAAACTGTTAAAAACTGGAAAAAAAAGGCTGAAATTAAACAAAAACTGTTTTTTTTTTCATGAAAAACTAGAAAACTGTTACGCATCCTAAAAAACTGGAAAAAAACAGTTAAAACTGGCAATATGGTAACACTGATTAGGATATTGGGCATTGAAAAAAAAACCTTTTGTGTATAAACAATCTAATCAATGCAATGTAGTCGCTTCATTTGTGAACCATGTCCCATTTTTTTAATGAGGCTTTATTTCCGTAAAAAGGGGCGTTTGGCGTATCTCCTAAATCTCAACATTTGGCACGTAGCTTCATCTAATCATTTAATCATAAAAAATTTAAATGAAAAAATTAACAATATTAATTAATTTTCATTCAGTTAATGAAATTGTTCATTAAGTCAATTAATTAATTTTAATGAAATCGGGTCATTAATACAATTAATGTTATCTTTAACAAAAAGCAAAAAAAAAATACTCTTTTATTTTGTTCACGTTTTAGAGCTTTCAGACTTTGTTCACGTTTTAGAGTAGTCATTATAAAAATAAAGTTGTTCACGTTTCCGAGTCGTTCACACTTCCGGGTGTTCACGTTATCTCGAGTGCACTGTATTTAAAGCGACTACATATTTTCATTTTTTAGTTACATAAAATTTCTTACTTTTTTAAAACTTAGTTTTTTATAAAACTTCATTATTAAGTGAATTAAATTTTTAATAAATAAAAAGATGTTTCATAAAACTTTATGCAAAACTCCATTAATTTAATGAAAAGTTTTGATTGACGAATTCCAGTACAACTTTATTGCTTTAATGCAAAAATAATTTAAATCATGTAGATAATTCTTCCAGTGTACATTTATTTACATGTCAAATTCCATACAAAATTTTAATCAAAAACTAGAAGTTTTCTAAAACTGCTAGAAAAAAATTAACTCACGTATCAAAAATAAATTTTTGAAATTTTTTTTTTTTTTTTTGTTTAGCATGTTTAAAGAATTAATGAATTACTAAAATATTTTACGCTATTTTCACTTAAACGAATTTAAAATCAAATTACATTTTTTGATAGAATAGTTCCACTTACCTTTCAATGAATATTTAAAAAGTCCAGTTGGGGTTAAAATATTACTTTTTTTTTTTTTTAAATCCTTGTATTTTTATGGCAATGCCTATCATATAAAAATGACATCACACGAAAAATGTTTAGGGTAAAAACATCAATACCATTATTTTTAACGAAATGACTATTGCACTATATTAAGTCACCATTTTAACACATCAATAAAAAAAAAAACAAAAAACTAACTACAGCTGCTCATATAATTTTTACATATATATTCTCAGAATAAAAAATATGACAGAGATGTAAACTTTTTCAAAGAAAATAACTAAACAAAAAATGTTAAATGCCGTGATTTTATATTAAAAATTGATTTAAAAGTATTACATTTTTTTAGTTTTCAAAAGAAATTTTAATTTTTAAAAAAAGTAGTTGTTGTTAAATGACTATTATCAAGATATATTTATATAGGTAGTCTTAGTAGCCCAGCTGTTTATCTTCCTCTTACCTGGTTTTGACATTTCTTACATGGTTTTGACAGTACAAAGACTGTATCTTGAGTATTTTAAAATGTCAAAACCCTGTTGTTTTTGTATTGTTTGTAGTTGTTTGTTGTTCTAGTTAGACTACCTATATAAATATATCTTGACTATTATTTTAATTATATAAAATATTTATGTTAAAGAAAAATTCTAATTAAAAACAACATAAAAAAATCACTAGATTTAGCACAAAAAGCACTAAATTGGCATCACTGTTGAAATAGATAAAGCCGCGCTCAGGTGAGCGTGAGAAATCATCTAATTCGGGAGAAGTTGTTTCATTTTTAGATAAATTTTGCAGCAACAATAATTTTACTTTTTTTATATTACATTTTTTTCTTTTATATACTTTATAATACTTTTCTTTATAAAAATTTGGCTTGTTTAGTTTATTTTTTTTACACAAATGCTTCATGATGATGATGTTAATTGAAAATATAAAAAATACTTTTAGATAATAATGATGTTGATGTTTTTTTTTATAGAGTAAAAAGTTGTCAATTTAAGGAGTACAGCCACTTGGCCAATTATTTTATTCTACAAAAATTGTTAAAAACACAGTTTAGAAGTTAATTGAAAAAGGATTTGTTTAATAGATTTTTTTTGTATGATTTTATTAACCAATTTTACTTTAATATATTTTGTTCACTTTTTTTAAATGTATTTTATAATTTTTATTTTACACAATTTCGTTTATATATTTTTATTTATTCATTTATTATATTTTGGGTGCGGTGCCCAAAATTCTACGATTCTTTTTTGTTGTTATTTTAATTAATAAATATTTTTTATTAATGCCATCATACACGACAAACACTAAATTCAACTCACTTTAGTTTAATCAAGATGAATGAAGACAATTTTTTGTGGTACACTAATAATAAATATATATATTTTTTGTTTCTTACGGCCACTACACAAAAAATACTAAACGCGCACACGTTTTGTTTACCGAAAACTTTAAGAACACAACCAGCACAATTCACATCCAAAAACGTAATGACGAAAAACCGCTTGAAATTACTGAAGTTATCTACACTCGTTAATTATCTCATTATCTCAAAGAGACCGTTACAAAAAATTTTAAGCTGGCAACATGTATTTTCAAGGTGATGCCACATCATAAATAAGTTTAGTTTTTCTACCATTCATTGCTGCCAACTTAAAAAAAGTCACTAAGCCCACGGAAAACATTCTGAAGCTGGAGAGACACTAGCAATATTATGGCGCAATATTTCGATTCCGAACTTAAATCTTGAACCCGTATGCAAATAGAATAAAAGACAAATTTTATTTTTTTTGTATTAAGTATTTTTATTATTTATCCTATTTATATAATTACTTCATGACACGATTCATGTCCAAAAAAGTATTGACGAAAAACCTCTCGAAATTACCAAAATCTAACTACTCGTTAACTATCTCATCATCTCAAAGAGACCGTTACAAAATATTTAAAGCTGGCAACAAATATATTAATTGAGATTCCAGACTATAAATAAGTTTAATTTTTATAATACTCATTGCTGCCAAATATGGCATTCACACCTTAATGCAAAACACGCGTTTAGTCAAAACAAGTGAAAAAGAATAACTTTTGTGATATAACAAAGGGCTTAAACATACAAATTTTAGCATTTAGTTGTGAACGTAACTTAATGCTACAATCATATTAAAACTAAACCATAAAAATGTTTAAGCTAAACTGTCAACTGAGCCTCATAGGAAAAAGTTAATCATAAAGTTGATTATCTCTTTTATTTTAGTAGTTAATCCACTTTTTACTAGATTAACTTTTTGGTCTAGATGGCTTGTCAGATGAAATTTTCAAAAACTATTAGTTCATAGTTAATTTCTTTCATATTTATTGAACTAGTTCGTTATTTTAGCTCATATGTCTGTTCGATTTTTTTTTTTTTTTTGTTAATTATTCATATCAATGGTGTGTTTAACAAATATCCACAGTATAAGCGAAAATCCCAAATTATAGGTTAAAATTTAACTAGTTAACCATTTATTTGGGATTTTCTTTTATAATATGCAGATTTGTTAAACAACCCATTAACCTATATAGCAATATGAATAATTGGTGAAAAAAAATTGTCGAACAATCATATGAACTAAAAAAACGAACTAGTACAGGCTTAATGATTAATTTGATCAAATTATGTACACGTTAATTTCATTTCATTTATTCAGTCTATGGAAACAAAAATTCCTTACAGACTATGATTAAATCAAAAATTTAATATAAATAAATATAATATCTTCAATATAATATAGCTTAATTACTTAAAAACTATGTTAAGAAACAGCTTAAATTTATTCTTGGACGTGGAAAACTCTATATAAGAGTACTATTAAGAGCATATTCAGTGCGATACAGTGTCACATTCTACGTTCTACTAGTTAATGCGAATAAACAACACAAATACAAGTTTTAAACAAAAATCTTTTCTGAGAACAATTTTAAATTAGTTTTCATTTATAATTGTGGGTAAGATAAGAAAAAGTAGTAATTTTTGCTTAAAAATGTTAAATTTGTATCAAAATTCGTAAACGCTCAAGGCGCTAAATAAAGAACAGAAAGGGGCAAACCTTCGTCCGGTTTGAGAAAAGGCGTTATGTGGAATTTACATAGACAAGTTAATCTACTAAAAATTAGATTAACTGCTTAATCAAGCTCAAAACAAGGAAATAAAACAATTTTTTTATTCTTTTTGATGAACAACTTTTTATCTGACTACAAAATTTGTCGGCAAAATTTTTTCTAACGCCGACATTTTTCTTGTTCCTCTTATGCAGGACCACTATCGGCGCCACCTTTGTATTTTAAATTGAGAAACTAACTACACGAGGAAGATTAAAAAGGTTGATTAACTTTAATCAACTATATTAATTTCTAAGTCTATCAGGCACAAAACAAGGAGATTAAGCCATTTTTAAATCTTTTTGGTTAACAGTTAATCCAACTTTTTAGCTGGCTACTATTTCTAAACGACTCTGTATTCATACTACTATTTGTGTGCAACTCTGTGTTTTTGTATAATTTCGGTTGGCAACGCTAAAAAAATTCAGACAAAGTTATGTAAAAATTAACAAAAAATGTTGGCGCCTTCGACAAAGTTTTTGCTATCAACGCCACCTTGGTACTTTATGCATATGTAAACGAGGAAGACTAACAAAGTTGTTAATCAAGTAGATTGATTTCGCTGTCAAATAGAGGATTTACACTGACAAATTAATCCACTGCTTAGTAATTATACAACTACATATATAAATTGATTAAATCGAAGTTTTGAGATATCTTTCCACTTTTTTCTTAAAATATAAGGAATTTTGGGATTGAATTTTTTTTTCGATTTTTCATACCCAAAATGACGATTTTAACGACTTTTTCACAAAATTTACGAATTTGGGATGGGTTGGCAGTGGCACTGTATAATAAAAATACATAAAACTGGCAGCACAATCTTAATGGATGATGCCAGACTTAATTGTGTATTTTGATGTTTCCAGAGGCCACTAAACTAAAAATGTTCTATATTCAGGAAGCAATATTACTCAAACTGTTAAATTAGTTACTTATTATTTGCACGACCCCGTAAGCAATTGGGTTTTTGAACATGATAACGTAAACTACACCATTCCTACATGCTAATCAAAAAATCACACATCAATTTCAAAAAGATACCAATTGAAAATTCAAAATTGCAGTTGATTTAAAAAAAATAACAAAGTATGTAATATTTAAAAAATACCATTTGAAGAAAGGATTATTAATATATAGAGGATGTACAATCCAGACTTTTGTTGCAGTTAAGATGGTGCGAAGATAGAGTAATGACAAGTTACTAACTGCAACATAGTTGAGATTATACAAAATAAACACGATGCAAGTTTAAAATGAAAATTAAAGTAAACATACACAAAGAACTTTAAATAAATTGCCAAAGCAACACGATGTAAGTTAAACATGAAAATAAATAAATTTAATATGCTGGAGAAAGAGTATAAGAGATATTTTCTTATAAAGAAAGGATAGTTTTTTTTATTATAAAAAGAGACAGATTTTTCTATAGCGAGTAAGAAGCCAATATTATGTTTGTTTATAGGTATACATTAAGTTTTGAAGCAATACTTTGTTTTTGAAATGAAATTATATAAAATATAACAAAATATTTAGAAGAGGAGGAGATTTGAGAACATATTAGATAATTTAACGTATTTTCTCTAAAAAAATTTATAGATGCGCATACGCAAACAACTTAAAAAACGCCTTATTGTGGGAGAGAGAGAGGGAGGGTGTTTTTCTTATGAAAAAAACATAGTTATTTATTGAAAAGGGAGAGTTTTTTAAAGCAAACTACGAATCTATGTACATGTATAATTTTTTTTTATATATTTATACATACATATATACGTGAGTAAAGCTTTGAAGAATTACTTTGTTTTTGAAATAAAATTATATGAAATATAAGAAAATATTTATAACGGGAGATTTTAAAAGGAATTTGTAAACATTTTAGACAATTTAAGAAATTTTAGTTTTTTTTGTCAAGTTTCACCTAAAATTAAAAATATTAATTAAGAAAAAGGTAATTTTGATGTTTTTTCGTTTATTTTAGTATTAATTGTAGACATTAAATTCTTGCACAATTCTTTTAATATACCCTCCTTAAAAAAGATGATTTAAATATTATGTTAAATTTTAATTATTTTTTATAGCTTAATCCTTTTTCTGATATGAAATCAGCACAACATTTTTAAAAAATGTTGGTACAAAAAATAGTTTTGTTTTGGTATTAAAATCAGAAATGGATTGACTTTCTTCATGTTGACATTTTTACAATTGCAAAAAAAATCTTGATTTGAGCAGGATTTCTTTTTAAGTATACCTTATCACTTTTATTATGCCAGCCTCCCATATATTTTTAAATATTTTTTGAAAAAGTAGTACCTACTTACTTACTATTCATTATATGGCAAACCTGGAATAAAAAATTTTTAAATTTTTTAAACCACATTTGTACACAGATAATTTCTTGGACGAGAGTGAAATTTTTGGAGATTTTTTTAAATTTTGGCTTTTTTATCTTGGCGATTTTTTAAAATTTTGTTGAGTTTTTCTAATTTCAGTGATTTTTTTTAAATGTTAGAAATTTCTATTAAATTTATTATCCAGAGTTATGACCGCTCGTTTTCCTTTGATAAAGTTGGCATCATCGGTACAAAAACAACTTTAAAAAAATTAAAAAAAAAACATAAACATTTAAAAAACATAACTGCGTATATAATTTACTCAGGTATGCATACCCTTTTACTTATAAGCATGTGGGAGATAGAAAGAGTTTTTCTTATAAATTGTTTATAAACATGTACCTATTACCATAAAATTTTGAGCCCTAGTTAGTAAAAAGACTTTTGAGTTATTGTTTAGTATTTATTTTTATATATTTTATATATTATATATAAATTGAAAAAAAAAATATATTAAATTCAAAAAAAAAAAAAATAAAATAATTCGCAAAATTAAAAAATCGATAATAATAAAAATCGATAATCGATAATTTATAAAACGCTCAAATTGGAAAATAATTAACAAAGTTTAAAAAAATCGCCAAAATTAAAAAAAAAATCGTTACAATTTAAAAAATCACCTAAATAAGACGTGTTAAGTCTTTATCATTAATCGTTTAATCGATAACAAAATGGCAAATTGTGTTAAAAATTGCTTACCCAACAAACACACAATTTTACGCCCATTCTCAAAAGATGCCGAAATTCTCAAGATTTGGAAAATAAACCTCAATTTAGGAGAGAACTTTGAACCAAAAACAACAGATAGGATATGCAGCCTACATTTTAATATCAATGCTTTTGGCGTTAGACGTTTATTAAAGGGAGCAGTACCCAATGTAATTGGATGTGATAGTACAGTCAGTATTACAGCACCAATTATAAGTAATAGACGGACATGCGCGATAACAGATTGCATTAATCGTAGCTTAAATGTGCGTACACATGAATTTCCAACGAATCCGAATTTGCGTACATTGTGGAAGATTCAGTGTGGCCTTCAGAACGCAGATGTAACCCTATACTTATGCGAGTCACATTTTACTGAAAGCGAAATCGGCAAAATTAAATTAAAAAAGAGCAGTTCCAACTAGAAACCTTCATCATGAAATATACGAAACCATTGAGACGTATCATCTTGAACCGCCGCTTCGTACCTACGACAAACCTTTGGTAGTAGGCGATGATATAACAATCCAAGAATTCGAAAAATTTTCTCGTCAAGATGAGATACATAAGAGATCCGCCGTTAGAGAAGATGAATATTTGGAACGGCAAACTGAAAAAAAAATGTATTGTGGTTGGGAGAAAAAGTATGCCATACAGCAAAGACTATATCAACGCAAAATGTTATACCTGCAGCGTAAGACGACCAGATTAACTGGCGAAATTACACAACTTAAGGCCAAGCTGATAGAGCCGAGCGCCAAAGCTAGCAAAGTAGCCATTTCGTTTGCAAAGATGATTGTGTCGAGAAAACAAATCTATACCGAAGAAAATAAAAACATCGCCCAAAACATCAAATATATATCATCAAAGGCCTATCAGCTTATGAGAGACGCCTTATGCTTCCAATTACCTTCAAAAACTTCACTTAGAAACTGGCGGCCGATAAACTGCATAAGATCCGGCAAAGACCCCAGAATAATCGAAAACCTAAGGCAGATGACGAAGCATATGGATACATTTCAAAGGGACTGTGTCCTTCTACTTGATGAGGTCAAGATAAACAAGGGGGTAGTCTATAATAAGGACAATGATAGAATTGACGGGCTTGTCGATTTTTTCAATGGACAGAGATCCAAGGGAAAAGGTATTTTTGGCACATGGAAGTACGTCCTGAGCTACTACGCAAGCTCTGATTCACTAAAAAGTTAGTTATTGAATTTGTTTATGTTTTTAACACTCACTAATGATTCAATTAATTTTTTATTTTCAGAGGATTCTATAAAGGATCTTATAATAGAGAATATTGTGGTAGCGCAGAATGTAGGATTAACGGTTGTCAACGTATAATTTCTTCTTACTTCTTTGCAATATATAAGCAAATTTTCAGAGATAATTACCAGCTTATAAATCTTCGCCAGACTATAACTTCAGAAATAAAAAGGATTATGCAAACCTCGTGTTTCTATTAATGGTTTGATAAATCGGATCCCTGTATCAAACATCGTGAAGCATTGTTAGATTTTTACATTACAGTTCTTTTATATAAAAACTGTAAAAATGTGAACGACAAGTTTGAAACAGAACGTGCTATTGCAGCTGCGGCAAAAGCGGCTGCAAAAGCTGCGGCATTAAGACGGTTTTAAATTTTTCCCTTATTTATAATTATTAGGGTGTCTTTCGTTGTATGGGCGAAAAATAAAAATGAGATTTTGACTGTACCCCCCCCCCTTAAAATATTTGTTAGGGTGTCAATTAGAGTCCCTAGCATAACGGGAAGATGTCCCGCATCGCCCTTGAAAATCGGGCCCTTGGAAAAATGAGCATAATTTAAAAAAAAATTACAAATTTTTTTCTTCAAAATTAAAAAAATATAAAATAATTTTTGTGTTGGGTTTAATCATAACTACTCCGATAAAAAATATTACTTTCCCAGAAAATCGCTAACTTACCCTAACTTTGTGTCAAAAAAATTAATAAATATTTTGGGGGTACCTCAAAGTGACTTTTTTGCATTTTTGAAAATTTTATTCAACAAAAATCAAAAACCTAGTGCTTGCTGTCAAGTATTTCATTAAACACATATCAAGTATTAAATAAGCCAAGTACTGTGGATATCCTTTGGCAAAAATTTTTGTTAGAGCATTTAGATTCTAGCGGATTTCAAGGTTTTTTTAAATTTGTATAGACTTTATGTCAAGACAAGAATGGATCAGAAGAATTTTTTGCGTGGCGTATTTTGACACCCTAACAAATATTTTAAGGGGGGGGGGGGGGGGGGGGGTTTACAGTCAAAATCTCATTTTTTTTTCGCCCATACAACGAAAGACGACCCTAATAATTATAAATAAAGGAAAAATTTAAAACCGTCTTAATGCCGCAGCTTTTGCAGCCGCTTTTGCCGCAGCTGCAATAGCACGTTCTGTTTCAAACTTGTCGTTCACATTTTTACAGTTTTTATATAAAAGAACTGTAATGTAAAAATCTAACAATGCTTCACGATGCACAGTGATCGATTTGAAATATTTAGGCGGCCAAAAATATTTTTGGACGTTAATGGCTTCGAAAGACTGTATTTTAAAAAAATATCTATTTATTTTAAAAAATAAATAAGAAAAACATATATTTTATAATAAAAACACATTTTATTCTCATAAATCATAAATAAATAAAAATGCATTAAATTGTCGACTTCTTCGTGCTCAATACTTGATTGTCTGTGGGACTCGGCAGGTTCTAATAGTTCTATAACTTCACTGGAAAAAATGTTGTGTGAAGTTTTCTTTAACGATCTTTCATTACTTACGAGTGGATCTGAAGTAAGAAGCAATCTTTGATAAATATCACGGTTGCATTCTTCCCTTGAAAATTTTCTTGAAAAATTCTGTCTGTATGACCGAAAATGTTTATTTCGTGCTTCTGCAGCCTCCTCCGACAATTGGCCGATTGGCAACAGTGCATTATCTATGATGGTCGCCCCATGTAATAGTAATTTATGCATTGTTGTGAGTCATGGGATGCCATCCGTATAATTCCACATACATTTGCGCAGTGTTGAAGGCATATTCTTCGAATTTTCTTGTATTTATTTTGTGTCCACTTGAAATCGCCTCTAATAAGATTTTAAATTTGTGTATTAATTCGTGGTTAATGCCTGTTATGTCCGCCGCTAATTCTGTGTTTTCAAAAAATCTCCTACTCGTATTCCCATCATTGGTATTACCAAAATTGGCTTTAGGCATGTCCACCAACAGCCCAGTTTCTAAGCGGAATCTTTCTTGGATTTCTTTTTTCCTTTCTTCTTCTAATGCTTTCTCTTCCTTGGTCCTTTTCTTTCCATATTTCTTCACGGGTAATTTATATGCCAAATGCAGAATGCTTTCAAAAATACGTATTTTTGCGTGCAATACCGAAATGCCAAACCCAAGAGCATCGGGACTTATCTCGTTCTTTTTGCTTAAATTATTGAAATCTTTGGAAGTGGCGCCACATATATAGCATCGGCTAGTTGAGGTCGTGTTGGTTACAGCATTGCAAACTTTGCCATCAATCATGGTCATTTTTAAAATGTGATTATAAGCAAATTCTTTTCCATCAATATTTACTTTTGTACGAGTGAGGTTCTTAATTTCATTTTGCACATAACTTATTTCCTCTTTTGTTACATCTGTAGTTTCTTTTACATACCGAAATGTGATGGGCGGCAAAATCGTGGTGATGATGGTGTTGGGTTTTGCCACAACACTTTATTGTTTTCTTTACCACAAATAATTTGAAGTGGGACAAAAGAACTCAAAAATATACTAGCATCGGATTCGGTGTCTTCCGAGAATTTTTGTTTGTCCCGTGCTTGTTGTGACCCATCACACCCCCATTTATAAATGATCGTTAATGACTTTCTTTCAATTTCGTTAAGGGTTGATAACACTTCTTCCAGGTAGATTGATAATCGTTGAATAGTATGATCCATTAGGCATTGTGAATTAATTTCTGCGCAGGTAGCCGTTACTCGCAATGCCGTCTTTGATGGGTAGCATTCTTGTTTTGCTGTCAACAAAAGGTCGTAACAAGGGTAATGCTTTGGGTTAGTCGCCCTTATTATTTCATATTGTCGTCTTGTTAGATCAGCTTCTACGAACATTTTGAGTGCTTGGAACGGGTTCAAAGGAGCAATTGTTTCATTGGTCTTGAAATAGGCTTTTCTATATTTACTAGCTTTTGTTGGTGAATTTCGTATACCTTTGAGCACTTTTGCAATATGACTTGTGCGGCATGTATAATCATTTCATCATCAACATTTGATCGAATTTCCTCAGTTTTTCTTCTCTTGCTTCGTTCACTCGAATCCGAAAATGATTTGCTCGGACGACCTGGTTGATTAAGCGAATGCACTGGTATTTCAAAAGTGCCTTCTAGACACTTCTGGTTGTTTTTCATAAAAACTTCTTCAACTTTATGAGCTTTTAGCCATCTCTGTTTAAATTCGTGTTTGATGTAGGAAAATTTATGCTTAAGGCTCTTTTTTCTTTCCAGTGTCTCCGCAAGACAATAGCAAGTGGTTTTCTAAAAACTCCAATTTCTCATCCATACTTGGCAAATTTTGTAGTTGCATTTGCTCAAACATACATTTTCGGGTCACTATTTTCACCCCCGACGAACTAGGTATCTCCATAACTAAAAAAAAAAAAAAACATAAAATTAAAAAAAAATGGTTTTTTAAATTTTTAACAAATACTTTGAACTGCTGTCTTTAAGGAATAAGCGGTATTCTGCGGCTCTTGTTTTTTTTATAGAAAAGCTGAATGTGTAACGTATTCAATAAGCAAAAAAATATGATCCGGACGAATCCTGATCCATAACAAAATTGCTTTTGAAATTAAAAAAATTACATTTTTTATGTGAAAAAGAGGGTATGTTCAACTACCGAAAAATATAACGAAAGTTAAAACTATTATTTATTTAATAGAAGTTTACTTGAGCTATGGGAATCACTTTCACTTTCACTTCTATACACAACTTAAAATAAACATACATGCGTAGTGCGAAATTTGATATAATTTGGGCACCCAAATAGAAATACGTATCAAGTCAACGATCAAATTGCGTCTAACTGCACGGAAGCGGTGACATATGGTTGTTGAAAAAAAGGGTGGGGGGTAATTCGCGGAAGTGTTTACTATACGTAGACGTCAATATTTTGTGCCTACTACGTATTTAAGATTTTGACTTTTGGCCGCCTAAATACTTCAAATCGATCACTGTGCGATGTTTGATACAGGGATCCGATTTATCAAACCATTAATAGAAACACGAGGTTTGCATAATCCTTTTTATTTCTGAAGTTATAGTCTGGCGAAGATTTATAAGCTGGTAATTATCTCTGAAAATTTGCTTATATATTGCAAAGAAGTAAGAAGAAATTATATTATTGAAGTCGTATGGAACCACCACACTTTCAACGTTAAATGCCTTATATTTGGTGAAAAAAGAGGCTGATGTTGCAGGAGCTGTTGCCATATTGATACATTTTTCACATTTAATTTTTTTTAAAAATTTTGCGAAAATCGTATATCCTGTGTGTAGTAGGGAAGGACTTGGGCTTCAATCTGAGTTATATGTAAAACATTCTGGTCATATCCGTTGTCCGTTATATCTATGTCAGTGTTAAGTGTGTTTGATAAGATGGGCTCATGTGTAGATGGATCTTGTGATTCTTCAATGGCTCTAGACCACTCCAGCATTACTTCCGAGTCTTCCTCACAATTTTTGTTCGCTACTTTAAGCTTTAACTCTTCACCAAAATAATTAATTTCAACAAGAGTTTCGATGACGGCAGCTGTACTATGACTTAGCAACTGAATGGCTCTGGAGAATTTCATCTTTTGATCATTTCTTGGGTATAAATGATCATATTTAAGTTTATGCGTCATCCTTATATTTAGACTTTCCGTGTCGGCTTCATAGGCAGCCCGAAGAACATCGATGCTAGCAATTCCATTACTTGTCCGTATATCATGGACCAGCAATGTATTGCGAATTGACTTAATCAAATGACAATAATCGTACATTGCGAAGACTTTATCCAAATTTGGTGCAATGAAATATGGATTCTCAACGTTAACTTCCAAATCTTTAAGGGCACCAATGTTGGATGTTCCTTGATCCATTACAACGTTGACAATCGTTAATCCTACATTCTGCGCTACCAAAATATTCTCTATTATAAGATCCTTTATAGAATCCTCTGAAAAAAAAAAATTAATTGAATCATTAGTGAGTGTTAAAAACATAAACAAATTTAATAACTAACTTTTTAGTGAATCAGAGCTTGCGTAGTAGCTCAGGACGTACTTCCATGTGCCAAAAATACCTTTTTCCTTGGATCTCTGTCCATTGAAAAAATCGACAAGCCCGTCAATTCTATCATTGTCCTTATTATAGACTACCCCCTTGTTTATCTTGACCTCATCAAGTAGAAGGACACAGTCCCTTTGAAATGTATCCATATGCTTCGTCATCTGCCTTAGGTTTTCGATTATTCTGGGGTCTTTGCCGGGTCTAATGCAGTTTATCGGCCGCCAGTTTCTAAGTGAAGTTTTTTAAGGTAATTGGAAGCATAAGGCGTCTCTAATAAGCTGATAGGCCTTTGATGATATATATTTGATGTTTTGGGCGATGTTTTTATTTTCTTCGGTATAGATTTGTTTTCCCGACACAATCATCTTTGCAAACGAAATGGCTACTTTGCTAGCTTTGGCGCTCGGCTCTATCAGCTTGGCCTTAAGTTGTGTAATTTCGCCAGTTAATCTGGTCGTCTTACGCTGCAGGTATAACATTTTGCGTTGATATAGTCTTTGCTGTATGGCATACTTTTTCTCCCAACCACAATACATTTTTTTTTCAGTTTGCCGTTCCAAATATTCATCTTCTCTAACGGCGGATCTCTTATGTATCTCATCTTGACGAGAAAATTTTTCGAATTCTTGGATTGTTATATCATCGCCTACTACCAAAGGTTTGTCGTAGGTACGAAGCGGCGGTTCAAGATGATACGTCTCAATGGTTTCGTATATTTCATGATGAAGGTTTCTAGTTGGAACTGCTCTTTTTTTAATTTAATTTTGCCGATTTCGCTTTCAGTAAAATGTGACTCGCATAAGTATAGGGTTACATCTGCGTTCTGAAGGCCACACTGAATCTTCCACAATGTACGCAAATTCGGATTCGTTGGAAATTCATGTGTACGCACATTTAAGCTACGATTAATGCAATCTGTTATCGCGCATGTCCGTCTATTACTTATAATTGGTGCTGTAATACTGACTGTACTATCACATCCAATTACATTGGGTACTGCTCCCTTTAATAAACGTCTAACGCCAAAAGCATTGATATTAAAATGTAGGCTGCATACCCTATCTGTTGTTTTTGGTTCACAGTTCTCTCCTAAATTGAGATTTATTTTCCAAATCTTGAGAATTTCGGCATCTTTTGGGAATGGGCGTAAAATTGTGTGTTTGTTGGGTAAGCAATTTTTAACACAATTTGCCATTTTGTTATCGATTAAACGATTAATGATAAAGACTTAACACGTCTTATTTAGGTGATTTTTTAAATTGTAACGATTTTTTTTTTTAATTTTGGCGATTTTTTTAAACTTTGTTAATTATTTTCCAATTTGAGCGTTTTATAAATTATATCGATTTTTTAATTTTGCGAATTATTTTAATTTTTTTTTTTGAATTTAATATATTTTTTTTTCAATTTATATAAAATATATAAAAATAAATACTAAACAATAACTCAAAAGTCTTTTTACTAACTAGGGCTCAAAATTTTATGGTAATAGGTACATGTTTATAAACAATTTATAAGAAAAACTCTTTCTATCTCCCACATGCTTATAAGTAAAAGGGTATGCATACCTGAGTAAATTATATACGCAGTTATGTTTTTTAAATGTTTATGTTTTTTTTTTTAATTTTTTTAAAGTTGTTTTTGTACCGATGATGCCAACTTTATCAAAGGAAAACGAGCGGTCATAACTCTGGATGATAAATTTAATAGAAATTTCTAACATTTAAAAAAATCACTGAAATTAGAAAAACTCAACAAAATTTTAAAAAATCGCCAAGATAAAAAAGCCAAAATTTAAAAAAATCTCCAAAGAAATTATCTGTGTACAAATGTGGTTTAAAAAATTTAAAAATTTTTTATTCCAGGTTTGCCATATAATGAATAGTAAGTAGGTACTACTTTTTCAAAAAATATTTAAAAATATATGGGAGGCTGGCATAATAAAAGTGATAAGGTATACTTAAAAAGAAATCCTGCTCAAATCAAGATTTTTTTTTGCAATTGTAAAAATGTCAACATGAAGAAAGTTAATCCATTTCTGTTTTTAATACCAAAACAAAACTATTTTTTGTACCAACATTTTTTAAAAATTTTGTGCTGATTTCATATCAGAAAAAGGATTAAGCTATAAAAAATAATTAAAATTTAACATAATATTTAAATATATTAAAAGAATTGTGCAAGAATTTAATGTCTACAATTAATACTAAAATAAACGAAAAAAACATCAAAATTACCTTTTTCTTAATTAATATTTTTAATTTTAGGTGAAACTTGACAAAAAAAACTAAAATTTCTTAAATTGTCTAAAATGTTTACAAATTCCTTTTAAAATCTCCCGTTATAAATATTTTCTTATATTTCATATAATTTTATTTCAAAAACAAAGTAATTCTTCAAAGCTTTACTCACGTATATATGTATGTATAAATATATAAAAAAAATTATACATGTACATTAGGGTGATAACTTTTTTTGGACAACATTCTCCCCAGGGGTTTTCTAATGGCAAATATTGTATTAATGATAAAAAAAACGATTTCAGTTCAATTTGGTAACAAAACCTTGCGCACCGACAGCGATTTCTAAAATGCCTTTAATATGTTTATTTTAAATTTTTTTTAATAACAATTTTTTTTAAATATGGTTTATACATATGTAAGTAAGCAAATTTGGAAGAAAACTATTCCATTGACTCGAAAACGGACTTTACTATTGATATCAGCATGCCTTAATTATATAGATGTGATGGTCAGACGTTGAGGCATCAAAAAAAGTTTTTTTTTTAACTTTGTTTGATTCAAAACTTTAACACGTTTGGTGCGGAACCTTTTTTAACGATAGCGAAAAACTAAAAACGCAGTTCTTAATATTTGTCCATGCCCTACACGATTTTGTCTGGGGAGATTTGATATTTGCAAAAAATGCAAAAAGTTATCACCCTAATGTACATAGATACGTAGTTTGCTTTAAAAAACTCTCCCTTTTCAATAAATAACTATGTTTTTTTCATAAGAAAAACTCTTTTTAAGTTATTTGCGTATGCGCATCTATAAAATTTTTTAGAGAAAATACGTTAAATTATCTAATATGTTCTCAAATCTCCTCCTCTTCTAAATATTTTGTTATATTTTATATAATTTCATTTCAAAAACAAAGTATTGCTTCAAAACTTAATGTATACCTATAAACAAACATAATATTGGCTTCTTACTCGCTATAGAAAAATATGTCTCTTTTTATAATAAAAAAAACTATCCTTTCTTTATAAGAAAATATCTCTTATACTCTTTCTCCAGCATATTAAATTTATTTATTTTCATGTTTAACTTACATCGTGTTGCTTTGGCAATTTATTTAAAGTTCTTTGTGTATGTTTACTTTAATTTTCATTTTAAACTTGCATCGTGTTGATTTGCCTCTGGAATTGTACATTTCATGAATCGATATAAATTTATTTTGTATAATCTCAACTATGTTGCAGTTAGTAACTTGTCATTACTCTATCTTCGCACCATCTTAACTGCAACAAAAGTCTGGATTGTACATCCTCTATATATTAATAATCCTTGTTCGAGTGACAATCCTAATATATACACTTTTTCTGTGTTCATACTTTACATGTTAGTAGTTTCACAACTAAAAGAGATTTTTGCAAATTAAAATATCAATGATGGGATGTTCTTACACTGTTGCTACGTTTGACGATTTATCGTCATTTTGACGATTTTTAGTACCTAAATTAATAAATGACGATTTGACGATTTTTGCTTCCAAAATGACGATTTTTTGACAAACGTTTAATATATCAGCAAAACATGTTTATTTGCTATTATTAAAAAATCAACGCATCTATTTTTGGTTTTTTATTATTTCGTTAAAATTAAAACTATTTTTTATTGAAAGTTTAGCAAAAAAGTTATTTTATGGATTCATGTTAGGTTTATTTTAATTTATTTCTGCACTTAATAAAGGTAAAGACCACTGCAAATGTAGCTAAAAACAAATGAAATTTCTCTAGAAAAAAGAACGACTTACTAACATTCAACTAACATAGTCATTTGTTTTTTACTGTTCAAAAAATTAACTACAATTGTATTATTAATAAGTACAGTAAAAAATAAACAAACATTAATTTGTTTTATTTTTTTAGATAAAAAAAAATACGGTGTAAAATGAATGTAAAATCATAATACTGTAAATTAATGTGGTTTGTTTTTCAAATGAACTACAATTGTAGTCAAAAATGAAATTTCTTCTACAAAAGACTGTTTTTTCACTTAAAAATAAAGATACTGTATTACAACTGAAACAACGACAAATATTTACAGCAGAAGTTCCCTGAGTATGTGCTTACTTTTTTCATGGTTGGCAAACACTACCTTTTTATTACAATGGCAGTTGCCTGCCACGGCCACACCACCAATGACGTTATGAACGTTTTAAAGCTACGATTCCAATAGTAGTGTGTCTTAACAGGGTTTATTTCAAAATGCTACCCATTATATTTTGTTACATCAACAAAATAACGTTATAAATCGTCGTTTCGGTATTTTAGCGTTATTTTGACTTTAACTAGTTCAAGATATTTCAAAATCAAACAGGTTAAATAGAAAACTAAAACCGTTTACATGAGAAGAAACATGTCTTTAATGGAATCGCTTTTTTTTAATTTCCATTCCGCTATTAATGTTAATACAATCGTTTCTTTGAACAGTTATTGAATGCCAACCCTGCTTTTTTAAATATTTATATTTTTATAAAATTTAATTAATGTAAGATTGACATAAAAATAAATAAAATATTTGTTAAATTAAAAAAACATCCAAGTTTTTGCGAAACAAACATCGAGTTCGAATATTCTGATTTATAAATCGAAAAATAAATCCGGTGCTTACAAAACAGGCCTAATAATAATATAAATAAAGTGTTCCAAAGTGAAACTTCAGATATTCACAATTTATATTTGAAAATGGAAAAACATGAAGCAATAAACAATATTTAAATAAAAATAAATAATAATATAAATAACAAATAAAATAATAAATTATTTTTAGCAATCCTTATTAATATTATAAAAATGACTGTTGGTTTGTTTGTTTGTGTGAGCATCACGTCCAAACGCCTGAACCGATTTTATTCAAATTTGACACATAGATAGTGGGCGGTCTGGAAGGAACTATAGGCTATATGAAATTTTTATATGATGGGCGTGTCACTTTTACGCCCACTTTTTCACTATTTTCGATATGGCTTTACCGATGCAATTGATATTTGGTACCCAGAAAGAGATGTCACAGATAAGCACTTTAAGTTATATCAAATTTAGATATTGTGGGCGTGGCACTTTTACGCCCACATCTTCAATATCTTCTATATGGCTGAACAGATTTTATTGAAATTTGGTACACAGATATTGGGATGACTCATAAGCACTATTTGCTATAATAGATTAAGACTTGGTGGGCGTGGCAGTTTTACGCCCACTTTTTGTTATCTTTTATATGGCTTAAAGGATTTTATTAAATTTTGGTACACAGATAGTGGGCAAACTGAAAAGTTATCCATCATCCCAAAAACTAGGTCTAAGGCACGCTAACAACGTAGCGGGCAACGCCCGCTAGTATTAAAATAAAAACCAAATGAAAAATATGAAATAATCAAAAATTTCACAATTTATTGTATTAAACTATGTCATCACATGTAAAGCAATTTGAAACTTTAATTCGTTAATGGAAGTCCAAATTTAATAATTAAAGAAAATATCATTGTTAAAGAATTTCTAAACTATGTAAAAGAATTTAATATTTAAAAATTGAGCTACTGAAGTGGTGTTTACAGAATTATGTAGAAGGAATTAACAGTTAAAGTGGTAAAGTGCTATCGTTAGAAAATATCATGATTTTCGAAGTTTAAATTACAGAAAAGTTTAAAAAATCGTATTATATCACACCGATAGTACATGAGCTCTTGAAATGTGAATTACATTATTATTCTTTTTTTTTATTAAAACTTTATCCCACTTGTAACAAAAATATTTTTTGTTTTGACGATTTGTTATGACGATTTTTGAAAATATAATGACGATTTTGACGATTTTTATTGGAAAATTTGACGATTTTATGCTCAACATACCTGGCAACACTGTGTTCTTAATATATTAAGTGGCAGAAATTGTTAAGTTTTGGTAAATAAACATTAGTTTGACTGCACAATACATAACGCTCATTTACTGCAATAACGTCATAATTCAAAATTTTAATTTTGTAGAAAACGAGTTTAAAGTTTTCAATTTACTACTCTCACCTTGAAGAAAAAAATAACGACATAATTTCTCTCAAGAGGTGAGTATACAAGATATCAATACGACTTTTTTTTAGAAAATATAATACGAATAATTCTGCGTCATTAACTCAAAAATCATGTTCTTGAGTTGTGACGTTCTTGAAGTAAATGAGCGACAAGTCTAGCCCCTAAATTTGATAAAATTTCTAAAAATTAAAATATATTTTTAACAAAAAAATCGTCCTTTAAAGTCAGTTTTGAAACAGAAAAAACAAGAAATTTTTAAAAATTATTGGCATAAGTATACGGTATATTAACGCCTGATAAACCATATTTCGCTAAAAACGCGTTTTCAAAAAAAAAAATATCGCTTATATCCTTATTCAAGAGAGAGGCATTCAAATGCAATTCAAAAAAATATTTAAAGGAAAAATTAGTTTACCTAAAGAGTCATTCTCTATAAAAACACCGAAAAAAATGAAAAATTGTTGCTGGACCATTTTGGATTTTGTTAAAATTTAGTGGAAATGTTCCTAAGGGTTCCCAGAACCAAAATCCAAGATTATTTAATTTTTGCACACGGCACTACCGGTTCACGCAAAATAAAAAAACTAAAAAGTCTTGTTTTTGTGCGTAGTGGTTTGAGCTGTTAAATTTTTTCTGCTAGAGATATCTACATGATGAAGGCATCGTTTTAAAGCTGAAGGATTATAGTTTCTATCAAAAATATAAAATTTGACTTAATTCATACACCCGAAAAATAACGTGGTATTGAAAATAAGCATATTTCATTGGTTTTTAGTGTTTTTCAATGAACTCCAGTGTCGGCGCTAATGAATATAAAAGCATAATAATTCTCAGATACAAATTAGACATGTCGGAGAAAAATACAAAATTAAAATTGGCTCAATCTGGCAACTCGTTATGAAAAAATCGTTACTTGAAATTTTGAAATTTTGAAAATTTGCATAATTCAGGCTACAATTTGGTCATGTTTGTTAGCAGATATAAACTTGAAAATTACAGAGTACTTACTCCCTACTTTTAACTTTATAACACTTCAAGACCCGTTTAGTTATTTTCACTCTTCTCGGATTTACAGGGTTTTTAAAGAAAAGCCTTTTTGATTTTTTTGATTTTTTTTATGTATTTTTATACTTTCCTCAATTGTTATATACAGAGAAATTAAAATAAAAACAAGTATTATGAAGTAACAAAGAATAATTATGGACTAAAAAATATATTTAATAAATTCTGTAGATTTTTTAAGTTAAAAAATTTTGCAGTGGTGGTAGAAAATAGGCACATGGTATATTTTTATCATTTAAAGTAGAAAAGTTATAGTTTAAATGTGTGTAATTAAGAATCGTGGAATAAGTTTTATTTTATTTTAATAAAGTACTTGTTCTTATAATATTCGTAGTTTCAAAGTTATCAGAAGCTGAAAACTTTCGTACTTTTAACTGACTGTGAGAAATCGGAGAGAAACTGTGGTAGTTTCAATAAATCTTTTTGACAAAAAGATTTCGATAGCATCAACATCAGAAATAGATAAAAAAAATGTTATACCAGGAATTTGGGTGGAACAAAAATCAAGCATTGCTGTAGGTGTTAGGATATAATGATCCGCAGTTCGCTGTAGACTTGCTTTCCTTACAGTCCGCTTAATTGTACCTCCTGCTCCGTCGCAAGGACTTTTGCCATGATAAGTGGCAAAAAAGTGCCACTCTGCTTCTAAGCCGAAATCGTCTTTGTGATGACATATGTTGATAAATTTTTTTTTTATTTTTGTAAAATTTTTGTAAACATAAAAAATCTACTGAATTTATTAAATATATTTTTAGTCCATAATTATTCTTTGTTACTTCATAATACTACTTGTTTTTATTTTAATTTCTCTGTATATAACAATTGAGGAAAGTAGATTAGATTATAGTGGCACTATGCACCGCGACCAGAAATTGGTATTTTGTGCTGCCAGCGAATACACCCTATAGGTTCAGGCTCCCTACGAAGCCAATTATCCTACCAGGTGAACAGTTCCAAACGTCCGATGGCGTCACTATTCGATCACCAAAATAACGCACCCTCCTGTCGGAGAGCCTCGGACATTTGCAGAGAACATGCTCAGAGGTCTCGGGTTCCAATTCACAAAACCTGCACGTATCCGTAGAGGATCGTCCCATCTTGTACAATTGATACCTAAGGCCACAGTGTCCTGTGAGGTAACCCGTTACGGTCCTTAGTTCGCCCCTCGTCATAGACAAGAGTTTCCGCGACCTCTCCCCAGAGGGAGATATAAACAGCCTCGCCTGTCGCTGCCCAGGCGATCTGGCCCAATAGGCCCCAAACTCCGACTCCCTCCATCTTCTGAGCTTCTCTCTGACATACCCATTGGGTACGCCACAGAAGGGTTCCGGGCCAATGAATTGTCGACGAGCTCCGCAGTTGGCTAGACAGTCAGCCAGTTTCCCGTGAGGAAAGTATAAAAATACATAAAAAAATCAAAAAGGCTTTTCTTTAAAAACCCTGTAAATCCGAGAGGAGTGAAAATAACTAAACGGGTCTTGAAGTGTTATAAAGTTAAAAGTAGGGAGTAAGTACTCCGTAATTTTCAAGTTTGTATCTTCTAACAAACATGACCAAATTGTAGCCTGAATTATGCAAATTTTCAAAATTTCAAGTAACGATTTTTTCATAACGAGTTGCCAGATTTAGCCAATTTTAATTTTGTATTTTTCTCCGACATGTCTAATTTGTATCTGAGAATTATTATGCTTTTATATTCATTAGCGCCGATACTGGAGTTCATTGAAAAACACTAAAAACCAATGAAATATGCTTATTTTCAATACCACGTTATTTTTCGGGTGTATGAATTAAGTCAAATTTTATATTTTTGATAGAAACTATAATCCTTCAGCTTTAAATCGATGCCTTCATCATGTAGATATCTCTAGCAGAAAAAATTTGACAGCTCAAACCACTACGCACAAAAACAAGACTTTTTAGTTTTTTTATTTTGCGTGAACCGGTAGTGCCGTGTGCAAAAATTAAATAATCTTGGATTTTGGGTTTTCAGACCCTAAATATCATTTCCAGTTAGTTTGAGTAAAATCTAAGATATGCCAGCTTTGCCGATTTGGTGATTTCATACAGAATAACTCTAAATGTTCTTTAATAAAAAGAAAATCAATCAATTTACGGATAATACACACACAAAATGTATTTAGATATTTATTGATATTTGTGTTTTTTGTTTTTTTTTTTTTTTGTATTTATTTAAATAATTTTATAATAATTTCTTATGCCTGTAGTTACGTTTAAGAATAAGTCAATATATTTAAATAATGTTCACTACTTTACTGTAACATTTTTTATGTTTTCAATGCATTTTGTTGACTTAATTATTAATTACAAATAAATATATAATGTATAATGTATAATAGTTACTGCTATAATATTTTATAAATTTAAATTATTTTTAAATGGAAATACATTTTTTTAATTCATTCATATATAATATGTACACAAAATATAAATTCTATTTTAAAGATATTTGAATCTTGAATAATTAAGTAATTTTAAATAATTAAACAAATACTTAAACAAATACTTAAACTAGCCTCACACTAAATTTTATGTCTTTTAATTGTAATAATCATAATAATAAAAAAAAGTAATAAAAAATTTATCTAATTTTAATAATTCAATCATCTTTATGTCTTACCCAATAAATTAAATACCTTTTTTTCTTTTCTAAATCTTAATCTTAGTACCATTCAAATTGTTTTAAATTCATATTATTTACAGGGGAGGGGAAAAAATGTTTATTTCTTAGTTTTTGTGTGCTGAGAAGAAGGTGGTAAATACTTTTTTCACATTTGTGGTCGTGTCCAAAGTTCACTTAAATCTTTTGGTCTTAATTTTCCAATATCTGTAATTTATTTTTTTGTTAATTAAAAGTTTTTTAGAAATATAAAAATTCAGTTTTAACTCACCTAATTGTCCTGGTTTTGGTGAGGGCCATACTATATCAAATCTGGGTTGTACAGCTAAGCCACTACTTTGTGATGGTCTTAATGATGTACTACTGTAATTGAGATTTGGAAAAAAAAGTTTTTAGTATTTGCATTGAAATTTTGATTATATATATTGAGTTTACCTATAGGGATGTTTAAGACAACCATAAACTTCACGATAGCGCCCATATAATGTGCCATAGGACACACCCAATATTCTAGCAGCTTTTTTCATTTCAAGTCTTTTATTTTTAATGGCATCAAGAACCTGAAAAGGAATGAAGAATTTGATTATTATTTAAAATTTTAGAAATTTGTTAAAAGATAAAACTCCGAATTTGGAAATATAGTTGACTTCAGTGAGCTAAGCCTTTTTTTGGATATATCATTTTTTAAATTAAAAAAAAAAATTTAAATGTTTGTGTCATCCCGACAACTACTTTAAGCCACTTAACCCAATAATGACTGACCCCAATGTCCAATATCGAGAAAATTTAGACACATTCAATATTTAGGGTTTTTAAAAGTTATTTGAAATATATATATTTTTTTTTGGATTTCCCATTATTGGGACTTATGAACTAAACACTGCTATCAAATAATTCGACTATGTTTTTTGAATAAAATATATTTTTTTATATGATTTTCCACGTAAAACTCTAAATTTTTACTTGGAAATAATCTATATTTCAAGCAAAGGTATTTTATAAAATTGTAAAATGAGCATTTTAATGGTCGTGTCACGAAATCATACCTGTAACCCAGGTGAAATGACCTAAACAACACCTGCGACTATTCGCTAACAAGAAAGTTTTCCGATCTTTTACATTTTAGTCCAATTTTTCCGACTATGGTAATTTGCAGACCTTTAAACCGCTAATTAACCCCCAACAGTGGAGTACCCTTTATTTTGCTTCACGGGGCGTGGGGAAGGGGGGAGGGAGAGGAAAAATATTAGATAGTTTTAAATATCGAAACGTAACATTTTCTACATAAATATTCAAAAATTGCTTTTTGGGCGATTCCTAGAAATTTTATCGAAATTCGGATATAAGATCAGTAAACAAAAAACTGATAAGATATGTAACGGGACATATTCAAGGTAAAAATGGATTTCGAAGTTGAAGTTGTAAAAATTATTACTTGAGCCAGAGTACACACTAAAATTTTTTTATATAAATAGAACATTTTTGGTCTTCAAAGTTTAGTAACGTCATGATGGTTGTTAGGAAAAGACCTAACCACGTGGTTGATTACTAAGAAGACTAGAATGGAGCAAAATTGATTATTAATAGGTTTTTTTTTTAAAGTTCTGCCTATTATGGAGGCTCTAACTTTTCTAAAACTTCGGGTTCTGATGAGATCTTTAGCCAGATCGAAATACTAGTATCAATCTAGCTAATATGTTTGATTTGCTTTATTTTTGTAAATATATGGAGGTTGAAAGCTCGTTATAAATTGAAAATAACATAAAAATAATCTCGATGTATATAAAAACAAAAAACTAATATAACTGTTGACCGAAACTTTTTTGTATTAAATAACAATTTGTATATCATTTGATACCAAATATGTATCATACGTATAGTGTTTCTTGAAAAAAAAAACATTAAAATTGGGATATTTTTTACCCCATATTTTAACACTTGAACGTGAATTTGGCAATAAAAAGATACCCATTCTTATTAATTTTCTAATATCTAACACTTATCCAAATTTTATGGCAATCGGAGCACATCAATCGTAGTTATTACTAGGGCAACCAAAAATAAACTAGAGCTTATTTTTTATTTGAAAATATAGAATTATTTAGACTAAATACAAGTTCTGATTTTGGAATTATGAAAATGTTAAGTTATATTTGTTAGAGCTTTTTTAGCTTATTTTTTGATATTAGCTTATTTTAGCTTATTTTGTAAATATCAGCTACTTTTTGACTTTTTTTCTTTAAAAAAGCTTTTTGTTATCAATCGATATTGTAGTATTGAAGTACTTTTTTTTTTGGTTGAAAATTTAATTTTACATGTTGTTAGTTAAAAAAAAAAAAATATTTTGATAAACCAATTTGAACTTTGAAGCTTAGGTAAAACAACTTTGTTTGACTGACGAAGTTCCAAGGAACAAATTTTATATAAATTGTATTTGTAGTAAAATTTTTAATAAAAAGTTAAGACCGGCTTATTTTTATATTTAAACTGCTTATTTTTACGTTTTTTTAGCTTTCTTTAAGCGCTTAAAACTGTGTTTTTACAGCTGTTTTTTGGTTCCCCTAGTTATTACCTTTGTTTTTTTAATTTTTTTTATCAATTATTATTTGACTGTATTCAGAATGTCCAAAATCGTAAGCCTAAACGTGTTAAACGGTTTTTTATTTTAAAAAACCGAACCGGTTTCGAATATTTTGCATTTTCGAATATTCGAGAAACCGTTTTTTTTTTTGGGTCGGTTCACCGGTTATTTTATTTTAACAGTGTATTTTACTTGAAAAACCAGCAAACCTTTAAAAATGAGTTATTTGTATACGATACTAAAAATTTGAATTTGTTTTTAAATTTTTCGCCATTTTACACCATCATAAAAGGGACAAACAAAAATATATCATTTGAAAGTTTGCATTTGCCTTTAAATACTTATGCATTTTATTTAAACTTTCTAAAATTAGTGTTGGGAGAGGAAACCGCCTCGCTAGTGACTTCCACGGGGATTTTGAATAAAGACACACACAATTCCAAACAAAAATACAATTTATTTAAAATTCTTGTTTCTTATATTAAAATTTAACAATTTAATTAGATAAATTCAAGCTAGCTATTTATAGAAATTAAACTTACTTTTTGGTATGGAAATTAATTAAAATTAATATAATCTTCAATATTAACAACAAGTCTCCACGCCATGCCAAGCTAAATATAATTTTTATAATAAAATGGCGCAGTTTAACTAACGCACGCAGCGTCTACTCCGAAAAATATAATTTGACATTTAGAAATAAAATAATAAACACATCTCATTAGAAAATTAGCAAACAGGACTATTTTCTATCGATTTTGCCAGTGTCGGCAACAATTAGTTTTCCCTTTTTTCGATATCATAAAAAACATATTTTTTGAGTATTGAATTAATTTGGCATATTTTATTTTTTTCGACTTTCATGATTAATAAAAGCGGCCTTTCGAAATATTTATTAAAAATTTTATTTTATTAAAGAGCGTTTGGGATTTCTTAATACACGTGAAGTTTTCATTTTAATTAAGCTCAAAATAAAACTCAATTTCAAACCAAGCCCCATTTAAATTGTATAATAAATTAATTTTAATGCATATACAGAGGGAATTTAAGGGTTAAATTATTACGCTTGTCGTTAGTAAAATTTGCCAAAATAATTTGATTTTGTATTTCGAAAAAAAACAATTTAATTTTTTATTTTTATACCCTCCATCCCATAGTGCAGGAGGGTATATTCACTTTGTCAAATGTTTGTAATTCTTTTAAAAAAATTCTGGGACCCCATAAACTATATATATTCTTGATCAGCATGGATAGAGAAGTCGATATAGCCATGTCCGTCTGTCCGTCTGTCCGTCTGTCCGTCCGTCTGTCTGTGGAAACACAAAATACTCCTCCAATACAGAAGAGGTACTGCTAATTTTCAGTCAAATTGTTTGTTGATATCATGAGCAGTTTTCTAGTGAAAATGATCAAAATCGGTTAACGCGTTCAAAAGTTATGAGTGAAAATGTGGGAAGACCTCTCAAATTTTTTTTTTTTATTTCATCATACATACATACATACGTACATTCAATGCTTATACACAAGAATATACGCAAGCAGGGATGGCTGTCAATATCGCTGAATTACCGTCCTGATTCTAACACCTTTCAACTGACTATCGTTATCGCTTAAATACCGTTACCGATATTCTTGAAATACCGTTATCCGTAAAATACCGTTACCTTAAAATACCGTTACCGAAATAATCTAACAAGATCTGAACAAAAAAACTTCTGTAAATAGATATATTTTCCCAAAGTGTGATCATAAACTAGACAGTCATTTAAACTCGGGCATAATGCGGTTAAAAATTGTGGTGTGCATTAACATTACCTGAATAATTAAAATAACGTTATCCTTAAAATGCCGTTAGCAAAATAATTGAAAAATCTTTTTCCCTAAAATAAAGTTACCGAAATATCTAAAATATCGTTACCGCTAAAATACCGTTAGCGAAATAAATAAAATACCGTTAACGCTAAAATACCGTTAACGCTAAAATCCCGTTACCGAAATAACTGAAGTATAGTTTCCCCTAAAATACCGTTACCGAAATAAAAGAAAATAGCGTTACTACAACCAATAACCACATAGAATCGGTTACCATCCATGGTCATGATCAACACTTAAAAACAAAAAAAAACCCACAAAATATTGTTGTTGTTTTTTTGTTTTGTTTTGTAATACAGTATGTATGTACGGCCCTATGCTCCTTATAGGAGCGACGGGAATTATATATATATGTATGTACGTATGAATTAGTAGCAATCGCATGCAGAGTTGCCAGGTTTGACGATTTGTCGTCATTTTGATGATATTTAATACCCAAAATAACTAAATGACTATTTGACGACTTTTGCTTCCAAAATGACGATTTTTTGACAATAATTTAATATGTCAGCAAGATCTACTTATTTATCATTCTCATAAAATCGCCGGCTCGATTATTAAATTTATATTATTTCGTTAAAAATTGAAAGCAAAAACATTGTTTTTTGATCGATAGCTAGCTTTTATATGCTAATATGATGTGAAATACAATTTTGCAAAAATGCAAATCCTAGAATTGAATAAAACTTAATCCAAACCGCATTTATTTTTTAATAAATTCATTACGGGTTTAGCTTAATTTAGTTTCTGTGTTTATATGTTTAGAACATTTCTTTAAATTTTTATAAAATTTAATTGGAGTTAGATTTAAATAAAAATAAAAAATTTTCATGTTAAAACACAAGGCATGGACTTTTTTTGCGAAACAAACAGATCTCTAGCCCGAATATATTTCATGTTGAAAGATGATATATATACAACTTTAAATGAAACAAAATAAATCCAAAAATAAATCCGGTGCTTAAAAAACAGGCCTAATAATATAAATAAAGTGCCAAAATTTAATAATTAAAAATATAACATTAAGTTTGTTCGATAACACAAAAATTTGTACAAGTTTTTACTGGAAGGTGTTCGTTTAGACAAATACGCAGTAAAAACTGGTAAAAAGAGAGAGTAAAGTGACAGTTTGATGCCAAAGAACTTACAAGTTTTTACTGGATATATTTTTGCCAGAAAGAATTTGTAAGATGAAAAAAACATATGACTAAAAAATAAAAAAATATGCTTGTATTTTTAGTAAACAAAAATTAAATTAAATTTTAATTGTTTATGGATTGAAAGTGAAAATGATAAAATAATTAACTATGGAAGAAGTTAAAAAACATTTAAATTATTTTTGGTCGATAATTTCAATTAACTTTTTCCTTTTCCATAATGACCAGTTGATTTTTTTTTAATATTTAAAACAAGCTATTTTATCTAATTTAATAATTCCTACAAATTTTCTGTTCGTTTACTTTTTTGTAAATTTGTCTTACTATTTGTAATTTTGTTACTGAGTAGTTTTTACTGAACTTTACAGGGAAAGTAATCGAACAGACTTATTGTTAAAAAATTTCCAAACTTTGTAAAAGAATTTAATATTTAAAAAGTTGTGCCACTGAAATGTTGTTCACAGAATTATGCAGATATAAGTGTTTAACAGTTCAAGTGGTAAAATTAGTTTGATTTAAAGTTGTATTTATTTGATCTTTCAACATTATATTTTTGTTATTTTATTAATTAATAATCATATAATTACAAGTTATATACTATTACCCTAACCGAGCACTAGCTACTATGGCCTTCGGCGCGTTGTAGCGAAAACAGATCAGTGCCTCTGGTGGGAATCGAACCCACGACCCCCGCACTGATAAGCCAGCACGCTACCAACTAGCCTACTGGGGCACACTGTTTCAACATTTTATAAATATGAATATCGTTGTAAAATATAATGATTTTCGAAGTTTAAACCAAAGAGAAGTGTCAAATATCGTGTTATATTACAACGATAACACGTTAACATTTGAAATGTGAATAACATTATTGTATTTTATTTTTTATTAAAACTTTGTCCCTCTTCTAACAAATATATTTTATTTTGACGATTTTTCAAAATATGATGACGATTTTGACGATTTTTTCTAGAAAGTTTGTCGTTTTTATGCTTTGCAAACCTGGCAACACTGGTTATAAGTGCAAATGCGAGAAGCCCTCGAAAAATTGTTAAGCTAATTTATAAAGTATGCTTTTGTTTTCCATATACCAGGCTTGCCATATACCTTTTTTTGTTAACCCCAACAAATCAAAAAATCACCAATAAGAAAAAGGTAGAACAAAATAGTTTAGTTAAAATTCTTTATTTATTTGACTGCATTAACCGGAGTTGCCAGACACATTAATCGTTATCAGATCAAAAAAATATCCAGGAACAAAATCCCCGAATCCAACAATGTAAATTCATAACTTTTTTTCGTACACTATTTTTACTTATTTTCATTCTCAACCTTTAATAAATTTGCAAGGAAACTCTTACATTCTAATTACATTTATTAAAAACCCCATTCAATTTAAAGGACATTCACTTTCAGAACTTTTTTATTTAAGACATATAAGGTGCATACTTCATCTTAAAATCTTTTGATTATATGCATTTGTTTTCCTTAAAAGCCCTAATTTTTATTTGATACATACAAAAATAATCTAAATTAAAGTATTGATGTGTAAAAACCAATCGAATTTTGGGAAAATTTCTTAGGGTTCTTATTCTAGGAGTCGTAAACGAGAATTGCACAAGCAACTGAGCTGAAAAACAATAATTTGAAATACCAGTTTCTTTAATTTTTTGTATCTCGAAAACACTCGAAAGATTTTCTTTTATAATTTTTGACAAACTTAGTTTCATCACACTTTCCGTTTTACTTATGTGATGTATAGTATAAACACATGTGTTGTAATGTAAACTGGCATTTCATAATTATTTCATTATGTATGTCTCCGCAAGTGTATTTTTGTTCCCTTAAATTTATCTAAAATTCTGATTATTTGAAACTGTTTTTATGCGTTTGTATTCATTGCATCTCTTCTAACGATCCAAAAATATATTTTAGTAACCCTTATTTCTTTCATTATTATATAGGCAAAGAGACAAACAACAGGCGAATTTTACAACAGTTTTTTTAACATCATAAGGAACTATACAAATATATATATTTTTCACTACACGTTCTTCTTTAGGTAATCAGAATAACCTTTGAATACCCACTGCAGAGTTTCAGATTCATTTTAGTAAACTTTAATTAAACATTTTTTTCTTCTGAAACATCCCAAAGACATTAATCAATCAGTCATATTTTGTTTTACTTATAAAAACAACATTATTTTTGTTATTTTTACAAAGAATATAGATATTAATATTGTTTGCACTTTCCCTGGTTTATAAAAACACCGAGATGGAGGGTATCCAAAAATTCGTCACAGCCGAATTTAATCTTTTTTAATACCAAATTCGGCACATCGGACTTTAATGCTTCCACTTGTTTATGCTGCAACTTGAAAAGAAGCAATAAATTTCTGAATTTTAGAAATTTTTTAGTACTTTTTTTGGTACTTGTACTAACAGTAAAAAGCCATTAAAAATTTTTGCTAAAACTACTAAAACTTAGTTCAATATGACGTTGCAAGAAAAACTTGTTAAAATTATAAGCTTTTTTTCTAAGCATTATTTAAGTAATAATAGCAACAAAAAATATGTTAAATCTACAAAAATTTTGTTATATTTGAGCTAAATTTTAGTTAATTACAAGTAATTGGTAGACAATAAAAAATTACAAAAAAAAAATTTAAATTTTCAATGTTTTCTTCGATTTTTTTTTTTGCGAATAAAAATCAGCCCTTCTGAAATAGCAGTTTAGATTTTTTTTTTAGCAAATATTTTTGCTGATTTTAGCACAATATATTGTAATTTCCATTCAACTATATTTAAGATAAATATAACAACATTTTTTGATATCACGGTTATTGTCTGCTGTTTTTTATTAATAAATATTTAGACAACTTTTATTTGCTGATTTTAGCAGAGTAAATTGCTATTTTAATTTAACTAAAATTCAACTGCAATATGGTTAAAATTTTGTATATTTAACTGCTTTTATTTTTTATGTTCTAATCTTATTAATAATTATCAACAAAATCTGCTAATTTTATCAGTTTTTTTCTGCAAGGTAATTTGTAACTATTTTTAAGCAGCTTTTTCTGCTATTTTTAAAGGTTTTTTTCTATGATTATAACACTGTGTAAATTTCTTTATTGCTTAATAAAAATTTTAACTTACAAAATGTTATAAATTCATAAAACAAACAAAAATAATGGTATTTTCATAAATATTTGTTTTGCTCTGTAACGACTCTATTAATTTCGTTTGGGGGGGGGGGGGGGGGGGTGCCCGGTGGCCCTGCCCCTAGGAAGGGTGTGAATTTTACACCAACATTTTCATAATGTAGTTTATCCGTTCGCTACCTGTATGTGAAAATCAATGCATCTCTTACATGGCTTTAGCTAAATTTTTTTTAAGATGGCTCTTTTTGGTTATTTAAATACCCAGTAGTAATATTATGGGTTCCTAATATAATCTACGAGCTTCAAAGACCGAACTTGGTTACCGGTACTTTTATATATCGAAATGTATTATGATGGTAAATTAATTATTTTTTAAGGAAACTCTTCTTTTAATAATTGTTTTTTTTTTTTATTAATTAATAATCATTAGTGTCCGACCGAACAGTTCGGTCAGTCTGTATTCGCTATTTTAAAGCATTATGGACAAATTTGGCGGATGGAAAAATATTTATTGGACTGATTAGATGCTATTTTGAGTCTCAAATTTGAAGAAAAGTCTGTAGTTAAGCAATGAATTCACTGTTTGGCTTTAGAAAGTTCGGCCAAATCGAAAATAGTTCGGCGGCCGAACTTTTAACTTTATAGCTAAACTTTGGCTTTTCTCCTAAATTTTATACACAAAATCGAATTAAATCGGCTCAGCAAACATGTTTCCAATACCAAAATTTGTCATCGTTGCCTCTAGATATCAAAAAACCGACAAAATATAGTTTTTTGGCCGAACTGTTCGGTCGGACACTAATAATCATATAATTACAAATTATATACTATTACCCTAACCGACCACTAGCTTCTATGGCTTACGGCTCGTTGTAGCTAAAACATACCAGTGCCTCTGGTGGGAATCGAACCCACGACCCCCGCACTGATAAGCCAGCACGCTACCAATTAGCCTACCGGGGCGCACAAAAAATAATTTAGTTTATCTTTTTAATTGGATGTTTTTGTGAATTCAAGCTTCAAGAAATTGCATAGGTCATGAAACGATAAACGTCTTTCTTTTAACACTTCTGTCCCGTTTAAATTTATTGGATCAAAATGACCCAATTTTAAAATCATAAAAAAATCATAATATAAATTGTTTGTACTTAATTTTGTTTTCACAATTACAAATTTAGGTAAAAAAACAAGTAACATCAAAAAGAAAATATAAAGGCTGGAAACGAAAATTTTTTTCCATTTTCAAATTCGGATTGTGCAAAAGTTATAATCGATTGGGATAAAATCTAAATTTTCTTAGATTCTCTGACGTGTAATATTGATTACGGTGAAAACCTTATAGGTCCTGAAATTTATCCTTTTTTTGGCAACAAGAAACATAAAAATGGAGAAAATTGAATTTGGACAGTTTTTTTTTTTGAAATAGGATATTTTTAACAGATTTATTAAAGGAAGAATGTAAATCGATGAAATAAAAAAGGTGTTATAAATTATATTAGGGATATGTGATAGTTTTATAAAAAATGGAAAATTAATACAGAACTACTTTGCTGCTACATTATTTGGCTGGTTGTGAGAAAACTTTTTCATGCTAAAATTTAAAGTTTTAAATCCAGTTTTAGCATAAAATTTTAAGGCGAGTTTTCAGACACACAATAATGTACATGTTTATTAAAACTGAGATAATATTGATTATATAATATATATCAAATATAGATTTGATAATATATACCAAATCTATGGAGTTAGTAAAATTGTCAGGAATAGGAAATGAAAATTGGGTATTTCAATTAGTCATAATTATGAAGTCCCCTTTAAACTGACAATAAAACCGATGTTTAATTAAAAATTATACTGTTTCCTGAAGTTAAGTTTTACATTGCTAACTTTGTAACGGTTGCTTATAAAATATGTCGGACGAAATCTGTGTTTACCAACTATATTGGAGGTGTTGTCGATTCAAAGCCCTAAATGAGTTAAAACAATATTTTCGACGTAAAAATTATCACTTAAAAAGTTTATAAAATCTTAAACCATATTTAATTGAAAAGTGTTTACGAGTGCAAGTTATAATCTGGTAAAAACTCGTCACTGTTCTGTGCGTTAAGATAATAATGGAATGGGGTCATTCATGTAGGATAATGCAAAAATTCACCAAAATGTCATCTATTACCCATGCCGTGCTGAAACACCAATAATGCAAAATTTTTATAAAAAATAGCATCTGAATTACTGAATTTTCTGAAAATTACCAAAAATCTGTTATTGGTAAAATAAATTGATCAGAAAATTTAAATTAGAATTGAGTTTCACAGCGAAAATAAGAAAAATCGCCACATTTCGAAACGAATCGTAAAAAAACGCATGTGCAAAGACTTTAGAGTATTGTTTTCATGATATGATATCAGATCTGTTTCTATTGTTTATTTTATTTATAAGATCAAACTGACATTTGCTCTATAAGAATAATTTAAAGTATCAAATTTTAACTTTGTTGTTTGAAATTGGGTCATTTTGACCCAAACTGGACCGTAGTGTTAACCTCATTTAAACAAAGATTTTATAAAAACCCAAAAGGTAAATTCAATGAATTAACCCATACTCCCAAAAAAAATATTTTAAATTTCAGACGCAATTTAGGATGAAATTGAGATATCAAACTGTGTTTTACTTTTTGATAGATATTTGCTTTAACAACAAATAAAAATTATAATTTAAAAAAATCTTAGCCCGTTAAGTACAAACAAAGTGTTCAAGTTTGAATTTAATTTGCGAATACCTCCGCCAGGGGGCGCTATAAGTGTACAAAAACTTCAAAAAGCTTATTGAGACACCGTTACATTAAATTTCGTCAAAAAAAAATCTCACGGGATCGTTGAGTGGTATACATCGTTTTAATAGGTTAAGTCAAAATAAAAGGATATTTCAATTTTAAGTTAGCATTGACTCAAATATTTTAAAAATGTTTTATCAATCAATGGTATACATTTTTTTTATTTCCTTAAATACTTTAAATCTTTGTAGAAATAAATAAAATGTTCCTAAATCTTAGACATGTTTCAAACAAAAACGTATTAATTTGTCAAATCATATTTTAACCCTTAAACGTGAGATTGGACAGCTACAAAAAAAATATATATCTCTTATTTTTTTTTTGTTTTCCTAATTTACAAGATCATTAAAATCTGCTAGTCCAAGACGGAATACATTCCTTGTAAATCATTTACTCACCCTTCTTGTGAATGGTTCCTCCCAAAATTGTGGCCGTCTACCCTTGGCCAAATAATCATCCATTTTAATAACATCCTGCCATTGTGACATTTCTTCAGTTGTCAAGCGTAATTCAGCTTCGCTAAATTCTTCCATTTTTATATCAACATAATCATCCGGATGATGCCCATTGGAGGCCGAAGAGGAGGATGTTGGTATAGAAGCCGTGGGAGCATGTATATAATCGTGTGTCATTAAGATGCCATGTTCATTGATCAAATAACCTTCGGGTACATATTTGCCATAATGATGTAAGGGTGGTGGTGGAGGATGACCATGATGAGAATGTGACGAGTGATGTGGATGATGATGAGAGTGATGATGATGGTAATGCTGTTGGGAATGAGATGATGATGACGATGATGATTTATGAGCTACACTTGTTGAGGGCGAAGATGAAGTGGAATTAGCAGATGAAGATGAATTCGTCGTAGTTGAAGTTGTATGAGTTGTGGTCGGTGTAGACGTTTTGTCCTTTGCATGTTGTACTGTTTCAATTTCTTCTACTGTTTGCGGTACTGTTGTTGAGTCTTCTGTTTCCAATTCATCACCATTTTCAGTTGTTTCTGTTGGGGTTTCCTCTTTGGAATTTTTACGTTGTAGTGCTTTCATTTTAGGATGTTCTGGTGTTGATTCTTTAGAACGCTTTTCAGATGATCCTTTATTAAGTGAATCTTCGGTATCATCTGGTAATATTTTAATATCAACTGGTTCCTCTGCCTCCTCTTCATCGGCATGATCTAAAGGATCTTCTTTTGTTTCATTTTCATGTTCCAATGAACTGGTTATCCATTCTGGTTCTGTAGCCGATTCATCATCCATTTGATCATCTTGTTGGTGCTGTTGTCTTGAGGGTCTGTACCGTAAACGTTGTTTTTGTTGTTGGATATGTTGTTGATAAACAACCGATGCTGCTGAAGGGGAATTTGGTCTGGAATGTTCGTGTGATGTGGCATGATGATTATGTTCATCGTTATAATGAGATCCTTCGATATATGCATGATCACCTGCATCAGCATAATGACCCAATTTACGGCTAAAATAAATTTAATACACGATTTAAGTACAATTTTCAAAATCTTTAAATGCGTTGTTCACTTACACATTGAATACGTCATAGGCATCATCTAATGGTGGTCGTCCTCGTTTACGTTTTGGTCCCAAATAGGAATCAACTGGTGAACCAGCTGCTGCTACTATTGATACAGCTGATGTGGGTATGGGTGTTAGTGTGGGCATGCGTGTTGTTATGGCTAAATGTTTGGGTGATGGTGTTTTCTGTTCACGTTCCGACCCTGGTGTATGAGATCTTTGTTGTCTCTCATTACCATATCTATCATAATTATGGATGTCACGATTTCGTGACATTGTTGGTGAATGAAATTCAGTTTGGGGTGTCGGTGGTGGTGGACCATCTTCATCATCACGCCATGTTACCTCGGCAAGTCCTTTTATTTTGAGATCATCTGCTGTTTTAAGTAAAGATGCCAAATTGGCCTAAACAAGTAAAGAAATTAAAAACAATATTAATATTTTACACTTGCACCGATATTCCAGATGCCCACTTACATGTTCCACATTTATTTCGCCCTTATACATAAATTCAATTAAACATTTGATATCGGCAAATGTTACATCTTTCATAATAATTATCGGATCTCGTTCACTGGCATAATTTGTTAGGACCGTATCGAAAAATGTACTACAAGCACATAGCACCACTCTATGGGCTCTTATCAACTGACCCTCACAGGCCAAAGTAACATCACAAAAACAACCACGATCCAATAGTTGCGAAAACATGGTCTGTAGATTACTGTGGTGGTATTTCCACCGCAAACAATATTGTTGCGGTAACATATTGAACAATTATGTTGAACTAAAATTAAAAGAAAGTTAAAGAAAATGCATTAAATTATTGTTTTTTTAACATTTATCTACAATACTATAAATCATATTTATTAAAAAGAAGAATTTTTTTAGTTTGGCGCTTTAAGGAAGTACCCTTAAAGAGCTTTCTGTAAAAGTTCAACCCTCTTCAACCGGCAAGCCAGCTTCCAGGCGTAGTATATTAAGTTGACCTTTAATGAGCCAAATGAGTTTTTTGTAATAAGTAATTAGGTTATTTCGATAGAAAACCAAATTTATTTGGGAAGAAATTGTTAGTGAGCAGTGCACGGTTCGGAACCGAGAAAGTATTAAAAATTAAATTTAATAAAATAAATATTGTTAACTAAATAATGTTTAAAAAAAAACATAAATATGCATATTAATGTTGATTATAAAATGTTGGTAGTAAAAACAAAGTATGATTGAAGCTTAAGCTTTTAAAAAAGCGTTTATTTTGGCCCAAAGACATAAAGAGTTCCAATATGATGCATGTACTCCTTTACATCGTCTTAACTTTAAAACTTATAGACAGATTTTTATGAAATTTTGCAGAAAGAATATATTTAGTAGTATTAGGAAAGCTTTTAAGTTTTATCAATATATATTAAAGTTAAGGTGCGTTTTCGCTCAATTTCGAGATTTTTGACAAACGAAAATCGCCATATCTTATAAAGCACAAAAATGTTTAAACTTTTGACTGTAGTCATATCTTCGTAAGAGGAATAAATTATGCCTAAATATATTAATTTTTGAGGATAAGTTTTTAAAATTTATTCTATTCGTATTTTGACCCATATAGCCCAATGTAGGCAATGAAAAAAAAATTTGAAAGGAGTGTAAGAAATTCATTGCAAAAAGCTTAGGCCGCACACTGGGTCGAAATCATTGATCTAGCGGCGCTTAAGTCAAAAATTAAATCTTTAAAATCGTTTAATGTTTTGCATTGTATCGATTACCGATACTTTTCTGAGAAACTCTGCGTTTTTACTTTTATTTTGCTTTCAATATTCGCTCAGCTGTTAAAGTTTGCTGCAGCAAGTGCATTTTAGGAATTTGGCGCCTAATTACTCAGTGCGTGTTTCTTGTCACCTTTAAGTCAATTGTTTATCAATTTTGAGCCTAAAAGTTGTAATTGAAAGACAAAGGTATGTATTAACTAAAAAATAAATGTTTGTGACCTGTGTGTATCTAGTTTAGTAGTAGTGAATTGTAGAAGTTGGAATTTGTGATAGGGCGTTTAAAGTGTTATATACTATTGTTTCATGGAGTGCAACTTTTGGCGTTCGATCGTGTTCGGTCCAATTCTTTTTTTGTTTATTAATTTGGATTATTGTTGTTGTGAATCGTCCAATATGGCATGCCAGTTCGCGCAATGTATTTGGTTAATTAATTTTTTAGGCACAATGAATGTTTCCAAACGCACACTTTTCTTAATTTGGCACAATGAAAACATCCCAACTAGAAAATTTTCGGCTGTGGAGGACCACGTATTTAACAATATAATAGACAAAACAAAGTATGCTGAGGAACAGTGCCAAGAAATAAAAAGAAAGTTGCGGAGCTTTATAAGCAAATTAGTTGAGAAGTGGAAGAGTTGCCACAGAACATTATCTTATTTTGAAGAACGTAACAAAAAATGGTTGGACAGTGAAATAATATTAGTTGAGCCGATAAGTACCACTTCTTTTGGACGACCTGCAAAGGATTTCACAGAATGTACCTCTAAAACCCAAGTCAAAAAAGTTTCACAGCTTGTAAATAAAACTTCTTCCCATGAACTTATGGTAGCGACGCGCGTAAGTTTACACAAAGCAGGAAAGAGAAAAGCTTCAGATGTGGTGTCCATGGTACATTCTGATACCGAGGTCGCAGCAAAAATTCAAAAAACCATTACTTCTACGGAAAAAAATTCTATTCCATACAGCCCTGATGAAGCTTTAGCTCTTTACGTGGACGGGGATTTCACAAAACACTCGTATAAATTAATGCAATCTGGTGCAAAAATAAGAAACTCAAACATATATCCAACATATGATGCATTGTTATTAGCAAAAAAGAAGTGCTATCCCGTCGGAGTCCAAATAACCGACACATCTGCTGAAGTGCCCCTACAGACCTTGGTTGATCATACTGTTACAAGGATCGTTGAATCACAGAAGGAAATTTTCGTCAACCTCAATGAAGACATCATTACTGCTATATACAAGTGGGGATGTGATGACAGCAGTGGACATTCCACTTACAGGCAAAGCTTTTCTGACCCTGAATCGAACAGAAATGATGAAGCTTTATTTGCAGTGTGCATTGTGCCACTACAAGTCAAAATGGGAAGCGTTATTCTATGGGAGAATTCTCGGCCTTCTTCTACTCGGTTTTGTAGACCAATTAAATTGATTTATGAAAAAGAAACTTCTAACTTAGTCAGAACTGAAATTGAAAGAGTAAAACAGCAAATATCTGAAATTATTCCAACACAGTTGAGTCGTTTCAAATTCATCACCAATTTCACCTGACAATGATCGATGGAAAAGTTTTTAGTGTGATTGCAGAATCCTCGTCACAAACATGTGGCATTTGTGGAGCAACACCAAAAGTTATGAATGACTTAAATTCTATTAAAAATCTACCACCTAATACTAATATGTATGAGTATGGCTTGTCAACATTACATACTTGGATAAGATGTTTTGAATGCATTTTACATATTGCATATAGATTGCCAATTCAAAAGTGGCAAGTTCGTAGCACTGATAAATCAGTTGTACAACAAACTAAGCTGGATATACAAGAAAAGTTAAGAAATGAGATGTGTTTACTAGTTGATATACCTAAACCTGGTTCGGGAAATACCAATAGCTGAAATACAGCTAGACGTTTTTTCCAACAACCAAAATTGGCTGCACTTTTAACTGGAATCAGTGAGGAACTAATCAGTAGATTTAGTGTTATTTTACGAACTATGGCTTGTGGGTATAAAGTTAATACACATGCTTTCAAAATATATTCCTTTGAAACAGCGCAAATATTTGTAGAAAAATACCCATGGTTCTATATGCCATCTTCCGTTCACAAAATTTTAATCCACGGTGCTGACATCATAAATAATGTCTCGCTCCCAATTGGCATGATGTCAGAAGAAGCACAGGAAGCCCGAAATAAAGATTTAAGGAATTTTAGAGAGCACCACACACGCAAAAATTCAAGAAAAAACACAATGGAGGATTTAATTCACTCACTTCTTTTCTCTTCTGATCCTCTCATATCCTCGCTCTCCAAACAACCATCTAGCTACTCCCGAAATAATATAGAAATAGGCAGTGATGTACTAAATTTGCTTTCAGAGCCAATTATACAAGATGACGCTGTTGGTTCTGATGATTCTGAATAAAAACTCGTATATTTGCCTTAAGCCTATTATTTCCAACATAACTGTACCAATATATACATATGTCGTTTTATTAACACTGAAATAAGCACTGAAATAAATAAAAATTGTTTAAAGTTTAATATAACAGAAAAAAAATTTTAAAAAATAAATAAATTAATGTTTAAAAAAAAATTATTTTAATATTAATGTTTAATATATTTTTAGCCCAAAAGAATGTGAAACATTAAATATATTAACTTTATAATGTTTTCCTGAATGAAATAAAAATGTCGTAAATATGAAAATAATTTAAACTTTCACAAAAAAAAAAAATATTAATATATTTTTAAAAATTTTTTTTTTGTTTAACATTGTAGCTTAATCTATTTTCAACTAAAAAAAAATATTACACAAGCAAAAAAAAAAAATTCCCTAAGCGCTATTAATTAAACGCCGCTAAATGAGCCTTTTCGACCACAGTGGGCCGGTTCGACCATTAAATCATTTCAATAAGTTATTATACTAAAATTTATTTTTAATATTCTTTGAAAATCCTGCCCTAGTGAATGTAAACTCCGGAAGAGGATTTTAATAAAATCACTGAAAAAATGTCAGAAAATCCTGTATTTGTTGATGTGTATTTTATCCTTCCGCTGAACGAATATGGTCCGTATGTTCATTATCTTGTGAAAAAAGTGAAAGAAACTGGCATCCTCATCGATAAACCAAAGCGTGAAAAGCCAAAAACAGTGCGTACACCCGAGAATATTGCTGCTGTGGCAGAAAGTGTACGTGAAGCGCCATCAACATCAATTCACCGTCGTTCTCAACAATTGAACATTTCGGAGACATCATTGAGACGAATTTTGCATAAAGACCTTGGTATGACGCCATACAAAGTCCAATTGGTTCAGGAGTTCAAAAAAAAAAGTTATTTGGCGGACCCTTTATATATATATATAGAACAATTCTTGATCAAGAAATTCTTTAAATTTTTTTGCCTTAAAGCTCCTTCTATTGGAAATATTAGCAACAAAAGTTTAAATTTTGACAGAATATAATAAATGTAATCCTCGACAGTTGAAGATATTTTAAAAATTTTAATTTTAGATAAGAAGAAATCTTTATTCAAAAAACATATGAAAAATTATTTTTGTTTTTAATCAACCGATTTTTAAATTTTTTTTGGAAACATATAATTTTTTTTTAAATTGCCATATGGCAACCCTGATGTTATATTTTTTTCAAATTTAGTGGTATTTTAATAAAAAAAATATCCATTATTTAAGTCTTGAGTGAAAACGAAATAAATTTTGGAATATTTCAGACTTTGTGTATTTGAAAAATTCATCGTCCGATCGGTCAGATGTTTTATACAATTGATTATATACAATCGATGAACTAATTCTTGGCAGAGGAATACATTTATATGTTTTCTAATTAACATGACAATAAAAAATATAAAAGATTAGCCTTTTTCATATTTTTAAAACAGTTTTTAAAAAAATTCTCATCAAAAAAGGTAAACATTAATTTTTTTAAATTATTATTTGGCAACTCTGCATAACAATTTGTAGTCAGGATGTTAAATTATTTTAAGATTTGTAAACCAGGATACCGATAAAATCCGTTATCGATTGAAAACCTTTCAACTGCACTATCGTTATCCCTAAAATACTGTTACCGAAATAATTGAAATACCGTTATTCGTAAAATACCGTGACCAATATAACTAAAATACCAATATCGTTAAAATGCCGTTATCGCTAAAATACCGTTACCGAAATAATTGAAATAGCGCTATCCTTAAAATACCGTTACCGAAATAATCTGACAAAATCAACAAAAATAATCGCTGTAAATATATATAGTTTACCAAAGTTTGATCATAAACTAGCTAGTAGGCACCAACAATGGAATTTGTAAATTCAAACATCCTCATTTTTAAATTCAAATTTATATGCAAAAAATTTTTTGTTTGAAATCCTTGTAAATTGTAGTTTTTCATATAAAAATTCTTTAAAAACAAAAATTCAGAATTACAAAAAAATCAACAAAAGGTTGTTTGGAATTACAAATCATCATTGTTGGTGCTAATTTAAAAAACTTTTTTTTGTATTTACAAAAATGTTCTATAAAACTTGTTTAAATATTACAAACACAATTTTGTAATTTATTTCTGTGTATAATTCGGGCATAATGTACTAAAATTATCGATTTGCTTTCAAATTACCTAAATAACTAAAAAAACGATATCCTAAAAATACCGTTAGCAAAATAACTAAAAAATCGTGACCTTAAAATAACGTTACCGAAATAATTAAAATACTGTTACAGCAAAAATATCGATACCGAAATAAGCGAAGTACCGTTAACGCTAAAAACCCGAAATATCGTTACCTTTAAAATACCGTTAGCGAAATAAACGAAAATAGCGTTACCCTTACCGCTATCCAGTAAAAATAAAGCGGTTAAAAAGTATGTACCTTTATCGACCCGAACATGTACAGTGAAACCTCTACTAACGGACACCTCCCGCTGGCGGTCACCTCTGCTAAACGGACATTTTTCTTGGTCCCTTTTGTTTTGCAAGTGTTTTTAGACCAAATTACACTCTGCTAGACGGACACTCCCATGGCCGTACGCGGACAACTTTTTATGTAAAACACCTCCAGTAGACGGACAAAAATTTTAACGAAACACAAAAATAAACTTCCAAAAAACACATTTATGTATACAACAATAATCCACAAGAGCGTTACAAAAATTAAATTGTGGGGTTCCCCTTTTTTATATCATTGATTGTGTGTTGCATAGTTTTATTTTATCTTTTATAAACGTGCTCATCATTAAAGAGTAAGTGTTGATTAAGTAAGGTGTTAAAATAATTTATCGTAATAGCGTAGTTAATAGCAGCTAAATCCTGACCATTTTAACTCAACTATCCCGTGGGCGGACACCTCCCGTTAACGGACAAAACTACAGTGACGCTCGGTGTCCGCACACGTAGATTTCACTGTATATCGATTTTAATGATATTTCGATATGTTATAAAGGAGCAAGAAAAAAAGACACGTATTTTTTTAGCTGCCAATCTTACGATTAAAGGTTAAAAAGTGGGATTAAAAATCGATTTGTTTTTGCATGAAAACTCGCTTTATTTGTACACACGGTTAAAGTACTCAAGAAAAAAAAAAAATGTTGATATCCATATTGCATATGTAGTGGACACAGAGTTGCCATATTTTTTTCATTATTTGAAATATAGGGGAAAAGGCTCTTCGGAAAAAGTCGCATAAAAACCGAACAATTTCGAATATCGGAAAAAGCTCAGAAAAAGCCATTTCGTTTAAATTAAATAGGCATTTCTATGCACTATTTTTAGCTTAACACAACTACAATTCTTTAATAAAACACCAGATTTAATGTTGTTCAAAACACATTTTTTTGAATAACAATAATACTTAAAAGTCTTCAGACAGTAAATGTAACTTCAAAAACATTTAATTCAATACCAATTGTGTCTATAGTTACTTTGAATAGAACCAAATAAACCGAAAAAAAACGTAACCTGGGGAATTTTACGACCTTACTTAATAACGCCTAAACATGAGATTGTCTAGCTAAAAAAACACACAAGTACTACTTGTAATTCATGTATAAAACTATAAAAAACTATAACGTATTAATTTGAAATAATAATGTTAAATCTAAAAATTTATGCTTTTTATGAAACCGAAGTTAGGACATATAATAAATTTAAAACGCTAGATAAACAAAAAAAAAAAAAAACAACTTTTACCGAGGTATCATTTGTTTAAACAATCCGTTTCCAACGTTCTCTTCTAAAAACCTGACTAGTTTTAAGATAGTTTCCAAAAATGTGTTAACCACTGGTCCTTTTAATTAATTTTCATGCTTTTAAGCAATTTTAATTATATTTTAAAGTTAATTTTGTGTTGTTTAATGTATTCTCTGCATTAGTTTTGTAAAATTAACACAAAATTTTGTTTATATATTCTAACAAATACGCATTAAAAAACCTCTTAAAAACTGTTTCTCTTAAAACCAGTTGGCATATAAAATTTAACATTGTTTTTTACTGCTTTAATAAATAATAAATATGAATAATCAAACAATCATAGTTTTTCATGGTTTTTTGGAGTAAATTCGGACTGATTTATATATGTACCATATACACTTACATATGATCATATATGGTAGAATATATGGTCGTATATACATAGCTCTATATATATTTAATATGATCAGTTATACAAGATATGCCAATATATATCAAACAATACATTGATATATGATGATATATTGCCACACACATAAGCATATATAATGATATCAAGTTGTATATGAGTATATAGAAACTTTTTTCATCGGGCTTTGTGAAATATAAAATAAAATTTAAAGTATTTTTTTTTAAAGAAAAACGCAATAAAATTATGCATTTAAAGCAAAATAAGTAAAAATATGCAATAAAAATATGCATTTAAATCAAAATATGCAAAAATATGCATTTATAGCAAAATATGATAAAATGTGCACTAACAAATCGATACCATTTTAACGCAAATTCTTTGATTCGCAAAGATATTTTGTTTGTTTCAGACTTAAGGAAAAACCGCGCATTTGCATGATCTTGCGGTCCCTGATTGTTACATACCCCATGAAATACATATTTTGTAAAACATCCCGTCTTGGGGTCAGATTTTAAACGCTTTTGGCTGGGTGATAAAGAGTTAAAATTTTTATTTTTTAGTTCCATTTTTACCACGTTTTTATTATAAATAAATTCTTAAAGTAACTTCAAAATGACGTTGCAGAAAAAACTGATAAGATTTGTTTTGCTAAACAATAATAAGATAAGAATAGCAAAAATAAATATGTTGTATCTAAAAATTGTTGCTATGTTTGAGCAAATGTTTTACTAACAAATCAAAAAAAAAAAAAAAAATCGAAAACAAATTTAAAATTTTCATAGTTTTGTTTAGCAAAACATTTTTAGATACCACAGTTTTTGTTTGCTGTTTTTTGTCTACAAATATTTAGTAAAAGATTTTGCTGAATTTAGCACAGTAAATTGCTATTTCCAATTCAACTCGAATGTAACTAAAATTTTATATATTTAACCGTTCTACATATTTTTGCTGCTCTTACTTATCCTACGAATATTTATCAAAAAATCAGGTAATTTAAGCATTTTTTCTATATTTTCCTTGATTTTAGTATTTTCTGCAACGTCATTTTAACCCTCCGATGAGTGACAGTTCTGAACTTTACGGCCGTGTGAAAAGGTCCCTACGGACCTTTTTTGTAAATCATGTTTTTTTCATATAAAAAATTTTTTTTTGATTTTTTTTTTGTTTTTATTGTTTATAACTAAATTCTACATACAAAAATAATTTTTTCAATTTTTTTAATTCTTTTTTTTTTTTTTTTGCTTGAATTTTCTTAAGACTATTATAAAAAAGTTTAAAAATTATTGTTGTTGAGCGTGTACTTCTTGTCCCCCGCCCTGTGCGCAAGTGTTGCAGCGATGTAAAAGTGTGCTATGTTCTCCGCAAACAGCGTTGCCGCAGCCCAAGCAGTATGCCCGCGTTTTCCGCTGCCGCCCGTACTCAGAACGGCAAAGGCGACATGACGGTCTACTTGACCTAGCCGCAAACGACGGTGCATTGCCTTCCATCGGTCTTGGTAATACCTGAAATGAAAAGAAAAATAAAAAACAAATAAATATATATTCTATTCTTGAATTTGAAGATGTTTTTCTTACCCTGACATCGAATGCTTCCATCGCATTGCGTATCCTTGGATATGAGGTTATATGGTTGTTCAGGGCACGTTCTTCGATATTTGGTGTGGCCAATTGTTTCGTTAGCAGTAACAAGAACGACCGCCGTCTGTCACTCCTTTTTATAGGCTTCATTTCGTTGTAAATCGTAAAAGCAGCCAATGCAGCGACGTCCAGCATATTATAAAACATGGCCAACGGCCATCGTTGTGTTGCTCTTTTGCAGCTGTAAGTGCCTAGCATTTGATCCATGGTATCAACGCCGTATTTGTTGGCGTTTTAATCTAATATGGCATAGGGCTTCCGCTTCTCGGTTTGCTCGTCAACGCGGCAGGTGTAGTGCATTGTGGAGAGCACGTTTTTCACTACTTTATTTTTTTTCGGCACTAATGAGCATAACGCTATATCCCCTTCGTTGAACCCAATAATGTACTATTGATGGTGCGCTTCGGGTTCTTCTTGAACTCCTGTGGAATGAATGTTTTGTTGTAGCGCACTGTACCAACAAATGCGGTCTTCCTCCTCATCAAAATACGCGCCAAGTCAATAGTGGTAAAGAAATTATCCGCGTATATAGTACGGCCAGTCGCATAACCACCATACGTGCCTTTCCTTGAAAGCAATAAAGTTCATGTCTTCGAATTTTTCTTAGAATTTTTTGTTTTTATCATCATCCCTAATGTCTTTGAGTTTAGGTCTTTGTGTTCAGAACAAGTAAATTATGTGTTGAAACAATCAAAAAATTATAATGATGCCCAAAAACATGCATTTATTAGTGAAATTCAGTACAAGGTCCATACGGACCTATTCACACGTCCGCGTACTATTCTCACTAAAACCTCAATAACTCCTAAAGTAATGATCCGATCGGCTTGATTTTTTTTCCAAAAGATGCGCAACAAAATACTCTTGGAATACAGAGTAACTTTGTGGGGGGGGGGGGGTTGTAGTGGCCGAAGTAGGAGTAATTTCAGTTTGAAAAGGCAAAAAGGTCCCTAGGGACCTTCTCACTCATCGGAGGGTTAAACTCATTTTTAGTAGCTTTTACTGCTATTTTTACAAGTTTAGGAGTGTAGCCTCAAGAGTTTGGGCATAACGTTTAAGGAGAGAATTTTCACCTTTTACAAACACATTTTTTTTGAACCTGGGGCCACTATAAAATGTGTTTAAAGTTTTTTTTTTTACTTTTAACACTCCTTTAATACCCATTAGACCGTGTCAGAAAAAAGTTCGCCGTACACCTTCATATTTTTGCTAGGGAACTAACTTCGAAAAAATTTTTTTTTTCTAAAGTAATGCCTTTTTAAATTTTTCATTATGTCTTGCGAGTTTTTATTTTCTGACATTAGAGTTGTAAGAACTTTGATCTGTTGGGTAAATGCTAGAACGGAATACTTGAGGTTAATGGTCCTTAGGGCAAAAGAAAAAAAGGTCGCCTCGAGACAAAAATATCGATATGTCATACTTTAAGCTCCGACCATAAATACGGAAGATATACCGAAAAATTTAAACACGTTCGGCAAATTTTTTTTTTTTTTTCAATTTGCCTTTCAAAAACTTTTTATATTTGAAAGTGTATGGAGCAATTTTTTTTTACCTGCGATGGTCAATACCCATTGTCCATTGCTTTTAATTAAATAAATAATAATAAAAATACGAAAGCCCAACTAACCCCCTTTAATAACCAATTTTTCCAAGGAAAATTAAAAACTTCAATATAAAATTTCAACATTTTTTATTCAGGATGAATTAAATGTTTTTTTTCAACATTTTTATACCCTCCATCCCATAGTGCAGGAGGGTATATTCACTTTGTCAAATGTTTGTAATTCTTTTAAAAAAATTCTGGGACCCCATAAACTATATATATTCTTGATCAGCATGGATAGAGAAGTCGATATAGCCATGTCCGTCTGTCCGTCTGTCCGTCTGTCCGTCCGTCTGTCTGTGGAAACACAAAATACTCCTCCAATACAGAAGAGGTACTGCTAATTTTCAGTCAAATTGTTTGTTGATATCATGAGCAGTTTTCTAGTGAAAATGATCAAAATCGGTTAACGCGTTCAAAAGTTATGAGTGAAAATGTGGGAAGACCTCTCAAATTTTTTTTTTTATTTCATCATACATACATACATACGTACATTCAATGCTTATACACAAGAATATACGCAAGCAGGGATGGCTGTCAATATCGCTGAATTACCGTCCTGATTCTAACACCTTTCAACTGACTATCGTTATCGCTTAAATACCGTTACCGATATTCTTGAAATACCGTTATCCGTAAAATACCGTTACCTTAAAATACCGTTACCGAAATAATCTAACAAGATCTGAACAAAAAAACTTCTGTAAATAGATATATTTTCCCAAAGTGTGATCATAAACTAGACAGTCATTTAAACTCGGGCATAATGCGGTTAAAAATTGTGGTGTGCATTAACATTACCTGAATAATTAAAATAACGTTATCCTTAAAATGCCGTTAGCAAAATAATTGAAAAATCTTTTTCCCTAAAATAAAGTTACCGAAATATCTAAAATATCGTTACCGCTAAAATACCGTTAGCGAAATAAATAAAATACCGTTAACGCTAAAATACCGTTAACGCTAAAATCCCGTTACCGAAATAACTGAAGTATAGTTTCCCCTAAAATACCGTTACCGAAATAAAAGAAAATAGCGTTACTACAACCAATAACCACATAGAATCGGTTACCATCCATGGTCATGATCAACACTTAAAAACAAAAAAAAACCCACAAAATATTGTTGTTGTTTTTTTGTTTTGTTTTGTAATACAGTATGTATGTACGGCCCTATGCTCCTTATAGGAGCGACGGGAATTATATATATATGTATGTACGTATGAATTAGTAGCAATCGCATGCAGAGTTGCCAGGTTTGACGATTTGTCGTCATTTTGATGATATTTAATACCCAAAATAACTAAATGACTATTTGACGACTTTTGCTTCCAAAATGACGATTTTTTGACAATAATTTAATATGTCAGCAAGATCTACTTATTTATCATTCTCATAAAATCGCCGGCTCGATTATTAAATTTATATTATTTCGTTAAAAATTGAAAGCAAAAACATTGTTTTTTGATCGATAGCTAGCTTTTATATGCTAATATGATGTGAAATACAATTTTGCAAAAATGCAAATCCTAGAATTGAATAAAACTTAATCCAAACCGCATTTATTTTTTAATAAATTCATTACGGGTTTAGCTTAATTTAGTTTCTGTGTTTATATGTTTAGAACATTTCTTTAAATTTTTATAAAATTTAATTGGAGTTAGATTTAAATAAAAATAAAAAATTTTCATGTTAAAACACAAGGCATGGACTTTTTTTGCGAAACAAACAGATCTCTAGCCCGAATATATTTCATGTTGAAAGATGATATATATACAACTTTAAATGAAACAAAATAAATCCAAAAATAAATCCGGTGCTTAAAAAACAGGCCTAATAATATAAATAAAGTGCCAAAATTTAATAATTAAAAATATAACATTAAGTTTGTTCGATAACACAAAAATTTGTACAAGTTTTTACTGGAAGGTGTTCGTTTAGACAAATACGCAGTAAAAACTGGTAAAAAGAGAGAGTAAAGTGACAGTTTGATGCCAAAGAACTTACAAGTTTTTACTGGATATATTTTTGCCAGAAAGAATTTGTAAGATGAAAAAAACATATGACTAAAAAATAAAAAAATATGCTTGTATTTTTAGTAAACAAAAATTAAATTAAATTTTAATTGTTTATGGATTGAAAGTGAAAATGATAAAATAATTAACTATGGAAGAAGTTAAAAAACATTTAAATTATTTTTGGTCGATAATTTCAATTAACTTTTTCCTTTTCCATAATGACCAGTTGATTTTTTTTTAATATTTAAAACAAGCTATTTTATCTAATTTAATAATTCCTACAAATTTTCTGTTCGTTTACTTTTTTGTAAATTTGTCTTACTATTTGTAATTTTGTTACTGAGTAGTTTTTACTGAACTTTACAGGGAAAGTAATCGAACAGACTTATTGTTAAAAAATTTCCAAACTTTGTAAAAGAATTTAATATTTAAAAAGTTGTGCCACTGAAATGTTGTTCACAGAATTATGCAGATATAAGTGTTTAACAGTTCAAGTGGTAAAATTAGTTTGATTTAAAGTTGTATTTATTTGATCTTTCAACATTATATTTTTGTTATTTTATTAATTAATAATCATATAATTACAAGTTATATACTATTACCCTAACCGAGCACTAGCTACTATGGCCTTCGGCGCGTTGTAGCGAAAACAGATCAGTGCCTCTGGTGGGAATCGAACCCACGACCCCCGCACTGATAAGCCAGCACGCTACCAACTAGCCTACTGGGGCACACTGTTTCAACATTTTATAAATATGAATATCGTTGTAAAATATAATGATTTTCGAAGTTTAAACCAAAGAGAAGTGTCAAATATCGTGTTATATTACAACGATAACACGTTAACATTTGAAATGTGAATAACATTATTGTATTTTATTTTTTATTAAAACTTTGTCCCTCTTCTAACAAATATATTTTATTTTGACGATTTTTCAAAATATGATGACGATTTTGACGATTTTTTCTAGAAAGTTTGTCGTTTTTATGCTTTGCAAACCTGGCAACACTGGTTATAAGTGCAAATGCGAGAAGCCCTCGAAAAATTGTTAAGCTAATTTATAAAGTATGCTTTTGTTTTCCATATACCAGGCTTGCCATATACCTTTTTTTGTTAACCCCAACAAATCAAAAAATCACCAATAAGAAAAAGGTAGAACAAAATAGTTTAGTTAAAATTCTTTATTTATTTGACTGCATTAACCGGAGTTGCCAGACACATTAATCGTTATCAGATCAAAAAAATATCCAGGAACAAAATCCCCGAATCCAACAATGTAAATTCATAACTTTTTTTCGTACACTATTTTTACTTATTTTCATTCTCAACCTTTAATAAATTTGCAAGGAAACTCTTACATTCTAATTACATTTATTAAAAACCCCATTCAATTTAAAGGACATTCACTTTCAGAACTTTTTTATTTAAGACATATAAGGTGCATACTTCATCTTAAAATCTTTTGATTATATGCATTTGTTTTCCTTAAAAGCCCTAATTTTTATTTGATACATACAAAAATAATCTAAATTAAAGTATTGATGTGTAAAAACCAATCGAATTTTGGGAAAATTTCTTAGGGTTCTTATTCTAGGAGTCGTAAACGAGAATTGCACAAGCAACTGAGCTGAAAAACAATAATTTGAAATACCAGTTTCTTTAATTTTTTGTATCTCGAAAACACTCGAAAGATTTTCTTTTATAATTTTTGACAAACTTAGTTTCATCACACTTTCCGTTTTACTTATGTGATGTATAGTATAAACACATGTGTTGTAATGTAAACTGGCATTTCATAATTATTTCATTATGTATGTCTCCGCAAGTGTATTTTTGTTCCCTTAAATTTATCTAAAATTCTGATTATTTGAAACTGTTTTTATGCGTTTGTATTCATTGCATCTCTTCTAACGATCCAAAAATATATTTTAGTAACCCTTATTTCTTTCATTATTATATAGGCAAAGAGACAAACAACAGGCGAATTTTACAACAGTTTTTTTAACATCATAAGGAACTATACAAATATATATATTTTTCACTACACGTTCTTCTTTAGGTAATCAGAATAACCTTTGAATACCCACTGCAGAGTTTCAGATTCATTTTAGTAAACTTTAATTAAACATTTTTTTCTTCTGAAACATCCCAAAGACATTAATCAATCAGTCATATTTTGTTTTACTTATAAAAACAACATTATTTTTGTTATTTTTACAAAGAATATAGATATTAATATTGTTTGCACTTTCCCTGGTTTATAAAAACACCGAGATGGAGGGTATCCAAAAATTCGTCACAGCCGAATTTAATCTTTTTTAATACCAAATTCGGCACATCGGACTTTAATGCTTCCACTTGTTTTTTATTATTTTATTTTTTAAAGAATAAAAAAAAATCTTCTCGTTAAAAATATAAAATGCGACATGAAAAAAACTTTCATATAACCAGAGAGAAAACATAAAAAAACGTAAATAAAAACTGAAAAAATATATAAAAATTTGTGAGAAATATATAAAAAAAAAAAAATCTTAGTACTATATGCTACCTTTCAACCATTCGTTCACACAAACCCAAATGGAAAAAAATTTAAAACCCTCCACCCCAACCCATTACACCCACTCATCTTAAAATATATGACAATGGGTTAAAAAAAAATCTTGGGTTCAAAAAAAAAAAAAAAATTCACATAATTTTTATGTTTTTTTGGAATATACAAAAAGGGGTTGCCTTTTAACAAATGTGTTGCTGAATTTGCTTAAATGTACGAGGTAGAAAAATAAAATAATAAAAAAAAACGTAAAAAATTATGAAGAAAATGTAGTAAAAAAAACTAAACATTAATAGGAACTGACATGTTCCTCGTTCGTTTTTTTTTTATAACGGTTGCTGTATATTTTCATTTCAATTTTGTTTTTTTATCCTTAAAATAAATTTTATTTTTAAAGGATGTTTTTTTTTATACATTTTTTTTTTTTTTTATATAGTGAATAAAGGAAACGAATGTTGGCATTTTATGACATCATATTATGTTTATATTTTTTATGTCTTTGGTTATAAAATAAAAAGTTTTTAAGAGTTTATATAATACATATTTTTTTAATTAAATTTACTAAAATTTAAACCGATACCACTGACGCAGTAAGGATTGCTTTTTAGACGCAAATCAGAACAAAATTGACGTTTTCAAAATCAAAGAAAGTCGGCATTAACGACTTAGTTCTTGATTTCTAAACTTTAATGTAAAATATTATAAAAACTGTTATCTTCTTCCCATAGTTATACACTGCGTTGCAAAACTATAATTACACATTAATTTCATTAAATTTCGTTAGTTGAAAAAAGTAGAAGAGTTTAACCGGCATACATGTAAAACCAATGGATAATTAATAATATTTAACAAAAAAAGCAATTCATTAATTTTTTATTTTAATATTTAAATCAATTAGTGTTTCATAAATATTCATACACTTAACTTAATATATCAAAATTTATAAATATTTAAGAAAAATATTTTAAAGCAGCAGTTTTAATAATGTTTTTTTTTTTTTGAATCAACTGGGAAATTTGTTCAGACATACTGTGGAATGAGTAGTGGGTATCGAGTATTTGTCTTACTTTTGGGTACTCGATACTGTTTTCAACAAATGATACCGATTTTTTGTTAGAAAGTGTTTTGCAACCGTCAGATAATGACTATCGTAATTAATTTTTATATTAATTACTGTAGAATATTACTTTAGTTAGTGTCTTTACAGGAAGAAGAAGAAAACATTTTTATTGAAAAATTTTACGGACACAAGGGATACACCAGACTGCCGCAGTTTCGCCCCCCTCCTGGGACTCGTCAGTGGTTAATTTATGTGTCAATTGAACAAAGTATTTTATATTGTTAATTTGCTCTTTATGAAAAATTTTTTATTTTTTGGTGTCGTACTGGTATTTGAACTCACTGCCTTAGCATCAAGCTATGCATCGTAATCTCACCTCTTAATGAGTTGAGCCACGGTCTACACAGCGATGACTGTGGCTAAAGTGGAGTTTGGTCACACTACGTACACACAAGTATTGTTTCGATCAGAAAAGACAGAATTAACTAATACCAATGCACAATTCATTTCTCAACTAGAATGCTTTTTCTTCTTAATCCCATCTCTTTTTCACAAGTAATTATCACGTTTTATTCACATACAATATTCACATACAATAGTTAGATACCAAGTGTAGGTTAGAGATTGAGTCGCCGTTAAGCAAGTTTCTTCAAATTTCATGTTAGAAAGTGTTTTGCAACCGTCAGATAATGACAATCGTAATTAATTTTTATATTAATTACTGTAGAATATTACTTTAGTTAGTCTCTTTACAGGAAGACGAGTCCCAGGAGGGGGACGAAACTGCGGCAGTCTGGTGTATCCCTTGTGTCCGTAAAATTTTTCATACCGATTTCTTTTTTAATACTTAGAAGAATTCATTGTGGTGCTTGGAAATGGCAAATCAACCATACCGTCGAAGCAGGAAGCTCCCCAAACCATTGGGGATGCGCCTCCGAAATTTCTTTTTGAGAAATATCGTGGTTCCTTCTCTCCACTAGTTATTAAAAACATCTGGACAATCAATATTGAACTTATTCTCATCAGAAAAAATTACTGTTAAAAGAAAGTTATGTTTAAATAGTTTTTACAGTTTGTTTGTAAAAATTCCTTTTAGCGAATAAAAGTCGAGCAGTTTTGTGGCAGGGTGATAACATTGGCACAGACATCAGGTTTTGGCGAGTAATTCTCTCGAAATCCTTCAAGAACCTACATATGGTTGATTTAGACACATTTACCTTACACTCATCGATTATCTGATTGAGACTTTTGATTGAGTTGATTATTTTACGCCGGCCCCGATCAGAAAGTTTTTTTCGGGACGCCTTTTTTTACCATAAGCACTTAAAAAAACATCTAACACTAAAACTTTCAAAATTAATTTTTTTTTTTCTCTACTAATATTTAACAAATTTTTTCCAGATTTTAGCAAATTAGTTTGCTAATTTCAATTAACTAGCATTTAGCTCAAATATAACTAAATATTTGTATATTCAACAGATTTATTTTTGGCATTTTTATTTTACTAATATTTAGCAAATAAAACTCTGCTAATTTTAGCAGTTTTTTCTGCAACGTAATTTTTAACAAATTTTTAGTAGTTTTAACAAAAATTTTCTATCAGAGTAAAAATTATTCATTTAAAAAGAAAATGACAAATAAAAATGCATTTTTTTTTTAAGAAAAATATTTATTTTAAAAAATTGTTTAATAAAAGAAAAACCTTAGGGCAAAAAAATATATAATATAACTTTTATATATACACTATGTACATTAGGGTTATAACTTTTTCTGGACATTTTGTACCTATCACCACGTGGTGGGCAATCGCTTTTTCGGGTAATTTTTAAACAAAAACCACCAGCATAAAGAGAGTTTTCTAATAATGCATTTTTAACACGTTTTTGCCATTTCAGTTGCATTAGTGGAGCATTTTTTGCACAATGTGCTCGTTGTTTTGTGAATTTTAATACCCATATCGCGAAACAACACTATAATTTTCTTTATCAAAATCCGCGAAAGACGCCAAATTTATAAACGTCTAATAACTTTACAATTTTAGAAATATATAATTTTTTGTTTAATTAAACAAATAAAATTTGTCGAACTTCTAGAAGGTTAATGCGGAAACTTTTGTGAAAACCGCGAAAAAATTAAATTGCGTTTTTTTATATTAATTTTGTATCTTTATCTTTATGCACTATACTCCTAGGATAGGTAAAATTTGATAATTGCAAAAAATAATCAAAAGTTATAGCCCTAAAGTACATACTAACAAGGAAGGTATGCCCGGGGTTCCCTATCAATTGCGCTGAACTTATAGATATGTGATAGGGGAGACAAAATAAACGAACAAGAATACTTTTTCTACATCCCAATCTCACATTAAGAGCGTACAAAGACAAACCAAAGTGGTAGTTGTGAAAGGCGTGGTAGAGAAGAATGCGTGTATTTTCTAAAAATCATAACTACATTGTAAATTTTCAATTTTCTTCAGTGACCCTGTTTTTTTTTTTTTTTTTTTTGAATAATGTAATATTTGTTATGTTTTTATTTGTTCGATTGCGTCTATATGGAATTTTCTGTGCAATCACTGACCGGTGTACAGATAAACTGATTTCTAATGCCACATGCACTCGCACTACACGTTAGACAGAGCGCTTTAGCGCACTGATCTATCGTCAGGTCGAGTTTTGTTGTGATTTAAACTAGTTTTATTTAATACAAGGTGTTTTTGTTCTTGCATACACAATCTCAGAAGTACAACTCCAACAATACAACAGTTCTATTTTTAGAAACTTACCTCACACTAAGGTCCACTGTTTTCCCATATGTTGTAAGTTTTAGTTTTAAGGTTTTTTTATACTTTCCAAAACGAATAATAGGGAACGTGCGTATTAAACGAAAAAAATTAGAGAGATAGTGCATTAAATTGTTAAAAAAAACAGAAAAAAAAATTTTGCAACGTTTTTGGAATCCAATTTTCAACTATTATTTGCGTGTGTAAGTTCTTTTTCCTCTATCACATATCATAATTTCATCAAAATCGTTGGGTCCCCCCCAAAGATACCTTCCATGTTATTATACACTGGCTAACGACCTACAGAAGCAACACTCCATCACCACAACCACTTTTTTAAATTTTTTATATTTATTATAGAAAACTGCAAATTAGGGTGAAACTAATTTTGTCAACATTTGTATAACTTAAAGTGGACGCCAAATGCTAAATTTTGCAAGAATTTGTACATTATGAAATGAATAATGTTATCCCTTATAAAAATACAAGTAATTTATGTAAACTTCGACTTGTTCAATTTAATTCACGTGCATTAAAAAAACGAAAACATTTGTTTGCAATTTTTTTTTTTTAATTTAAGAAAATTCTGAAAAGAAAAATCCCAAAACGGATTAAAAATACCTCATTATTAAAATAAAATGCATATAAATAAATACCCACGTACAATTTTATATTTAAAAATTTAACATTTAATTTTTCAAAAAAAAATATTACATATAAAATTAAATCACTGGGAGTTGCCAGGAAGCAAAAACCTTACATGTACAAAAAGAGCTTTTTTCTCATTTTGTCCTTTATTAATTTTTTTTTTTTTTGCTGTAAATTATTTTGAATTTATTTTAATGATTCTTTTTTTATTACATTTTTTCTTCTTGTTTTTTCATTACATTTTTAATGTGAAGGACCTGCAAGCAATGACATTATTTAAAAATAAAGAACATAAAAAAATTTAACATTTTTATACAGTTTTTTTTTTAAATAGATACTAAATATATTTATGTACCTACTATACATATATAAAAGAATATCAAAAAAAAGGGTATTTTTTTGCCAGATATTTTTTCTGTTTAATTATACTATACACCTGCAAAAAATTATGTTAGTTGCATTAAAAAAAATTATACTACAATACAGGATGTGGCAAATTAATTTGAGAACACAAATACCAATTCCACTTACAAGCAGTGTTGCCATGTATTTTTTTCAAAAAACTGTAAGAAAAAAACTGTTTTTTTTAAGAAAAAACTGTTTTTTTAAGAAAAAACTGTTTTTTTTTTAATAAAAAACAGTAGAAAAAACAGTTAATATGTGCATTTTGAATTCAATTGCATTTTATTTAAACATAAAACAGCATAAAAACATTAAACACACAACATAAATCATTTTATATACACAGAAAAAAAATATTTTTTTTTGTAGACTAACTTTTAATTATACTAACAAAAAAAAATATTTTCAAATTTATGTTATTACAGATCACAAGTATTGCTCTGTTATAAAACTACATTTTAGGAATAAATATTAATTATTTAACATATAGCAAAAAATAGCTAAAAACCATTAAAAAAACAAAATAATTCATCACATTTTGAGATCTTACTTAATTACATAAAAATATCAGTTATACACTTTGTGATTAAATTTTATTTTCATTTCGTTTGATTCCACAAAATTTTAACCCAAACAAATGCTAAAAAGGGAATTAAAACTTACTACACAGTTGCATTCAATGCGTAGTATTATTTTTTATTGAAACATTTTGTGCAACTTTTGTATTAAATTTATAAATTAAAGTAAAAGAAAGTAAATCGAGCAGGTAAACTGTTAAAAACTGGAAAAAAAGGCTGAAATTAAACAAAAACTGTTTTTTTTTTCATGAAAAACTGGAAAACTGTTATGCATCCTAAAAACTGGAAAAAAACAGTTAAAACTGGCAATATGGTAACACTGCTTACAAGGGAACTACACAGTGGTGAATGCACAGATTTTAATGAAACTTGGATAACTTGTTGAGGACAAAAAAATATTAGACATGTATTTTTTTGGAGGTGGTGTCAAAAATTACAACATTTTTGTATGAAAACATGTTTAAAATTTAAGAAATTCAATGTTTTTTGTACGCAATATTAAAGTATTCGAGAAAACAAAAATGTTGATACCCATATTGTCTATGCTGTGGGCAGAGGGTTACCACTTATTTGAAATATTTAAAATATGGGTTATAAAAGCTGTTCACGAAAAATCGTGTTAAAGCCGAACGATAACAAAAATTTAAAAATGCCCAGACACCCCCTTGATTAAATTAAATAAGCATTATTATCGTCTATGGTCTGGCTTTCGAGTCGTTTTCAAAACGCAACATTTTTGAAAACGCATCATGTGGAAATCGGTGTTCTTAAAAACGCTCGTTTTTGTATATTCTAAGTTTTGTTCCAAAAAATAAATTTACATGTCAAAAGCTGAAAAACATTATTTTAATCATCTCTTGTATTTTATCAAATAAAAAATATTTTTTAAAAATACATGCAATTTGAAGAGATTATTTTTATTTTTTATTTTAAATTAAAAAAGCTATTAAATGATTGCTTTTTGACTTTAAACAAATAAAAAAACATTTAAAATTTTTAATACTAAGTGTTGCTTTTATTATTTAACAAACCTTTCTAAGAAAATATGCACATTCTATTTACTTTCGACAAGGTACAACTGCTCGATTTAAAACGAGCAAAAAAATTGGGATATCGGAATCTGGCACACCTAATCTTGTAAACTCGTTTTACTTATGCGGTTTCGTTTTCTGGCTTTTCTGGCACATACACGTATATGTTAATTTGAACCAAATGTCTGCGTGAATGTTTTGCAAAACATACCTTGTGTAAACTGATGCCAGCTTTGACGATTTTTAATACTAAAAGTATCCAAAAATAGGCTATTCTGCTTAAAAAATACAAACTTTTTTAAAAAAAGATAACTATAATTTTTTCGATGTTTTCACAATGTAATAGCTTTTTTATTATCGGAGCAAAAAAGAGGAAGCATTCTAGTTGAAAAATAAATTGTTCATAGGACAAAACTCCATTTAGCCACAATCATCGCTGTGTCGACCGTGGATCAACTCGCTAAGAGGTGATGATATGAGTCATAGCATGTTGTATGGCTGTAGGTTTGAAACTCACTACGGCACAAAAGTAAAAAGTTTTTCATATAGAGCAATTTAAGAATTTAAAATACTTTGTTCAATTGACACATAAATTAACCACTGACGAGTCCTTGAATGGGATGAAACTGCGTCAGTCTGGCATATCATATCCATTGTGTCCGTTAAATTTTTCAATAAAAATTTTTTCCACTTTTTCCTGTAAAAATCTAACTAAAAAAAAATTTTTTGCGAATGTTTCACAAGACATTCATGCAGGTCTTTGACTAAAACCAACAACAACTTCCCATGCAAATGCGGTGTTCGCGGTTAACCATCTTCAAAAATCAATATAAACAACTACATCTGAAAATAAAATTTTGAATTTTATTACACACGAATAAATTCTTCGGTCCTTGACGTAGTCAGATTTTAAAATTTTTCACTTGCATTAAAATGGTACGAGTGTTAACTCAAAAATTAAAAAAAAAAACATAAAAAAATCACAGTTTTTTATATAAAAAAAAACTATAAAAAAATTTTTAAATGTATCTTCGTTAGGGACTTAATTTTTTAGTTCTCTACAAAGCAAAAAAAAAAAACCCCAAAAAAATAGCTCCATCCAGTGTCAACCGATTTTCAATATTTTATTTCGATTTTCGATTTTAAGTACCAAATTTAGGGAAAAAGCCGAAGTTTAGCTGTAAAGTTAAATAATCAGTCGCCGAAGTTTCTCCGATTTGGACGATTGTTCAGCGGTCGAGATTATAGAATTCATTGCTTAACTACGGACTTTTCTTAAAATTTGACACTCAAACTCGCATCCTATGAGCGCAATAAACATTTATCCATTTCCAATACCAAATACCTACAAAAATAATTTTCGGTCCGAAATCTTCTGTCGAACACTACTGATTTTAATGTTGTCACAAAAAAAAAAAATGTATTGTTCACTAATTCGATTTCAAGTTTTATTTTAAAACACCAGATTTACATGAAGAAAGTGAATAGATCTAAAATTAAAGTATGATTAAAAATATATATTGAAGTTCCGTTATCGTTAACTCATTCTGAGACAACTGTTCCGTTTTCTAGCCAGTATTATTTTTAAACGGCTGTGTTTTTTTTTTTAAACGGAGAAACTGAATCAAGTGGTTTAAAATACAAAAAAATACACAGAAAAAACAAAAATCGAGATTCAAATAAAAAGTTGTTAATTTAATTAAAAGTTTAATTGAATTCGGTCTTCTTAAGGAATTTGTAGTATCAATTAAAATAATTTGTAACTATTTAATTGATTTAGTTTCATTTAAGATTTTAATCATATATATTACAAATTTAAGAATATTGTTTTTAATTTCAAAGAAGTTGACAAAAAATTGGTAAAAATTAGAAAAAACTTCCAAAACTACAAAAAAAAAAAAATCACCAAAAAAAATCGTCAAATAAAAAAAAATCTTCACAATTGAACTAATTGCCAAAATTAAAAAAAAAAAAAACGAAAACAATTGTTTGCATAGTTTTTTAATTTAAGAAAATTCTGAAAAGAAAAATCCCTAAACAGATTAAAAATGCCGCATTATTATTAAAAGCAAATAGAAATAAATACGTACGTACAATTTTATATTTAAAAATTTAACATTTAATTTTTCAAAAAAAATATTACATATAAAATTAAATCACTGGGAGTTGCCAAGAAGCAAAAACCTTACATTTACAAAAGAGCTTTTTTCTCATTTTGTCCTTTATTAATTTTTTTTTTTTTGCTGTAAATTATTTTGAATTTATTTTAATGATTCTTTTTTTATTACATTTTTTCTTCTTGTTTTTTCATTACATTTTTAATGTGAAGGACATGCAAGCAATGACATTATTTAAAAAATAAAGAACATAAAAAAAATTTTACAGTTTTATAGAGTTTTTTTTTAAATAGATACTAAATATATTTATGTACCTACTATATATAAAAGAATATTCAAAAAAGTTTCAAAAATTGGAAGAAAAAATCACTAAAATTGAATAAATCGCTAATATTGGAAAATAATGTCAAATTTTTTTAAAAAATTAAAATGCTACAATTAAAATAAAAATTGTTAAAATTGTTGAAATTTAAAAAAAGTCCCAAAATTAAAAACTGAAAAAATCCTAAATTTAAAAAATCACCTAAATAAAATGGAAAGCGTCCTAATTTCAAAAGTGTTTAAATTTCGGCGATTTATTTTTTTTAGTTTTGGTGATTTTTTTCAAATTTGGAATTTTTACGATTTGTAGTAAATATAAAAACTTGAAATTTTTGTATGCACCAAATGAATTTTCAATTAAACAATTAATAGATATTATTAAATTTCGAATTGAAAATGAGTTTGAAATCAAATTTTATTAATTGCAATTTTATTGGCAAACATTTTTTTTGTGTAATTTAAAATCTGGACTACAAACGTAAATTAAAAAGTAGAAAAAGTTGTTGTCCAGAGTTGCCGAATAAATATTTAAAATAAATTTAAGTTTTGCTCCTGTTTTTAATAAGACCTATTTAAAAAATTATTTTAAAAATTAAATGAGCCACATGACTGAAAACATATAAAATCAACCACTCGATTTCCTCTACCCTTTCCGATTTCAACGAAACTTATTATAGAAGATCTAAGACATATAAATATAAAATCGACCAAGTTTGGGACCAGCGGATTTTGAAATATCGCTTTTCAAATTGTGAAAAATATTCGAAAATTTCACAAAAGCAGTCGTAAATAAACATAGTCAGCCAACAGCGGAAAGATTCGAGTATAAAATATGAAATCAAATATAATAAATATGGTAATTTTAAGGAAGTGTATTAAGTTTTTTATGTTAAATGTATGTGATCAGTACATAATAGTGAGAAGTAAAATAATCGCTGTGCATGAATTTTTTTTAAATGCGGGTTGTCAATATGAAATGCTAATGAGTGGACACGGGTGTTCGGTAGCTTTCAAAGTTCCTAACGTGTTGTAAAATATGATTGGTTCATATATTGTAAATCCGCGTGTAATTTATTCCCCAATTTTTATATTTAAAACCGAAAAAGTTTCTAATTTCACTCAAAAAAGTATGACTGTAAATTGTATGACAATTGTAAATTTAGTTAAAAATGCGACAAATGTAATTAAAGTAAAAATAACAAAAAATTTTGTTATTTTTAACTGTTGAAAAACAATTAACAAACGCAGTAAAAATAACTAACAATGTTTTCAAAATAACTGAAATTTTTTTAGTACAAACATTTTGAAACAACTGAAAAAATTTGCAAAACTACAGCTATTTTTCGGTGTTTTAAAAATATATTTCAATAAAAAAAAAGTTTTTTAATTCGATTGCAACAATTCTACTTAAAATGTAATGTCAAAATTCAAGACTTAAAATTTAATGTCAAAATACACAGAGAGAATTTCGATTTACGAAAAATAAGAAAAATGTTTAGTAAATAAACGAAACTTTTCTTCACAAATTAAACGATTTTTTTTTTTTAATTAATGAAACTTTTTATGAAACCACATTTTTAATGAAACATCTTAATTGAGTTTATGAATTTTTTAATTAATAAAATACTAATTTTGCATATAATTTTATGAAAAGTTGCTTAATTAAAAGTTTCAGTTTCATTAATTTCATGCAAAATTCATAAATATCGTCCAGATAATTCTCTCTGTGCACTTCAGTTATTACGTTTTCTTATTATTATTTGCAAAATATCAATAATAACAAATATAAACTAAAAATACCTAACAAAATTTATCAGTTGAACTGCAAAAAATGTTTTAGTTGTTGGTTATTAACAGGGCAACCAAAAACAGCTTTAAAAGCAATGTTTTAAGCGATTGGTAAAATTAACTGTAAGAGTCTAAAAATAAGCCGTAAAACAGAGCTTAAAAAGAATTAATATGATTTGAGCTTAAATTACAAAAAATTGAATTCAGAATTAAAAAATGCTTATATTTCATTCCATTAATCCATTCCCTAAGAATGTATTCACTAGCTTCATTGACGTAACGTAACACACAAGCAATAAAAAAGCATAAAACGAGTTTTTCTTTTGTTTTAAGCTAATTATAAGGAATTTGCTTATGTTTTATGTAAATATTTCAGGTAAATTATGACAACTTTCGTTAATCATTTGGCTAAATGAATGAAAGCAAATCTTTCTTCATTCACCCTTTTACTAAATGAATTAAGAACATTTTGAATCATTCAAGAAAGAATTCATTCAAAATAGAATTCATTCATATTATTTAAAGCTTTTAAGAATTAAGCTAAGAATTCATTCATTAGTAATGCTTTTTCGGAATGAAATTTGAGTGAAATTTAATTAATTTTACAAAATTGAATTAAAGAATTAAACCTTTTCAACCTTTGCCGTAAAATTCATAATTTTTCATTAAAATTGTTACTACAAATATAATTTATTCCTTGGAATTTTGTCAGTCAAACAAAGTTACAATACCAAAACACCAATTCACAGAGAAATGAAAAAAAACCTATTTTGTAAGAAAAAAGACAAGATAAGCTTAATTCTAAAATAAAAAGTCAAATATATGCTACTATTTACGAAATAAGCATAAATAAAAAAATTAGCTAAAAACAATTCAAACCAATTTAGCTTACAATTTTCATAATTTCAAGCTCATTACTCAGTGTTTAATTTAAATAATTTTATCTCTTCAAATAAGAAACATGCTTATTTTTGGTTGCCCTAGTACTTATATAATGGCTTTAATACAAAAATTCAGTATTATTCTTCAGTTGTTTTTGAAATTTTTGAATTGCAAGTGTAATTCCTCTTAAAAACAACATCTCCTTATTACCCAAAGCAACTGTCAAGTTACTACATGACAGTTGTTTTTTTTTTTTGAGTGTGAAATTAAATTAAAAATCGTTAGTAATAAAAATAATTGTTTCAATATTGGCCAATACCGAATTTTGACTTTAAAGAATATATAACATTGAATCCATTTTCAATGACGTATTGAGTAAAAACGTTACGTGCTGAAAAAATAACAATCTGCCAATATCTTTACTAGGGTGATTTTGGTGTGAAACATTTTGATTAAAGTTTATAACTTTATAAATATATCTTATGAAGGGTGCATTATTATTATTAAATAGGCTTGGTTAAGATTCTTAACCATTAAAATTTCTATGGTTAAATTTGATCAATGGATAGAAGAAAAACTTGGTTTAAATTTTAATTAAATGAAAATGAAAATTATTCAAGTTCGAGGCCTTACTCTATATTTCTTTATTAGGATATTGTCCTAACAAATAATCTGATGATGGGAACCTAGAAAATTCCCGAAATAGATCAATCAACACATTCCTGAAAGTGAAATTTGAAAACAAAAACTCTATAGATTATTTGTTAGGACAATATCCTAATAAAGAAATATAGAGAATGGCCTCGAACTTGTATAATTTTCATTTTCCAATTAAAGGTCGAAAAAGAAATTTTTATTTTTAATAAAAATTATATCAAACTTGTATAGAAGGCAAAGTACGGACTTGTTTACTCCCCCTTTACATTTTGTTTTTAAAAAACAAAACAAGTGTAAAAATAAAAAGGAGAAAAAAACAAAAAGCGTGTATTATATATCTACCAAAGTTAGAGGGTGCACATAACAAACAAGTTTTCAATTTATTTTTGACCAATGGTGATAATCTTTAACTTCGAGCTCATATATCAGTTCTCATTTAGTGAGAAAACTAGTTTATATGAATGTTTGATGTTTTGCATGGGATTGTCACTTCTTTCAAAACGTGTTCTGATGATGGGAACCTAGAAAATTCCCGAAATAGATCAATAAACACATTCCTGAAAGTGGCCCATTAATAAATTTGAAAACAAAAACTCTATAGATTATTTGTTAGGACAATATCCTAATAAAGAAATATAGAGTATGGCCTCGAACGTGAATAATTTTCATTTTCATTGCACAATTAAAGGTCGAAAAAACATAATTATTATTTTTAATAAAAATTATATCAAACTTGTTTCTTATTTTATTTAAAGAATGATAACTGTATCTTTAAAATGAGGGATAAATGAATCACATAGCTTTAACCGTTAAAAATATATGGAAGATTATGTACGACTACTTTTGTTAATTTTTTTTTTTGTTTTACAATTTTAAAGACGCGATATTTACACAACCGAAAGAGCTATCAACCTAAACTTTCGACTATGTCATATTTATATGACACTTGCCTTCCATACCAAGTTTTGTTAAAATCAAAGGGGGTCAAGGTCAAAAATTCTTATTTATATGAAATGAATCAAAAAATTTGTTCAGCTATAGTAGTATATAGTTTTTGAAAATCTAACCATACGGACCAAAATATAAAATTTTTCAAAAACCAAGATATTTTTCCAAAAAGATTTCAAAGTCGGTTAACTGCAACAAATTAAAATTTCTTATATTTTTTAATAAGGATTTGTCCATAAAATTATTCAAAAATATTTATTATTTTTTATTTTTTTTTATTAATTAATAATCGTATAATTACAAATTATATACTATTACCCTAACCGAGCACTAGCTACTATGGCCTTCGGAGCGTTTGTAGCGAAAACAGACCAGTGCCTCTGGTGGGAATCGAACCCACGACCCCCGCACTGATAAGCCAGCACGCTACCAACTAGCCTACCGGGACGCACATGATGTATTCAAAAATATAATTTTTAAGAAACTTTCGTTTGTAAGTCATATTAAAGTTTAAACTTTGGTTAGTAGAGTTGTGCTTAATAGTTCATTTCGTTAATTTCCATTTATTGAACTAGTTTCATCGTTTAGTTCATATTTTGGTTCGACAACTATGAACTATTGAGCACAACTCTAAAATTTTGAAAAACTAAAATATAAAAAAATCACAAACTACCAGACAGAAATCAGCTGATGAATCCAAAATGAAAGTAAAAAAATAGTGAAATGAAATGTCAAAATTATTGTGATATACAGAAAGGGATTGACATATACAATAATTTTTCCATACAACAGACATCAGCTGATGATTCCAAAATGGTGGTAAAAAATTAGTAAAATGAAATGTCAAAATTATAGTGATATACAGAAAGGGATAGACATATACAATAAATTTTCCATACAATTCATATGGTGGTTTTGATTTCTATCTCACTCCTCAAATCTTTATAATGTAAACAAAACCCATACGGTTCAAGATTAATTTCTTGGCATATGTCATTGGTAACATGGCTGTGTAGTCTGTGTAAAAAACTTTGAAAATTTTTTAAACAAAGTCGGAACTCTCCTTTAAATTTAATTTATTTTGTATCTATTGAAGCACCCTGTATTAAACCATCTTTTTTTTATATAATCCCGTAAATAAATGAAAATTTTTTTTAATATATATTTTTTTTATATATTTCATTTTATGTCAGAATTTTTCATTTTATCACATTGAAACATCCTTTTTATCCTTGCTTACACTATTAAAAAAAGTACAAAAAAAAAATCTACAAAATGAAATTTTTCTAGTTTGAAATTCTTCTTAACATTTTTGTTGATTTTATATGGTATTTTTGAAAAGCTGCCAAGGCAAAAATACGAAAAAAAATTTATATCAACTTTAAACTAAAAAATGAAAAAATAACAAAAATAAAAAAATATATTTCAACTTTGCCAAAAAAAAGGAGGAAAAATATTTTTTCAAGCTATAAAAAGGCATGTCCCTTTTTATAACCTAAAAAAATAACACAACCACCCACAATATTTAGCCCAGTTTTTTGTTGTTTGTCATAATAAACTAACATTATCAAATAACTTTTAAGGAAGGGGAACGTATTTTTAAATACATATAACACATTTTTTCAAATCCCTTTTTTTAAATAACAAAATTATTAAGGGGGAGGGTTTGGTCCTCTTGTAAAATATATTTTATATTGTCGTATATACAAATATAAAAAATATATAGGAAAACCCTTAGTCATAAACTTTAGATTTTTGCAAAAAATTGCTGATATTCCTACAAAATGCCACTCAACCGTTCTTTTTTCAGTTTAATTTTTTTTTTCTCTAAAGCTTTTGAAATATTTTTTTTTTTTTCGAATCGCGTGGAAAAAATTTTTCTTTTATATTTTTCCATCACAGCTTGGATGGTTTGTTTGGGCTTTTGTGTTCATTTCTCGTTAAAAATAATAAAAAAAATCAAATATACTGATAAAGATGAAGGTGGGGTAAAAGAGGTTTTTGGAGAAAAAAAAAAAAAATTATAAAAAATGCCATTACACCATTTATATACATATATAAAAAAATATAAAAAATGATGGCAACAACAAGCATATGTCAGAGCCTTAACGAATGAATACTTTTTGGAATACATTCCAAAAAAAAAAACAAAAAAAAATATTGATTGAATAATTGTGGAAAATAACACGGTTTTATAAATTTTATTTTTTGTCAACGCAGATTAAGCTTTTAACTTAAAATACCGTTACCAGATATTTTCGATTATGACAATAAAATATTATCCAAGACAATAGTGTTCCGAATTCAGTAGATACAACTGAATAATTCGATTGCTGCAACCAATCCATTCGATTGCCAACAATCTTAGCTTTAGTTGTAACCCTTTCGGTCCGACTTTTTTTTTAAAGCGAAATAAGAATGTAAATGGAAAATGTGTTTTTATATATTAAACAGACATAACAATTTATGGTGTTTTGCATTATCGGTTTTTCTCTAAATCCTTAAATTGTCCTGGGATACATAGTCCCAATAGGATTTTTTGGACGATTATCCCAACCTGATTTTCAATGCAAATGGAGAAAATATGTCCCATTAGAAACAAAAACCTGAACAAATCCCATAAGAATTTCTTATAACAATAAATACAAAAAAACCTAAATTTTATTTATCAAAATTTCACACTTGAATGGGTAAAGCTTGATGTCGAAACCAAATTTGCAAAATTTTTATTACAACAGAGTTGACACTACTTTTATTATTACAAATATCATTAACAAATGATATTACCTTAACGAGAGCTTCTCATCAACTAATACTAAAATCTCATGAAAAAACTTTCTCAAAACTGAGGCAGTTTGAAACATTATTTTCTTTACTTTGGAGAACATATAGGAACATTTAAACTTTCTTTGGGACGTATAATCCCAATAGAACCCAAAGGTTCTTAAGGCTTTATTACACGATCGTATTTGTTTCGTAAACGGACTGTAACTCCATACAATGGGTAAAAATAGTACCTGCATACAATATGTTGTCTGTGTTTTACATACTTAAAAAAATGGTGACGGACTTGCGGAAAGTAAATTCTGTTGAACATAGAGTTTACTTTCCGCAAATCCGTCACCACTTTTTTAGTATGTAAAACAGAGACAACATATTGTATGTAGGTACTATTTTTACACATAGTATGAAGTTACAATCCGTTTACGAAAAGTATCCGCTATGATAATGAAACCTTTAGAGTGTAAAAAAAAACCGACGAATTTAGAAAACCTGGCTTCAGTTCGTTCGAAATATCAGATTTTTAAAAAGCTGGTTTCGTTCTTTTTTTTTGTTTAAATATGGTATAGAGTTGTCAAAACCGGTTATCGATTGTCTTTAATGAAACAGGTTTCATTAAAGACAATGTTTACGAAATGTTTGTAGAATAAGTGAAAAATTTCATAAAACTAATGAATTATTCGGACAATGAATGATATTAATATTAAGAAGTTTCTTGAATTAATAAAACTCTTTGTGAATGTCTTGAAAAATGCATTGGAACTAAGCCAATGAACCGCTTCATATGACTTTTGAAACAATTTCATAGAAGCCCAAAATTATTACAAGGCTACATTGAAATAATAAATCAATTTATAAAGTATGTTAAACACTTCAGAATTAACTCTTAAGTTCGAAATGTATGAAAATTAATGAAATTATGAAATTTTATGAAAAAAATAAAAAAATAAGTCTTTGAAATAATTTCATAACTCTTAAGAAAATTTTCATTAAATTTATGAAGAGATAATTTTTGAAATCGAATGAATTTTTTTTATAAAGCTCTGAAATTTTATGAAAAAAAATTATGAAGAATTTCTTACAATTATTAAAATAACTTGGAAATTCTTCATTAAATGTACGAAAAAATTTTATGAAATTGTTTCATTAATATTATGAAGGATAATTCTTTCAGTGTGGGTTCTATCACTTTTGAATGCTAGCAAGTATAAAATCCTGTGAAAAGAAATTTGCTTTGTTCCGTTTAGTTTGCTTTTTACCATTTTGTGCTTTTGTTTTTGATATTTTGATATTGATTGGGGTATATTTTTATAATATTTCATAGCTTTAAACTGGTTTTATGCTGGATTTACACGCTATCCAACCCTGTCCACCCATATCCAGTATAAATGATACACAATGTCATTTCAGAAAGAGAATTTACAATATTTTGGCAATTCATATCAGTGAATTAGCCCTTAAATACATTAAATTTCTTTCTCTTTTCTGATAATGACTGTAAAGGCAATAAAAGATTTCGCTTAAAAAGGCTTCCTACCAGGTCACCAACTAATTTCAATTGAAATTATTGAGAATATTTCGATTTTTTGGTAATTTAGGCAGTTTAGTTCTTAATTTCACAATTACACATTTAATCCAAATCGGTAGGCGTCCCGGTAGACGATCCTCCAAGTTAACCAAATATACTTGTACGACCGTAATTTATGTTATTTGATTACGTTATTTTATATTATTTCGTTAGGTTATTTTAGGGTTAATGCTATTTTGCGATATTTCGTTAGGTTATTTTACGTAATTTTTAGTATATTTTCAGATAACAGCAATATCTAGCACACCTAAATTCAAAAGTGCTTAATGCCTTAAAAAAAAAAAAATGCACTGAAAACATGCATTTTTAAAACTAGAAAATCGCAGTTTTTAGAATTTTTTAATTTTCAAAGTAGTCACTTTAGAAACTGTAGGTTATAAAAGTTCACTTATTTTTAAATTTTTTTCAAGTTTTTGAATAATCGCTAGTTTTTTAAATTTTAAAGATCAAAAAACTTGAATGTCTATCTGTATTGCTCCATAGAATCTTCCTGGTCACAATATGAATAAAGTCAGATGACATGGGGTAAAAAAATGCAAATTTTTCAAAGTTCCTTCATGGAATAAACTATATGAATCTTTGTTTGTATGTATTTATGATTAACAAAATTGACCCTTATAAACTTTGAGGAAAAAAAATTAAATTATGTATTTCGTAAGGGCATTAGGTTAACGGTATTTTAAGTTATTTCGTTAGGGCATGTTAGGGTTAAATTAATTCGTTTTAATAAATTGTATTTTGAAAATTCACTAAAGATATTTTAAATTAAATTATGAAATAATCTCTTTCAAAACTCTGCTTTAAAATAAACAAGAAAAAACTAAGAGAGAAAAAACATAACGAACGTTTTTTTTTTATTATTATTTTTTAGCTTTAATTTTATTTTTTTTTCATATTTTGCTTAAAGATATTTGTTGAGTTTTTTTTTCATATAAAATTTTTCATTTTACCATGTTTTATTTTTGCAATTTTATCCTTTTTTCAAAATATCGATTTTTGTGTCATGATAATAATGAAAAAAAGGTGCTCCTGTTTTTGCCAAGCAAATCTACACGGACAAAAATTATTAATTATTAATTTTAAATGCTAATTTAAATTAAAAGTTTTAAATTTTTTTTTTGTAGAGTTGCGATTAATAGTTCACTTATTGAACTAGTTCGTTCTTTTAGATCATATGTTAGTTTAATTTTCAATTATTCATATTGTTTAATGGTTTGTCTAAAAAATCTGAACGGTATGAGCGAAAATCACAAATAACCGGTTAGAATTGAACTAGTTCTAGTTTAAACCAAAGAACGAACTAGTTCAATACAAGGAAATGAACTATTAAGCACAACTCTAGCATTTTCAGTAAGTTTTCCACATATATCATTTATCATTTATTATAATTTTTTTTTAATTAAATTATATTTAATAATGATTCATTTAAAACTTACATATGTTTAATTATTTTTTAATTATAAATATATACTTTAAAATTTTAAAAATATTTTAAGTGTATTTATAAATTTTTTCTCACACTTTTTTTTAATATAGAAAAAAAACGTGGAATTTTTTCATTAAAAAACTGTTGGCAATGTTTTTTTCTTGATATACAGTTATAGCAGTTAAAACGAACATGGGTTAAAACGAACTTTTTTTATAACGAAAGATTTTTCTGGTAGCAACGCCTTACTAACATATTTCATACAAAGTAATACGGTTATAACGAATATCGTTTATAGCGAACTTTTTGTATAACGAACTTATTCTTTGGACCCTTTTACGAATTTTCATAAAAATGTTTACGCTTATAACGAACACATTAAAACAAAAACGAGATTTTTAAATGAAAAATTAACTGCAAATCTTAAAAACTTCAGCTTTTTACTTGAAACTTCTCTGAAATGAATTAAAATTTGTGTGAAACGTAAATTAATAGAAGAAATTTTTCAAAATAACAAAAACAAATTTAAAAACTAGGGGCATTATTGAAAATTCTATTATATTATTAATTTTTGGAAAATATTTAACATTAAATCGTCAGGTCCCTACGAGTTCGTTATAACCGCTCTCCACTGTATTTACTATTGTAGTATATCAGGCGCGGATCTATTTGGGGGAAACAGTTTTTTTATCAATATTTTTTACTTCAAAATATTATTTTTGCATATGTCAAATATATTTGGTCTTTATTCGGAACTCTGCACAATCGGCGTGCTTCTTCGATTTGTCAAGCTTCTACACAGAGAGAATTTTGATGAACGAAAAATAATGAAAATTTTTCAGTAAACTAATGAAACTTTTCTTTACAACGTGATCGAAAAATTAATGAAAAGCTACATACTTTTTTTTGGAACTAGTCTTTTAAAGAAACTTCTTCATTGATTTCATAAAAAATACGAAACTTTTCATTAATTGTAAGAAACTTTTCGATTATTTTATAAAGAAAAGTTTCAACAAAACTTTCAGTGTTGAAAAATGTTTGTTAAACCGATTTATTTGCGATTATGAATATTAAATTTACTGAAATTTCGGCAGCCAAAAAGTTAATAGTTGGACTGTTATCTAAATTTTAATCTCAAAATCGCATCCGATCGGCCCAAAAAAATGTTTTCATTAGCAAAACTTTTGTTTTATACATTTTCTTAACGAACTGTCAAATAAATATATTTGAATAGCATTTTTTAACAGGAAATAGTATTTTCAAAGAAAATGCAAATTCTTTCATAAAATCGTGAGTACCCGGGTAAAAATAGTTATATATGGTCATATATAATATGATTAAGTCATATCTGACTTTGAATCGGTTTGTATCATTATTTACAAATACATCTGATAATTTTTATTGAGAGAATTTTTTATATGGTACTTGATATTATCATATGTCTACAGATCTTACTCCATATATAACTACATAAGCCATATAATAAAAATCCAAGTATATGTACTGATCGATTTGATTATATAAGGTCCAATGCTAAGTGTTATACTGAGAATGTGACGTCATACAGAGAATATTTTTCTTATAATTTTATATAGCTTTATATATGATACCATACATATTTTGGTAAAGTTTAATATCAAATTAAGTTAACTGCAAGTTAGGACTTTATTACATATGGCACACTCGAGTAAAAACGTTTGCATATAATAATACATTATTTTATATACATATACCCTATATGCATATCTCATTTTGTGTATAGTTTTATATGGGGCCGTTTGACAAAACTACTTAAGTCGAAGAAAATTTACCCCCAATTTTTGTCTTTTCAATACGCATATTGATTCCTTTCTGGTTCCTAAGTTTCTACATCTTGTTCACAAAAGATGTAGGAACCATAAAAAAGAACTTGTTTCATTTGTAACATTAGGAGTTTTTAATTGAGTGTTAAATTTTTTCAATGTTCAAAGCTAACTTAAGTTTTACCGTTTTTTCCGTGTTTGCTATTATATATATATATATTAGCTGACCCGGCAAACGTTGCTTTGCCTTCAAATTTTAATTGTAATTAATTCTTTAAATCAAGAAAATTTTTTTACGCAAATAAATAATTAAAAAAATAAATTCACATTAGTAAATCATTTTAAAATCTGTAATTTCATGGGAAGCCCAACGCCTCTTTGTCCTTCTATCGCCTTTATTCTAGGCCTATGAGGAACGCTAAAACAATTTTTGAATGTGATGATTTATTTAATGCTTATTTGTTTTTTGCTTTTGGTACAAACGCCCATTTATCCCATTCCGCCCATTTTCAGTTCGACTACTAATATTTGTAATTGATGGACTCGTACAAAATTTGGAGGCTATATAGCTAATATAGAACCCTAGATATTTAATATTAATATTAATTTTGTATATGAGCTAAATAGTCACTTTGTATGGGAGCTGCCACGCCCACTGGTATGATCACGCCCAATTTTCCCATGACTATTCATAATATAATCAATGTGCACAAATTTCTAAGACTATGGCTATTATAGTACTGTAGATATATGATATTAAATATTTACTTTGTATGGGAGCTGCCACGCCCATTGGTATGATCACGCCCAATTTTCCCATGACTATTCATAATATAATCAATGTGCACAAATTTCTAAGACTCTGGCTATTATAGAACTGTAGATATATGATATTAAATATTTACTTTGTATGGGAGCTGACACGCCCACTAGTCCGATCACGCCCATTTTTAGATGTTGGTCGATTCTCAGATCTACTACAATATGCTCACAAAATTTCATGAGAATCGGTCAAGCCGTTTCGGAGGAGTATGGGAACGAACATTGTTCCTTAAGAGGAACAAAGTGCTATTAAATGTTACTAAATTCCATATAATCTTCATTAGCTTTTTCAAAGTTTATTTCTCAAACACCTTATTTTTTGAAGCAATACCCGCATTTGACGGTAATTATTTCTGCAAATATTTCGGATTTCAATGAAGTTTTAAATTCAAAAACTTGATAAAACTAAAGGTTATTTTGTATATATTTTTGTATCAGTTCAGATATAAATTTATACCACTATATAAAATCGGATTAAATTGTATCGTGTCATTATACGGATATAATTTAATCTGATATTATCAAATTAGAACTAAACTAATGCAAACTTATATAACTTATATTGGCCCATTTCGCGGATAAAACTGTATAAAGACTCATATTAAACTACGTATGATTATATTATAAGCATCATATTAATTTTTTTTAATCGGGCATATATAAATATTAATTTTATAACGAAATCATTTTCAAGTGTTTTCTTTTATATTATTTCAATTATAAAATGTATACATTGTATGAATTAAAACAATATATTCTTGATAATGTTTTATTTAAAAAGATTAGGGTCTAAAAAAATTGCTTATTTCTAGAAATTTTAACTTTAAACTTTATTACTTTTAAGCATAACTTCTAGCAAAACAAAACAAAAATCATATCTACTATTGGTTAAGAGTTTATAAAATCAGATATATTTATATCAAATTAGAAATAATTTAATATGTCGGATATGAACAAATCTCGGATAAAATTGTGTAAAATTTTATCTAATTCATTATAATTAGATACATGTAGATGACCCATTTTTCGTATCAATTTGTATGTGTTTATATATGGGAACTTATCAAAGGAGACATAATTATTTTAGTCGCCATATTAAAAATTTTAACCGGGTAAAACATTTTACACATAAAAAAAAAAAATAATAGAAATTCCTCTGATAAAATTATGCTTTTTTTTCTTAAAAAATAATATTTAAAATACACTTTGAATTATGTAATGTTTTTCTGTGAACCCAAGCCATTGCCTAATAAAAGATATCAAATTTTATATTTTTTGCTTTAGGAAAGTTCTGAAGCAAAAAAATATTTGATTCAGGAAAATGTTTAGATTTAAATGATTTTTTAATATTTCAAATATAAGATAGCTTGGCAACGAAAACTCGTAATTTTTAAAAATGTTTCGTATTCCTTAAAAAAATAAAAGCGGAAGTGTTGAGGTAAGTTTTGTATGAAACCTACCCACACTGATTGAATCCCTTCTGTACATATGCTGAAATTTTAACTGTTCACTAAAGTTTTTTGAATATATCAGATTATTAGCGTAGCAAACATTTTGAAACCTCTTTCTTTTACTTTTCTCCCTTCCTTTTTTCTTTCCCTTTTGACTCCCCTTTTTCCTTTTTTTTTGGTTTTAAGCGGGGGGAGATGCCCTCTTCACCCCAGGATCCGCGCCTGTAGTACATACATTTGTATGTATAAAATATACACATATAAAAAAAAGTATATAAACATCAGTTTATTTTTTGTATATAATAAAAAAAAAAAATTAGTCCTGCAGCCTTATATAAAATATTTATATTATATTTTGTTTAAATAAATAGTAAAAAATATTTATTATTTCATATTGTTAAAGCAGGGTTTTTATTTATAAAATATGTAGTATTGTTAAACAAAATCATAAAAAATAAATGAAACGATAATTTTCGATTTTATAGAGAATATATTTTATTTAATTAATTATAAAACTTGGACTGGTGCTATGATTTTTTTAACGTTTAAATTTAAAAGCTTAAATTTTTTGGGGACATTATTTTTAAATAAACAAAGAATTCAATTAATATATTGTTTTTATCATAATTTTTTTACAAGTTGCCATTACAAATGTAATTAATTAAAAACAAAGCTTTCAATAAATTTAAAATGCATATTAACTCATTGTGGACACGTCATAAACGTAGACGGTTGGAATTATTTTACAAGTTTATATTTATATAACTTTATGGACAAGACTTGATTCAAAATTGTCTGAAATTTAATTTTTTTTAGGTTAACCAGTTTTTAAATTTTTAAGCTTTTTTGGAAAAATATCGTGGTTTTTGGACATTTTTTAAAATTATTATATAGCAACCCGACGAAAAAAATTATATATATATTCATATATAGCTTGATATAAATTGATATATTTATATATAATTACATATGTGGCCATATGTAACGATATATAATTATTTTTACGAAAATGTTTAATACAGCGCTATATAATCATATAATCATATATCGTTATATCTCATATTATATATTAGTTGATCTCTTTTATCTCATCATATATACTTTCATGTATAAATATATATAAGTCTATATGATAAAATAAAAATAAACAAATTCTATCATTTTTATATATAATTTTATATAAACATATATGGTAAAAACTAACAAACAAATTTATTTTATTTTATAATTATCAGAAAAGATAAATGAAAAACAAAATTCAGTGTATTTAAAGCAAAATATAAAAATGTGATTAAAAAAATTGTAGCAATATTAATTTCTATGTGACGTTGTATGTAATATTATTAAATTTTATCCGAAATATGGGCCCATATATCTGTATCTACATATGGGCCCATGTATCTGTTTGTATGGGTTTAGATCTAATCTAATGCAATTAGATAATTGTCCAGTACATGTTAATCCGAATTATGGCCCGATAGAATTTTATTAGATTGTATCAGTTTTGTATCTAATTGTGTCAGTTTATATCTAAACTGATATAAAAATATATAATTATATAAAAATCAGGTATTATTGTATCCGGATTTTGACCTGATTTAATTGTATATGATTTTATGTTAACTGATACATCTAAATATAATTAGTTTTAGTTTGGCAAAATTGCACTAAATATTACATTTTTGTTTATGATTGTATGAAAATATACACAATTTCATACAAATATATGATCATCATTCTATCATATCCGTTAAGTCCATATAAAATATTAAGAAACATATTACTTTTTTGCGTTGATTATGGGAAAAATAAAAAAATCGAGAATACTTACTCGTATTTTTTATATTTTTGTACAAAATTGGCCTCATGTTTTATAATGCTGAGTAAATTTTTCGAAATATATTTATAAATAATGGTTGTTTTTCGAACAAATTTTATATTGCCCTATATCTAAATGTATCTTTTTACTTATGCTACCATATTTAATCAGATCTGTCACAAGGAATTTTAATTGTAAGATCAAATTTAATCCATTTCCATATACAATTTTAAATTATGCTAAATTATACTAAATCAAGTACATTCCATTTTTAAATAAATAATTTTGTTTGAAAGTTTGTTTTAGGGAAAACTATTATAAAAAACTGTTGCGTTATTTCTTTGAATTTTGTTAAAAAAAATATTTTCATATAAAGTTCACTTAAATTTATGTCGCAAATTTTGCTTTAAATAAACATTTTATAATATCTTAATGAATTCGAATAAAAAATTCATGCTTTATTTAAAGTAATTGAAAGTCTTCACGTTTTGGCATACGAACCCTCGGCTACCACGAACTATTTATGTCAGTCCAACAAACTCAATTTCATATAATTTCACATTTTTAAAATTTTGTAATTTCTTCCATAGTTTTTTTTTTTTTAATTTTGAACAATTTTCAAACCGAAAACGCATACATTTTTTATTCAATATATCGGAAACAACTTTTTAAGAAATCAAATGAAAGTATTTCACAATTTTTCAAATACATAGTTTCATTTTTTCATATTAAGCGAAATTTTACTTCGGTTAATATGAACCACATAGTGACAGTTGCATTTTTCTTGAAAAACATTTATTCGATACGGTTTAAAACATTTACATTAACATTCATGCATTATTTCATTCTTTTTTTGTTAATTTAAAATCAAATGTGTTATCATCTTTTTTTTTTTTAAATTAATAGTTTAAAAACTACAATTGAAATTTTCTCCCTTTCCAAATGCAAATATCACATTCAGTAAAATCAGTAAACAATTATACGAAATTGGAACTAATTGTATTCAATTTTATGTATTACTATCTAAATAAGTACAATAATATCTGGTCAAAATTCGGATTTAATTGTACACAATTTGATCCATTCCAATCCAATAAAATCCAATTTCATCCACTTAGACACAACTGTATTTTTTCGATTTAATTGTATCTGATTAGTTATTGGAACCTATCTAATTAGATATGCCACCATATAATTTTTTTTACTCGGGTATGTACCTTTAAAAAACTGTTTGCTTTTTATCCATAAACAGCTCATTAATACCTATCGTTTGAGTACGTGACGAAATTCTCAAAATTTTTTAATTTGGGACTTGCTAATATTACAGTGGCAATATTTAGTTTCACACCCAAAAGAAGATATACACTTTTATGGTATGGAACGATATATAATAGATATGAATAGGTCAAGATATCGTTTTATCTAAAATGAAATACATTTTTTTGAATATAACACTATATGTTATTATATATAATTTTGATTTGTTTTATATCTAATGATACATGTATTCGTACATAATTAGATTAATCATTATTGTAAAGGGTCCGCCATCTAACGTTTTTTTTTCAACTAGTGCTTATTTCGTGAATGGTAACACTTAGCTCATGTATGATTTGACAGATAATTAGTTTTATCCTTCCGCTGAACGAATATGGTCCGTATGTTCTTTATCTTGTGAAAAAAGTGAAAGAAACTGGCATCCTCATCGATAAACCAAAGCGTGAAAAGCCAAAAACAGTGCGTACACCCGAGAATATTGCTGCTGTGGCAGAAAGGGTGCGTGAAACGCCATCAACATCAATTCACCGTCGTTCTCAACAATTGAACATTTCGGAGACATCATTGAGACGAATTTTGCATAAAGACCTTGGCATGACGCCATACAAAGTCCAATTGGTTCAGGAGTTCAAAAAAAAAAAGTTATTTGGCGGACCCTTTATATGTCATATACATATAATAAGATGTAATGTAAAAAATGTGACTACATATTAGTATGTCCTTATTATTTGTGAGAAAGTAATGCAAAGAGTAAGCTGTTTTCCTGGTAGTGAGAAAAGTAATGACTTTTCATTACTTTTCTCACTACATAATTAAATTTTAATATTAAATAGAAAATTTTAATTTTGTAAAAAAGGTCATGTATAAAAAAACTTATAATAAGCGTTAATATTGTTCACAATGTTTTAATTGAATGTCGTCGTAATATACTTTATTTTAAAGTTGTTTAAAATGTCGTTTTATCCGCAAATATTTCGTTGTGATGGGACAATAAACAGAATCTTTGTGCTGACGTGAATACATAATATATATGTTTTGAAATGAAAAAACACTTTTTTAAAATATAAAATTTTCTAAAAAAAATTTCAAAAAATATAAATTCTATGAACGTATATGGAAGACCATATAAAATATACATTAGGTCATTTTCCCAATCAAATTATGTATATAAAATTATATATGGTTATATATGGCCTAAAAATTTATATATATTTATATTCAATTTGATAGGGAAAATGGCCCAATGTTATTAGATCTAAGTTCTATAATTTTATTAATGTTGACAAATTTTTATTTTAAAATATACAATTTTATTTGATATCACATTAGAGTTGGGCATTCTACTTCATAGTTCATTTCGTTCATTTTCATTTATTGAACTACCCGAGTAAAAATGTTTACATATAATCGTGCATTATTTTCTACAAATATATATATTTTATTGGTAGATATGTTCATATATGATTATATATATCATTTTTTTAAATACGGTGCCTCTTATTATATCGGAACTTTTTTCGTCGGGAAAAGAAAAAAAGTTAATTTGCCTTCGATTACGATAACATATAATTGTATATGGCATCACATATTAGTCAAATTAAAATCACATCTAATTTTAAAATCCATTGATTTATATTTAAATTTTTATTATTATTTGGAATGTAAATCAAAATATTTGTACGGAATTCAAGTAATTTTAAACGATTTGATAAAGTTATATCAAATTATATATAACTTGATCAAATTATATCAGATGAGATCCCATGGGATTATATGAGATAGTTTTATGTTGTATGCCATTTTTCGGATCAACTAACATATGATTTGGGTTATACATACCCATATCGGAACTTATTTCATCGGTATATTTTATTCAAACCATTTTTACTACGACATTTAAGTGAATGCTAACAATCTACGTCTCTGTGCTAACGACATCAAATTTCAGCACCCCTTTATAATACGCTCATGTTTACTGCAGTAGTTAGTTGAACTTTGTTTTTACCACTTTTTTACAACTTTTTTTATTAAATGTTTTTCACTTTATTTGAAATTTTTTTTTCAGTTTTTGCTACTAAAAAACATACAATAATTTTAAAATGTTTTTATCTACCATATCTCATGTATGTATGTATGTATGTATGTAATTTATTTCATATTTTTTTTTAAAGACACACACTCACAAAAAAAAAAACTGAATATTTTTATATGTATTACATTTATGGCTTTTGAAAAAAAAATTAAATATAACCCTTTTTTGGTTTTTATATGTCATTTGTGTAAATTACAGAAAAGTAGACACTAACAAAAAAACAAAATTAATGTCAACATAATGAAAATGCAGAAACCAACAACATAACAAAAACATTTTTTTTTTTGTTGCTATTTTATCTCTCTATACAAACGAAAGAAAGAAACAAACAAAAAAAAAGCACACATTTTATTGCCAAACTTGAAGAAAAAATGGTCTACAAAGTTGCCAACCAACATCCAACACACACACACACACACACTCGAATACTTTTATACTCTGTTTCCTTTATAATTATTACTATTTGTTGGTGTTTTTTGTTTATAAAACAAAAACTTTACATACATTTAACTTGGATTTTCTTTTTTAACACAGAGTGTATGTTAATCCCTAAAGCACTTAACTTTTTTTTTTTGTAAAGCCTTTTATTAAAAATGTGTAATGTCTTTTTACAAAAAAAAAAAAAAAAAAATCAGGAAGAAATCATATTTTTATACAATATGTGTATGAAAATTCCAAAGTTGTTTTTTTTCTCGCTCCCCTCGCATTTTATGATAGATTGGGGGTCAAAAATAAGATCTGCGAAAAAACTGGACTTCTGTCGTTTTGAGTTTTGACCTAAAACCGTTTTGACTTTTGACCTAAAAACTGGACTAATAAGTGTTAATAACTTTGTTGTTCTACAACTTTTAAAATGGTCGGCTTTCGTTAAAAAAGTGTAATTATGCAAAATAAAACGAGAATTATTTTTCTCATAAATACTTTTAACCTACATATGAAAAATCGTGATGTCTTTTTGCGATCAAAATCAAAATTTTGTAAAAAAAATTGTTTAAAACGGCTCTTATTAATTTTTGTAAGGCGATGTATTTGTTTGCTACACATCAGCTAATAGAGTGTAAACTAAAGTTTTAGCAATCTACTCCATGACAAAAACCTTACAATGTGATATTTTTTTATGTTCTGTAGTGACTCTAGAATTCTATATAGATATTTTTTTTTACAGTTTTTGAACATTTTTAAAAGACGCGATTTTATTTGTTTTCAACCAAACAGTTAATTAGCCAGCAAAAACAGGGCTTAACAAAGGTAATGGGTATTTATTAAATTGTGTATTTTTATCAGCGCGAGGGTAATGGATACACATTATTTTGACCCCTTTTTGGAAGCGATATGGCAATGTGCACCAATTACTTTTAGGACATCGCGAACAAAAGTAATTTTGCGAGTAAATAGTTTGGTAATGAGTTCTAGAAATGAGAAAAAGGTTTGTTTTTCTCATTACAAATACCGTTTTCAACAAAAGCTTTTGTTTTTTTAATAACAAACACTTAATACAAATTTTGAATATCAATGTTCATAAGTTGACACTTTCTTAGTGACAACTTTTTTCACAATTTATGGTATAGCACAAGGAGTTCAAGTGCCTTTTTTTTCTAAAATTGTGCATTTTTTTCTAAAATAAATTAAAAATTACACATGGAACTAGTTGGTGAAGTTTTCAGAGACATTCAGAGCACAAGAGGTCATTAAAGTATTTGTTTCGCTTGGAGCATAACGGGTATATGAGCACTTACGTCATTTGTGCTCCAAGAAAATATTAAAATTCATGTTCCACCTTTAGTTATGTTGTGAATTCAGAGAAGTTCTGAGCTAAAATCTAGCGACTAGTTGTAGAACTTGATCTTCTCTCGGGGCACTCATTCATGGAGTGTGACCAACATTTTCGAATTATAGAAAGTATTTATTTACCTCAAGACTGCGAGAAGCTGTGTGTCAAATTAAAGTAAAAAATTTACTGTAACATCAATGAAAAATCAGAAATTTTATAATTTTAGAGCTCATCCAAAGATTTTTCAGAAATAGTGTACCGGGCATCCGAAAAATACGATGGTTACACTTTGGGAAAGATAAACCTTGGAGCTTATCATACAAAGAAGATCTTATAAATGAGCAAGAAAACTGTACTCGAAATATTTTCCGAGCTGTGCAGTTACTCCCACAGCTTACCCCAAAAAACAGCGTTAAACCACTAAAGTTCGTGAAATTTAAGAAATTCCAGAATCTTCTTTGCTATATACCACCAAAATACCAGGAAAGCACTTCCCCACGATAGAATAGAATAGATTCCGGAAGGAAACGAAAGCCAAGGGGAGGATGAAGATGAGGCCAATGATGTAACGGTGACTCTTTAGGGGTAAAGGTTCATTTATTTAGAAATGTTTAAAAACAGTTAGAGCACATTCTAGACAGAACATAAAAAAATATCTCATTTCGTCATAGAATAGACGATATATTTAAAAAAACGCAAACCTTTGTCAAAACTGCAGTTAATACACTATAAGCTGATGTGTAGCAAACAAATTTATTGCCTCACAAAAATTAATAACAACCGTTCAAAACGGCATGGCCGGTTTCCGTGTCCAGTATTTTTTGCAGATCTTTTCTTTACACACACTGTATCAAAAATGAGCGGGGAGCAAGAACAAACAACTATGCTTTCTTGTGTAAGGTACTCTTATATGTATAGTAGGTACACTAGGGTGGCAGCAATTTGGAGAAATGTAGATTTTCGAAATATTCACGTCCCTGTATTTTACATTCGGCTTCAAAAGTATTCGAAATTTTTGCTTTTCCAAATAAAAAAAAAACATTTTATTAAATTATACACTAAAAGAAAAAACTGCTAAAACGAGCAGATTTTTTTTCTAAATATTAGTAAGATAGGAATATCAAAAATATGTATATCTGTTGAATCTACAAATATTTTGTTATATTTGAGCACAATTTTAGTTTATTGAAAGTAACAAACTAATCTGGTAAAATAAGCGAAATATTAGAAGACAAAAAAAATCATACTAAATATGAAATGTTTAAAGTTTTTTTTTTTAGATTTCTTTATGCGAATAAAAATCTGGCCTTCAGAAATCAACAATCTACTTTATTTTAGTAAAAACTTTTGCTGATTTTACCAAAATGTACTGTTATTTGCATTCCACTAAATTTGAGGAAATTAAAGTTGTTGTTTACTGTTTTAAATCTACAAATATTAAGTAAAAGTTTTTGCTAATTTTAGCAGAATAAATTGCTAAATTAACTAAATTTCAACTCGAACATAACTAAAATTTTGTAAAGTTGACAGTTTTATTTTGTTGTTCTTATTTTTAGCAGCAACGTAATTTTTAACTTATTTTAAGTACACTCATAGAAAAAAGTTAACAGAAAAAATGTTGCAATTTTAACTTCATGAAATACAAAATTTTTTACAAATTTTTATTGCTGAATTTACTAAAGTCTAAAAATATTATATTGATATTCAAAACCAGCAGAGGTTGATGTAATGCGATTGGAGTTTCATGTTTTTAAAAAATAGTTAAAAAAAAAACACTGAAATTTCTAAGTAAATTTTAAAAGCTGATCCCGCTTTTAATTTAATTCTTTTTAAACCAAATTCCCGCCTTTTAAAATTTTTGAACTTCTAAATACAATTTTTGAAAACACTAATAAGATCTTTTAAAAACATGTTATATAGATCTAGTGTTAAAGTTTTAGAACCGTAGTCATCAGAACCTAAAGTATTTAAAATAAAGGTGTTCTTTTAATTAAAAGTTTTCCTGTATTTGGAGTTTCTCTATTTTTATTTAAAATTTTTTTGAATACATTTTTTTTACTGTAATCTGCAAATTTTCTTAGTAAAAATGTTTAAAACTAAAATGTCTTAGAATTTGAGGACTTTTTTATGGAAAATATTTTCTCAAGATTACGTAGTATTATTCCAATAGATAAATCTGAGCGTTTTTCTGTACAAAAATGATTTTTATAAATTTAAATTTCAGATTCCTTAACACAAATCGTTATGAATTTGTCAGTTTCAGATTTTTTTCAAAACTTTTATCAAGCGATTTTAACTTGAAAATTGCAATATTGCTAAAATAAGGATTTTTGCACAAAAAACTTAAATATACCGCTTTTTGCATGAAACTCCCGCTTTTTTGTCAGCAGAGTCTGGCTTTTGGATCAAAAACAGTTGGTCACGTTAATTATGCCATACTTAGGACGATATAGCAAATTATGACAGCTTTTTTCACATTATTGTATTAAGCATTTCGTATTAAAATTTTAGAGCTTTAAAATTTATTTAGTAATTGTAAAAAGAATAAAAAAAATAAACTTTATTCATTCAAAATCTGGTATAGATATAATTAACGCAACATGTAAGGCTATTTCATAAGCTGTCTAGTGATATACAGTTTGTATAGATCTTAATCAATAGTAGCTTGATTTATTTTATGTAGTTTATAAGAGAATGTCGATAATTCTACATAAAAAGCCACGTCCACAAAACAGGTGTCAAATTTAAAAAATGAACAACGATGTGTCACGGTCTCAAATTTGTATCATATAATTAAGAGATGATATGTAAAAAATAAGGAAGAGCACATCTCGAAATTCAGAATTTTTTTTAAATAGCTGCCACCCTAATGTACATACATATATTATGTTAAAAAAGATTTTTTTCTTTCTTGGGGTTGATAATTACATTTAGATTATTTTATAACTGACCTTTGTTAATAATTATAAAATTTATGTAAATTGTATTTTTAATGCTTACATTAGTCGTTTTAATTGAACTAAAATTTTTTATATTTATTATTTAGCGAAATAATTATTTGAAAATTTGTAATTAACTTTAGTACATGCGGTAGAGTTTTCGTTTGTTTATACTCTTCATAAAATAGAGTGGAAAGGATTCGCTCCACACACAGAACACGAACTATAATTTTTTTTAAATTTATTTATTTTTTAATTTTAAAAAATACTATTTTGCATTTCTATAAAATGTGTGGGTCAGTTTTGGTACACAGTGGGTTAATAATATCCGATAAAGTCAGAATTACATATCAAAATGATTTGAATAAATTAAATAAAGCATTCAATTTTTTAAAATTTCGAATTTTAAGAATTTTTAAATAAAATACACTTTTAACATTTAAGATTAAAAAAAATCGATTTCTTTCATTTGAAATCATTTGGAATAAAACTGGGAGGATGTAATGAATGAAAATCGTCAAAATCGATTTAAAGGGATAGCATAGATATACAAAGCAAGATGTGTATTTTTTACTACATACAAAGCCTTACATGAGTCCCCTCATTGTATTTAAAAAAAGTCATATTTCTATATATATAAAAGAGTTGCGTTGTAGGTATAACCACAGTATAACTATATGAATTTTTAACCATACTTTTAAACCCTTAAGTGTGGGATTGGGCAGCTAAAAAAAATACGTGTCTATTTTCTTTTGCTCCTTTATCCCGGGTCGGGATACCTCCCTTGTCAGTTCACGCAATACGATAGCTAATTTCAAATATAATTGTGAATGTCAGAAGCAAAAAACATACATTTTAAAAAAATTTACGCCAATTTCTTATAAGTTTGTGATGTTAGTATCCCGTTATTGGTGCTCTGACCTCAACTTGGTATGCCTCGAGCTATATAAAATTACACCATTTTTCAAATACTGTTCTCAAAACTCTATTTCATAAATGGAAAAAACTGCGAAAGTTTTAAAATCGGATAATTTTGGTGTCACTTGTAAACCACCATACAACTTTTCACATGCAGCGATATCGCAATTACATTTTTAGTGAATATATGTATCTCCCAAGTCTAGTGAGTATATTTTGTATTGGTCTGGATCTGAAAGTTAAAAACCATGAGCAAAAATATAATATGAATAAAAAACCGTCGTAAGTTTCAAGCCATTTTTTTATTCCTCGGCATTTAAATGTTCATCAATTATTTTGATGAAGGCGTTTCAACGTGAAACTTTGCACGTTATAGCTTTTAAGTATATTCAAGCTAGCCCTGTCTATCGTTCCTCTCAATTCATAAAACCTTGAGAAACAAGAGGCTTCTATTGTCATAAATATATCAATACCCAGCCTAAACCGCTGGAGCTAGGGACTTGAAGTTTGGCATGTCGGCTCCTCTGACGGCATAGGATTTTAGGAAATTTCTACTGGTAGGGGCAAAGAGGGAAAGTCCCCATATGCGGCATAGCCAAACCGCTTAAGGAAGGAACTAAAAACTCGGTATGTGGGTTTTTCTGAAAGAGTAAAGTCACCTCTTTGGCGGCTTAGACAAATTGCTAAAGCGGGGAAATTGAGATTAGACATACCCAAAAAGGAAAATTCACCTTCGTGGAGGGCCGGCCAAACCACGAGGAACTTGAAAATTTTCATCTGCATTCCTAATCCCGCGTAGGCATTCGTTCAAACGGAATTTTTGGAAATTCCTACGGGGAGGTTAGGTTAGTAAGGATGACGCTACTCCTAACAAGGAGCAGCGCAATTATAGGTGCTGATTCCTTTTAACTTGGTTCCCTCCTCCGTTCGGAAAGGGGTAAAAATGAGGAAAGTCTCAGAAATGGGTAGTCTTTCTCCTTCTCATCTGTTCCTTTGAATATGACTTTACGCACTGATATAATACGGTTTGGAATTTTGGCCAGAAACGTGGTAAAAATTTGCTTAAAAGTGGGAAAAGTACGCCCCTTGATGCACTCGCCAAACCGCTTAAAGAAGCAACTTTAAATTTGTTATGTCAGTTTAATAATCCCGGCTAGACAGGATTTTTGGAAATTGCTAAGGTGAGGGGAAAAGTTGTCCACTTTGGTATAAAAATTTAAAATTTGGCATGTGTGTTCATAATACCGCTTGGAAATCCACTTACACTTAAACATTTCTACTAGGTGAGGCATAAAACGGAAACCCCTACCCATTAACGGCCTGGACAACCTGTTAAAGCTGGGAATTTGAAATACGATGTTTAGGTTCCTCCTCTCGCGTATATATCCGCATAGACGGGATTATTGGATATTCCTTCGGGAGGAACAAAAACGGAGAAGCATTTGAAGGACTGCCTACATTGTAATTTCCAAAAAATTAAATTTTTATAATGCGAATGTGTTAATTCAGAGATAAAGTATTTTTGGAGTTTTCGCGATTCTTGTAGTAAAAATTGAGGTTAAAAAGCCTTCCCTTTAATGTAGGTATCCGCTAATACCTAAATTTGGACATCTTTAAGGGAAGAGACAAAAAGTTAAATTCTCCACCTTAAAGTCGTGCCAAAACGGCTGAAACTCAAAATATCAGTTTCTTGAGGTATGAGCTTATGAAGATACTAATTTTGAATTTTTGATAAAATGGGGTATAAAAGTGGTTTCAGAGTTAAAAATTTGAATTGCCTATACAAAGCCCATAAGGTAGAAATCTGAGCCTTAGAATTGAAGCATACAATAAAACAATTTAAAAAAAATATTTAAGAAATAAGTTCTTATAAAAAAGAATTTATTTAGTATTAAATAAAAAAAAAATAGGAAATTAATAATAATAATAATATTTTCTTTATTTTAAACCACAGAAAATACAACAATGTTTAAAAATAAATATCAAAATGGGTTGAATATAATGGAATATATGTGCGCCCGGTAGGATAGTTGGTAGCGTGCTGGCTTATCAGTGCGGGGGTCGTGGGTTCGATTCCCACCAGAGGCACTGGTCTGTTTTCGCTACAACGCGCCGAAGGCCATAGTAGCTAGTGCTCGGTTAGGGTAATAGTATATAATTTGTAATTATATGATTATTAATTAATAAAATAAAAATAAAAAAATAATGGAATATCAGCAGACTTGGGCGACGTCAATTACATTTCACAATCGTTCACTTGTGAAATTTTTCTATATCATTAATAATATCAGACCTACACTCACACTTGTGAGCTTAATCTCTTCCTAGGAAAATGTCTAAAATGTTTAATACCAAACATGGGGATTAGTAACAACATCTGGGTATTTAATTACAGGGCAATAACTCAATTACACCCAATTACATGTAATTGAATATAAAAAAGTAATTGGCCTGTAATTAAATACATAGATATTGGTATTATATCCCATGTCTGATATTGAGAAAATTTTAAATTTTTCAAGGAAGCGTTTAAGCCCACAAGTGTAAGCTGAAATGTAATTGACGTCGCACAGTGGTCAATTTCGCTAGATAGCGGTCAAAACTCTATAACTTTTGACCGGATTGGTATTTTTTTACGCAATTTGTTTTGTTCAAAAAGAAGGGACTTTAAGCTTCAATTTGCGTGTTCAAACGTAAAAATCGACTGATAGGAACGTAAGTAATGTGGAGTTAAAAATGCATTTTAATTTTTTGTTGAGTTTCCATTTAAAAGTTGAATATTTTGACATTTTAAATAGGTATTTTTTTAGAATTTCTTATTTTCTTCAATCGTATTTTACAACCAATACTTATTTATTATTCCTAAACTTAATTTTGGTCAGAAAATGCCAACATTTGCCCCTGACATTTATTTAGTCTCAATATTCACAGGGGCCAAAGGTTGGTTTTTTTGGAAGAAAGCTAATTCTTGTGAGGATTAAACTGAAAAATAACACTGAAATTCCCAACAATATCAATACCATTTGGATATATTATATACAGAACACATGGAACACATGAATGCATGGATTAATATACTATTGCTCGAAGTTTCAACATGATCTTTTTTACCTCTTTGAAACATAATATAACAGGTACTTGGTTTTACCAGTTATTTCCATTGGTTTTAAATTTATTTGCAATTTTCAGGTATTTAAGTTGTGTAATATTAGATGGCAATAAAATCTTTTTTACCTTTTCCAAATGAATTGCTAGATACCACATAATTTGAGAGTTAACAGGTACTGGCAATAATATAACAGGTACTTGGTTTTACCAGTTATTTCCATTGGTTTTAAATTTATTTGCAATTTTCAGGTATTTAAGTTATGTAATATTAGATGGCAATAAAATCATTTTTTACCTTTTCGAAATGAATTGCCAGATACCACATAATTTGAGAGTTCTATTGTCATTTTTGTCAAAATTTTGATACACCCTTCTATGCGGACTAGGTCCAAATATGGGCCAACTTCTCCTAATTTCAACAGAATTATTTTTTGGGTCAATAAGAACTCTTGTACAAAATTTCATCAAAATATATGCATAATAGCCACTTTCACATACAAATAACTTCTCAAAAAATATTACGTGCATTTGTACCGAATATCTTACCTTGGGTCAGAAAAATTGCTGTAGCTCAAAAAGTGCAGTCCCGATGCATGGACATGTATATATAGGAATGTAGGGGAGATTTAGGACTACAAAATAGTAAATTTGTGTTTTGACTCAGCTTGACTCACAGGAGTTGTGCTCTATGAAGTAGGAAATTTCCGAGAAATTTGACCTTTTTTAAAAAAAATATTTAAATTGTTCTGAAAACAGTAGAGCTTCAATTTTTTTACCAGTAATAGGAAATAAGTTAAGTTACAACACAAAATTTATTTCGTCTTGAAAAACAAAAAAGTTATGATCATTTAAACTTTAAAAATTAACTAAAAATATCATAAATTTACTAAATTCTGAAAAAGCCCATTTGGACCACCCTGTTCTCAGTGAAATAGTTGAAATAGAGTTCTAATTTTTTGGCTCCCGAGGTTTACTACTGTCTACTTTCATATGAGTCTAATAACTTTAAAATCGGAGAACAAAAACCAAAAGGAGTTTTGGCCGCTATCTCAAAATATTGACCACAGTGCGTCGCCCAAGTCTGAATATCAGTAGTCCTTTTTTTAATTGTGTTTTCAGTTAATTTAATGGGTATTTTAGCTAGTTTTTAACGTAATAGTATTGTGAGTGTAAATTTTACGAAAATCCATACAAAATTTAACATTAGGCATGTTAAGTGTTAACTCTTTTAATTTTTTTTTAACTTCGATAAGTTTTGTCAGTTTGTATTTAAATATATTGAAAGTGCTGTCAATCTTTTTTTCACATTCATATTAAGTGTGAGGAACAAAACAAGGCTAATTATGAGTTGTGTTTCATTGATATGATTTGTTTTTTTTTATATCAAATTAATAATAATTTTTATTTTCTGTTTATAGATTTTTTTCATATTAAAAATATTTTAATGATAAAAAAATATGGCACTGTCATGACATGATATTTTTAAAAATATTCTTTTTTTTTATTTATTTATTTACATATCTTTAAACATATGCAAATGAATGTACATTTATTTGAATACTAATGTTTAAAATACAATTTTTCAGTTTACGTACACACGAATGAACCAAAAAATTTCAAATATTTTTTAAAGAAAATAAAAAGAAATGGAAATTTTCTTTGAATTGCATTTGTAATTTTTTTAATTTTATTTGGTATTCTTTTGAATTTTAATTTTAATTTATATATTTTTTTTTTTATTTAATTCTGTATTTTTGAATTTAAATTTGTATTTTATTAAATTTCAATTGCATTTTGTTATTCCGGTTTTTTTTATTTTTGTAATTTCAATTAACATATTTTGTAATTTTAATTGCTATTTGTTGAATTTCATTTGATATTTATTGAATTTAAATTGGTATTTGTGAATCTATCTTCTATCTTCTATCTACATATATATATAAAACAGGATGTGTGTATGTATGTAACGTATGGACTCCAAACCGGCTGGGCCGATTTTGATTAAATTTTTAGGGAATCTCAGAATATTCAGGCGGGTTACACTGGGAAGTCTGATTTTTGATTTTCTGTCTGTGGGCGGAGGGGCGTGACAAAATCTAATTTTCATATTGTACCACCAATGACATATATGTACATATATTTATTTTTTTTTTGCTTTTTTTTATTTTATTTTATTTTTTTTGAAAGCCGTTGTCATGTTTTTCAAAACGAGATATCAAACTCTTAAATCGGTTATGTAGTTCCGAAGATATTTACAAAAACCCTATGTTAATCTTCAAGCTATGTTCCACGAACACAACAGCCTCATCCGTCTATTCAAAACAGCCCTAGACCAGATGCCGACAGATGATTATACGGTTGTGATAAGAGCTGACAAGACGCCGGCTGGTGAGCATGAGCGGCGCTTCAATGCACCGGTGATAGGTGACGTCGCAGTTGTTATGGCAGTTGTTTTCAGCTATTCATTTTATATACTTCAGCAAATAAAGGCGATAGAAGGACAGAGAGGCGTTAGGCTGCCCATGAAATTACAAATTTTAAAATGATGTACTAATGTGAATTAATTTTTTTAATTCTTTATTTGCGTAAAAAAATTTCTTGATTTAAAGAATTAATTACAATTAAAATTTGAAGGCAAAACAACGCTTGCCGGGTCAGCTAGTTTTATATACAGAGTGTGGCAATTGATATAATTTTTCAAATTATTGTAAGATTTTATTTAAAAAAAACGAAGTTTTACTATAAAGTAAATAAGTTTTCAAAATTTATTTAATATTTTCGAGAGCGATGGAATTTAAGCGTCTGCACGACAGTGGAAATCTGCCAAATATAGTCTTCTCAGATGAGAAAAACTATTCAATTGAACAATATGTTAACAAACAAAATTATCGAGATCGATGGAACTTAAGCGTCTGCACGCCAGTGGAAATCTACCAAATATTGTGTTCTCAGATGAGAAAAACTATTCAATTGAACAATAAGTTAACAAACAAAATTATCGAGCCTTATTAAGGAGAGATCGTCCAATAATTGGGAACAAAGATTGGCCACTCGAAACCTCACATTATGGTTTGGGCAGCAGTAACTGCTCGAGTTTTAAGAGCATAGCGTTAAAGTGAATCCAACAGTGTTTTGTGAATCAGTCTTAGAAGGAGCATTAAAGCCTTGGGAAAATAGTCATTTCGGAAATAGACCATATACCTTTTAACAGGACTCAGCATATTCACACAAAGCTCGCCTGAATCAATATTTGTTAAAAAAAAAAACAATGTTCCACACTTTATGTCGGCAGATCAGTGGCATTAAAATTCTCTGTATGCCAACTCGTTGGATTTCTCTCTCTGTCGTATTTTAGACCAGTGATGTGCTTCCTCTCAATTTCCAACCACACGGGGTTACAGAAGAAAATGCTGCTTACGCTGCGTCAACACACGTACACTATAAACATCTTCGTATGGCTTTCGATGTGCATATTCGGCTTTTGCTTTGTTCTCACTGAGTTAAAAGAAAACAAATCAATTGTAGTTGAACCATTGTTGAAGCAACACCACGCTGCGGAACACAAATAAAAATACACGTAGAAATATGTTTGATGATGAATGGGAAAATACTTTTTTTTTTTATAGAGAATATGGATGACGATGCACAATGCTTAATTTGTAATAAAATTATAAGTGAAAAATTTTTATTTATTTATTTTTTATTTAAAAACCCTAAACAAACACCAGTGAAATATTCGTATTTTAAATAAAAATATTAATTGACCCAGCAATATCTTTACTTATAGAAATAAGTCTGTAGAAAAAGCATAAAAAGTAACTAAAAACTAGTTAAAAATGACCCCGCAGAAAAAAACCAGTTGAATTAACAGATTTTTAAACTAAATATTTGTAGACTTAAAATAGCAAAATAAACCTGATGAATAGTAACAAAGTAACAAAAACACCTGCTAACATTAGCAAAACTAATTACTAAATATCTGTACCCAAATAAAATCATAAACATTTTGAAAATTTTAAGTTTTTTTTAATGCAATTAAAAATTTTCCGTTATTAAATCAGAAATTTACAATTATTTAGCAAAAATTTCAGTTGGTTTAACAATTTAACCTGTTATTTGCATTTTACAAAATTCGGGCTAAATTTAGCAAAAAAAAAAATGTTAACACAACAGTTTTTGTTTGATATTTTAAGTCTGCAAATATTTAGTTAAAAAATCTCTTAATTCAACTGGTTTTTTCTGCAGAGTCACTTTTATCTAATTTTTAGTACCTTTTTTTTGCTATTTCTACAGACTTATTTCTAGGAGTGTACCAAAATTATATTTGAAATTAATTCTTGTACAGTCATAGAAATGAAAGCTATACTCATAGAAATAAGTCTGTAGAAATAGCAAAAAAAAGTTACTAAAAATTAGTTAAAAAATGCCCTGCTAATTTTAGCCCGAATTTTGTAAAATTTCTATGAGCGCATTTGTACAGCTTTATTTCTATGAGTGTAGCTTTCTTTCTATGCAAAAAATCTATTTTTTTAAATTATAACAAAATTTTTTTCACTTGAGTACACACACTAATATGATACAACGCTAAACTGTTTCTGAGCCATGGTGGTTCCCAGGAGCCCTTGTCCGCTTAAGCCGAAATAGAAAAAAATATATATTTTTTAGTTTCAAAGGGGTTCATATATTAAAAAATATATTTTTATGAAATTCACTTTTTTCAAAAAAAATCTTTTTTCTGCAATTGAAATTTATTATCAGTGTACCGTAGAATAAACTTCGTTTTTTCGCTGCTACACACACAAGTATAAATGCAATAGTGTGCGTAAAGAACATCACTGTTTTAGACTCTTCTCACAAAAAAAAATACGTAAGTGTTAAAGATTTTAAGAGAGAGAGCTATTCAACGTAAATGGAACAAAATACCACATACATACGTGCAGCGTTTAACTCGTTTTTCTGCAGGATCGACCAAATAATAATGGTAAAAGGAGGACAGATCGAAAATATTAAATAAATTTAAAAAAATTTTAATATAATATATATTAGTTCTCATGTAGTGAGTAAACTAGTTTATATGAATGTTTGATGTTTGGCATAGGATTGTTACCACTTTCAAAACGTGTTCTGATGATGGGAACCTAGAAAATTCCCGAAATAGATCTATCAACACATTCCTGAAAGGGTCAAAGAATAAATTTGAAAACAAAAATTCTATAGATTATTTGTTTGGACAATATCCTAATAAAGAAATATAGAGTATGGCCTCGAACTTGAATAATTTTCATTTTCATTGCAAAATTAAAGGTCGAAAAAACATAATTTTTATTTTTAATAAAAATTATATTAAACTTGTATAAAAGACAGAGTATGGTTTTGATTACTACTTCCCCTGTACATTTTGTTATTAACAATTGTGCATATCAAAGGAAAAGAAACAAAAACGTGTATTGAATATTTACCAAAGGTAGACATACACACAAAAAACAAGTTTTCAATTTATTTTTTGATCAATGGTAATAATCTTTTTTACTTCGAGCTCATATAATATATATTAGTTCTCATGTAGTGAGTAAACTAGTTTATATGAATGTTTGATGTTTGGCATAGGATTGTTACCGCTTTCAAAACGTGTTCTGATGATGGGAACCTAGAAAATTCCCGAAATAGATCTATCAACACATTCCTGAAAGGGTCAAAGAATAAATTTGAAAACAAAAACTCTATAGATTATTTATCCTAATAAAGAAATATAGAGTATGGCCTCGAACTTGAATAATTTTCATTTTCATTGCAAAATTAAAGGTCGAAAAAACATAATTTTTATTTTTAATAAAAATTATATTAAACTTGTTTCTAGTAATAATTAGTTTTTTTTTTAATTAAAATCTTACAATAATGTAAAAAGTTGTGTTAATTCAAATTAGTAACACTTCAATTGCAGCACCCTGTAATATTACATTTAATATAAAATAATATTATTTCAATTTAATATTTTTTGATTTACAATTACTATTTCTCAAACTACAATTGCTATTTTTCAGAAAAATAATTTCACTAATTTCAAGTTGATTTTTTTGATTATCAAATGTTATTCTTCTTTTTGGTTATTTATAATTTCAAAAATATTTTTTAACCCAGTGAATAGGTTAATGTACTCATCAGAAGAGCTTTTTACTATAGAAATATAAGTCCAATTGTGAGAATTTTTTAAATTACAACACCTATTTGAATGATTTTTATCTATACTAAATCCGTTCGAAGAACAAAATCTTCACAATTTAAAATCCAAAATTTTAAAATGTATCCTCTGGCAACACTGTTCAGTCTTATATATAGTAAAGCTGCTATAGAGGTAATTATACACTCAAAAAAACAAGTTAGTAGAAAAGTTAGTAAAATGTCTTGTAAATCACTTGATGTATACTATTTCTCAGCAAATTTTTTGCTGAAATTAAGTTTTAAGCTAAAATTTTATTAATATTTATTCAGCACTTAACTTTTTTGAACTAATGTGTTACTAATATATTATTATTAATGTTTTACTAATTTTTTTTTTTGCTAAAAGAATTGTGCAGATAAGTACATTAATAGTGTGGACGACAACCAAATTGAAATATATACGCAGAATCAAGTAAAGGGTGTTTTTATACAGGTTTATAACTTTAAGTTGGCAAAACTTTTTTTACTTGCCGCCATTTTGTCAGCTGTCAAGTGATTTCAAGATGAATGGACTGACGATTGAACAACGCTTCCAAATTGTGAAAATTTATTTTGAAAATCATGGTTCTGTTCAAAATTTCTGTTCGATTTTCATAAGCGAATTTTATTTAGCAATGAAGCTCACTTTTGGTTAAATGGATACGTCAATAAACAAAACTGCCGTATTTGGAGTGATGATAATCCTCAAGTGTATGCTGAGACACTGTTACATACAGAAAAACTGACTGTTTGGTGTGCTTTATGGGCTGGTGGAATCATTGGTCCGTACTTCTTTAAAAACGATGCTGGTCAGAATGTTACAGTCAATGGTGACCGCTATAGAGCCATGATTACTGACTTTTTCGTTCATCAATTGAACAACCATGATGTGGAGGAGCTGTGGTTTCAACAAGACGGCGCAGCATGTCACACAGCTCGTGACACAATTGATTTATTGAAAGAAATATTTGGTACACTCAGGGAACTTCTGTTTTAAAAATATGTAGTTGTTTGGGTTGTAATACAGAACAAATTAAAATGTTTACTAACCTTGTAGTTCATTTAAAAAAACAACCCACATCAAATGACTGTTTTATGATTTTACATTCATTTTTGTTATTTAAAAAATAAAAAAAATAAATGTTTGTTTATTTTTTACTACCATGTGGTTAATTTTTACTACGATTGTTAGTCATTTTTCGAACATTAAAAAACAAATGACAATGTTAGTTGAATTTACTGTAATGTAAGTCGTCCTTTCTTTAAGTGAAATTTCATTTGTTTTTCTAAGTGTAACCGCATAGTTTCACGTTTCAGCTGGAATATTTTCTGTAGGGATATGTGAAGTCGCTAGTCAACGCCAATAAGCTCGAAACGATTGACCACTTGGAGGACAACATTCGCCGCGTTATTGCCAATATACGGCCACAAATGTTGGAAAAATTCATCGAAAATTAGACCTCCAGATTAGACTACGTACGAGCCAGCAGTATCAGTCATATGCCAGAAGTCATATTTAAATTATATTGCCAGAAGATTATCTTTCGAATAAAGTAAATTTCATGTCAATTTAAAAAATTCATCTTTGTTTTATTCCATTCCAAAGTTCTATACCTCTATAAAAAACACCCTTTATGTCTTCTTTTTCTTTTAAATTGCATAGCGTACATATGTGTGAGGCGGCAACTAGAAAATTATTACCATTAAGCTTTATCAGGTCACAACTTGCCTTGAATACCCATGTTATATCTTTTAAATTCTAAAATTCTAAATCTATCATATATATATGTTGTTCCAGCATTTACATCTAATCTTCTTGCACTTCTTCAAAAATTTTGTTAATATTGAGATCTTAATGTATTTAGTAGATTCACTCGGTTTCTTATCCACTGTTCTTCACTCATATTGTCTTGTGACCATCTAATATCATAATTAGCTCCTAACTCATTTAAGTCTTTAACCCATAAAAGTTGTAGCTGCATAAGGAGTTTAGTAATCTGATTAGGAAGCCTATCATTACTATATTCAAATAATGTATTTTTGGTAGATCTAGTGTAAATAAATGACCACTTTCTATTTCAGTTTCCAATCGTAAAATGTGAAATTAGGGAGTCTTAGAATTTTCTTTAGGAAGTCTAACTGCAGCTTATCCACTTCATCAAAGCGTGAAGAGCCCCATACTTGCGCAACATAGCTCTGTACAGCTCTACAGACTACCAAAAATAACTTCCATTTAGATTTGAGAGATATTGAATATTTACCTAAAAAGTTCTTCCAAGTTTGATTTATACTATTTTTGGCTGCTGTGTTTCTAGATTCTACATGTTTTTAAAAAGTAAATTTTGGAGTTAATAATACTCACAGGTAGCAGTATTTTGAGGCGTTTTTAATCGCTTATCCATTAAAATACCATGTTTCTTTTCTTGGCAATTTTCCACCTTTTCTGAATACCATTATCTCGGGCTTACTTAAATTAACTTCAACACTCCACATTTTACAGTAATCTCCTAATTCCAATATCATTTTCTGCAATACCAGAGTACACCAAAACTGGTGTACCCTACCTACTTATTAACCTTTAAAATTGAGATTTGGCCGCTAAAAGTGAGATTTGGTCCCTTATTTTATTTTTCTTTGTCACATATCCAATTTTTATTAAGATCGGAGAGAACCCATTTGGAGATTGCCCTTTGTAAGCTAAAAACTTTTAAACAAGTTTCACAACAAAAAACTTTTTTTTCTAAAAAAAAAAATTACAAAATAAACAGATAAGATTGAAAAAAACCTCAAAAATATTTTTGCTTCAATGCATAAAAACTTTATTTTTCAAACTGTTAGAAATACGTTTTTCAGCTTTAATTTGAAATGTTTACTTTTTAAACAATAAATAAAAAAAAACAACAAAAATAACGAGAAAAAGTTTGTTTTTCGGTTCACATATTTTAATGAATTTTTTTTTTTTTTGCTTTTTTTGTTGAAAAAAAAATTAAAAACACAAATTCCAGACAAACTCAAAAGCCCCATTGAAAAAGAAAAAAAAAATGAAAATATTCACAACAAAAATTGTATACAGAGGAGCCAAGCTACAAACAACAAGCAGAGTAAAATCAACAAACAACAACAGCAAAAAAAAAACAGAAATTCTTTTGAAAAATTAAAAAAATATCTGCCGCTTTTTAATAATTCGAAAAAAATCAATAAATTTATTGTATACGGCATTTCAAGAATTTGTGTGTTTTTTCGTTTTAAAAGTATTTATACAAAATTAAGAAAAAAAAAGAAAATTTACACTGAGAGAATTATCTTCACTTCATTAATGAATTTCTTTATAGCTTTAATAAAAATTGTTACTGTAACACGTCCAGTGAAACTTTTTATAGAATCTATGGAAGAGGTTTGATTTTTTTTTTGTATTTATTTTTTATTGTCCATAAATAGTAAAAATTCATTCATTAAAGTCAATGTTTATAAAGTGCTTTGTGTAATTAATGAAAATCATCGTAAGCCTAATAAATCAATCCTATAATGAAGCATTTTCATAAAATTCTATAATATTAAAAAGTTTCATTTAATAAATGAAACTCTTCATGAATGTCTTAAAAAATGCTTTGGAATTAAGCCAATGAATCGCTTCATATAATTTATGAAACAATTTGATTTCCAAAATCAAAAAAAAAAGGATTTATTGAATTAGTAAGATATGCTGAAGACTTGAGATTGATAATTAAATCATAAAAATAAAAAATGTAATTTTATAATAAAATTAAAACAAAAAAACTGTAAAAAATATTACTTCAGCCAGAGCAAAACTAAAAAAATAAATAGAACATTTTTGGTCTGCAAAGTTCAGTAACGTCATGATGCTGCTTGTTAGGAAAATACCCTATACACGTGTTTGATTGATTGCAAAGAAGACACGAATGAAGCAAAATTGATGATTAATAGGTTTTTCGTTAAAGCTCTGCCCATTCTGGAGGCTCTAGCTTTTCTAATACTTCGGGTTCTGATGATATCTTTAGCCAGATTGAAAATGGATGGTGATTAGAAGCTCGTTATAATTAATAAAAATAATATAAAAATAATGTTGATGTAAAACAATTTTATAGCTCTAATAAAAATGTTCATTAAATTTACGAAGAACATTTTATGAAATTTTATGAAAATGTTCATAGTAAAGGGTCCGCCATCTAACGTTTTTTTTTCCAACTAGTGCTTATTTCGTGAATGGTAACACTTAGCTCCTGTCTGATTTGACAGATAATTAGTTTTATCTTTCCGCTGAACGAATATGGTCCGTATGTTCGTTATCTTGTTAAAAAAACTGGCATCCTCATCGATAAACCAAAACGTGAAAAGCCAAAAACAGTGCGTACACCCGAGAATATTGCTGCTGTGGCAGAAAGTGTGCGTGAAGCGCCATCAACATCAATTCACCGTCGTTCTCAACAATTGAACATTTCGGAGACATCATTGAGACGAATTTTGCATAAAGACCTTGGTATGACGACATACAAAGTCCAATTGGTTCAGGAGTTCAAAAAAAAAAAAAGTTATTTGGCGGACCCTTTAAAAATTGAAAATTTTGTAAATAATGAAATTCTTCATTGAATCTACTAAAGAACATCTATAAAATTATTTCAATATACAGTGAAAAAAATCATTACCATATGAGTGGTTATATAAGTACACATTTGGTAATGGCAAGTACTTACAATTGTCATTACAAATCTCATTACTTTTATATAGGGATGTCGCACAAAATAATGATATATCATTACTAAACACCTTACAAAAATAGAAATGTATGTGGCTACCTATATGATTACCAGTATGGAAAAGAATAATGAGTCTAAAAATAAATTTAAAAAAAAGTCAATTTAAAAAAAAAATATTTTTTTATTGAAATTTTTATTTTTTTTAATAAAATGTGCCCACACGGGATTTGAACGCGGGCCTCCAGGTTGCCAGTCAACCGCTCTACCATCTTAGATATCTCGACATGGTATACTTGATACATAAAAACATAAAGGACTTGCTTGCACAAACTGTCATTACTTTCCCAATTACAAAAAAATTCAAAAGAAGTAGTTATATATGAAATTACTAGAACAAATAATGAGTCTAAAAATAGAGTTTCACAAAATGTTGAGATCAAAATAAAAATTTATGGGTAACGCATTATTTTGTGTATTAAAATAATGGGAAAATTGACTAGTTATTAGTAAGTTCTTATTATTCGTGTTAAAGTAAGCTGTTGTCATTACTGGTAGTTAGAAAAGTAATCACATGTCATTACCGTTTCTACACTTTATAATATCATGAAAAATAATTCTTTCAGTGTATACATTGTTTTTTTTTTATAAAGAGCTTAACTGGAAGACTTGAAACAACAATAAAAAAAATATGTTTTTTGAATAAAGTTTTAACATTTTTTATTTTTTTATTTATAATTTATGATTTATATTTTTAAATAGTTTTTCTACAAAATTTATTTGTTTACGGTATTTGTTGAAAAATTAAAAAAACATATTTAAAAATAACTGTTTTTATTGTATAGCTGGCTTGGCTTTCTACCAAAAACAAAATTAATACTACTAACTTTTTTTTATTATTTTTATAATAGGTTGGATCGATTTTATTTAAAGCAATAAGTAATTGCGAAATGATTTGTTAGAAGGTTTAAACAAAATCGGAAATACATTTTCTGTTTCCGATATTAATTTACAAATATAAAATGTTTAAACCACTGTTGCCAAATTTTCGAGAGCAAATAGCGCAACAAAAATTGTAGGAAGCGTAAAAACTTTATTTTTGTTTAAAAAACACCGTTTTTTCTAAATTTGTTTCCAAAGTCAGAGAAAGGAATTTAAGTTGACTATAAAACAGTTTTATAATAGATTTCTTGCTAAATTAAAGTAACCAGATTTCTTCATCGACAATTTTTAGTCCAGTATTTTGTTGGTACTAATGCGAAAATATCTGTCAAACGCCATGTAAAAAATAAGTTTTTCGTATCAATTTAACAGACAAAACCATTTTAAATGTAGCAAAAAAATTACATTTGATAACAATTTCCTTAAGACTGTAGAAAATTCGAGTTTTTGAAATTTTTACATAATTTTTAGGGCTTTTGAACAAAGTACTTGTCTGTATTAACGGTACCGTGAAATAACTCCCAAATGAAATAACTCCCAAAAAAAAAAAAAATTAAATAACTCCCAAAAATTTTCCATATAAATTGGGATTTATTTCATTATGAAATAACTCCCAATGCGTTAGGACTTCACAATCTTCTGTTAGAAATTATTTCATTATGAAATAACTCCCAAATGAAATAATTCCCAAGCAGGTTTTGTTGGGAGTTATTTCACTCCTTCTTTATTAAAAATTGGGAGTTATTTCACTTTTGTTGGGAGTTATTTTATTTCTATTAAAATTACATTTTGGTAAATTTTATGCATTTGTAACGGTTCTTAAAATTGTCGTAAAGTAAATAATAGCAATACAATGAGTTATTTTACCAAAAGAAACGCAGTTCTTGCTAGAATTTTGGTAAGTAAAGATCGTTATTAAAGTGATTAAAAATAATGGCAAATCTTGAATTTGAAATAATGAGTGGCAAAAGAAGAAATAGTAAAGTGTTATACGTAAAAGTCGAAAATCAAATTTATTTAAAAAATTCGGAAGCTAGAGGAAGAAAATATTATACGTGTTACGAAGAAAACGTGTTACGACATAAGGTACATGGACATTATACTCCAGTGTGGAAACAGATCAGTAATTTTGAAGTGTCTTTTGTGTCGCATGCAGAAGAACTTTATTTCGCGAAGCCGCCTGCCGCGTTCTACGGAGGAAAAAAAACCCCTAAGAGCGGCAGAATATTTAAAAAAATTGTATTGATATACTAAATATTATTAATCTTTTTATTTTAAAAAGTCTGGACGCTATGCCACATTTGAAAGTGACATAATGTTCCAAATTGTCATAAAGTCCATGTACATGATGACACTTTTCGAGTGACATACCGTCCATGGACATTATGTCATGCCACCGTGTTTCGCGTCCTATAGGCGCGGCGCGCCGCCTCCCCCCCCCCCACGTACTGTTTCACTAATCCATGCTATGTAAACTAATTTATTTTAACTTTTAAAACAAAGATTATTCCAGGTTTTTCTATAAATATATTTTTAATATGTATTTTTCTATGAATTTTGTTGATTATTTTTGTATATATATGAATACATTAAATTCTATCTTTATAATATGTTTAATATTATGTACATTTTTACATTTATTTATGAAATAAATATAATTCGGTGTTTTTGAATTGGGAATTATTTCATTTTTTTTTGGGACTTTTTTCATTGGGAGTTGTTTCATTCTGTGTAGGGAGTTATTTCATTACTATGAAATAACTCCCAAATGTTGGGGCTTATTTCATTTTTTCTTTGGAGGTTATTAAAATTGTGACATAATTAATTTTTTTTGGTACTTATTTCATTGGGAGTTATTTCATTGGGACTTATTCATTTGGGAGTTATTTCACGGTACCTGTATTAACAAGCACTAAAAGCACCAACGATAATTACGAAAGCAACAATTTAGTGCTTTTTTATGTTTTATTTTTTTTTTCTTTAAATTTAATAGCCGAGCCTATGTATTCCATACATGGCTAATAAAAGCTGATAAATAATACCGGGATCAAAATTTAAAAAAGATTTCTAAAAAACAGTATAACTTAGTAGTTTTGGCACCATGAGTCAAATTTAAGTGTTTTATGACTTTGAAAAGCACCATAAGTAGTGCCAACAGCACCAAGTTATTTTTTCTAAATCAATTATTTTACACAGCTTGAAAATCTCGCCAGTTTTAATGGCAAACATTTAAAAAAAAAAAAAAATCTCTCTGTTTAAAAGTTTAGTTTTAGTCGAAATTCAACAAAAATCTTCATCGAAAGCCCCTAATGTTTAATGTAAGAGTATTGTAGAAGATTCTAATCACAATTTTATATATGTACTTCATATATTTTCTTAAGAATTCTGTTAAAACTTGTTTGTGGTTTTTAAATCATATTATTGTAAATAACATTTTGAAAAAAAAACCCCAATTCGAAAATAAAAAAAAAATTTCCATTAAAAAATAGTTTTATTAAAAATAATAAAAAAAAATGTAATTTTTTTTTTCTAAACACCTGTTTATACAATTAAATGCTTTTTTAATAATATTAATATTGTATGTATGTATGTACATATTTTGGTATTTGTGCAAACATTATACATCTACGGTCATAAGTTGACAGCTCGTAATTGAAAACTTTTACTATAGACGACTTAAGATAGTTACAAGGTGTTAACACACACACAAACAACAGTTTTGTAGTTGCAACCGAATTTTTGTAATTCCACGTATCAAATTTTAATACTACACGCTAAAAAAAGGCTCTATGCAATAAGTCCCAGTGCACAAGCTCCCAATGAAATAAATTCTAAAAGAATAAAATAAGTCCCGTCTCGAAAATGTGAAATAAATTCTAAAAAAAAATGAAATAATTTCCAAAACAAATATGAAACAAATCCTAGGTTTTGGTTGTTATTTCACCATGAAATAATTTCCAAAGAATAAAAATTAAATAACTCCCAAAAATTGTCCATGCAACACAAGTAAGTAAGAAGTAAGGGCGTACCGTTATATTCCCCAAAGTCGTATTGCCCAAAAACCAAAATGACATATTGCCCAAATGTCCGCATATCCCCAAAATTGTGGATGTTAATATGTTATAACGACCAAATCAATGACAGAAAATCCAAAACTTTTTTTTGGGTGCTATGGCATTTTATTTAAAAAAAAATTTTTTTTTGGGCTTCGCGAAATAAAGTTTTTTCTGCGTGCGACACAAAAGACATTATGTCTTATGACATTTAAAAAAAATATAAATCATGATTTTGGGCAATAACTTCTTTTTTACCGTCATTTTTTATTTTGGCCAAACAAAAAACCGTCATAGCGCCCAACAAAAATGTTTTTTTTTTTTTTTTTTTTATTAATTAATAATCATATAATTACAAATTATATACTATTACCCTAACCGAGCACTAGCTACTATGGCTTTCGGCACGTTGTAGCGAAAACAGACCAATGCCTCTGGTGGGAATCGAACCCACGACCCCCGCACTGATAAGCCAGCACGCTACCAACTAGCCTACCGGGGCGCACTCACACAAAAAATGTTATTTCGTCCAAATCAATGTAGTTTTGCCCAAAAACAAGAACATTTTTACAACAACAATTTACATATAATTTTTTTGGGCGCTATGTCGTTTTTTTATTGGGCAATATGACTTTGGGAATATAACGTTAC